>JAWWES010000001.1:25612284-25636434 GCA_035583135.1 Lophotriccus pileatus
TTTCTTAAAGATGTAATTGGCAAAAGGCGTTACCAAAACTTCTGATTGGTTTTGTCCCAGAAATTTACCTGGACAAACCACTCACAGTCCCCCAGGGACGGGGGAACCCGTGCTAACCCACGACACCATGCAATTCCTAGAGAACAAAGCTTGGAAAGTAGCCCAACAAAAGATCTATTGCATTAGTGTAGTGTACTGGTAGATGGGGCACAGTCCAATGGTAGCTGAGTCAAACTGTAACTATGGAAGTTTAAATATCTTAAAATTAAATTATCTGACTATCTTGCAGTCAAGGTTTTTTGAAGTGCATCTGGGAGCTTTTTGAATACTGGATTTGATTGCTCAAGTTTGGAAGAACGGGAAGGATACCAATGAAATATTAAGAAGCTAGTCTGCTGAAATTTTAGAGAGATAAATGGCATAATAGGGGAAGTTATAGGTCAGTTATGGTGATATTGATGCTGGGAAAAAATGGCAATGGGACACAATCAAAAAACAGTTAAAGTACAGGAATTCAGTGAGTGTTAGTCAATGAGGTTTCATGGAAAATAAATAAAATACTAAAATAAATTCAATCTGTTCATTGAAAAGATTACTGACAAAGGTAATCCTGCTAAGGTGGGGTTCAATTCCTTCAATACATGTGTTAAAATATTTTGCATTCCCATTAAAAACTGTGACTCTGCCAAGGCACTATTGTACACATTCAACAAATTAGAAATCATTCAAGTGACTGAAATGGGGAATCTGCAGTAAAGGAGTGTGTGTTTCTAATGTGTGTTTCTAATGTGTATTTTCCCACAGAGGTATGGGTTTGGTCTAGCACTGCTGATTACTTTTACCGATAATCTGAAAACAAGTATAAAAAGTATTTCTAATTAAGTTAGCTGATTGCACAAGATTTATGGCACAGTAATGAGGATGGGATCTTCTGATGGATGTAAAGAAAACTGTACAACTTGTTAGGCTGAAAACAGCTGAACATTCATGTGAGTACCTCCAAATACACATATGGCAACAAAAAATTGTATGTGATGTTTACAAGATAGGGAAATTCCACTGTCAAAAAAAAAAAAAAAAAATCTATGAAAAGGGCACTCAGAGAGTGAGAAGCCTGAGAAATGCGACCAGGTTGGAAGGGAGTTCATCTGAGGGGCAGGAGTTGGGCACAGAGGAGTGCCTTCTTCCTTGTGAGACTTAGTTTGGGGTGCCACTGTGAATTGCAGGAAGAATGTGGGGCTGGGAAGTGCTCTAAGAACAGCCATAGTGGGACTGTTTTAGGGAGTTTTAAAATTACACCTCTGGGGAAACTGCAAGCTGAGAAAGTTCCTGTGTTATACAGTGTCACACAGAAATCTCATGTCCCTGAATTAAGCTGTTGAATTTGTCTATTGACAGCCTTCTGGTAGGCAGACGAGAGCTCTGCCCAAGTTCACTGCGGAGGAAGCTGTGAGAATGCCTTCCTCAAGAGAGCATATGCAGTGGTGACACCATCAGACAATTTCTACCTTCTTTAGGAATGAAGTGTCCTTCGGATGCAGCTCATATTTTTAGGGAGAAAGTCTGGAAATTCTGGAAGAAGGAAAGGGTAGCATGAGTCAAGAAAGAATATTGATTAGGTTGAAAGGCTGGAAAGGCTTCCCTTGTGCCTCAAAGATTATTAGCATGGGAAAGATCTCTGTCAGTTCTATATGATATACATATGATATTATCTGGGAAGCTGTGAAGTAGGGAGGTGAGAATTCAATGTGTCAGCCACAAGCCACCTTACTCATCTTGTTGATAGCCACTAAAAGGCCAAAAGGGAATAGGCAGGTAGACTATGTGGAAAGATGTCAGAGGTATCGTTTTCTTATGTGTGAAGCTGTCTCCTCACCAAATGCAGAGCAGTTAAAAACCCTTGGACCTGGTGTTAAATTTGTGTCCCAGTGCTGATGCAAAGTAGGCATCAGATTTATGAAACAGAAAGGTTCTGTGATGGCAGAAGCAATGTGATTCAGTTTCTGATGGGAACCTGTGTTGTTATGAGCTTTTAGGAAGAAAAATATTATCTTTGGCTGATAGACTTACATGAAGGGCCACATTTTGAAAGTGACCTTGACCTTCCTTTGAAACTTGCAACTCAGCAGAGTTGCTGAGGGGAGGAGTGGAGATTTACTCTTTTTCATTTCTAGAATTTTTGCAGGCAAAGTTATAGCTAGGCCCTTAATTCAAGCCAGTAACAAGTCCACAAACACAGAGATTATACTGCTTATCTGCATACGAGGTAACTGTGTTTGAATTTTATGGCATTTGGGCTTGTGATTTCAAAATATTTCATATCCCATATATATATTCATATACTTACACATGGCTGAAGTGGGCAAGTGAAAATTCACAAGCTATTTTTGAAATGTTTGCATTTCATTGGTAATGGTTGCGTTTTATTCTGTCAAATGAGCAATATGAGAATTTGCGGATAATTGCACAGCTGTCAGAATAGCAAATCCAAATCTGGTAGGATGCTTTGATTTGCATACTGCTAGCCTGCACTGTGGCTGTGTAGGTGGAACTGCCCAGGTAAAAAACAACTCTGGTTAACTCTTGGGGAAGGCTTTGTGCCAGGTGACAAAAATGGTTGTAAGCATGACAGACTTCCAGGTAAGTGAAGAGACCAAATCCGTTTAGTGTAGAAAGGAGAGAAGGAGTAGGTGAAATGATAACAAGAGCAAAGAGCATCCCTGAATCTGAACTTCAGATTAGAAGGTTAACCTAAGGAGATGTGGGGGTTTTTACATAATTCATAATGAATCAAAAACACTGAGTGGTCAAAAAAAATCTGAGGACTCTATGGATATCACGTGAATATCACATGAAATGATATTCAAATGTGGGTGTGCTGAAGGAAAATAGTGAAGTTATGGTGGAAAGTAATGTTTTTAAAAGGAATAGAATAAATCCCTTTTCTTCTGCAGGTAGAAACTAAAAAGAAGGATTTCCCATTATTTTATTTCACAGGCTTGGCTATGGAAAGGACACCAGGGGACATGTCATTCCCATTTGTGAGATACGACAACTGTCATGTCCCTCTGGAAGTAACTGGAAAAGAAGAAGTTTTAACATGCAGTGACCAAGCAGCATTTTATGGGTCCCCAAGATACTCCTTTCTGAAGTCTCCACTGGCAAACAGAAACGATTCTTGCTGCTCCTTGCTTTAATAGGTTGTGACCAGCAAAGTTATTATGAAAGAGTTGAGCATCTTCATATTTGGAAAGTAAAAATAAATTGTGATAAACCTGCCTTTATTGTTATAAACAAATGAATAATATAAATGCAAATATGTAGCAGTGAAATGTAGCACAATATATAACTGGATTTACACTTAGCTTGATATAAAATGGGTTTTAGAAAGATTTCTTGTATGTAATGCTATTGAATATCAAAAAGAGGAAGAAAATATGGTAAGGGGTCTTCTACTGAGAGGTGCAGTAAGTCAGAAAGCCTTCTGAAAATGCTCCAAACTTCAGGCAACAGGTTGTGGAACAGAGCGGAAAATTAGCGTAAAACTAGGAAGGAGTGCAAGATGGGAAGGAAACAATTTATTGTAGAGAACTTAGCTAACTGTGGAAACAGTTTCAAAACAGCTTTGGAAGAAGACTGAAAGACATTTATGACAAACTTGTTTATCTAGGGTGCCTGTTGCTTGTCTCAAATCTGTCTAGGCATCATAGATTAGAGGTGACATTCTGTGGGTGTTGGAAATAAGAGTAGAAAATTAATTTGAAAATGGGAAGAACAAATATCTACTTGTGACTAAGAAGATAGTCAAGCTCCCTCCCACTGGACCAAAATGAGACGGTGGCTGGCCTCCCCCCCACCTGTTAAAACCTGGCAGAAATAATTTGGAGGGTCACTGCTGGAGTGACGCTGCAGTGCAGGCATGGGTAGTTGGAGCAGGGCTGCAGACCCCCCAGGCGACTGGAAGACACCAGCTGGATCCAGCGATGAGATCTGGTTGCTGCAACTGTGATGGTGGTTGCAGTCCCGATACACTGAGGAAGAAGTTAAAGCCCTAAGTAGTAGACACCCTGAGGGGTGAGGAGAGAAGGGAGAAAAAAAAACAAAACAAAACGAAAAAAAACCACCACACCCTAAGGGGTGAAGAAAAAAGAAAAACCCACACCCTGAGGAGTGAAGCCCGAGTATGGACTTTTATTGGGCTCAGGGTAGGTGGGAACACCTCTGGTACCTCCCCTGGGGCGGGGAGTTCTTCACTGGGTGGTTAATACTGGGTCACAGGACATTTCAAGAGTCTTTGACACCTTCTAAGCACAGGTGGATCCATTATGGTCATCATTGCAGATGAATATCTTCAGGCCATGTGAGTGAATTGTCCTGATGTCTCCCCAAGAGTAGTTATCACAGTCATCTGTGTAAGGACAAAGAAACTGCCTGGCTCCTAGCCTTAGGTTGCAGAGGTGCATGCCCCCTGAGTCATCAGCCTTCCAGTCTTTTCACACTGGTGGTTACATTCTTCTCCTAGGAGAGTAGCACCCTTTATTAAGTCCCTCCCCACAGTCTAAATTAGTAGGCATATTTGGAGAAAAGAAAAGGTGGGTACCAGAGTCTTTGTGTAACCCAGGAGAGTGGTGTACTCCAGTTCAAGCCTGGGAATATGCGACTGAAAGTTACAGGAACAAGATTTATTTGCATAATAGTGCTTAAGCAGCTGTGCTTTACCTGCATTTGCATGAGTGAACTTGATCCATGAAGTCTGGGTGACATCAGCCATTAGTCTGAAAAAAATCTGGTGAAGATTAGTTGTGTTATGGGTCTGATATGATCTGGTTTGAGTGGCCCTTGGCCAGTGACAGTGATTTAGGATGAACAGTTGACTTACAGTGCAGCATTTTCTGTCATCCCTCATTCCCCTGTACTCAGCTCTAGTGAGACCACAACTCATTGTGTCCAGTTCTGGGCCCCTCAGTTCAGGAAGAATATTGAGGTGCTGGAGTGGGTCCAGAGAAGAGCAATGAGACTGGTGAAGGGCCTTGAACACAATCCCTGTGTGGAGAGGCTGAGGGAGCTGGTGTTGTTTAGCCTGGAGAAGAGGAGGCTCAGGGGAGACCTCATCACTCTCTACAACTCCCTGAGAGGAGGTTGTAGCCAGGTGGGTGTCGGTCTCTTCTCCCAGGCAATCAGCAGTAGGACAAGAGGGCATGGTCTTAAGCTCTGCCAGGGGAGGTTTAGGTTGGATATTAGGAAGAAATTCTTTACAGAGAGGGTAATCAGCCATTGGAATGGGCTGCTCAGGGAGGTGGTGGACTCTCCGTCTCTGGAGGTTTCTAAGATGAAACTAAATGTGGCACTTAGTGCCATAGTCCACTAACTGTGGTGGTAGTGGATCAAGGGTTGGACTTGATGACCTCAGAGGTCTTTTCCAACCCATCCGGTTCTATGATTCTATGAATATATTGTCCCTCTTCCTGGCCTCCTGGTAGCACAGAAGCATTGGAAACCTCTCAGACAGCTGAAGCCCATTCCATGAGGTCAGTAAAACAGACAGTCAGCCAAAAGGCTTAGACAGTACCACTGGAGCAAGCCCTGAGTGATCTGATTTGTTCTCACAGCTGACTCTGCTTAAGTAGAGTCTTGGGGTAGAGACCTTCAGGTTGTCAGGATTCTGTGATTGTAGGTCATGGTCACATCTTTGTCAAGGGATACTGATTTATCACTTTCCATCTTCCAAGTCCAAGGCAGACTCTAACTATGTCCTGACTGCATGCCTGGTATTCACCGACCCTTATCTAGCCTGGTTTCCTTAGAACAAGGGAAATGTGGTATGCCTTAGTAGGTTTCCTGGTCTGGATAATGCAGGGATTTTAGGGACACAAGAACGTTTTGGAGGGAGAAGCAACCAGAAGTGCTCAGCACGCTCAAAGGATGTTCAGAAAGGCCTCCTTATCACTGTTGACTTGAATGCTGACTGAAGTAAAGGTCCTTTCCTGAGTCTGAATCTGTCACTCTCACATTCACCAGGTTCCCTGGCAGTTCTGCCTGCAAAGGCCCCCAAGGAGCAACCTCTGTTGGTTTACCAACAACAGAAGGCAATTGCTACCTCTGAGTGCTGGTGAGGATTAGGAATTCAAGTAGGAACAGACAATACTCTGTTTTTGGCTCCAAAAGACCCTCTCAGGCATCTGAGTCTTATATCTAGTACATTTTCTTCCGCTCCTGAGGCCCCCACCCTGAATACCTCCCATCCTCTGGCTGCTGAGCTCCATTGCTCCCATGAAAAGCTGCAGCCCATTTAAATCAATTCTGACACCTAACACCTCTCTGTTTTCTCAGCCTGCCTGCCCCAAATATTTCCCTCCAGCCTTGACAGAACGGGTATTCACGGGGTAGCTCCAGAATAACAAGTTTCCATTTTTGAGACGGTTGTATGGGGAGCTTTGTGGTGTGGCAGCTGGCCAACGGGTGATCATTTAGCTGGGGTAGCTCACTACTGGGTTGTTAATTCGACATGCAAAACAGTGGTTAGGTTCTCTGCGAAGCCCAGTCAGACACTTCTGGGTTCCCAGTATTAAATTATGCATGATGTGCAACGCCAAAATATCAGCACTTCCATGCAAACCTTGCCTTCAGTGAGGTACATCAGTCCAGCAGTGGCTCATTTGTTCCGACACAATCAATTTTCTCCAGCAGGCACTGGGATCATTATCTGCTTTACAGAGAGATGTGAGTTGCACTAAGCTGTCTGCAACCTCTGCATCACCAAGCCGGGGAAAATAAAAAGGTGAAGACATAGTGGTGACAAATAGTGGTGACGAACCCATAAATATAAGGCTGGGAAGAGAAGGGCCTTTCTCAGTGGTAACAGCCTGGGACTCTGAATTCACCCCTTTTCCAGGAAATGTATCAAGTGTAGAAATGAGAGCATGGTTGCAGAGATGGATTCCCACTTTACACATACACTTTCTCCATCTCATTTAGGGCTTGGACTGAATAATCGTTATCACCATATGATAGCTATCAGGGACTAGCTGACGCATTATAAAAGCCTAATGTAGCCAATATGCATTAGAGTCTTAGCCAGCACCTGAATTGTTTGCCAGAACACTTTTGAGATAGACTGTTCTTGTGGTATTTGTATCACTGGCAAGAACTAGAAACAGAGAAAATCTGGAAAACATTTCTCAGAGAAAGAAAAAAAAAATCAGTGAAGTGTTGTGGAGTCTAAGATGGTATGGAAACTCTCATTCCTTATTGAAATGGCTGTAGAACTTGGGAGTCTTTTGGGCTCTCAGAACAATATTTTACACTTTCTGATTGTGTTAGCTGTTGTAGTTGATCGGTCCTTTATTTTTCCCACAATTTTTTGACCACTTCTCTCTCCCAAAGCCTGTGTTTCAGCATTGCTACTCCTCCAACTAACGAAAGAGAAGAATTGTGCCTACTGAACTCAGATATTTGAAATTCAGGGGAAAAAATATTTAGACTATTAATAAAAAAATATATTCTTCCATTTCATGTGGCACTGGCCTTTCCTGTCTCAGTGCCTTCCCCAAATGCATGCAGCATCCTGAGGTCTCTGGGGAGCATTTGCTATCTGATCAGGCAGTTGTATATTACGATGACAACTGGAACATAAACCAAAATAGCCATAAAGAATAAAGAATGGTCCCTGTGGAATAGATTTTCATTGCCATTCATACACATCTCTCACACAGAGCTAATTGTGCAAAGTGCTATAACACAACTGCTAGAGCCCCACAATGGCAAATGACATAAAAACTGTCTATACATAAACACAGTTGGAATCTGTAGCACCCACTTGCCAGAAAAGTCTGATATTTTGAAATATTTTTCAGCCTGTTAAATGGATGAGAAAATACAGCTTTCCACTGCACCAGAAGCACTGAGGCATCCTGACTGACTTCTGCCTGACATTTCTTACTGAGATGAAGTTTTTCAGCAAACTGAAACTGTAGCTGCTTTATAAAAAAACTGAACTGGAATGTTTCCACAGCAAGGGCCAGTTCAGCTTTATTTGCAAGTCCCCAGGAGATGTGGCAGATCTCATGGGACCCTCTGTGTCCCCTGCATCCTTTGTGGGCAAGGATTGAGTTGAACTTCCTCTTGCTGTTGTTCTACCATAATTCTCCCAGGCTTTTTCATTTTGGTGAAAAAATACTTGATTGATTTGAATTGCTCCTCTTACTTTTGGGAATACTTACATTTTCTCCTCTGCCTGGACAAAGAGAAACTTGCCAAACATCTCAAGCAAATTTTGTGGGAAAGCTGATGTAAAATGCCTTTAATCAGTTGTGTAGAAATAAATGTTTCTGTCATGTAAAAACCTGTGGTCAGATAACTTTCAATGCAAAATGGGAGCCTGGCATGCCTTTGAGTTGTGCTTGATAAAAAGAGAGTTGAATGTATTTTATCTTTATTTTTTTTCTTTAATTTTTACTTACTTCATTAAAAACTTTTCAGTACCAAATTATATACTTTTATACCTTTTGTATGGAAAATTCAATGGACCACTGGAGACTTTATAAGATCATGCCTTCACAAACATGCAAAGAACAGGGAATGGAAGGAATTTCTATTCAGACTGCTAATAATGCCATGTGGAAGAATACTAGGAGGAAAGATGAAGGCAAATGTGCAAGCCCCAGGGATAGGAAGATGCCAAGCAATAACGGCGGTGCATCCAAACAGAACATACATATATTTTGTCAGAAGTGTGTCAAGTGCCATGCTGAGAATTCCTATCACTCAGCTCCTCTTGATCCCACAAAACACACACAGTTCGGTCACAAGGTATGCAGTGCTTTAGAATGTCATTTCCACAAAAAGTGATCCCTGAAGTTTCCATCCTCTGTCCCAGGTTTATGCAGCCACATTTGTAATGGAGTTCATGGGAAGAACTGGAGCAAACCCTCATCCCTTTATATGTGGATGTATCTGTTGTGAAAAATAAAATAACTGATTTTATTACAAGCAAAATAAAATGAACAGAGTACTAACAAAATAACCATTTTTATGTTTACTAACTTATAGGCTTACCGTAGAGACTGTAAGGTGAGGAATCCTGTCTGGATCTAAACCAGGGAACCTTTTGCAGCCAGGAACAGGGAACAAATTATAAATAAAAAGGTATCCCTCTCTGCCACGTGGATAAACAGAGGGACCCCCCCCACCCCTTACACAAAGGGAATGATGCAAGAGCCCCCTGTACGAGCCCAGGGGAGGGTATGTTGCAATCAACAAAAAGTAACACCCCGCCTGAAGCAGAGAAATTGCCTTTTAAGGTAACCAACTGATAGTAAATGAATATGTAACAACTTATGTAACCGAAAAGGTACAAAAAGCGCGGTTTTCAAACTGCCGGGGTGCTCTCTGGGTACAGTGTGACCCAGGGCTGCACCCAGCGCTGGGCACCCAGCACTGCAATAAACATCTCTTGCAACCTTTCTTTGTTCTGCAGGTATTTTTTGCCATCTTCAAAATTTAAGGGAAGAATTCACTTCTAACAATTTGGGACTTCGTCCGGGATTTCCATCCAGTGGCTCTGAGCTGGAGGACCTGTGTACCAGGAGGATGCATCCCGCCGAATTTTGGCGGTTCTGGAGACGGACCTTCTGTTCAGAGCAGCTGTGACAGAGGACCCTGAGACAGACGGTTGCAGAACAAAAAAGGCAGGAGAAAAATTGGACACATAAAATTTGGTAAGATACCACAAGGACTATTTTAATTTAGGAGGGCACTCCGTCTGCGGGACCTGTGTGTCTCCAACGGACATCTGACATGTCGTAATCTTGCTTTCTATTGCTTGCTAATAAATGTGTTCTTTAATTTTAATTTGGCTGTCTCGAGCATCACTAAGTAACCTATAACATCCGTGCCATTTTAGGACTTCATAATAATATTGTGATCACAACAACATTAGTCTGAGGCCAATGTTTCTCACCATTTCAGGGAGGCTCTCCTTCTTGTCTCAAATATTTGAATGGTCACCTTCAGCTTCTTCTGTTCACTTCCACACAGAATGTTTCATACCTCTGGATTTTCCAGTTGCTAGGAAGCCTCAATAGAACTGGATTTCCTGCCGGAGACAGTTAACACCTCTGGTTTGTAAGAGAGCTGTATCTGTAAGGTAAGTAAAGAGTGAGAAGGTCATATTTGGAAGAAACAACCTTGTCTGCACCTTGTCTTAACCTGTGGGAGGGAGCTGAGAGAGTCATCAGAATGGACCTGACTTGTTCTATAGTATCTTCCTTTAAGATGTGAATTAAATGGTGGTGGTGGTGGTAGGAGTTGGGCTCTTGGTTTGCAGGAGAACTCTTTGTGCTACTGTGTCTTATCAAGCCTGCAAAAATAAAAAAAAAAAAATTTAAAAAAAAATTTTCACTGGTTGGAAAACCCAGGAGGAAAACTGAAGCTGCCTGTATCCTTAATGACTGCCTACAGCTGCCACAAGTCCCCTGCTGGGTGCTAAGTGACCATGGAAAAGCACGCCGTGGTCACACCAAGTGGGAGCTGAGAAGCTGAGGAGGGCTATGCTGACATGGCCCTTCGCCCGTGTGGCTGGAAGGCATTTGACACCTACTCTTAAAGCTTTTGTTCTAAGCAGATCACCTTTCTGTGAGGTTGCTTTGTACCAAAGGGTATGCCTCTGCCATCTTTTAGTTCCCTGCAATGTCTGTAAGTTGGCAGGTTATGGTCTGTGGAGGTTAATAGAAGATTTGGTGTTCAGATAGCGGTGGAAGAGCTGTTTGTTTTCAGATGAAGTGTTCTTAAGGAGAGATTTTCGGAGCTAGCTCTTCTTGGTATTTCCTGTCACTTCATGAGCTAGCACTTCCCTTTTCCTCATGATTAGTTTAATTTGAGCATCAAGGTTTGGACCTTAACCTCCCATTCTGTAGGGAGTGGGGAGAAGACATGCATCTGAATAAAATGCCAGCAGTGGCTAATGCTGTAAATCAGAGGGATTTTAGAATCTGATGACAAACCAAATTCCTGTCAGAAAAGAGCAGAGCTGACCCCTCCCAAACTGTCATCGAAACCGGGTCATAAAAATCACAGCTGTCACCAAAGCATGCCAGGCCTCTGGGGGACATGCCATCCTGGGGACTCATCTGCTGCTTCCACGGCCAAATTCCAAGCCCTCAGGCACATTCCACTTGACATTTTGTCACATCTCTTGCTGGTGCATCTGTTCAGGGGCATTAACTCTTCCTAAATCACTTTATCCCTTTTTTTTCCTCAGAAAAAACAAGGTTATGGGGAGATGAAGAGGTTTGAGCAGTGGTCTGTGTCACAAAACAGAGTCCAAATGTTTAAAAACTGGCAGCACCTGGAGTAACTAATCCAGTAGGCAATGTTACTACGGCAACAGCATCAGAAATATAACTTGTGTTCACATAAACTTCAAAAAATTATTTTAGCTGACATTTGTACATTCAAAATGATAGGAAATCTTTCAAGCTATGCCCCTTTGAGCTTTGGCCACAGACTGTCTGTCTCCAGATCCACAGACCTGTCTCCAAAGGAGATGGGTGAGCATAAAGTCAGACCAGGATGACAGTGTTTGACCTGAGATGACTGTACACTCAGCAGTGGCATGTAAAAGTAAAATGTTGAGGCACCTTTCTCAAACCACTTGATGGGATCCAAGCTCTAAGATGCCTCTGTGTGCATGAATGAAAGGAAAGTTTCTATATTCCAGTTGTGTATGAAATAATAACTAAACAAAGGCTTTAAAATTCACAGCTACAACTTGTCCCACAGGGATAGCAGCAAAGAAGCTGTGTCTGCAGACATCAGAGAGGCTGTAAAGTACTGAAGAGTCACCGTTGTTTCAGAATCACAAAATTTGAATTCATGTGGGCTAAAGGTCTAACTGGTTTCCCTAAGGATGGGGAGTGACAGCCATCTGGCCTAGAAGAACTTGGGGAGTATTTGCTGGACTTCTCATGTTACTAGTGACAAAACTTCTAAGAGTTTCTAAAAATAATAGGTGCTAATTTCTTTACATGCAGTGTCCTGCATCCGGGATGAGATAGTTCAGTATCAACTTTTATGCTGGACAAGGAGTTAATAAATAACCTAAAGGTCAGTGGTAGCCTCAATCACCAGTGGTGGCAAAAGTGTATTTGTCACAAACAGCATTGCATGAAATAGTAACTTAATTTAAATTAAAACTCTAAAGGCCATTTCCCATGTTCATAAATATTTCAGAGTGGAGAACTTTTAAAAGCCCAGTGAAGTCTGGGGGCCCTTTGGGGAACCCCTACCAGATGAATGCTCACAAGAAATCACCATGAGCACGTGTAAAATGCTATTTTGTTGGATATGGATGGAAATATAGATGAATGGAAATCACCCTGGTTAAAAGGTTACATGAAAGCAGTGATTAAATAACAATCTGTAAGATAACATAGAGAGAAAGCAGCAGGTAGTTAATATGATTTATAAATTAAAAATACATGTATAAGAAGTTGAAATAATGCTTTTTTTAAAATAAAAGTGACCAATGTGGTTTTAAAGAGAACATTTAAAAATATATTAGAAAGAAAAAAAAAAAAGACAAAACAAATGACAACAAAAAAAAAAACCCAACAACAAAAACGACACCCAAAAAACCTCCCAAAGCCTTGCTTGAATACAGCCCTCTTTAACAGCAAAACTTTAAAGTCGGAAGCATTGAGCTCACACTGTATTCCAGTCATACAGACAAAATAAAGCAGGATGGTGGGGTTTATTATGTATGATATTACATTAAAAGTTTTCAGTCTGTAGGAAAGGAACGCGCGAGACAGAAGACACTTAAAGAACAAGTTTTTGAAGTAGTGAAGGGAACACCCTGAATCATGCTCTTTTCACAGATCTTGTGAATCTCAAAAATTTTGAAGTTTTGAAGGATTCTTTTGCTCTGGGGCTTAACAAAGCATAGAGCCATAGGAATATTTTGATTTGCAGATGCTCATTTAGTTTCCAGCATGAGAGCCTGCAGTTTGTAAATGGACTGCTCAAAGTCACATGCATTGAAGTTCTCAGTAGAAAAATTATCTCCCTTTGCCCTCAGAATACTGAAAACCCCTTTGGTTCTGTATAACTGTCTAAATAAGCAAAAGCTGAAAGCAAATACAGTTTGGCCAGTTTTCCTCTAGTTCCTTACAGATACAGGAGAGTGTTTCTCTTTGATGTTCTGCTGACCAGACGTATTTTGGTGTGCTTTCAGGCTTCTGGGGAAAGAAGTAATGTTTGTTTTCATGCTCTGCTTTTTCCTGAAGGCTGAGAAATCATCGAAATTCCAAGACAGATCTTTGACTGGGAGCTGGTTTTGCTCCAAAGCACTTCTATTGTAGATGCCCGAGGATGAAACCCTCTGCCACTTTGTTCAGGGACATAATCCCTGATTTACTTGAGGTGAAAATGAGCTTCCCCAAGGTCACACTGGCATAGGCTTGGAGGTAGTTTCACCTTCTTCTGCAGTACGAACTGCACTTTGTTTGCAGGGCTGTCAGTTGTGTTCATACACAGCAGGGTTTCCATGCTCCTGCTGGGATGTGGGAAGAGGGCTTGTCAGAGCCTTCTGCCTTGCCTTCTCCTTGGCTTTGATCAGGCATTAGTCTTAGTCTTGGAACTTAATGTAAAATTATCTGGGCAGTATGTATATCACAAGTCAGTGATACAAGTCAGTCATCCCTGTGAATCTCTGAAAACACTTCCAAGAGTCATTTGAGAAGGTTCTGAACAATTACTATAATTAAACATTTTAAGGTACACAGACCAGGTACATTTTCCAAAAGACCTTAAAAGAGACTTGCTGAAGAGCACTCTCAACTATTCCTGTTGGTATTTTGTGGGTCCCGGAAGAGTGAGACACTTCCAGATGCAACTGGAAAAAAAGAGAGCTGTTGTTCCTGTTTTCAAGAGGATAAATTGGGTTGCTCAAGCAAACACAGGCACATTAACTTGGCATCAATCCCAGGGAAAATTATAGAAAGACACATAGGAGACATGACTGGTAAAGAACTAAAGGATACCAACGCAATTAAATACCTCTGGTGTCATAATATGGAGAGCAGATCCTGTTGGAAAAAAAATAAGCTCTCTTTTTAGGCAGTGATTACAATGTGACTGATAAAAGTATGTTTGCTGGCCAAAACACTTGATTTTGTGCAATGACTTTCTGATGTAAGTTTCAGCTTTTACAAATGTCTATACTGTCCTTTTGATAAAGAATCTTCCTCTGAAACTGGAGTTTGTTTTATACAAGATTTTTCCCTTTTGGAGAATCAAAACCATATGTTTCAGTTTGGGTGTATATTGGAAATATTTCAGTTTGCTAAATGAAGGCAAAGCCCAATCACAGCTCTTGTATGAAATCCTGTTCTTTATGAGGAAAACATGAGGACTCTCAGTGCTTAAAGTTTATCAATTTGCAACCAAATCATGCAGGTGGTGGATTTATTTAGCAAGCCTCTGGAGTTAGAACAGCAAATCTAAAGAGGGAATCAACAGCTTTGAAAGCTCCAGACCTCTGAAGCTGGAGCCTAGACCAATCTATACCAAATGGAAAGAGGAAAGACAGGGTTTACCAGGCATTTTCCCCAGTAGCACCTTATCTGCTAGACCTGATGCTGCAAAAGTCTCCTTTGAAAACAGCTGGTTCAGGCAATCGATACAAAGTGAGACAAGGTGTAGTACTGCTATGAGTTCTGACAGCAGTGTGCAATGCTTCTGAGGATTTATGACATCCTCCTTGCTTGCACCACAGTTTGGTACTGTCTCAGGCAGCCTCCACCCTGCATTTTTCTGGAGATCTCATCCCTGGCAGCACATGCTGTTTGGTGGATGGGTTAGAGCACTACAGTCCAACATAGCACACTAGAAGGAGATCAGTTGTTACCCCTCCACATTAGCTTGAACTTTGGGCTTTATTTCCTTATGTTTTTTTCTTTCAAAGGGAGACAAGGAGCATAGGATCCTCATTCCTCTTCCTCCCTCCTTTTTGCCTCTGTGGCTTTCTCAGTCGTCTCACTATCCTCAGCAACTCTGTTCCTTAAGGGTCCTACTTCCCAAACTGTCTTTCCTCTTTTTTTCTCTTTCTTTTGTCCCTTTCATTTTCCTTCCTAGTCACCTACTCCTTGTCTCCAGACTGTCTACCTCAGAGACTCCCCAATGGCAGGTTTCCACATTCCTCATCATTGCTCCTGCTGGCTGCTGAGTTTCAACCTCTTGAAAACAGTCTCTTCTCTCCCGTGTCCTTTAAGCTGTTGCATCTGGAAGCTGGTGGTGACACAGCTGCAGTGGCAGAAGGGACGGCTAGCAAACTGCCCACTCCCATGGCTGCCACTGCAACCTCACAGCTGTTACTCTGCTCCCCAGCTTCCAGGTTAAAGGGTGAGGTTTTTTCTTTTTTGGGGACAGTTGTAGGGTTATTCTGAATTTTGCATCAGTTGCAATTCATTGGTTATTCCTGAACTGCTCCAATCTAAAAGGAAAGGAAATCAAATGCAACTGTGTTGATCCTGGATTTGCTGCTTTCATGCTTCAAAAGAAATTCAAGAAGTCACACGCATATGGCAATGAAGAACCATCACAGAAAAGGATAGTATGTTGCATAGTAAATATTGACAGATATGCAGCAGATATCTGTCCCACTCCTTTCTTGTGCTCTCTCTCTTCCTCTCTTCATTCTTCTCTCTCAGCAGCCAGCCCTGTTTTTGCTTTCTTCCATCTGGCAGCTCTCAGAATAATCTCACCCACCTGTTAAATGAGAGAACGTCAAGTTAAATTTACAGCAGAGCCTGGAAACAGGATGCTACAGAAAAGTATTTTAATTAAAATCCTTTAATTGAATGCATGCTTCCTTGTGAAAAGGGAGCTGCCAAGAAGGGCCTGATGTCACCACCTCTACCCCCATTTGCCACAAAAAGAGAGCAATTGAAACCAGCTCTCAAGGTGGAAAGAGGAAAGGGCATTTTCGGGGAGTTTTCCAGGGTCACCCTTGCAAAACTCTTAGATGGTTTGTGGGAGCTTTGCCCCTCTACCAGAATCAGAGCTGAAGATGGTACAACAGCTGTGCTGCTTCTGTCAGGCACTTTGCAGAGTAACAGGCTGCCTGTTGTGTGTGTAAGGATGGACCAATATCTAAGTGAAACCTGAACTCTGGATAGAAACATGACAAATATAAAACCTGTCGCTGACGTGAAGGTCACTGTCACATAAACTCTCCTGGGAAGACTTCACGCTCTGGTTTGCTAGGCAGTCAAGTGGGATTTTAAGACCTGATTTGTTGCAGTTGCTGGAATAGATACATGAATGGAGAGCAGCAGACTGATATGGAAAGGAAGATGGCAAGACACGCCAAGAGACAAATGTTTGAGTTCCCATTCGGACAGTCTGGATGACCATACCTGGTGCAACTGTTCGGTAACTGTGGACACAGCCCATGGAGAGAGAAATAAAGACTGGGTATGCCCAAAAAACCAAAGGTAGGAGGCAGGAGGAAGTATTTGAGGAGAAGAGGGAATTAGCAAGTGCTGCAGACCTGCGTCACTGCAATGTAACTCTAGCTCTTCTAAATACTATGCAAATCCATTGACACTATATACTTCCTGTAAGCATGAAACCTCTGACTTTTCTTTCCTTGTTAGACAGTGGTTAACTGTTATGAAAAGAGAGTTACAGAGAATAAAATGCACAGTACCTGCCTCTATCTAAAGGCATAGTAATACTACTAACAATTCATGACATTTTGCAGTATTTACAGGATTTTCCATTAAGTTGCCCACAACATGTGGAGGAGAAGTTTGGCACCACCACATTCCTGCACCTTCAGGCTGGTAAAGGTCACTTCCCATGAGCCTCAGGTCACAGAATAGAAAAGTTCCCGGCACCCTCAGGTGTTAGCCAGCCCTCCTTCCTTGACAACAGAGAATCCTTTCATAAAACACATTTACTTTACATTTTGATATTTTAATGCTTCATTGGCCTATTTAGAAATTGGAAAATCTTACATCCCCTCTCGAGAAATCTGGCAGGCATGTTTGGCTCATACTGGGAGAGCAAAACCACTGGCAAACCCTCCAGTCTTTGCTAAAATTCAAAAAGGACAGTCAAAGTGTTAAAGGCGTTTTGAACACCCTTTGGGAATGCTGGAGAGTCAAGCATAAAAGAATGAAGACTTAAGGAAGGATAAATTTTTTTTTACACAGCAAATTCTGGGGTGTAAGGATGACTTTCAGACAAACAGTACAGCTCCCAAAACAGTACATAGTTCAGGGTTTTAGGGTAATGGGGAACAGAGAAGCCAAGACTCTTGTCCAAAGCTTTTTGAGTCTCACATACCTACTTATCAGCAGCTCTGAGAAAGTGTTGTTGAGTGCAGTAACAGTTTGCACACTAGGAGCCATATTTGTCTATTCTTCAGCAGCTCATGTCACCAAATGTGCTCTGGAAAATACTCGAGTATTGCTCTGGAGATGAGGAGCAGAGCTGATGGACCAGGAGTGCAGAGCCAATGCTGCAGATGTGAGTAGGCTGAGAGTAGAGACAGTGGTTGGTGAGAAGGTCTTAAGATGACTTGTAAAAGAACTACTGACGGTAGAGATTACTCTGCCAGGCAGAGCTCAAAATTGATATTTGTATACACATAACATCTTATGCAACACAAGATAATGGTAATGTCCCATAGATGCTTACCATGCATTTTAAAGAAACACCTAGTGAAAATGCTCCACTGTTCAAGAACAATTCTAGTCTTGAAACAGAATAAAAAAATGGAGAAATGTCCTTGAGAAACAAAGTTTCCATAACAACATTACTTTATAGCAGTATTAACCATAGTGTGCTACAAAAGTTATTAAATGAGCTTGGAATTAGGGTTCGGATTCTCAGCTGAGGTTCAGATCCTCAGCTGATGAGACATTTCTGTAGTTTGCAAAATTTGCATTTTGTTTCCTGCTAAAAAATCTCAGAAGTTCGCAGGCATACAATGAAATATTAAGATTCTGCCTAAAATCCTTTAAGGAATCTACAGCATCACAAGTCTTCGGCCATTCACTTAATTTGGACCATATGAACCTCATGAGTCATTTTCAATCAATCAGAAGGTAACAGTTCAAGAGCAAGAGACAGCAAAACACAGATAGTGCCATACTGCAAGCCTTGCACAGAATACACACAGAGTGCCAGGAATATCCTGTGCTGCCCAGTTGTTATCAGGCTGTTAAGCTGATATATAAAAGAGTGAGAAGTGTTGTCACTTGCAGCTAGGATCAACAGGGCTGACTGAGCTCCAGAGCAGTGACTGTAAGTAGGAGAGTCAGTATTATTTTAAAGGAAGTTTTAAAAATGGAATGGAAGATGGGAAAGAAAGAAAAAAATCAGAGTTTTAGAGAGAGCAAGACTGAAAGGAACTTTCCCGCAACCATTCAGTTTTCCCTAATGCTCATGGTGGGGAAAGGCTAAATGTGACCAGTTGCAGAGACTGCATTAGGCCATGTACAGTTTCAGTGAAGCAAACACTGTTTAAGTAGTGCCCAGCTAAGGAACTGTCTGCAAGGAGAGGTGAGTTAAGTCAATGCATGGTTGTTTTGAGTCTCCTGCTAAAGCCCAACCCAGTGCTGCATTTGACCCAGAAAAGTGGGGGGGTGGCAATGAATGGGCTTCCAGTCGGTAGAGGCTTACAAGAGACAAGCCCTGACAGCATGTGGTGATACCATCTGGCTGCCTTTTTGTGGCTTTTGGCAGACTCAGTAATTGCAGGCAGCATCTGAGGAAATCGTGGCAACTGAGCTCACCATTCACTTCTCAAAGCTGTCACTCCAACTTGGGTGTGAGGCCAAGCTGTGTGGCCAGAGCCCTGTGTGGGTGTGAGAAGCTGGCCCTATCTTTTGTCAGCCTACCTCTGCTCTCTGGGGATACAGCTCCAGTTTCTAACGCTGGCAGGTTGGTATGCCTCACTGCTCCACTGACCAGTTTTAAGGAAAATGTTAATCACACGTATTAGTTACAAAGAAAAGACTGTGAAGTCCTAACTACTCAGGTCAGTAGCATTGTTACTGGCATACTCCCGAGCTTAAAGCACATCTGAGTCACCACCCTCAGATAAACAAGTGTAATATTTCTATCGAGGGAGCTTTGCATTTGGCAAATAATAAGTTTTTAATGGAAGAACCCAAATAGCATGAGTGCATCGCTGTGGATACCACATTGTCAAACATGGACTGAAAACAAGAGATCTGGGTACTCCAGAAGATCCTGGAGAGGCCCTGGGAGTCACCCACATTGTGACACCATTGGAGGGCTCATTTGAAGATGAAAGTCTCCAGGCTGAACACAGCTGCAGCTGGACCTGTGCCCAGTGCTAGAAGGTATCAAAATGCCAAACACTTCAGGGTGCTTGAGGTCTGGAGAATGCACAAGTACTTTCCATTGCTTAGCTGTTGCTTATCCTTCTCTCAGAACTGGGTGCAAACTCCAGAGGAGTGCACTAGACCCAACATTCCTACTCTGCAGCTGTAACCACCCATCATTCTGCCTATCCAGGATCATGTCTTGGAGGGACTAGTTTTGGAAACCTAATAACATAAGAGCGAATCTCAGGTGTTGTTCACATGAAAGGTTTTGCTCTTTCCCCAGGAAAAGAGACACAGCATGTAATGGAATTTTGGTCACCTACTGTAAGTTACCAGGTTACTTTGGTAACCAGCTGTCTAGAGCTGAACTGTGTTGCTGGGTCCTGGGAACATCTTCAGTTTTTCTTGTGCTTTTGACAGACTGTGGAGAGCTGGGTGCTTTCAATCCTGGCAATGCCCTCAGCAACTCTTTTTCCAAGTTGGCTGTGTGCTCTGCCAAGTTACTCACTCCTACACAATGGTGGTCAATAGTAGGGAAGCAACATGAGACAGGGTGGGTTAAGCCTGCAACTGAGCCTGAAAAATCCCCAGTCCTAGACCTTATGCCATTCTCAACCAGTTCATTCCACCTCTGTGCTTCTCTTAGCTGAGCCTTACATCAACAGCCCCAAAGAAAGGCAAAACAGTGATTCAGAAGTGCTGAATAACTCCAAGGCACTGCAATGCATCCTCCACCACCAATTCTCCCATTTGTTGCAATTTATCATAGTCAGCTGGTGAGTATGCCCAACCCTATGACAAGCAGTCAAGTGGGAAGGGGAGCAAAAAAGTCATCTCCACTTGTAGTAGAGTGTTGCTCCATTAAGGCTTGGCATGCTCCAGAAAATGCATTCAAACTGATATTTCTGGGGACAGATCCTCACCCTTCCTGGAAGCCCAGTATGCACATCCTGCCCCAAAACTCTGCTAAAACTTTTCTGCCTTGAGCCATGAAGTGAGTTGGTTATGCCCACAGGTAATCAAAGGAAGGGAAGATGTCCCACCGCATGCACTACTAATCCAAGAACCAATATTACTACTTCTCCAAATCCCTTTGCACTGGCGTTGGTTTAGGCATTGTGTAACCAAACATGACTTTCAATGCTACCACCTATTTC
This sequence comes from Lophotriccus pileatus, assembly GCA_035583135.1. Taxonomy (NCBI): domain Eukaryota; kingdom Metazoa; phylum Chordata; class Aves; order Passeriformes; family Tyrannidae; genus Lophotriccus; species Lophotriccus pileatus. The sequence goes on from JAWWES010000001.1 coordinate 25,632,803, forward strand.
TTTCTTCTTCTTTGTAGTAGCTAAAGGGACATTTTCCCAACTCCTGATTTACATGTTGTTGTTTCAAGTTCAAAATATAGCTGTCAGTCCTTCATAAAACATGTGCTCCATTTTCTGCTCTTCCCTCCCTCCCCCCCTCAGAGATGGGAGAGTTGTTGTTTGTCTCTCTGCTTTCCCCGCTCTCCCACTGCATCCCTCCCAACCCCTTCAAGGCTCTTCCCTCAGCTTTCTCACAATTTTCCTTAATGCTATGCACCCCTCTCCTCTGCAGCCCTTTGCCATTCACATCCTCACTCTTGACCACTCTTTTCTTGCTGCATCTCACGCTTCTCTGTGCTCCATCAAACTCACCTATGTCACTGCACTGATTTTTGCCTATTCCCTCCTGCACCCTGGACCCTCTTGTGTGTATCCAAGCTGTGACCTTAGCTAAATACAGCTCCTCATGTTGCCCTCACTCCCTGCTCCTGCTCCTCAGGATCCCCCTAATTCTCCATCTGGAATTCTAAGAAGCTGCCCCTTCCCTCTGTCTTTCAAGGCTCTTTCTCCTCTAGTTAGAAGTGACCTGCCTGCCTCTTTAATGCTGTCACTTCCAGGAGAATCCAGCTGATGGAAGACTATTGACATCTTGGCTGTGGACTGTCTCAATCCAAATTTACTGGGAATGATTGCCCTGTTGGTCTCTCTGATAGAGAATGTTGGAAGACGAAGCAGTTTTGGTTACTGTTGATTTGTGTCAGCAGATCCTGAGGGAAAAATGTCAATATTGGTTAATTCTAGACTCATTAGACATGGTCCTCTCTCTTGTTCTTTTCTTGGGTTCCCTGCTTTCCCAGGAAGATTGTTCAGCCTTTCCCCTCCTCAGTGACTTTTGTTTTTCTTTTTTTCTTACCGTTGTTTTTTCCTTCATATTCAGATAATAGCAAGGGGTAAATTAATTAAATTGAAAACAATAGAAAAAAAATGAGTCTTAAAAAGCACCCTCAAGAAAATGTCCAGTCACAATTATAGATAAAGCTGATCACGGTATGACTGTACAGGTCTTGAAGAAAAACTCAAAAACAAACTGAATATGTAACTGCAAATGGGGCAGAGAGGGCAGCAGAAGGAAAATGCATGACAAATCCACATGAAGTGTCCCAGACAGCTTTTGTCTGTACAGAAATGTTTTTATGGGATTCTCTGCAGAAAAAGGAACAAAAAAATTAAGGAGCTGGGTTCAAAAGATCAAGTTGCATTTTCATTGATCTCAGACTTGTAAGAGCTGCCTCATCAATCACAGTTGCTCAAAAATTCCTATTAATGGCCTCAAGTGCTGGAGCGGCCCATATGGTTCATCTTTGTAGCATTTGGGCAACTCCCTGGGAGCAGTATGAGATCTGTCAGTGTCAGAGCCAGACATTCTGTGCTCATCCCTACATTCCTGCAAGTGGTGTAAGGAGAACAATATTACTAGAAGACTGAGGAGCTCCATCTGATTCAGAATAGAAGTAGCAGTAGAGAATGAGAAAAGAATAAAACCCAAATTATTTGGCTTTCAGAGACACTGGGGACAACGGCAAACTCGGGTAAAAGTCCCAGTGTGTAGTCTAGGAGGTGTATGGGGCAGCTTCAAGCCAAGGTGCTGCATGGAACTGCACAGAAATAAACACCTGTTTGCTCTTACAGAGCTGAGAACATGGTTGGTGGAGGCTTTCAGACTGGAAAGGAAAAATAAGAGGAGTATCCCATAATACTATTCTGGATGATGTGATTAACACCATGGTGGGCTGAGAAACTTGTCAGGTACAGCCTGAGCTTGTCTTGTCCTGAGCAACAGAGTCAGCATGGTGTTAGATCACTGAATGGTAGTGTTTAGACAGAGCTGTGTTGGTGTGCAGGCAGGAGCTGTGCTCCTCACTGCTGGTTCATGCCCATGGGAGCCAGATGTGCTTCGACTGAGCTGAAGATTTTGGCTGCTGGCTTTGGCACTGGACATCCATATTGGTATGGACAGAATGTTAGGAATGCTCTTGATGATGGCCTCTTCCCTCTTGCACCCTGGACTCTCCTGTATGTCTCCAAGATGTGACCCTAGCTAACTACAGGTATCCATGTCACCCTCACTCCCTGTCCCTGCTCCTCAGGCTCCCCCTAATTCCCTACCTGGATTTAGGGAGAAGAAGCTACATCCTGATGATGAGCAAGCTTCCCATATTCCAGAGGATTATCCCATCTAGCCAAACCGACTCCATGTCCTTAATGCCATTCCTTGGAGACAATTCAGATCCAGTGCCAAAATTCAACAAATCTTCTCTCTAATGGGCACAATTTTCCTTTGCAGTAATTTTTCCTTCTTTCTCACATTGGGAAAATTGTCATGAAGACACAGTTTTGAACTCCAGTTGACATTAGACTTAATTAGTAACAAAATAACTCAGAAACGTACTCTGAAAATAATTGTGTTGCAGCCTGACTTCAGTAAGAGTTAAAGCATTCACTTTACCATTGTTGTCCCAAAAGCTGAGCTGAGTTTTCAGAGACATGGAACACCTCTCCTGTGAGGAAAAGTTGAGAGTTGAAGCTGTTGAGCCTGGAGAAGAGAAGGCTCCAGGAAGGCTTTGTAGCAGCCTTCCAGTACCTGAAGTGGGCCTGCAAAAAAGATGGGGACAGACTTTTTAATAGGATCTGTTGCGATACTACAAGAGGTAATGGTTTTAAACTAAAAGAGGGTAGATATAGACTAGATAAATAAGAATTTTTTCACAGTGAGGGTGTTCAGATATGAAAGAGGTTGCCCAGAGAGGTTTTGGATGCTCCTTCTATGGAAATATTCAAGGTCAGGTTGGACAGGATTGATCTAGTGGAAGATGTCCCTGCTTATTGCAAGGGGTTTGACCAGATGAGCTTTAAAGGTCACTTCCAAGCCCAACCGTTCTATCATTCTATATGAAGTATAGTTGGACAGTTTTTGGAATCTGAAATAAACACCAGGGACCAGCAGATCGTTGATCTCACAGGTAAGCTTTTAATGTGAGTCATGACTGTTGACATATTTGTTCACCACTCTGCTCTTATTGAAATGGAATGAAGCTGCATCAAGTGAGATTCAGACTGGATATTAGGAAAAGATTCTTCACTGACAAGGCAGTCAGTCACTAGAAAAAGGCTCCACAGGGAAGTGATCACAGGATCAAGCCTCTAAAAGGAGCATCTGGATGACGCTGTTAGTCATATGGTTTAGTTTTAGTATTCCTGAGAGGAGCAGGGAATTGGAATCGATGATCTTTACTGGATCCTTCCAAGATGAGATATTCTATAGTTCTGAGCTGAGGTAGAGCAAGTAGGAGCCATCAACATCCAGGAGGTCCTTTGAGTTCGCAGGGTCTTACTGCAGAGAAATCTGCTGGAAAGAAGAATATTCACAATCCCTACTCCCCCCATGCTCTTGATTTACCCCCAAAGGGCTCACAATTTATTTAAAAAGGGAAATACATGTAACTAAGTGAGGCCAATGCAGTGTCAGAGAGTGATCATTTCTTCTTCAGGTGGGCTGAGAGTTACGTGGTGTGCTAAGCTTAGTGCTTGCTCACACTGTGCCAGTGCTGAATAAAGGACCATCTTCTGAGGTCTGAGCACAGCCAATAAGAGTA
>JAWWES010000001.1:25636534-25685505 GCA_035583135.1 Lophotriccus pileatus
GCTTAGTGCTTGCTCACACTGTGCCAGTGCTGAATAAAGGACCATCTTCTGAGGTCTGAGCACAGCCAATAAGAGTAAGGCCATGAGAAAAATCATTTGTCCCAGAAGCAGTAGAGCTGACATGTCAACAGTGTCAGCCCTCTCTCTTTAGAGACCCAGCCTGCCACAGTGAAGTGCTTGCAAGCAGGATTAAAGTTAAACTTTGTTGGACTGAGGTCTGCCATGTCTTGCATGTGCAGGGACCTGCACACTCATCCTGTGTATGGACACACACACATGCACACGCAATCCCTCTACAATCAGGCTATTTACAAGCAACAATGCTGAATGTCAGTGCACATTCTCTATTTCACACATTTTCACCCAGTCTCCTTTTTCTCAAATTCTTATGCGTCAAATTTGTGAGGGATAAAAAAGGTTGCCTGCATTTTCTGGGAGTTTTTTTCTTGCTAGTTCTACAAAGTTTCTCAATAAACCACTCTGATTATTTTTTCTTGGCCAGTTTGACCCTGTTTAGCGCTCACAGGAGCAAAAAACTTCTTCTGGTGGCTGCCTCAATATCCCGGCAAGATGCCATAGTCTGTGAGTTGAGAAATGGTGATCTCATGAATAGAGGAAGGGAAAAGAGGAGGCGAGACTGAATTTTTGGTTTTCTACATTTAAATCCCATCAGGCTTTGTGTTTTCATTTCAAATTCTTTCCAAAATACTGTATCTATTTTCCTTCAAGATAGTATGACTGAAATGACTTTATGCTTTGCCTCTAATGATTATTTTTCTAAATCAAAAGAAATTATTTCCTTTCAAAAAGGGTTTAAAACTTATCGAATAAAAAGCACCCAGAAACAAAGAAAAAAAAATGGGAAGATGCCAGTACTGTGGAAACCAGCAAGTCACAAAAGAGTTAAAATTCCTTACACCTGGCCAAGTTAAATAAGACCTGGAGGGACACATGGTTCCCCCCTCCCCAGCACTCCCTGAACTCTGGGGTGTGGGCTTGTGAAATGCCTGGGAGGCAAAATTGGCCCCCATTGTGTCTTGTTTAATTTGGCTGCTTGAAGTACTCACTTTTTTTTTTTTTTTTTAATTTGGCTCTTCCTTCAGCTCTTACACCTTCCTTTAATGTAAATGTCCTTTACATTTACAACCTGCCTTTCCCCCAGCCCTCCATACCACATTGTTTGAGCCACTGCCTCTTTTTCTCTGTGCACCTACATGCGGCTGCTGGCACAGAGCTGTGTTTGTCTGCACACAGAGGGAGAGTAAAACCGAACTGAAGAGCACCATCGGCACAAGCACTGTGTTCCCAGGGTGCACTTTTCATCTCCCTGTGCTGGTAAGGAGCCAGCAATCCTACCCTGGAGATTTCTGCTGGCCAGCAGCAGGACTGCTCCGGAGCAGCACGCAATGGTGAAGTTTTCCTGCCCACGCAACCCACAGCCTTTGCAGCTTCAGCTGGAAACTCTTTCACCACCACCTGGCCATGAGTTGGTGAAAAAATACTAAGCTTGGTCCCTCTAAGCATGTCTGGGTGATGTTGCAACAGCGAAGGGAGAAATGCAGCTCAGAGTACCTATGCTTGGTGGTGTCAGTGATCACACAGCACGGTCTTCTTCCCATTTGACTTATATTTTGAAAGTGTAAATAGAGCACTGTGACCTTAAATACAGTACTAAATTGGCAAAGATGCGGACTTCATCATTGTTCCTACCAGTGTTTACACTGTTACAATAAATGGAGGAGAGACTGGTATTTGGTACAGATGGCCAAAGGCAAGTCCTTTGTTCAATTTACTCTCCGTAAATTGGGGCTATACTGCCTTGACCAGCAAGGGAGGTACAGGGATTCCATAGTTACTCTCTTACTACCTTGGCCGTGGAAAGCACAGGATAAATTTTCGAGTACTGTCACAAAAGAGGAGTTTATAGGAGATTTGTTTTGTTTTGGTTTGGTTTTTTTAATTGGATATATAAAGCAGGAAAAGGTCTTTAAAAATTAATCCACATAACATAGAATTTAATAGAAATTTTGAAATTCTATTCTGGTGCTATATGCAAGTATTTATTTAGACACAAATGCCCAACAAGTTTCCTGAAAAGCAGTCAACTCAGTCTCACACTGAAGGAGATTAGTTTTCACTTGCTGCATTAGAAATACCCAAGAGTATGTACCTGTCTGAAAAGGCAAAGCCCCAAGTGGGAGAAGAAAATGCAGCTGCTGAGACCAGACCAGAAGGATTTGGGAGCACATCCACTCACATCACTACAGAGTCTCTTTCAGGGGCTGCTGGGTGAAGGACAACTTGTGTGTGAGGACAACACTGAGGACAGGACTTATATTCTGTCCTCTGTACACCACCAAAATAGTCCCAGGAGAAAGACTCCATCTTCAATGACTCTTCATGGATTGGACACAAGCAGCCAATAACATTTTTCTTTCCATCATTGCTGTGAAAAAAAACAAACACCAAACCCTGCAGAAGGAATCTGAAAAGGTGCAGTAAGAAGCCAGTGAAGCCAGGAAATGGAAATGAACACTTTGGGATTGCTACAAGGAGCTCTGGTTCAGTGAGATTTGCTGTGCTGCTGCTTTGTTGGCCTGGGAGATACATTAGAAGATGATATTTAGAATTCATAAATAATCTCATTATATTGCATCTGGTAGCATTCTGGAAAATATGGATAAAAGCAGTGGAGAATTGAGTTAAAGAAACCCCTGGTGGTACAATTGCGGCAACAGATAAAGGGAGAAAAAAACATAGATATTATGGATGGATGAACCCAGAGAATTTTTTAGGTTTGGATTCAAGCTCAATTGATATTGACATTGTCTGCTTGCCTTGTAGGGGCAACTCATGGATGCTGCATGTTGCTCCTTCTGTTGTAGAATTGTGGGTCTCAGGAACCTGTGGGTCTCAGGCATCTAGTTCACAGCCCATCCAGGAGACTGACCCTGCAGGACTTTCCTGATCTTTAGAGTTGCAACATTGTTCTACAGTTAAACTCAAAGTTTTATTTGGTATTCCCCTTGAATTTCCCGTTTCTTGTCCTATCTTCTCTTCACAAATTGTAGATCACTGCCAAAAGTCAGTATCAAAGGGTGTGCAACTTCCCTGAACATAGGTCACACTGATCTGTAGAAGGCCATGGCTGCTTCTTTTATATATTTCTCCTTGATGCCAATATAGCAAACATGGAATAGTCTGCCAGCTTTGACCTGAAAGTGGTGGACATCAAGAGATCCCTTCACATCCAGTACCATGGCATGCTTATACTATCACAAGGTGAATATGACCTGGATATTAGAAACAAAAAGGCAAAGAACTAAGGCCATATGAGAGCTGAGCCTTGCTCCCTCTCTCTGCCTCTTTCACTTTGTACTATTTATAAGCCTGAGTTGACAGCCTGAACTATTGTCATGTTAGGCAGATTATTTCCAGCCTTACACTTCTCCTATGACATTACAGAACCTCCCCACCATGTCCTATGTGGTGGAAAACACAGATTCCAGAATTATTTTGTTCCCCAGTTTGTATTTGTGCATAAGTAGACCTAAGACAAAAGCTAGGGTCTTCATTTTTTCAGCAGAAACCAAGTATGATAAATCAAGAATTACTATTAAACAGGTCTTTAACTCTGCAAGTTCTTTGGATCAGATTGTTTCCTTCCCAGATCATGGCAATGATGGAAAAACCTTCCTAAGTTACAGGGCCAGACAGCTGAGATAAGTCCTAACATTTCATGGTGTTTGTGTCACCCTAAATAAAGAATGAACTGCTAGGCATTGGATAAAACCATTTATGTTGGTATATAGATAATGAAACCAGTTTCATGAACTTTCAGCTGTGAGTGTTTAATGGTTAGTTGCTGGATGTATTTAGTAGCTATAAACATTGCATACAATACTGTATACAATGTAAACAACAAATTTAATACAGCACATTTTATGTTGAAGAAGTGAATGTTTCCTTTCAAAGGCTCATTTCTTTTGTTGTTATGATTTTTATCTATGTGGTAGGAAGCTAGAATATCTCAAGCTCCTCCGGATAAGTTCAAATTCTCCATTCAAGAGGAAGAGCAGCTTATTATTCTTTTTTATTTTGGATGTGTGCTTTTTTTTAATTTATTTTTTATATAAATTTCTTCAGGTTAGCTCAACCTCCTTTTACATTATCTTTAATTTCTTTACTTTTCTTTCCTCAGTTCACTGGGTTTTTTTGTGTTGATTTCCTCTGGTCTTCTGTTCACAGAGTTATGAGTTGGAGTATTTCACGGGTAATACTACAACTGTGGGAACTCAGATAAAAAAGTGTAACGGTGTATAGAAGCGGAAGTGATTTTTACTTAGTTTTCTGAAAAACATGACACTGCCAATGCACACATGGGACTCACAAACTCCAAAATTAATGTCTCCAAATAGTCTGCATTGTTTGCCATTGAACCTTTACTTCATATTCTGGCTTTTCACTGGTGATAATGTATTGATGTTTGGATGAATCTTTTATATGTCTCAGGAGCCACGGGTATTGTACTTTAACCTTAGGATCTTTATTAATTATCCATTGTAAACCCTGGGTGACATTGCTGCACTTGTCTTTTCCTTCTTCATTTTGGGTAGCTTGATAGTAAATCTTGTTGGGGTTACTTTAAGAGAAACGATACTCACAGTGTGCTGTAATCTTGCTGCCATTCTCACATTCCTGTATTGCAGGTTTTCTGCTGTTGAGTCACCCGTGCTGTGATTTTGGTGAAAACAACACAAAAATCACTTCCAACACATGACCACTGCCATTGATCGTGTCCCTGGCTACCAGTACAGGCTGTTCTTTGCATCCTTTCTCTCATGTTCCTCTAGTGTTTTACACACTCATCTGCACTCATACTTCTTTCTAACTGATCTTAATATTTCTATATAGACCCTTGCATAGCAATGTAATATAAACCACAGAGTACAGTGCTGGCCCTGGTTTGGATGGTTGGAAGGCTGCAGTTAAGTTTATGCAGGGTTAATTGTACTGCAACTTATTCCAGCTTTACTGGGAAAGTCAGATGCAGATAATTACATCATATCTCCAACCATTAGACCACATTATCTACCTAATGTAGCACCCTGACAGCAGTCAGTTTTCCTTTGAACTGGCTCGTGGGCCAGTTAGATCAACTTAATGCAGCAGTGTTCATGTACAACTACCTGACTGCACATTGAGGGAAATGTTATAAACCAGCTCAGGTAGAACAGCAACTCGAAGCCATGTCACCACTCCTGCAACTCCCCAGGCATCCCTGATTCTTACAAACAAAACACTGGAAGGACTGTGGGTGCTGCAGCATGTCCACAGGGCTGTCATCAGTGTAGTCAAGAGGGAAAAGTCCTTCCCAACCATAGGCATCTCCACTGAGACTGACTATGGGAGTAAACCTCCAGTTTAACAGCTGAACCCGCTTATTGGCTGAAGCAGCATCTCCCTCCTCATCACCCTAAGTGCTGCTGTTCTCTACTCACAGTCCTACTCGGGCTGGTTTGTGTCTCAGCAGTACTGCTGCACCCAGTCTGCTGGAAAAGTGTCTTGAGGTGTGTACATTGCTAGATGGTCAAGGGCAGATATGGCCAAACAGAGCCTAGGACTGCTTCTGGAAGCATCCAAGGGTATCTCATAGAAGTCACTCTATCTCAGCAAATAAGGGTATTATCCAGCTGAATGTCAGAGCTTCCAAAATGCTCAACAAATTCAGAACATTACTGGAATAAGAACAGAGTTTGTAGGAACTTCAACCAGTGTAAAATTACATGCTCCTAATCCTTCTCCCCCACAGCACGCAATGAGTTCCACATTGAGTCAGAGAAATAGGCGAGCTCAGCGCTCCAGAGATAGATTATCGCACAACTACCTTACTGTGGAGGTTTATTACTCCTCCCTGAATCAGCCTGTGACAGCCACTACCCAGCACAGAAGCCACGCTCATCAGTGTGCTGTCAGAACACAACAGAGTGCAGCCATGTGAACTGCTCTTTTCCAGACTAGTCCTCTGTTCAGACAGGCTAGAATTGTTGGAGATTTTTATTGTAGAAAGGAGCTAATATTTGAAGAAGTGTGCTCTATACACTCTTCCTGTAATTAGTGACCATATTGCTCTTCTGGGGTGATAAGCAATAGTTACTGACATGGAAAAGCAACTCTAGAAAAGAGTTCCAGGAATTTTAGCTGTATTCTATGGAGTTTCCTAGATAGCAATTACAGACAAATAAGAAGAAGCCATCAGAAAACTGAGTGAGTCACTTTTCCAGCAGAAGATTAATGGGTCAGCAGCAGGCTACAGAAAGTCCTCCCAGATGACTGACAGATAAGCTCTCAGAAATGGTCACTTCTGTGAACTCAAAGTGCTGGGCTACAGATCTGGCCAAAATGCCTGGTCCTGCAAGCTGCTTCTTTCTAGAAGAAAAAGCACTGAAGGAGTCAGATGTTCCCTCAACAGCAACTGTCTTATTTATAGCAAATTATCCCTAGGCCACAACAGCACCTTCCTCATGAAGTTCTGGCACTGCATTATAGCTGCATTTCTAGTATATCTGTAGCATGTAATGGGCATGCTCAGGTGTTCTTCTCAGTCCTTGAAGCATTTTCATCCTGTTGTTTCATTCAGAATGATGTTCAAAAGTAGCATCCAGCAAAACTCATCTGCTATTGCTGATCTGACATGGGACATGTGCTCTGGGTCAATGAACCTGATTGGGTCAGGGGAACAATAATCTGAACAATTTTTAAATTTTTGTAATGGCAAATGCTATCTGTCAGCTCTCACCTACCTCGGTAAAGCTTCTCCCAGTATGCAATAAGTGCGTCACTCTAGCAGTAATTTTCACTGTAGTCTGTTTCAGATAATGGCTATGCACCTTAATTTGTAAATTATGTTTGTGCCCTGAGCATTTTGCTTTAGCACAGAGTGCTTACATTACCTTCAAAAACACTCTGCTGCATTGGAATGCAATGTCCTGGTGTTGCTGAGCTGCGCTTACTGTGGTCATGGTAATATTTATGTCCTGTGCCTGTCAGTGTGCTAAGGAATGAAGCTAAATAAACTTTGCAAAGCTGGCAAACCCACTCTGATTATTTTTGCGCCATTCTTTTCATTTGTGTAACAAGTTGCTAGATTTGCACTTGGAACAGCTTGTGCTGCAAGATGAGGGATCTCCTATTATTAAGATTTCCACTACTCTTCCTGTAATTTGGACGGGGCTCTTTAAAAGGAGTGCTTCTCCAAAGAGGTACATGATTCACCTTTTAAATTTGCAGCTTCAAACTGGGAGATGTAGAGCCTTCTCTTCTCCTGCACTGGAAGCCAGAATCCCGCATTGCCTAAGACCCCCATTGGCTGACCCCCCCAAATGGGTCAGCCCAGTGGTTGATTTGAGACCCCCTGATTTCTGCAGCTCTGAATAGATCCTCTGGTGTCTAATAACATCCATATGCCAGATGAAACATGTGGTTGGGGGCTTGCATGCAGGACACCTGTTCATTGTGCGGCTTCTTTGAATGAGATGTTGCACTGTGGCCTTTCCTGCATTGGGAAAATTAAAAAGGTCCCTGTCCTCCTCCACTGTCTTTTCCAAAGAAACATGTGAGAACTTACATCCCAAAGCTGCTCAAAGCTGGCCAAAGGATTCAAATGTTTGTGGTGAAGTAGGGAAGGAAGGAAGGGGAGAGTAAACAGACCACTGCTGCCTCTGCCACCCACACACACATGCTTTGCAAATGAGCAGTCAAAGGACTCCTGGATGACAGCATGACTGTGCCAGGAGGGCTCTCAAGTCCTGTGGTTCGGGCAGTCACCCAAGGAAAGGGAGCCTTCCAGGGGTGGCTGCTGTGTCTACTGCAACCCAGGCCGCCCAGCAGGCCCGCTGGTCCCAGGTGGAACTTGCAGACTGACCCCAGGGCACCTCTTCCATCGCCCATTGCTATCACCTCTCTCTGGGAAGCCTCAATAAAAAGTGGCAAATGGCTCAACACTTTGTGTCCATACACAGGTGGCAGGGGGAGAAGAGCCACTGCTGTACGTGAGATACCAGTCACACCTGGGTCTGCTTCAAATTCAATGCTCACCTCATGTTTCTGGGGTGGTGCCAAGGCCCGAGGCAGGCTGTCTGTTCCCCTGTGAGGATTTCACCTGTGCACCTAAATTAACACTGAGTAAATCATTTTAACAAGCATTGACCTGTTATTTTTGATAATGGCCTCCAGAGCCATTTTTTGCACAGTGGCAACCGTGGAAAAAGTGTAATATTTTTTCCCCATTTCAGTGATAGCTTGTTTTCAATCCTCATAGACTGTCAGTGTAACTTTCATATGAAGTACTATTTGTGTTTTTACAACTTCACATCTTGGGACAGTGAAGCCTCTCTCAGGCTTTTTTCCTATTCTTTTTCAGTCTTGATGTTGAATATTCTGATCCCTCTGCAACAAAACACTGAGGAATAACTATCTATCTAACTAAGGTTTGTATATGTGTCCCATAGAAGCTAAATAAAGATGTCTATAAATAGAGTCAATACATGCTCACTCTGAGGTCAATAAGTTTCATACTGAAAGCAACTTCAATTCATACTGATGCAGTAACATTATCTCAGTTTGCTGAAGAGCTTGCTTGATCAGGGACCAGATGCTCAGTAACTGGAAGGATCACACTGCTGAATAGTATGGGTGAAAATTGCAAACCTCTTACCCTTACGGATTCCTACTAATTTCCCTAAAAACTGGGATACCAGGCCTTCATACTAATATTGAAGATTGTGCCCTACATATGCCTTTTGCTTTTTTCAGTAAATGTTTCCAGTGATATTTTTTGATTACATTGTGTTTTTTTCATTTAATCAAGATTAAAATTTTTTTTTATACAGAATGATTTTGATTTTGTTGAGTCTCTTCTTAGCTGAAATACAGACTCACTCACGAAGAACTAAATGGAATAAATAAGAAAGAATAATCTAATTTAAACAGCCAGCAGAAAGAAATACTGGTTCACACAACATACTATTAACCTGCAGAAATTGTTTCCATAAGATGGAATTACATCCAAAAGCACAGCAAACGTCAAAGCACAGATCTGAAAGATTATGAAGAGGTTTTAGAAAGTCTCTAAAACTACCTGTTTCAAGATTAAACCAATAATTCATTACTAAGTGTAAACAAAAGACAACAAACGGTGAGGGACAGATTGCCTGCCATTCACAGCCCCCCCTTACACTTTTCAGCAGCATCCATGGCTGGACACAGTAAAAGCCAGAATACGGATGGACAGAGTAGGCACAGAACTGGGAATGGCATTGGCATATTTATCTTCCCTTGTAAAAACAAAAATTAAGAAATGCTTGCAGAATTTATCTTTAAAGGTCTTTCTACCTTCCTGGCACTTTTTCAATTCAGGAAAAGAAAAAAAAGATTATTGACACAGAAAAAGCTGTAAACTCTGCAGCCATAACTTCCAGTCAGTTTTGAGGGGCCTTCAGCTTCCCCATGGCTTTCAGTGTTAATGTCTCAATTTCATATTAGAGTTATAGTGCAAGTGAAAAACTGACACACACCACAAAGTTCCACTTAAAAATGAGAAATAAATTATACTGTTATTTTTAGGCATTATCGACTATACTGACTGTGAAAAATTACCTGAAGAGCTTTTTATTAGCCTTCAGTAATCAAAATAACATCTTCAGCTGTCTTTGAGACACATTTCCTGTGAAGAAGGCATCTTACAAATTCCAAGTACGCAATTTTTATAATTTCTTGGGAAGACAGAATTTTTATTTTTATTGTAATATTGCCTGGACTTCACAATCTAGCACCATGTCTTGACTTCCTCTATTGTGCAAACACACATGACAGTATGTCAAAAATGTCTGTCTCTAGAAGACCCCTGAGAAGCCTCACAGACAGAGAAAAACACAGAGGGAACAATTGCAAAGATTTATTTAGCGCATTCTGTGCTTGGCACTTAGAAACAGAGTTCCGTGCGTAGGGCAAATCTTTATACACCTTTTTTCTTCATACATATTTTACATACCATTTTTATTGCCCTCTTTTATACTCATAATAATGAATACCCCACTAGGCATATAAATACATTTATCTACAACACCTCACAACACATCTCAATAATATCTGTATTCTGTTACTTGGTATTTGCATTTTCACACAACTTAAATGCATAGCTTGCACCAAGCTACAATTGTTTTCTTATTTTTAAAGGATTTGAAGGGGGGCGGGAAGGAAAAAGGAAAAAAAAAAAAACCAGAAAAGAAAGATGTCAAAAGGCAATGATCTATTTGGTTAAACAGAGATCACGTGGCAGTTGGGAAGTTGGCAAATACTCAACCTCACTGTTTCTGAAATGCTAATGGTTTTCTATGGCAACTCTTGCATGCAAGGACAGCTGTGCTCCTGTAGAGCAGAACTCTCTTTTTTCATTGCTCTTCCCTGTGAGCTCAGTCTGGACAGTTTCCTCCTGTTGGGCTGAGTGCTGTGGGACACACACGTTCCCCACAAAGGCTGTCATCCGTTCAGTTTGGCTGCATTACTTCTGGCCAAGTCAACAGGAGCTGAGCGCTCCTCTTCCCTGTGCACCTTTCCGAAGTTCAGTCCCTGCTAATGTCTGAGGCTCCTTTGTGGGTTAAAACTTTTCTCTCTCCTCTTTCTTTCATCTCCATCTGCAGGCTGGGTACAGGTGAGCTCAACCCTCATAAAGAAACCGCTGGGCAGAGCCATGGTGAAAATGCAGAAACATTTTTGGAAGAAGCTGTAGCCCAGCAGTGCCATTCCTGTGATATAGTGGAAGAAGGACCCACAGACCACTATTTGCTTCAGTAATGGACTGAGCTGCTCCAGCAGTGAGGATCTATTTGGAAAGGGGGAGGTCTTTAAAGCCATGGGCAGTGGAGCTTCAGAGGATGAAGCCCTGGGAGACTTCCCTTCTTCAACACCCAGAGGAGACAGCACAGGGATATGGGTCCCTCCACGCTGAAAGCTCACACCAGCTGAAAGTTAATGCATAGACGGTATATTTGGCTGCTTCTCTCCAGCTTCTTGTTAAAGTCATGCCCTTCTCTCTGCAACGTCCAGAAAAAGCAGATGCTCCGTGGCAGGTCGGGAGGCCCTGGGCTACAACAAGCTGTGATAGCTGTCAGTCAAGGCTTTCCACAAGGTTCTTGTGGCACATACCTAAATGGCTTGTGTTCTTATTTATCATTACAATACTAGTTCCATTATAAGTTTGAAGGCAAAAAGGTACTGGGATGATTTCACGCCTGGAAACAACGAAGGTCTGGCTGCCTTCGATGCCAAGCAGAGGCATGGCTTGTTAGACCATGTGCACAGACATCTGTGAGGAGGAGCCCTGAACTGCACCATACTGTCTGTTGTCACAGGCGTTGGCTGTCTGCTGGTTGCTGGAGGGAGGGCTGATCATGTGCATCCCGTGATCCATTCCTGTGGAAAGGTATTGCCTCTCTCCAAAGGCCCCACTGGATGGGGAAGAGCAGAGTAAAGTGCTTTGGGAGGTGGTGAGTTTCTCTGGGCTCGCTGCCAGCCTGGGGGAAGCAGGGAAATTGTATCCATAGAGATTGTAGGGATTGTGCAGGGAGAAGGCGTTGTAGGAGCTCTGCTGCATGTGGCCACCACCAAACATGTGTGAAGAGGAGGAGGTGGAGGCAGGGTTTCCTGCTTGCATGACATACTGAAACTGAGAGCTGGGGAAAGATCCCAGCTGGCCACTGTATGCCTCCATCTTGCTGTTGCTGGGCAGGGAGGAAGGAGCTGGCATTCCTGAGATCAAGGATGGAGTCCTCTGAGGCATGAAGGTTTCAGAGGGCTGTGAGGCAGAAGCAGTGCTGCTCTGCAGCCGATTGTAGCCACCATCACTCAGCCCTGGGTAGCTCTGCAATGCAGCCATGTTGCTTCTGGCACACGGGGGATAATCAGACAAGTTGAGGTTGCAAAGCTGACTCTCCCGGCAGCCAACATTGAAAGTGTTGGGGGCCAGATGGAAGGCTGGAGGAGAGCAGGATGGAGAGAGAAGGTGAGAGGAAGCAGATGGTGATGGGGTCCCTGTGCTGGAGGTGGTTGGGGAGGTTCCTGTGCTGCCTCCTGCAAAACAAAACACATGGGAGGATGTTCAGAGCCTGGAATCACATCTGCAAAATGAGACAGTCTCGTTAGAAAACAGCTTAGTTTAATAAAGGAACAAGGGTGGTAAAATGGCCGCTGGAAAACTCAGTCTTTCTTGGCACAGGCCCTCACTTTATTAATAGCATCCCTTGGTCTTTCCTTCTGCTTTTTTGCGATGACTTTGTTTTTCGACTGAGGATTATTCCCTTTTAAAATGGGAGAGGGAAGCAAGCCTGCCACAGAGCAACTCAAGGCATTGGAAAAAGCTACAACAAAGCATTGTTCCATCAGTCAAGAGATCTGCCATTTCCAGGCATGTGTGCCTAGCTCTTTTTATGGGGGAAAAAATAATGTCTTTCTCCTCTCTCCAGGTCTTCAGGAAGACCACTAGTCTGGTCCCACTGTAAACGTGCTTTATCATGTGTTCACAGGCTTGTGGCGGGAAGTGGCTGAAAACATGCTGGACTTCTGCACCATTCAACATTTTTTTCAGATGGCTCATGGTGCAGCGGGACTGATTTAAGCCAGAAGTAACACTAAAATGAAGGGACAGAGTTTCAAGCTATAGCCTGTTCCACAGAGCAGATAAAGGAGATCTGTCAGGATTTTCAATCATGTACTTAAACTTTAAAAGGGATTCCATATGTTGTACCACCGGTGTTAACAAAATATTGATATATATCCATGTCGGTAGTATCAACCCATTATGCAATATTTATGCTATGAATTACGGAATTGACCATTTTGCACAGCAGGAATGCTCACATGTTCTGACCTGGGAAAATAATACTGTGTAATACTACCAAGAATGGTAACAAACTGAAAGTAAGTGATATGAAGAAGCTGATGGCGCAATTTTGAGCTTGAGAAGAGGTTATTTATTGGCGACATTCTGAGTAAGAGGAAGCTTCCTTGAGCAACCAGGAAAATAAATGAGTTCCCTGCTTAAGGGAATTCAGTTTTCTGATGTGAAACCTTTTATTTTCATTCGAATTATTCTCTTTGTCTGAGATCCCCTTTCTGCATTAGAGCAACTAACAGTCTTGTAAAAGGAGAAAAGAGGTGCTGGTGAAGAGATTGACTGAGGAATAAGCAGAACCACAGAAACTGGGAAGACAACTGGTGAGGCAGCATTTTCAACAAGCTTGAAGATGACAGATGAGACGCAAAGGGAAGGGGAAAGAGTGTGTTAGAGTGAGCAGATGAAATTAACCAAGGCAGAGATGGCAAACTGAGCATCAAAAATAAGGGACTGCTTTTTCTTGTGTCACCTTGTGGGAAAAAAAGCAGCAGGACTTGGAGACTAATCTAGGTCTGCTGCAAAACAGGGGAGGAACTGAATGCACTGCTGCTTGATGGAAAGAGAATAGATGATGCTAATGGTTAAGAAATGCACTAGAAAGACAGGTTCTGTGCCAGTATATGAGGTGAAAATATAAATGAGATTATATCTGACTTTTCCTAACACGTCTAGGATGAAACAGAATGGGAAGTGAAAATGTATTCTTGAGACATTAATAATAATAATTTTGATTTTTTTAATGTAAAAATTTTTCTGAAGCCAGACCGAATAAAAAGAAGAAAAACAGCCTTGGGCAAGCACAACTTGGAGTGATTGCTGTTGATCCAGGCATCATTAACAAAATGCATGTTTCTGTGTTGCTAAATCAAAGCAGTCATTCCCATTACCAGCCATGGGGAGAAATGGTTATTGCTTATTGCTTATTGCTAGGCCACTGGATCCTTTTGTCATTCATTCAAAAGCATAAAAGAGAAGCATTGCATTAAATCTCCATTAAACTTAATGAGAAAATTTGAAGTTTCAAATGGCATCATAGACTATGTATTTGCTTCTTGACAATACCAAAATGTTCAAACTTGCTCTTGTCTTTTAGCTCCGGAGTTCAAAAGCTTTTCGTGTGAATTTCCAATTTATTTTAAA
This sequence comes from Lophotriccus pileatus, assembly GCA_035583135.1. Classification (NCBI taxonomy): domain Eukaryota; kingdom Metazoa; phylum Chordata; class Aves; order Passeriformes; family Tyrannidae; genus Lophotriccus; species Lophotriccus pileatus. Next base: position 25,650,627 of record JAWWES010000001.1, read on the forward strand.
GGGTACATTTCACTGTTTCATTTAAAGTCTCTGACAGACAATCTTGGGCTAATTTTGTTGTGGTAAGTTTAGTTGGTACCTTCTCCAGCCTTCCTCCCTGTCTCCCTGTTACAGATTGTCAATTATGCAGCAGGATCAGCAGAAGGAAATGTCTGCCTCTACACAAGTAGTTTCATTGCAGTCTGTTTTTTGCAAGTAGTTGAAATTGCTGATAAAGCTGAGATTGAACTGAGGTACACAGCTACAGACACACGTATTTCTGTCAGCCCTACACGTAAAGAGCGCAACCTCCAGCAGGGAGGAGAGGCAGACAGCGGAGTTCATGCATCATCTTTTAGTCATCCAAGCCCAAAATCCAGAGGTCACATAATCACAAAACAAATACAGCACAAAGTGAGCGCATTTAACCTACAGTAACCCCATACTTGACTCTTCACACCGCATATGTCATGAACAAACTGTAGATAGTGACTTAGTTGCTGACAGTGTCCAGAGAATAAGTAAAAATGCATATGTATATATATATATGAGTATTTAATGATCTGTTTGAAATAAAATATGTAGAATAAATTATTGAATGCAATGTCTTCATTTCAGTCTTCCTTTATCCCATAGTTAATCTTTAAAAGCTATGTAGGAGAAGAGTCCACACACCAGTTACCTCAAGCACTGGACTTTATTCATCTGCTAAGGAGCTATGATTGAGTCGTATACATAATTGAGGCTTTCATAGAGTAAGCAGAGATTGCTAATTAGCAATTGCAAGGATTGCATAATGTCTTCAAAACTGAGAAGACAATTCTGCTTTGAATTATCCCTATTTTCAGGCCAACAGAAAGACCCTGAAGTCACAACACAACAGTTAGGAAACAAAGTAAAAAAGCTTTTTCCCTGTAACTTCAAAACGAGGAGGAGGTAAGAGATCCATCGACAGGAGTTAAAACCACAAGCAGAGGACACACCACACTACTGCTGTAACAGAGAATAACACAGAAGTCTGAAGTTCCTGATCAGAATAATCTTTATACTTTTAAGTGGAATGAGAAACAATACAAAGCAAGGCCCTTCTCAGCTCATTCTCTTCAGGAGGCAAACAGCTCCGCTCTGCTCTAAATGTTATTTCTTAGCGATCTTTGCTGGCAGCACTAAGTATAGGCCAAACACAAACTGGATTTTGTGAACTTATTACTTGGTCTGTAGTTGTTAAAAAGTCAGCCAAATACCCCTAGAGATGGCAGCAAGCCCAGCAAGTATATCCACACCATACTACAGCCTTCGATACACAGACATGTATGTCATTTTAATGGAAGTCATGGATACAAAAAAGCTAGTTAAACTGATAGCAACACTATGTTTAGGTCTGGTTTAATTCAACTGAAACCTCATTTAAGCAAGAACAAAATGAATCTCTCAATAATTCTCCTATGTTCTTTATCTCTACCTACTGTTTCCCATGGAAATAGTTGCCAATACCAAAAGCATTTACTAGTAGTGTCACAGTATCTCTCACCTCCACTGTCAGCATGATTCCAAAGTGATTAATTACTACTATGCCCAAAAGATCATTTTTGGGCTCTGCAGACATTGGTCCCACAATGCCATGTTTGTATAAAATACAAAGTTCAGAACTTCAAAGCCTGCTCCTTTGTATCTGAGCCCTGCACCGCATGCCAGATGAAACTGCCCGTCCTCACAGTATCCTGCTGTTATGTCCAGGGCTTAGCCAAGCAAGGTGATATCCTGAAGAAAGCCTGCTCTCTGTCCAGGCATGCAAATGATAACTAAGTTGGCTTTATCAAAAGAACAAAAGCATTTTCAAATAGAGAGAGTAAAGAATGACCAAGTGTAAGAGAAGTCAAAATTTGCAAATTGTACTGAGAAGTAAGAAATCATTGGTAAGGAGGGAAGGTGGGAAAAAGAAGAATGAAATCATGGTGGAAGACAGGGAGACCCTGTTGAGAAGATGGGATGTAAAAGCAAACCTTCTTCCTCATGCCAGCATTTCCTCTTGTGACACCATACACAAGTGCTGGCTGTGTGCCAGTGGTAGATATGTGCCCACAAGGGTTAGAAAAGAAATTACAGCTTTTCATCTGGGTATCCACAAAAACTGCCGTTAAAACATCTTCTCAAGTAGCTTATGATTGGTCTTTTCTTCCTATTACCTGTGTCCATCTAAGCCTTGGTAACAGTGCTGTCTCCCCATGTGTTCCCAATAGACCCTTGCTTTTGCTTTTACCAGGACTGAGCTTATGTTAAGGACAGTATCAGGGTGAACTTCCAGCCCATGGTAAACTGCCTCAGTCCATGAGTATGATGTGCCTTAAAATGAGGGACCAGAGTATTGTTGAAGGATTCAGCATGCCAGGGTGTCTGAAAGGCAACAGAGACCTCTTTCACACAGGGCAGGTCATGTAGAAAACTTATAACACTGCAGTGTAGATGGAAAATACATCAGCCAGCAGCCAGCACTAGCCAAAGGAGGTTTCTGGCAACTGCAAGATACTGGGGAGAGCATCAGTGCCAAGGCAGTCTGAAGCAATTGTGCATGGAAAATTTTCTGGGATCTCTTTTACAAATGACACTATACTATTTAGATGACCCAGAACTTATCCCAACCTCCTTTATCTGAAAGGTGCACATAAATCAAGCTTTGGACTCTACTGCAACATTATTTTCCTTGCTAATGTTTCCAGCCATTGGTTGTTACCATAACCTGCAGCACCTCCATACAAACCTCTAGGTCCTTGAAGACCTTTCTTAGTGCAAAAGAGGAGAGCAAATGCAAGGTGAAGTTGCAGTCAGCACAAGATGTCTGAACATGAATGCCATGCCCTGTGCAATGGCAGAGTCTCATCTGACAGGCAAGAGCTTCAGAGCAGTTTGGGCAACTTGGTTGCAGCCTGCAGCTCTTAGCACACCTGGTCTCAGACACTACAAACAGGATCCTCAGAGCTTGTGCCTTGACTTTCTAATGAGGATGGGAACAGCAAGATTATTTGTCTTCAGATTTTGTGCTTTGACGGGTCAGGCAGCAGAGAGTTATTCTTTGAGATCAAATGCTTCTTAAACAGCTCAGCCCACTTCCACTTACAAGCTAGTTTAGCTTATGGCTGGATATGCACTTCACTGCAGGTTCAGCACGGCCAGCCTATGGCCTGGAGGCTGTTTGGCTCAGCCCAGCAGGACAGTGTCTGGCCCACAGCCTCAGCCAAGCCATCTTCCACCTTCATATGTGAGCAGTACCTAACCCAAAAGCCAGATGCTTGGATTGATCAGTGCACGTCCTCACTTGTCCATCTCCTGGAGGAGACACAACCAGTTTTCTGACACATGCCGAAGATGCAGGCCTCTTCATTGTATGATAGTCACGTGTCCAAGCACCTGAGGGTGCAGGAAAAAGAGTCTGTGGCCACCAGTCATTTATCTGGCTCACAGCTCTCCTCCTGGCTTAACTTGAGTGAATAAGCCCTCCTGAGAGGCAGTTTATATTCACTTGGGCCTAAAGCCATGCTAATGCAACTCTCCAGCTTTCCAAATGGAGCTGGCCAGGACCTGGCATGTGTCTGGCCAGCAAGAAGCACAGAGGAGCCTGTCCATGCAGATGTACTCTAAGTCACTCCTGAAAGGTCTGGTTTTTATGAGGACTCTACAGACTTGTACACATATGTAAACAGCATTTCTGAAGTCCAGGAAAGAGCAACTCTTCAGTTTTCTGTAGTGTTCTAGCCTTGGACACAATAGTAAATAAATGTGATGGTGTGCATGCAGGAAAACAAATTTGAACAAAATGTAAAATCCCATTCCCTTTCTGCACACTTGTACATGCATGCATGCTAAATAAGGCTTATGAAACTTAATCTCTGTCTTCCAAGTTACTTCACCTTTGGTTGCAGAACAAAAATTAAATTTGCTAATTCCCTAAAGATGGGAATCTGAGACAATAATAAGGTAAGGAGGGAGGGTTTGTGCCAATTGCCAGGTGGTCTGACTGATAGCTTATGAGGCAGAGTGTGCCACTCTGTAACCATATGATCTCATGTCCTTTAATGGTCAGACTCAGTACAAACCTGGATCCATTTCTGCTTCAGGCAGCACTCACCTCAGTCCTGCTTGATGCCTCCAGGCATCTAAATGGTGCCAAATTAGGTATCACTCCTGCTCTCACCTATCATGACAACTTTTACCTTGCTAGTATAACTGGCAGTCCAAGGTCTCTCCTCCCATTCCTAGCTTTCCAAAACTCAAGTCTAAAACCTTTAGAAGGACTGAAGGATTCTTCACCATATCCTTCTTGCACCATCATTACTCAAGTTCTCAATTCACCTCCTTGCAAAACTGAACAGCTTTGATGCCTCTTCCTTCTCACCAAGCAAGGGCAGTACCACCTGGTTTGTGACATTCTCTCTTCATTCTTTCCTCATTTCTAGGAATGAAAACTCCCATGTTCACAGGAATGAGAGTAATTTCTGTCTTTGCAGAGTGTAGCTGCGTTTTTTTTCTGTCTAGAGCCCTTGGCCAATTATCAAATTATGAATCTGCTGGTAAAATCTTTAAAGGGCCCAAATGAGACTCAAAATCTACCACATGCCAAGTTGCTGGGTTGTAGAGGAAACATAAAGAGTGCTTTGTAATTCTTTGGGATACAGTTCACAGGGCACAAAAAAAGTGATTACAGCAATAGACTGAAGGGGGAAAGCATGTACTGTATGGCACAGAGGCGAGGAATGAAAGGAAATTTTGGTTAAGGTTGACAAATTATAGAGAAGGACTTTTTTATAAGTTTGCCGCAAATTACAAGAATCACTGGAATTAATGGGAGATCTAGAACAATTCAGAATAATACTTTACTTCCCTTTAACTCTTACAAATTTCTGCAATACAAACAGAGCAGTCAGAAAGTTAGAGACAAAACTTGCCTCAGTCACCCTCCAAGATAAAACATTTTTAAGATCTAGTGGCAAAAAGCAACCCTTTTATTCTAATGTGACAAAAAGTAGAATTCAGGACATCTGATTTCAATTCTCATCAATATCCAGAGCACCAAGAGAAGTTTCCCAAAAGTAAGAGACGGGATCCTCTTTCCAGGACCTGCAGACTGTCTTTAACTCTAAAGCAGGGTTTCTGCTCCTCACAAAAACACATGGTACTCTTGGGCCAGATCCACACTGTCTCAGGAGAAGGCGTGTTGGACAATATCTTCTGTTTTATATGCAGACAGTTCTAATGTGGCACACATAACAGTTCCATGAGCTTTATATCACCTCCTCCTGTTCCCTTTCTTCAAGTACAGATCAAATCAACTCAGACTTGGAGGATGATGACTGACAATCATTCATGGTCCTTCACATTTACGACCATCAACTGGGCACAGACATTGACGAGGGGGTCACGTAGCAAAAGCTACTCTAAGAAAGGACACAGAATGAAAACAGGATGCAGAAAAGGACTCCCTGTGGTATAAATCTTTCAGAAAGTCACAACAGAAGCTTCTGCAACTTTGCAGCTGAGATTAACTGAAGTGGTGATCATTTTTAATTTTCTTCTGTCACAGAAGTAACCTGAATTGAAAACTTCCGCCAATCTTGAGGGAGTCTGCTTTGGGCCAACACTGGCCCTGCAAGCTCCTGCACATTAAATGATAAAAAATACAATAAAAAACTATAAAATCCAGAAACACCAAGGTTCAGAATTTATGAATTGGGGAAAAACGTCACAGTACTGTGGCAAGGTCAGAGAACATGTCATTTTCTATTCATAACAAAATAATGTGCTACTCTGAGGCACTTGTGCAATATTTTAAAGTACTACTGCCCACCTCCAGTCATTCATGTGCAATCTGATTGCCAGTCAGCCAATAACAGAGATTTAGACTTCAGTCACTGGAATTCAGGGTAAACACCTCACTGGAGTAACAGAGCACTTCAGGCTCCTTTCAGGTCATCAAGGGAGTGTCAGCAGCCACTCCTGTCACACCTGGGAGGGTATTTTAATTTTCAGTGTTAAAGATGAGACACTGAAGAACCAAAAATGTCCCTTCTCTAAAGCAAAACTGCGACTCAACAAAGAAGAAGCTGGAACAGTTTGTTCCCTGTTGCTTTGTTTAAATGAGGCAATCCAGAAGCCATTTGAAGTATGTAGCAGAAACCAGCACTTGATCCCAATAACTCTGGCAACAACTGCTCTGTTTCCAATCTCCTCTTCAAGGTCAAAAGAATCAAGAAGATAATTGAGACCAAACCCAGATATCTGACCTCTGCCAATAGCCTAGGCTGCTCACAATTGATTTGGAAAGGGAAGAAGCATCCAGATTATCCTGGTGGCAGTGCTGAGAGAACCGATGGCTGTCATTGGGAGGCAAGGGGCCAAGCAGATGAATTTGTAGGTTGTTCAACCTCCTTTGGCATAATGTCTCTTTTGGGAGACACTATTTTGGGATCTAGGATCTCAGATAAAGCCAAAAGGATCTTAATAGCTATTTACTTCTTTCTGCCTCCAGGCATCTGTGATGCCTTCAGATGAAGTTCTAGAGGGCTCAGTTTTCCTTCCACTTGATACCAGTACACATTTGTGCACTCAGATTTTGTTTGCATATGGGTGCAATCCCATGAGTGAAGTGTATTATACCAAATAACTAACAAGAAGTACAGACAAACTTTGGCAAGACAGAGGTGATGCCTGACCAAAAAGCGTAATGTTTACAGACAGAGAAGCTGGAAAAGCAGCACCACCTCAGCTCAGGGTATCAGTCTTCCATCTGCTGACCTGCCGTGCAGACTTAGGGTCTGTCATGAAACATCGTTCCTATAGGAAAACATTGTTCCTTTCCAGCAGTAAATGGGACATTTGAATCTCTTCCATACTGAGGACAGGGTGCATATCCTTTTGTGTGTATCCTTGTTGACACAAGACTGCAGGGTTAAGGTGTTCCCCTCTCAGAAGAAGACAGTAGGACCTGTACTCAATTGTCAGTGTGTACGTGCATGCTGCTCTAGGGCTAGCAGTATACCTGCTGCTACCAGAGAGAGCAACAGCTGTCTTGCCAGAGAGGAGCACACACCCCTCTTTGTCTTCAGTACTCTTTTAGACAATTTCCAAGCTCTTAATTCTAATCTCAAGAACCATTAATGCCAATTTTGCAGACTCTCTGAGAGGTGGACCATTTACCTCAATCCTCCAGTCCAAGATCAACACAGATGCTCAAGCTGATGGAGACAGGGTTGAATCTATTGAATCTACTCTTTGATGGAGTCCTCAGCAAAGGCACTTATTCAAGGAAAGAGACTACATTTTGAAAGGAAAGCTGCCTTGAAAACTAACCAGTCAAGGCTAAGATGTTTCAGTCTTGCAGATTTGGTATGTATGTACCAAAGCAGTAATTTGATGGTGAAGTAAATTTTTATGTGCTGCAAGCCTGCTGATATACCACATCATGTAACTCCCATACTGGTCCTGAAATTCTGCTTAGGAGGCAATTCTTTCTACCAACTGCCAGGGTACCTTTGATTTCACTTCTTGCATAAGTCATCAGCTTTTGTAGGAAGGATCAGATACTGATCACTATTCTACTATTGTCCCAGTGCCTTTCTAATGTCTATGTCCTGGCAAAACTTACAGTCACTGATAGTGATCTGCTCATCATAATATCCTGTGGGAAACTGGATATCACATAGAAGCCAGCAATAGCTCTTTTTACTCTTAGAAAGTGACATAATCCAGAGTTACTGGAACTCTTTTCTTCTTTTCCCCCCGCTCTCTTCTTTTTTTTTATGTTCCTTTTTATAATCAAGAAACTGAGCCACATATTTTTAATAATGAGAACCTGGATGTGGTTCAATCTAAATTTTGAAAATATATTCCAATTAAAGACTTTAATAGACTTTTGGCTTTCCCTACATCCCATTGACATGTGCATTCAATAATCCCAAGCCCCCTTTTTCTCTAGTAGTAAGTAGACTGCAGTGTGAGTGACATCACTCTGCAGAAGGTCAGCCTCCCCTGGGCTTCCATTTTCTGAGCATTTCTTGCAAAGGTTTTGTTCAGCAGGAACTTTCTTTTTCCAGACTGGCTGCAGATCTGCTGTGACTGTCAAACATGGTGTTTGCTATTGCGAAGCTGTGGTGACTTTTGGAGTGCATGTTCCTAATGAGAGGTTTTGTTCTCAAGCCAGAGGTTTTCACTAACAAAAAGAGCATGCTCTTTCCCCTTGGTAGGACAATGTGGTCACCAGTCAGGTCACAGACCTGCAGAGACTTACTGATGTGCTTTGCTTCAATGGCAGCACATGCAAATAAAGCTCGTTCAGCCGCACCAGGCACCCGTGCGACTGGTTGCGATATCAAGCTTACCACTTTGTGTGGCAGCTGAAACCTATCACTGTGCAGATTAGAGAGTTATTTAATCTCTGTATGAAACAGCTGCATCCAGCACACTGAGTATCGATTTTGATGTGTCATTGGGCCCCTTGCTCAAAATAAAGCTTGGGCCAAACGAATGAGCAAAGCACTAGGATGCATGTTGAACGGCAGAAAGGATAATGTGGAAAAAATTATACCTTTAGATAGTTGTATCGTGTGGATGCATCTGGAGTGCCCTGTGCAGACTTTTTTTTAAAGAAACTGTTAAGAACCTGGAAAACTTCCCGCTACATGAGAAATTAAATGACTAGTGCTATTCACTTTGAGAGGCACAGAAGAGGGATATAAAAACCTGTAAAACTATTAAAACTATAAGGAAGGTAGATAAGAGAAAAACTTCTCCTTTTCTCTTAACATCCCACAAAAAGGGATGGACATTAGGTTGGAATGGAAAAATCAGAGCCATTTGAATGAAGCATGTTCCACACAGTTGTTTCATAAAAACATGAAAATTACAGTCACAAGAGTATTGGGGGTGGGTAACACAAAGCTAACATCTGCAAGATAGTAGAGGCCATAACAATTTGGTATGTAAGCTAAGAATTTGTAGAAATTCATAGCACAGAAAAAATTAGCTAGCAAGCAACAAAGGCACCATATTTATGCTGCTGACATCCTAAGTTCTTGCCCCAGAAAACATAATTTTCCTACTACAGTAAGAGGGACTCATCTCTAGAAAATCAAAGCTGAATTTCACAGTTCTTACAGGGGAACTGGTCCAGCAACTTCACTAGATTTCATGTAACTGGAGCCTATCACTTTTTCCCTATCTGCCACTATGCTCTCCCTCCTCACAAGCTGGATAACCATAACTTCCTCCTCATCAAGCAGCCACTTTTGCTGCTCTCACCTTGTCTGTCTGCAGTAAGTACTCATTTTAGTTCCTTTTTAGCTGCAGTGGATGCATCTAGTCCCAAAAGCCTCCTGTAGCCCCAGTGCAATTGCTCAACTAACAATTCAAGAGGTAAAAGGAAGGCTTGCAACTCTTCAAATGTTTTTTCAGAAATGTCACATGTTCACCCAGTTTTGGAGACAACTATGTGATTTAGAATTAAAGTATCTGTTTATTAAAATAATACCCTGAAAACTTCTAATTCACCAATATACAAGGGTGTGAGATAACAGATTGCAGCTCAGAGCACTGAAGCTTCAGGTGGGAGAAAGAAGGAAAGTCCAAGGCAAGTCATTTACATGTAAAGACTGTCTAAGGCTGGGAGGATCTAATGTGCAAGAGCTTATTGCTGATGTCAGCTTTTAAACACCAATGATTTACTCACCTGTCACCTAGTTCATGTGCTTGAAAGCAAGGAGATGAAGAGGTATGAGCATGGTATATCCTGGTTGTCTTACATTTGGAGGGAAGAATCACTGGTTGCTTAAAGCCACTCCAGCATTTCTTGCTCTTTCTGCCAGCAATTCCAAGGCTTCCAGACTAGATCATTTGTGCTGGCCTTTGGGGACTGTCCCAGCAGCCAGAAATTAAAATAGAGTGTGTTTGTACCCTTGGCTTTGCACCTATTTTTGAGACCAGGGGTCAGCTTGTTACAGCAACTACTGAGAGGTGAGCACTATGATGGTTGGAATATTTCTGATTAATTATCTTGAGCTCATTGGACATGGCCAAATGCAGAGCTCAAAGCACTTTTTTGTAATGAGTTATTAAGCTTTTGAGATCGACCTGTGAACACAACTTCAGTTACTGACTGCCCTAAGCCTAGAGGTCTGTGGTGCCATGGTGGTGGTCTGCACAGAGCCAGCTGGTCACAGGGTACTGGCTTGCTTCCTGGTTTTTCAGCTGCCAAACTATATTATAGCAAGCTAAAAATACATTAAATATTTTCCTTTCCTAGTATTACCTTACCACGTAAGCAATTGCTGGACTTGCCACTGGGGTGTTATCTGATAACCGAGGGGAGGGGAGGGGTTGAGCCCACATAGGGGGTGAGACATTGGAGAGAGGCTGTTTCAGTGACTGTGACCAGGAGGAGAAGCTGTTATGTTTCTATTTAGGTGGGTGATGAAAACATTCCTGAGTGCCTTCTTTAACCCATCTCTGACCACATCTCCCACTACAAGTGCTCCTCAACACAAGCCCCTGAGCTTGTGCAAAATCTTTCCTGCCCCATGTTGTGCCATTTAAGAAGAGTTGGGTGGCCATGTAAAGACCACACAAGGGGGGGTCTCAGAGCTTACTGGAGTATGCTCTATCCTCTGATGCTATGCCATCAGAAAAATGATTCTGCAGGTCATGTAGACTCCGGGGTGTTGCATGTGGAACTGAGGTAGGGGACAGTCAGCAAGAAGAGATTCCTGCACTGGATGCTCTTCTGATTCTGCCCTGGTGATGGGCAGCCCCAACAGCCACCATGTCTTCCCTGCCTATGGGGGAGACCATATCATCCTCAGATAGATTCAAAGGTCTGGAGGGAAGTTTTGGGTGTGATGTCAAGCTTAAGTGTGAGAGGCTGGAGAATCTGTTGCACGAGGCAGGCATTTGGTTTTGATTGTTTAACCTCATTTTGAATTGTTTCTTTTCTTGCATGTATGTTGGAATGAAAAAAAAAGTAGGAGGCTGCCTTGATACCTCCATTCTCAATGATCACTGTGTTTTTAACAAGACATAGCGGCAATAAAGTGAATGGGAAAGACCTATCCCTGCAAAAAGCAAAATAGCAACACAGCCTGAAACTAGAGATGAAAGCCCTACTTAACAAGTGAGCGATGTAAAGGGCAGAAGCTATGAAAAGACACTGCATGAACAAGTGGATAACACTTGGCTATCCATTAATTCTTTCCAGATTCTTACTAACAGAAAGTCTCTCCAGCAAGACTACTGGGTTTTGAAATCAAGGTAGCATGATCCTGGAGAGAGGCATATTCTTGGTCTCCTATAGCTTCCAGAGGACACAATCCCATTCCCCTTGTATTTCCTCACAAATAGCAAATGTTAACTGCAAATGAAGAACAACGTGTCTGACATGCTTGAGCATTTCCTCAGTCTCTCTGTGCCTTCTTCACCCTTAACTTGTGCTATGTTGTTAGGCTGGTTCACTTAACCCTACACTCCTTCCTACTCCTCCCTCTAGCTCTTAGGACTCTAGCTCCAGCACTGGGGAGACCAGAGAGATCAAGTGGTTCCACTGCACCTCATAAAGCACGGCCTGTCCACTGTTTCCATCTACCCTCTCTGTTCTGTGCCCTTTCACTGCAGTCAAGAGCTCAGTGATGTGTGTGACATCCCCATTCCAGTCACTGGACACATGGTAAAGTGTGTTGCTGCTTTTATACCCTCTTCTCCTGCTCTCTCTACAGCTCTTTGCATTCCCTTTGTATGCTTACCTTGCTGCTTCTGCATGGTAGTGAAGTCTTCAAAGGTGAGAGTGCGCACGGGAGGCCTCCAGAAGGCATAGGTCTCCATAATGGCCTCCAGCCCCGTCCTATGCAAAGAAAATAAAACAAGGAGAGAATAAGAATGTCAGTCAGCTGGGGGCATAGGTGCTGAGGAAAGAAGGCTCCAACCTTTTTTGACAGGCTGCCAGTGGCTACTGTAAGGTCACCTTGGCATCTGTGAATTCCTCAAGTCTTCCCGCACAGGTGTTGGGCGTCAGAGTAAAATGAAATTTCCCCAACTCAGGATTTCAAAAGCTCCTAAGAGTCTCTCAATGCCTTTTTCTGTTCTAACAAGGACCTCAAGCCTCAAGTCTGCTTTGCAGGGGACACATGACTGTCAGATCCTCAAGGCATATTTTGTCATTTAGAGGGCTTCCACACTTGGTGGATGCAAGCTATCATGCAAAAAAAGGAGGTCTCGGATTCAGCCTATAGAATCAGAGATTTTGTGAACTGCCTTTCCCTGTCACTTCATACTTCTGGACACTGTTCTGAAGTGCTATGGGAAGCCATCAAAAAGGGAATCTTCTTGTTTTTGGACTTTAACTAGAAATGCGTAAGATGCTCTTTAAAAATGGTCAGCAGCATCTCTGCTTTGGGTCCTTAACTCACCACAAAGACATAACAAAAAGAAAAAGCCACAAAATTTGGTGAGGACATTTCTTCTTGAAGGGTTTCGGTCTCAGATTTATTCTTATTTTCACCACAAAATGCTAGCTCTGCTGGAAGTCTCTTAGCTCCACAGCCTCAGTGAGGACATAGGTGCATTATCAGGAAAAGACCCTATGTTCCTTATGAGATAAACCCTGGAGTTTCTTCCCAGGGAAGGCTCTCCTCTGTGGAAGCTGCACACAGCTCTGTTCCCCATTCCTTGCCTTCCCCTGCCTCTTTTCCAGCAGTAGGTTATAGCCCTTGCATTGACTGTACACTACTAGAGATTCTTTGTCAAATGTGAGAACATATCCCCTTTCAAAGCAAAAGGCACTAACATCCCCAGAGCCTCTCATCAGATGCTGAGCTGACACTGGAGCTGCCTTTTGCTTCTGAAAATGTCTTTCTGCACGTGCCTCCACTCACTAAGTTAACTTTCCAAAGTCTCCCCGGAAGCTTGGATGCTTTAAATACATTGGAGTTGGCAAACCAAACTCTGTATTTTAAGAGGAGGTTTAGAAGAGAGGTTGTTGCATGGTGTTTATTAGCTGCTAAGCTGTTAGAAGTAGAAACAGAAGACATATCTGCATAGCAGTCTCACACTAGTGCTGAGCACATTACAACAAAACTATTTGGTTAATACAGTGGCCTCTGCCAGCTCATGGAGCTCAGAGACAACAAGGCAGTGCAGAATTTGAACCCATCTGTTAAGCTGGGCTCTGTGTGCAAAAGCTGCCCTTCAACTACCAGTATCACCTCCAGGATTTCCTCTGCTCCCTGTGTGTGAAAGTCACGCATTTTCAGGTTCCAGCGGCTTCTCAACTCACAGCTGGGAAGAGAACAGCACCTTTTTTGCAGCCTCATGAAATGCTCCCCCGCCCAAACATCAAGGGAGGACTTCCTGGTACCGTATAACTGGGGGCAAAAAAATGTCCGAGCAAGTTGCAATGCAACTAGGCCTGCTGTTGAAAGAACGTGCCTTGGTGATTAAAACCACATAATGCATCCAGAAATGCAGACTGAAAGTTCCAGCTGTGTTTATGTCTTCCACAGGATCATGTGAGGGAGGCCAGCTAAAACCAGTGGGCACACAGTCTGGCTCAGTCATTAGATCGTCAGTGTCAGACTTGTAGCTTTGCTCTTATGACTCCCTTCCGGTAAAATCCAAATCCTAATGGGAGGTGGCTCAGGGAGACAGTAAAAGCAGGTTAAAGCTATTTACCACTGCCTCTCCCTGGAGCCTACATCATTATCTGCTCAGCAGTTGACTCACTATTCAAAGTTTCAAGCTCTCCATCCACCACCTTTCACTGTATCAATACAGTTCTCATAGGTACCACATAATTTGAAAAGGAAAAACAGAATAGTCAGGAGATAATAAAAGGATGAAATAAAACAGTAAATCAGGAATAATACACTGCTTTCAAGGTTTAGACTCCGCTGTGTCTGTGACCTGATAGAGAGTAATTGGCAGCACAGAGAATATCAGCTTGTAAAGCTGTTCTATTTCTGCCCTGTATGTCAGGGAAAGGAAAGATGCCTCCAGGGACCCAGTTCTACAACAGCGCCTTTGCTGTGGACACAGCTCCTGTCACCCTTCCCTTTCCACACTGCAACTGCTGGAAGCAACACTGTGGCTTTGCCGGACTCACCGATTGCCCTGAAATGCTGAGGGCAGTATGGTAGAAACAGGTACCTGAAGAATGGATGCCAAACTCCACAGCTGGTTCTCACTAATGTAAGACCTGTACTCCCCCAGAACACATGTGGAACATGCATTACAAAACATCCTCTCTGAGTATATGGATGACAGAGCTCAAAGTTATGTACAGTTCTTCTATGCATAAATTTAAGTCCCTATATGCTAGAAAAAAAGAAATTTCCCATTGGTTTATGGTTTGTTTGGGGTTTTTTCCTTTGGTTTATGTTTTGGGGCCCCTCTTTTGCTTTGTGCAGAAAAAATGTTGTGGGTGTTTTTGAAATAGTATTTAAGAAGAACACATCCTTACTGAATTTTCACATCCTTCCATGCATAAGACAAGATCCATGAGACAGCAGCTTCATGTGCTAACCTGCTAGGCACCTACCACCCCATGGATGGACTCTTGCAAAATGCAGCCATGTTAAAAAACAACTTTTGGTGAGAAGGCACTCTACCTTTGTGTGACTGATTTTACAACCCTATCCCCAGCCTTTCTTCTGTCTGTGATATATTCCTATCTTTGAAAGAAAATGTTGAGGTTGTGAGGTGGGAATCAAGAAATTAAACCCCTGTCAACTCTAATACCTGTTTCTTATGTAGCAGTTTATGACATCGATGTGCTCTCCTAGTCAGCAGAAATTCTGGAATGTTATTATGTGTGTGTGTTCCACCCCTAACAGGGAAAAGAAACCCCAGCTGGCCAATGAAGAGACCTTTTGGGACAGCAGTAAATGATGACAAAAAATTAGTTGTTTGCAGCATTCCTGAAATCTCAGCAATTTGGGGGGAGCTTTGGTGAGGGCTGCTGGTACCAAGTGTGCTGAACAAAATCCATGTGGCGTCTATTTTCTCTTCCAAAGAGCCGCACTGAAAAATTAACTTCAAACTATCTATCAGTCCATAAACCCTCCCCTATCACACCATCTTTATGAAGGAAGTTAAAAAAAGTATCAGAAGAGGACTCACTGCCAGCTTTCTTTTTTTTTAATAAGGTCAGTCCTTTAAAAGGTATCCAAAATTTGCTCTCTCTTTTTCATTCGTTCTTTTATTTTTAGTGCTATAAAATTTTAATAATAGGCAATAAATGAAACAGTTCCATTGTCTGAAAAATGAAAGGAACTATCTGTGCACCTCCATAATCCATCCCATATGGCCGATCTTGCCATTCCCACTGCATGCAGGATTCAGGTCATCATTTCATTGTTCACTGAGGAAGCCAAACTATTGACTCCAAGTGTCCTCCTGGCTTTTTTATCCTAGACAAAAGCTCAAAGAGCATTTTCAGCACAAGCAACTTGTATTCACTTCAGCTGCCCACATCTGAAAGTAAAGTGCTGTTATTTTCTTTCAGCCTAGGGTTTTTTATCTTCCATCACCCTGCTGAGTTTCCTGACTGTTGTTCCTTCTGGTTTCCTCCTGGATAAGGCGGTCCTGCAAGCATCCCACTGTCAAATGAACTTTACTTGGTCTCCAAAAATAGGCTGTGTGGCATTAAACCAGCACCCTTGCTACCCAAACATTTGGCTAGCTGAGCTCCATGTCTCAAAACCTCTAGTTTCTCAATCCCTTGAAGCTCAGGAAAGAAACCGAGTAATAACCTGACTTGTACATACATTACATAGGTATCCTTTCACCACCAGGACCTTCTCTTGCTGCATTTTTACAGATATTCCATGTGCCTTTTCAAAAAGCAAACAGGGACCAAAAAGCAGGTAGAGAGAATCTCTAAGTAGTAGGAACCAAGACTCGACCTTCAAACACAGGCTAAAGCCCTAATCCAACAAGGAGAATGGCTAGATGGCTGAACACCATTACTTAACATGGCTTGAGTGCTCAAAGACTGCAAAACATCATCTAGATGCTGAGCTGTTCCCATCCTTCCCTCTGAAACACCTCACTGCTCCTTCTCCCAGCTCAAAGACTGAGGCAGTGAGCTACGAAGGGAGACACACAAATAACTGAAAGAGATCTAAGAAAGGATCTGGGAGCAGCAGGATTTCAGCAGTCTCTTGTACTAATAAAGTGAGACATAGGGGAAAGCTGTGAGCTGATGGAAGTGAAAGACTTAAAAGGGAAACTATTTTTTAAAAGAACTGTTAACTTCATAATTTCTGCAGCAAGCAACAACAGTGAAACAATAAGAGAATAAATAAGTGGAGGGGAAAATATCTACTTCCATTTAATGGAAGAGCCTTCACACAAAGCATAAAGCCAATGTCCTGGAGAAGAAGTGGCCTAAGAGTCCCTTTTTTCCCCAACATGTTCTACTTTTTCCAGGGGGATTCTTTCCTCCATAATTTGCTTGCAAACTCTAACCATGGCTCTGATTCAATATCCCAACATCACTGGGATATGATCTCCTGGAGCTGCCTCAGAATTCTGCCTCCTGCAGCTTCCACACTTCCCCCACCCCCCCCCCCCTCTTAAGACCTTCTAAAAACCTCTAAAAACCTTAAAACCTCTTGGACATGTACTATTCACTTGCCTGCTTCACAAACAGCCCCTTTTTCAAATTAACCTATTTCTTTTTCAAAGAAGGCCTACATTTTCAGTGGGACATTCTCCAGCACAGTCTGATGTACTGCAGTTGACCGAAGTTGTGGGAAGGATATCAGAATGATGTTTGAGGCTGTGGAATTTGCAGAGCATCACAACTGCTAATCCAGCTGATCAGTGATCTTGATGAAATGACAAATTCACAAGGGGAAGAAGAGCCACCCAACATGGTTCAGAAAAGTCCCATTTGGAGAGTCCCTTCCCCATGTAACCTGAATCTGAATGTTTTTCTCCCTCCTATGTGTACATGTACATCTATGTATGTGCCCTCTTGAAAGGGAGCAGCTGAGCATTAGTGTCCTCCACTAGCTGACAACAGCAGTGCAGCCTTAGCCAGACCACTGCTTGTGAGGCAGGCGCCTGACTGCTATATATGCTTGCAAATACCTTTGCCTGTTTTTTTCTTCCTAAAGCCTCAGGCTGCTCTCTTTGATGTGTAATACCTTAAAGATTTTAATTCCTCTTTACATCAGCAGAAAGCCTTACTGAGCCCTCCCCACAGCTGCAGCTGTGTAGCAATTTCCTGCCCTTTCTTAAATCAATGAGCTACAAAGATCAGTAATTCCCAACCTTTTCAGGAAACTGTCCAAATTCACTGAGCTGGGACCTTATTAATGCCTTCCATGTTAATATAGCCCACCATGTACCTGGAACTGCATCAATCCCTCTTCCAAACCCAGCCCCCAGTGCAGCTGAATCTCTGCACACAGGGAAGATCTTGTACTTGGGGCGCATCCTACTTCCCACACTCAGGAAAGCAGAGCAGAGTAAAAGTCACATATGCCTCAAGGAGAACCAATGCTCCCAGTGGGGATTAAATGAGAGCTGTAACAAGTTTTTGCACAGCTTCTGCAAGTTGAGAAGAAAGAAGATGAGCTAGGAAGTCTCTAGGTCAGTTAGGTGACTTTGTGATCATAGAGAGTGTAGCATTAAAATGTGTGGTGGAAAACACAGGGACTGAACATTGTCCTTATTGAACTATGAAGGACGTAGCGGTCCTGGGGAACACACACAACAGGAGCATGCAAGTTAAAACTGAATTACAGTGCCCATGGGGACAGCAAATGAGGGTTATGCACATGACTTTCACTATGGCCTGCACACTCAGAGTCTTGCTTTACAACCCTAGGCTTCTTGTAATGTACTCATATATGTCTAATTCTATAATTAATTTAATGTTTAAAGCCTTTGTCACACTGATTTAAAGGATACCTGCATACCCACATCATTTAGATCTGAAATACTCAGATCTGCTGCAAATTCTTCAGGATTCATGAATGGCAGAAAAAGTTGAAACTTTGTTTTGATTTTCTTCTTTTTTGATAACTCTGTAATGTTTTTGCTATCACAATAGGGGTTTTTGATTAAAGCTCCTGTTTAACTATTATCCTGTTAAAATACTTTTTTTTTCCTAAATAATGCTCAAGGTGTTTTATTTAACCTTTTCATAAAAATCCTGGCAATAATGAAGCGACACAGTCAAAGTGAAACAATCTGACAACACCGGAGAAAAACAGGAATTGTTTGAAATGAAAACATTTTTGCACTTTTATCCTGTAACCTTATTGGAAAGCCATTTTTTCTTCTAATGTAAAGAAAGCATTTGCACTCCAAGTTTTGGCATTTCCTGTGAAAATTAAAATCAAAAAATGTCCTTCAGCCAGCTCTACATATGATAAAGAATAACCTATTATTTTGAACAGTGTTAGACTCTGACCTATTTGTCTGTTTTACAATCTGCAATCCCACATTTTTCTGTCTCTGTTCTTCATTTTAATAACAAAAAAACAAACAAACAAAAAAATTAAGAAACTATGGTATCTTTACAAGTACATTAATTTTACCTAATTCTTTAGATATCATGGCACCACATCAGCAATACATAAACAGCTTACTGATAACTTAGCAGAGACGCTAAAGAATGTTTTAAAACATGAAAATCATAGAAATGAGCATAAATAAAATAATTATCCAGGACATAAGAAAAAGGAAAAAAAACACCAGCAAAACATATATACAAAAAACAGAAGGGACGCTAAGGCAGAAGCAAAGAGAGAACTAAATATGCAGCACCAAAAAAAACAGTCACAGAAAATGTTATCAAACAGGAAAGTGATAAGCTGTCTTTACAGATATGTCTTTTAAGAATGTCTAAACCCTTTCATGAAGGTTTGGGACTACAGGATCCAGATAGAGGTAGGAGCAGCACTGGAGGAGACTTCTGAAAATAAACGAGGTCAGTCTAGCTGGCTAACCTGGAAAGTATTTCCTAAAGAAGTCATCATTATACATTAAATCTATTTAGGCAAAATAAAACAGTCCTTCTAATTCCTCTAAGAACCAGTCTACAGCAAATTTCTTCTGTAAAAAGTAATTAGGATCACAAGATGCCTTCCTCAACCTTAGACACATGCTGTGTGCACTCATCAGGGAAAGGAGGGAAGAGATCAGTGAGGAAACACAAACAAGTGCCTGTTACCTGTTTCTCCCAGAATCTCTGAAACCTTTAGCAAAGGGGTTTCTGTCAATTTTTAATCTGGTGATCTAAAAGGAAGAAAAAGAGAATTAGTTGAAGTCTTCAAATTTTTCTCTTTAAACAAATGAAAATTATGGATGATTATCACTCTTATCCAAGCCACCTCTACAGTGATCTTCCATACTTATTTCCCCAGACTTCTATTAAAGTTGCCCTTCCACTGTCCATGAACAGACTATCTGCTTACCAGAGACAGAAACCATGGCAGTATTAGGAAACCTGGCACAGCACTGGGGCTGAGAAATTGTTCCTGAAGGAGAAGCACACCTTGGACCCAGGTGCAAAACCCCAGGAGCTGTAATTTACCAATGTGTGTGTGGTTTGGGAAGCAGGCATACTGCTCGGGTTGGGCTGGTACCTGAGTTATCCCAGCCTCAACACCCTAGACATCCAGTAGCTGGATGCACTCATGAACCTTCAAACAATGTTAAGGAGAAAAGGCCTAGCAAAGCACAGACTACAGCCCCCAAAGCTGGCCACCTGGTCACACGTACAGGATGCCGTTTTCCTGATCAGCATCTGGGTGGCCCCTCAAGAGTTTTCTGGTCTGGAAATCTTTTTTCCTTCTTTTTTTTTTTTTTTTTCTCCTTTAAATAAAGGAGGGGACAGCCAGACTAAGTGCTTTGGGGGGATCTTCCTTCATGCTTTATTTTTAAGCATGAATTCCATGTTGGTAAATATGAAAAAATAGCGTGAGGATTTTGACATTGCAGCCCGTGGTATTCTACTCACTGTTGGCTATTCCACAGCCTGGTGCAGCACAAGAACTTTCCTCTGCCTGCCTAACCTTGTCCTGTAGATTCTATCTCTGGAGTGAAAGGAGAGTGAGATCTCCAGACCCTATCAAGTTTGAGGTGTTTTTGCTGAAACTGCTCAGAAGGGACTAGTTTAATACACTCTGATCTGAAGTGGATTTGCAGGTGTTTTGCTTCTGTCAGAACCTAGCCTGTACTCGGAATATTAAGCTCAGATCTGGAATGCAGCTCCTATTTTTGCAGAAGCTTAATTTGTGAACTTAATTTCCGCTAGCCTGACTTTGCAGCTGTCCTGGGACTTGTGTGTACAGAGACAGATATGTTCTGTGGAGGATGGAATTACAGCAGAGGGAATCCCTGTGGAGGATTTGCTAACATTTTACAATTGTTTCCAGAGACACTTCTCCCAGTAAGACAAAGTTTTACAGCCACTGGAGGGCATGCCGGCAGATTCAGGGGATTTAAATTTGGTTTTAATGAAAAGGTTTTTCCAGCCCACCAGAATCTCCCTACTGGTATTATAAAAATGTGCTGTGTCCCCCAAATTTTTGTGGACAAAATCCCCAAATGTTTGGAATTCAGAGAGACAGAAGTTTTAGTGCTTCTTTACAGTGAGGCAGCTGCCTATGGTACCAGTGTGTGACAGGGATCCCTCCCTTAGCACCTCCCTTACCTGTGTCATTACGTCTTATAGGTCTGGTCACAAAGAAAAAATGACAGGCTTATTTCCTTCCATTTCTTCTCCTTTCCCTATTCTCTTTTCATGTCTGGGTTACAGCTAAAGTTTTTGGAGTATATGCATTTGGGTGAGAGGGGCAGGAAATTTCCCATACTGCAATTACCGAAAACCCACCATCATATTGCAGTATTTTTGATCCATTTCAGATCCTTATTTAAGTCAGTTCAAGGGGACCAGACTGAGAAAAAAAGTTAGTAGTAATGGGAAGAAAAAGAAGCAGTCATGAGAGCATTGTCAGCATGTATTCTGTCTTATATGTGGCAAAAACCCCCCAGCTTATGACATTTCACTAAATTGTTACAATTCACAGTTGTTAGAAATTGCTTAAGTATTTCAATCTGTGTTAAGCTGATTTAACATGTGTCTGTCCCTCAGTCCAAAAATACTAAATATAATGACAACCACTGAGTTCATGAAGTCATCCTCCACAAACACAGTTGTTGTCATGGAAAAAATATTAACTTTGTCATTTTTCTTCACCAGCTCTTTTACATTCAAGACTCCTCTGCAATTCATGGCATGAAACTGTATAATCTATTGCCCTAACAGGTTTGATAATATATTATTTTTATTCCAAGCAGGTTTGTACCCTCATTCTAGTTTTACAACGGGACGTTGCACTCTCTAAGTTGAAACATTATTAACGCAGCAAAAATTTTCGACAACTGACATTCTGTTTCATGTGGCTGGGGAAAAAAATTACCATTTGCAGCCCTTTTAATGCCATCAGAACCCCTATCCCAGTGAGGAGGAGAATGGCAGGAAAGGGAAATGGGATGTGTCTCTCACCTGAGAATAAAATAGGGAGTGTGTGTAGACAAACAAGAGAAGGGAAGCTCCCTGAACCCAAAGCATGACAGAGGTGCTGTGAAGGCAATGAGAATCCCTGAGGCAAGGGCAGCTGGCAGATGAGCAGTACATAAGGAGACTACAAAAAGAATGGATGGATATAAGGAGCTGTCAATTTGTGCAAAGAACGTGCCTAAAGAAGCAGGACACCTCATCAAAGAGTACGACACAATCCTTCACTGGCCACTGAAGGAGAAGAGAGAGCAAACATGCGCAATCAGAGCCCCACCCAATCTGGCCTTGAACACCACCAGGGATGGGGCATCCACAGACTCTCTTGGGAAACGTGTCCCAGTGTCTCAGCACCCACACCACAGTCAAGAATTTTTTTCCTGATATCTAATCTAAACCTACTCTCTTTTAGTTTGAATCTATTACCCCTTGTCCTGTCACTACACACTCTTGTAAAAATCTCTCTACCTCTTTCTTGTAGGCTCCCTTCAGGTACTGGAAGGGCACAATTTGGTCACCCAAAGCCTTTTCTTCTGAACTTTTCTTACAGTGGGAAGCATTTTGTTTCCCAGTTCCCATCCTGCTGTCCACCCACTCAAGAGGTCGGAAGCAAGGTTGCCATTGAAGACTGCTGCAAAAAAGTTAAGTACCTCAGCTTTCTCCTCCTCTGTTGTCACCAGTTCTCCAGCATTGTTTGTTGGAGAGGTACAACTTCTTTGACCTTCCTTTGCAGGTTAACATACCTGTAGAAGCCCTTCTTGTTATTTTTTGTGTCCCTTCCCAGGTTCAGTTTCAGCTTTTCCTTGGCCTTCCTCACCCAATCCCTATACAACCATACTTAATCTCCTTCCTCTTCCCTGGTTACCTGTCCTTGTTTTCACTGCCTGTGAATTTGCTTCTTTCCCTTTAGTTTGAGGTCCCTACTCAGCTATGCCTGTCTCTTGACTTCCTTGCTTGATTTCTTTCTTGGGGGAATTGCTAACTCTTGGCAATGTAGAAGACTTCCTTAAAGATCTGCCATCTCTGTTCTACCCCTTTTTCCTGAGGCCAGTCTCAAAGGGGATCCTATTAACTTCTAGGAGAGCTGAAAGTTTTCTTTCCTGAAGCTCAGGGGCCTAATTTGACTCCTTACCTTAGGACATTTATTCATGAAGATTTCAGTTCATATGCAATGCAGGCGTTCAAAGACTTATTTTGTCAACAAACTGATGAGATTGCACTTCTTTATAAGTTTTTCCTTCACTGCTATAGAAACCCCAACTATGTGTTTTCTCTCTGAGACAACAGATCTATACTAGTTGTACTGCCTTAAAATTGTAGCAGGGACAGGACACTGTAATTTGTATCATGAGATAGCAAGGAAATTTGAACACAATACATCTCATTATGATTGATCTCACCTACTTACTTTACAGAAAAAGCTACAGCCATCTTATGTCTAAGGTAGTTTTCTGACTAGACACTTGATGTCTACACACTACCCCATAGCAAGCATTTTCTTTTTTAGCCTGTAAAACGTACAACCTTCTTTAGCTTTGTTTCTTAGAGAAGTTGATGTCTCAATCACAAAGGGCATACTGATATTTTTATGAGCACACAACATAAAAGGAGCCTGAAGGCACACATCTTTACCTGTTGATTTTGGTAGGCTGTCACTGTGGTGAAAACTGTCTCAGGGAAGTTAAAAGTTTTCACCCCATCTCCTGAAGGAACTGGCTTTGTAGGAGAAAGATCACTGCTGAAATCCTTACGGATGACGTGAACACGGGGCTGGTATTTATGCATTGAATGTAAAATTATCTGAAGAGAAAACAAAAGGAAAAGGACTTTTTTTTTTCCCCAAATATTTTACACCACATTCAGATGTACAAGAAAGCAGGGATGGAGTAATAATATGAAGAACCTTTTTCTTACAAGCATGTATGAAACAAAGTTTGTGCTATGAGCAGAAAGAAAGTTACTTTATTGCTTTTTAGGGTCAGACAACATTTCAAGGAAAAGCACTGAAATAGGGAAAATGCTCCATAACTCTGGAGAGCAGCTACAGATGTGTGCCCAACAAGACAGAGGAACATCAAAACAGCAGCAGCACCCTTTCAAGACTGAGAGGAGGAAGGCTGGGACAGCAGACACCACAATTAACTTCTAACTTACGTGGCCTTGATCATCAAGCTCGTTGTTGGTCAGCTTGAGCTTGTCAAAACTGACCACCTGCCTCATCCAGGTGTCTCCAGAAGCCAGGGAGTCGGGGTGGATGTAAACCCTTGGGGGCACTGGAGAGTCAGCATTGCCAGCCACCATCCACTTGGAGCTGTGATACACATACCTGAAAAAGGAAGGGCAGACCTAAGGGAAGTTATCACTCACTCACTGCAAGAATATGTCCAAAGCTCCTCCTCCCCTGCCACCCTACCACATGCACCCCAAGCTCTCATTTGCAGTCAGGGGAGAATGTGCTTTATTGCAACCTCCTACCTTCCAAATGAAAGCCAGATAATCCCTGAGCCACTTGTTCAGACTTGATTCCTTATTAAAACCACCTTGTGGTTTTTTTCCCTGTAAAACTCTGCCACATGTGCCTTCTCAACTCCTTAACCCTCTCTGAGCCAGGGTAAGAAGCAGGAAAATATGGATAAACGAAGTCCTCTCTGAAAATATTAATAAATGCCCTGTAATTTCTGGAAATTTGCACTGGATCCCATACCGGACTTTACAAAACACATGTGGCTTCACCTAGAAAGAGCAAAAGCCAATAGATACCACTAGAACAATTGCTAAAACAGAACTTCTGGTTTGAAATGTTGCAAAACAGGAAATTCCATATGGTGTTACATACATTGGGATTAAAGGAAAAAAATTATTTTTCTGTTCCTGATCTTTCGTGATCTTTTGTGTTCCTGATCTAGCCATCCTATATATATGCCATAAATTTTTCTACCACAGCTTTGCCTAGACACTTTTTTTTCTGTCCTGTAGTTCCTTCCATCTAAGGCATTTCACAAGGAGACCTGCTAACACCTCTGAATTCTGCCCTGTGCTGCCACTCGTTGGGTCTCTACTCAGCTCTGCTAAGCTGTTTCAGTCTTTACCTACAAAGAGTGACTAATTTCCTGTATTTTCACAAGAAATGAAAAAAAAAGTCTGTTCCTTTCACTGCTAGTTTGCTCCATGGACAGAAACAAAGGGTAAGACAATATATTTATTTTCAGTGTTAATATTGTCAGAACCACACTCAAAGAAAGAAGAAAAGCATCCAGCTGAGTATCAAACACTGTCCTAGTGCTTCCCCAGGAAAAGCATTTTCCTGAGAATCACTCTGCATAATTTGAGAGCAAAAACGTAGTATTTAGCATCTGAAGGAGAGGGTCAATTCTGAATCCTTGAAATGTGGTTCAGTCAAGACTGATTGGGGAAAAGATTTGCTCTCAGGGGTCTTTTAATAAGAATACATAAATCACCTCTCTCTGGATAGTTTTCTGGGCTGTAGGGGACCATGAGTTTTTCAGAGTATTTTTAGGGTCAGAAGCCCATTATTATCAGAGAAATCTCTTCTTCCTGTCTTTCAGCTCAGCAGTGGAAGGTTTCTCAATGACTCCACACAGTAGGTCAGGGACCAATCTTCAATGTGGCTGTGAATCCTTTTAAAACTGAAATCACCCAATTCAGTTCAGGCCAGACCTGATGTTCCTGTCTTAGTTCAGCTGCTGCTTCCCCATTCTTTTCTTGCTGAAGTAGTTTTAGAGGCTGCAGACTCCCCATTGATAACTCCAGTTATCAGTTCCCTCAGCAAGTTGTAGTAAATCATGTCAATTAGGAAGTGCACGGCAGGGAAGTCCTCAATTAAAAAACTGCTATTTGAAAAGAGAAAGATTTAAATGCAAAAGTGCAAGAGAGTATATTAAAGCTCTGGGTTTGTGTCTCATGATTCTGGTCAAACCAACCACGTTGGTATAAATCAACATGGTCTCCTCCAGCAGACCTTTGCAATGGTGTATAATGGCAGCGGTCCTTGCTAGGCTGTCATTAACTGTAAGTTGTTATAAGGTTCCTACCTCTGCACTTTAAAAGCTTACCTGTATCTCTTGTTATCCACAGGGACAATGTCCATGGCAATATAATACTGCTGGTGGGGATCCAAGCCTGTAATTTTCACCCTCATGGCTGGAAACATTCTCCTAGGAAAATAAGAGTAGAAACAAGGAAAAAAAATGGTGAATAAGGACGCTGAAGTGGGTCCTCGCACCTCTTTCTGACACCAGGAGCATGCTACTTTACACAGCCCAGTATTTGCTATGATTCCTCTGGACATGGTGTGGGTGGAAAAAACTATGCTGGCAGTGGTTTGAATCTTCAAATTTTTCCCACTTAGAAAAAGGGGTAGCAGGATGTCAGTGATAGTGTGGTTATGGCATAATTTCTCATTCTTAAAAACTTTATGGTGGCCAGTAGACCAATTTCTATTCAATACCTCAAACAGCATGGTAAGGGAATTGCTTATGCCATATTATATTTGCAGGTAATGTGATATTTTTATGTCTCATGAAATCTGAGGAGCAGAACAGGGTGAAGTGCAGAAAAAATCAAGCAGCAGAGAAGAGCACTGAAAGAAATCCTGTGTTGTTTCACTGGCTGTTAACTCAAACCTGAGCTCTACTTGAGTGGCTTCTTAGCCCTTATCTGGGAAAAACTTGAGCAGAGGTTCTATAGGATGGTGTTACTCAATTGCATGACTTCTACCTAGAAAATGCAAAGGTTTGGTAGGACACACTCCAAAAGTACTGCATGATCATACAAAATTACATTCTACTTCTCTGACAAGCAGGCATATCCTTATGGAATGAAGATATTTGGATGGAAGGAGGATATTAAAGGGGAATTTAAAATCATAATGCCAAAATAGTTGAAAAGTGTACAAGAAATGTTGTCTGCTTTTTCCAGGAGCCACCCCTAGAAACCATCATGACACTTTCTATTTAATGAGAAGCAGTGAAACATCAGAGAAGAAGATTTAGTTCTCCCAGAATTTCTGTTTCTCGAAGTATTACTAGTGGACACAGCCTGGAGGAGAGAGAAAACAGGAAATTTTGTGTCAACGTCTCCAGACACATCTCTCAAACTTTTCACTGCAGGGGTGTGACCGTGAGAAGATATTTTATTCTTCCCCATCCAAGCCACATAGAGCCACTTGAAGAAGAGAGTGGGAAGGAGGAGGTAGATGTTCAGCCTGTATTTTAACCACAGCTCTTTCATTTCAGGCCACACTTAGAAGATAAGTTCTGATCTATTAGTAAGTGCAACTGCTTTGGAAAAGGGCTTTTCTCATGGGGAGTGGGGAGAGCACCACAGCACAGCTGCCACAGCACAGCTAACCAGAGTTACGAGAGACATAAAACTGTCAGAAAAATCATCTGCAGAAAGCCTTCAAGGACAAAGCAGATTAGTGCAACTAATGGTGTGAGTTTACTACTGGAATGGTTGGGGGGGGGGGGGGAAGAATAACGGATTAGCCTGTGGTGGCTTGAGGGCATTACCTTGTTTCTACCACAATAGCTCATTAAATCTGCCAAGCCAAGTGGGTACAGGATGTGGCATTTTACAGTCCAGCTCTCCTTAATTAGAGAGAGGTGGCTTGGGAGCAGCTAAAGAGGCAGATCATGTTTCAGAGGGTTGATGAAAAACCCAGGATTAAATCTGAGTCTCTTTGGGTCCAAGACTATGCCCTGTATCAGGAAAATTGAATGCTCTGTGTGTCCCA
Source organism: Lophotriccus pileatus (assembly GCA_035583135.1). Lineage (NCBI taxonomy): Eukaryota > Metazoa > Chordata > Aves > Passeriformes > Tyrannidae > Lophotriccus > Lophotriccus pileatus. The sequence continues at coordinate 25,677,929 of JAWWES010000001.1, forward strand.
AGAAGCTCCCTCCAAATCTGCAGCCCCGTGTAAAGTTGCAGTGTAGCCTGTGGGATTGCTACTGATGAAATACCTTGTAAAAGATTACCACAGGCCATTCAGCAAGCTTAGAGGCTAATCTCTAAAATGATCCAAGAGAGCTCGGCTGATCCCACCGCTTTCTCTAAGGTTTAAGTGTACTTTTAAACTTTTCTAAATTATTATTCCTTTTCTTTTTCTGTGGGTGTAAAAGTAACTTAGGTTTCTCTGCAATAAGGATGTGGCCTGGAACTGTCACAGCAGGTCTCCGGCAGCACTGCTGTGTGGAAAGGGGAAAATGGAAAAGGCAGAGGCAAACAGTGGTGACTTAGGGATGTACCATGTGTAATCCTGGTAAAGTCTCTGCATTTCCTCTTGGCTGGCTCTTGGTCCCTGAGAGGCACCAGCCTTATAGAAAATAAGGGGCTCAAAAGTTTGGAAGGAATTCAGGCCATTTGAATATGGCTTATGAATATGATATTAATAAACAGTCATGAATCTTTCATCTAGAGAGGTATCAGCTGGCTTTATAGTCAACAGCTACAGACATGAGGGCTGCCTGTTTTCATAGGGAACATCTGATGACATCTGATATATTTTAGGAAGAGGTTTTATATCAGCAGCAGTTTGGGATGATCAAGTTATTTATATGTTTGCTTTACCACTCAGCAGGAAAACAAGTCTTCCTAAACTTAGACTGTGAACTTACACACAGTACCCTTTTAGGAGAAATACGATGTGACATGAAATAGTTATTACTTTAGGACCACTTAGAAATGTTTTAAAAAGCATTTTACTAACAACCATATGCCTCAATCTACTCAATTTCTGCTTCCTTCCATAATGAGAGTGAGGTTTATGAACATCAAATGTGAAGAAAACTAATGATATATAAACATCTTTAAAATTTGATCAAAGTAGTATTATTCAGCACTGTAGTGTACTGATATTTAGAACCTTGTTTGGGAACTTTCAGCAAAAGAAACAAGTAGTTGGATTTTGGCAACTAGCATATTTTTTGTTGTTGTTGTTTAATATTTTCATTTAACGCAAAAAATAGAGTTTGATATTCCTTTGTGAAAACTGTTCAAAGAAGGTATATCAGGTGTAACAGCTGTATCCCCAAACTGGATTTTTTCTCCCAATAGAATAAAGCTTCAGTTTTCAACCCTTAAATTAGAAAATTAAATAAGACTAGATTTGCATAAGGGGGACATCTATGAAATACAAACCCTAAAACAAAGGGCTGTACTCTTCAGTTGTAGCAAAAGACAATTTGTCTATTGACAGTAACAGAGTAGTCATTTCCCAGTCATAAAAAAATCTGCTTGAGAAACTCTACAAAATAATCTGGTTTAGGTTTACAGATTTAGTGGGTACAGTGTGTACAGTATTTACAGTGTGTGTGAGTTTACAGGGCAGCATGAAGTTATCATTGCTATTTTATATCTCATATTTCCTTGCATTTAAGACTGATGCCAAATGATATTTCTTTATAAAAAACAAACCTGTGATGTGTGAGGGAAAGAAAGGCAATGCAAGGCAAGGCAAGGCAGGGCAAGGCAAGGTAACAGAGGAATGCCTTTATGTTTCCCTCTGCAGCATGGGAACATGTAGAGGAGCTGTTTGTTTTGGGAGAAAAAGCTGAGGGCAGGGCTTGGGAGCAAAAGGATTTATTGTTTATGAGGCAGAGGGACATTAGCAGATCTTCTCACTTGCTCCCAAAGGGGACATTTTTCTGGAAGCTGGAGAAAGCTTATCTGACCCATTGGGCCAGGACCTCTGAGCAGCAGTTTGGTAGCTGTAGCCTGCCAGCCCATGCTCTAAGTCCTCTCCATGGGCCCCCTCAGCATCAGTAGAGCTTCATTACAAAACCCCTGCTGCTGTCACTAACTGATGAGCACTGGAAATAAAAAATAACGCTTGGTAATGTAAACAGCCCTAAGTACACATTTCAAACAATTCAGACTCATGATTTCAGGGAGGCAAGGAAACTCAGTGCAAAATACCATTTTGCATACAGAAGGAGTCAGGAGAGGACAAGGTTACAAGCTCAAAAGTTCCACTCACTGCTGGGTTTTTCCACTCTTATTACGGAGCCAGGCCTCACCACTTTGGTTTGAGCCATCCTGCAGTACAGATATGATAATTGTGGTATGACTGATGAGATCATTTCCCCCATTGTTGAGATGAGATCCTGGTTTTCTGACAGGTAAAACCTGGGTTCCCAGAGCAATGTGGATGTGCTGGTATGCATGGTCACACTCATACAACCATCTCCATAAACAGTAGGCAGCCATTCCCTCCCAGAGGAGCACTCCAAGCACTCTTTACAGTGTATTCCCACAGGAGTAAGTGCACACTGTTTCCCACTTTGGGCAGCACTTCTATGCATCAATTAACAGTTACCCCTGCAACTCAGATGGCCATGGACTTTAGATAGGGGTTTTTAAGAATGACAGGAAGGATTCAAATTCCTCTGCTGATGTTGCCAGGGTACAAGCATGATCACTGTTAGTAAAGGAGGGTAGATTGAAAGAGTTAAAGATGGTTTTAGGACTAGTTGCTCAAATCAATATGGCTCGGTGCTCAAGCTGAATTTATTTTATTTTGTACATGGTCTAAGATGGCCTTTAAAACAAAAAGGAGATAAAGGTGATTGCAGATTTTAATGCACTGCAAATGACAGCCATTTGCATCTTTTGCACAAGGAATGTCTTGTTATAAGCATCCAATTAAAATCTGAATAACAATGTTTTGATGGAAGGGAAGAAAGGTAAAGTCATAAGTGGACTGGAGTAGGTTTATGGAAACAGACAAAAAAAAAGATATCTATAAATATAACAGCAGGAAAAGAAAAAAACAAAGCAGAATTAAATATGAGTGAGACTGGGAGTCTAAAAGTCAAAAAGTGTAGTCAGCCTGCCATAGTCAGGATATAGCTCCAGGAATATGTTTGAAATGAGAACGTAGGTTAGAAACTAGCATTACATAGCAAGAGCAGAAAGACATTGTGTGGTCAGGCAGGAACCAAGCAGTACCTTACAAGTCATAGAAAATTAAGGAGCAGCTGTAGTTTTAGGCAACTGAGTCTGTAATTATAATGGCTTCCAAAACAAGAAGGTCTTACAGGATTCAAACAGGGTTTCCAAAGAGAAAGCAACAAGACCAAAATCTTCTGGGGGGAAGGAAGTAGATGGAAATTACACTGTGGATCTCTCACAATTTCAGTAAGTAGTAGGAAATCTTGAGGAAAGAACATAAGCTCTGCTATTTTTTCTGGAAATTATACACACTAATCTATGGGATGCATCATGTATCATGCATGCCACATGGAGAAACAGGGCTAACTGAATCAGCTCTTACCCATCACTGACACATCTTCTCTAAAAGAAAAATGTTTAACCAGAGAAGTTAAACATCTAATTTGTGAATTTTATAATATCTGCAAGGTCCATCCTCAATAAACAGGCATATTACCTAAACAGACTGCCCAACTCTTCATTTTTTTAATTTTTCATTTTTTCATTGCTTTGCAACAGTCAACTTACAAATATAGTCAACAGGGGGAAAAAAAAAACAAAGAAACATACCAAAACTCTCCAATATTATTAAGAGTACCTCTGGATAAGAATATAATCAAGCAGAAAAAAAATGTTTAGTAGCTACAGCTACATAAATTTTCTGTGGGTAGCCAATGATGAGGCAGTTGGCCATCAGAACTCAAGTAAGCATCTCCTTTCAAGGAGAAAGAATATTATTTAGGATTATAAAGAATTTATGATTTGCACAGTAAGATGTGTAAGTGATACATGGTCTTCTATAAGTGACAAAATTATCCAGACTGGAGCTTGCAAAGGCACTTGAGAATATTTTTAACAGTGTTTTATATCAAAAGTGTCAAAATACATGGTTCCAATCAACAAATTACCGCTCAAGGAGAGCTGATGAAAATTTCCAACTAAGAGTTGTTTAAAAAAAACCCAGAACCAAAAAAGCCAGCAGTGCATTTAATACTATGTATTTTCCTAAAAACATTTAAGGAACTACAGAATCTTTTTTTTATATATGTACATCAGGCGGACCAAACTCTTCCAAAGTATTTAATTTCATTATATATCCTCAGAATATTTCACTGTGGTTTTTATTCCAGAACCCTTCCATTTCCAGGATCCCTGCCAATGGTGTCAAGGCTTCTGTGAGAAGCTGCACTGAACTATTTGCAAAATTCCAGAGGCATTGGTTTTACAAAATTTTTGGTGACAAAAAAAAAAAAAAAAAAAAACAACAACAAAAAACCACTATATGATCAGGGTATGGCTTTTCAAGATGTCAGAAAGGTCAGCTACTTCATTCAGAAGAGCGTGAGCTGGTGAGATTGTCTTCATACTGAGATCATCTTCATACCACTAAGTTCTGGGCATTTTAGTTAGAACTGGTGTTGGTGGGCTTTGAGATATTTATGCTGCTCTTTAGTCTATCTACTCCATGTATCATAAGAGAATTAAATATAGTTAATCCAACAGGTAATAATGTACTATTTTATGTTTCTGAAACAGCATGGTCCAGGCACCAGGACAATAAAGTCAGAAGCAAGGAATCTGGTTCTTCCAGTGCCATTTTTCATGATGCTGGACAGATCACCTAAGCTGTTTAAGTATCGATTTCACCCCCTGTGAAAAGGGGATAATAATAAATTTTCTCTGTTTTTGCTTTGACATCTCCAGAGAAAGGTGTTGCGCAATAGCAAGTGATATAATTCCTGTTACTTTCCCTCTTCCATTTGAGGCAGAAGGGCAAAACCAGCAGCCCACCCTGTACTGATTCAAGATGTTTCCTGTGCCACTGAGATCTTATATCTAACAGTGGGAACTAATCTGGCTCTGATAATCTTTTTTAGGGATTATCTGGGTCATTTGTTCAATATAACTTTTCTCAAATTCTCTGGACTTCCTGGGGCTACAGAGCAGTAGCACTAACTTCACAAGAACAGAAAACAACAGGTCTAGCTGTTCTAGAAAATTCTGAAAGCACAGATATAAAACGACGCTATAAACAATAGAACACCGTGCATTTTCCCCAAAACTTGATGGAAAATCTCTTCTGCATCCCTGAGGCAGGATCGGGACAGCTCCGGGGCAATGACGGGATCTGCTCGCCGTGGCGGGCTCTGTCCGTGGTGCTGACATCCTCCTTCACTCCGTCAATCGGAATTAAAACCTCCTTAGGTGGAGGTAAGAACAGACTGTTAACGCAAACGTGGCTAAAAATCCTAGTTTGGGGGATCTAGAAATGTACAGATAGCTTCAGGTTTTGTTTTGGCAAACAGACGTCTAGCTATTTTTTAAGAGTGGACAGCAATTAAGATCTTCCCCTTGGCTAACATCATGGCAGAGTGGGATTTTCTTTCTAGAAGAATCTGATTTATTAAGGGCTTTCCCTAATCTCAGCTGACATATCAGCTGCAATAGCCGAGGAAAACATTAAGCCTGCACATTTTTTATACAGGAAGTCATTAATACTTTATCTCTTTAGAACTGCGGGAAGACATTCATTTGGTGCAAAGGTGAGTTTGAATTTCACTGTATTTGAGATGAAAACAATTGGCTTATGAAGTGCTATGGAAACTTGAAAGGAAACTCAAATGGCTCACCCCCAATTTCATAACTCAGTTTAAATTCAGTACAGCCAACAATACAATGATCGTTTCCTGATTTATTTGCTTGAAGAAAAGACCATTCTCAACAGTTTCCTGCAGCTGTGAGTTCTCCTTTGGAGCCACTTATTCAAGTGTTAATATGAAACAACTTTACTTGTCTCAAGAAATCTAATAGGAAATACAACTCTGAAACTCTGACAGCTATTTAATTTTTCCCATATATTTATTCCTTTGGCTTATCAAGAAGGTAAAAGAAAGGTTTCTTTCCTCAAAAAAAAAAAAATATTTTTAGTTTGTTTGGTTATGATTTCTTTTTTTAACTAGATAGAAAACCAGAGATATCTTACCTGCCTGCTTTTGTGATGATCATCTCTGTCCCAATGTCGTGAAATCTTTTCCAGAGGTCAGCACACTGCAGCTCTACCTGGATCTCTTCCATGGATGAAGGTGGAGGAGGCTGAGGGCCTGAGCCACCAGATGTAAGGTCAGAATGGGAGCCAAATGAGCAGGATGTCCTTTCTGCCAGTACCTCTGTGTCTGACCCAGTGCTCTGCTCTGAGTCTGCAAAGTAAAGAAGTCAGGTAAGACACCACAGTTCTACCTACTTTGAGTGTTAAAAGGAGGGAAGAGAGAAGTCAATACAGAAAGTGCTAAAGAATAATACAATGCCCTTTTATAAGGTGTGTATGTGTGTGTGTGTATATATATATATATATATATATAACACATATATACTTATGGTTTGTTGTGATTTATAGTCTGATTTGGGGTTTTGGGTTTCCAATATGATATCTGGCATTTTTGTAAAGTTCTAGAAACAGTTGAAAAAAGGACTCTTAGCGTAAAATAAAATTAGTAGCAAGTAATGGAGGAGATAAAGTACAAAATATAGATTTAAAATAAAAATGAAAAAAATTAATTCAATCCATAGTTTCAATCTAAGATTAGATGCACTCACTGGAAAACTTCATTTCATTAACACTACTGTTGAAGAGTTGGTTATTTTTAAACAACATTCTTTTTTTTCATTTTAATATCTTTTTCATCAAAAACAATGAACAATTTTTTATTTTGTTATTTGGCAGCACCATTTTGGAAATTTTTTATTTGCTCCTATAATAACTTTTTTTTGAAGAATGATATTTCCTGAGAAGATAAACATGCAGCTTTTGGTGAATAAAATGCTCTAGGCTACTGAAGGACAAAAAAAGGTGATAGTAAACATATAGAATATGTTACCAAGAAAAGTAATAGAAGCAAGCTGCAGAAAAGAGAACATGGCACAACTACCTCTATGGGGGAGAAGAAGGAAAAGGCTTGCTCAATAAACAAGCAACCAAACAAAAAAGTGAGTTTCAACTAGTTTGATAGTCCAAGCTGTCATATTGGGTCAGGGAGCCACTTCTTTGCAAAATATCTCATGAATGTGTTGGGTAGGTACAGTGTTTATGCCCTGTCCTCATTCTCATACAGTAGGGCTAAGATGAAATTTTGCAAATAGCAGTGTTATTTTGAAACAGGGTGCACACCCACATTACATCAAAATAATTCATAGTACATTCTGCAAAGCAATGTGTTTATGCCTTGAGCCTGATTTTTGACAAATTTGCATTAGTATTATATAGATGATTAACAGCAGAATAAAGTGATGTGACACACTCCACCAAAATTAGGAAGAGCTCTGTGGATTTCAAACAAGATCAGAAACACTATTTTTGAGTGTCCTCATTGATCATATAAGTACAAGCAACCTCAGTGAAGGAACAAAACAGCTATTTACATGTGTTCTCTGCACTTATAGAAAGAAAGAGATATCCCTGTTGGCAAGGGAAACCTAAGGAGACAAAAAGTAACAATCCATGCTAAAAATGTGATTAAATCACACTGTCTAAAATTCCTT
>JAWWES010000001.1:25699588-25714680 GCA_035583135.1 Lophotriccus pileatus
AAAAGAAAAGAAAAGAAAAGAAAAGAAAAGAAAAGAAAAGAAAAGAAAAGAAAAGAAAAGAAAAGAAAAGAGAAAAGGGCTTCTCGCTCCATGGATCCACAGGTTCTAGTGAGGCTCCGTACAGGATTACAGCCTTCTTTCAGGCATCCACCTGCTCTGTGGGGTCCTCCACAGACTGAAGGTGAATCTCTGCTCCCCTGTGGACCTCCATGGGCTGCATGGGGACAACCTGCTTCTCTATGGTCTTCACCACGGGCTCTGCTCCAGCACCTGAAGCACCTTCTCCCCTTCCTTCTTCACTGACTTTGGTGTCCGCAGAGCTGTTTCTCTCACTTATTCTCACTATGCTCTTCTCTGCCCACAATTACTTCTGCTCAATGATTTTTTTTCCTTCTTAAATAGGTTATCACAGAGGCATTAATGCCATCACTCACAGGCTCAGCCATAATCTGTAAGATTGGTCAGCACCAGTAATTATAAGAATTGTCCGTACTGGCATGTTGTTCACTGTTAAATAATTTTTTATGGAATCTAACATAGTCTTTCCACAGTTACATTCATGTAAAATACCATTGAAAGGATAAACTCCTCATTTTATTCCAGTGGTCCCACCTGACCTCTCTGCTGTACCATATTCCTCTACTCTCTTCCCCTTTTCTGGCACATCATACAAAATATTAAAATCTCCTTTCAAAAACCTGATGGACCTTTACTGTGACCCCCCCCACATCCACTGAAGGTATTGAAAGGCTCTCAGCACCAGCAGCTCTTTCCAGAGTGCTACAGGCCTCACCAAGCATCTCTGTGACTTCTCCAATGGCACCTTTCACACCCAGGAGGAAACATTTACACAGATAGATCACTCTTCTCCCTTCAATCCTTCCTTCAGACTTATCTCCACCAGACCCATTTGAAAGTCTTGGGAACAGTTATTGTACAGCCCAGCTCATCACAGTCACCCACTGATCAATGTCATCCAAAGGGGAAAATGTTCTGGCATAATCACATCCCTGTAATTAAACTCCTATAGTCTAGGAGTTTAGCTAAACAGTTTAGACTACATAAACAGTCTAGTTTATGCATAATTTCCATAAACACACATGCAGACCAGCACCTGTGAATGAAGGAGATGAGCTGCAAAAAGTATGCCACTTTGTCTCATTAGTTCACAAATGATGGCACTGGGGTCGCAGTGTAATGCACAGGCACAAGGGGATATTGAGACCACCCTTACAAACTTTTCCATGTATTTTTTGCTTTTAAGGCCTAATTTCCTATGACATTCCTCTAATGCTTAAAAAAGAGTGTTTCCTTGCAGGAGGCAATGTATTTAAAAGAGAAGAATAACCTCCCAGTTTTGTGTCAATTAAGTTAGGAGGTGCTCCATAGCATTCAGCATCACTTTGTCATTCCCCCACTCTTGCTGTAAACAGGACTGGGCAGAGGAGTTTGGGAACTGACAGGAAACTAAGCAGGAACTCTGAACATGCAAACCTACAGGCAGTGAATACTTCCTCTGTCCCATCCCCACGCACTGACCCACCCTGTGAGTTCTGGAGTGGAGCAAAGCAGCATTGGTGCTGTTTAGCATTTGACCCACGGTTTTGTCTGATTTTATTTTATCCCTTTTATGGTATCATTGCTATTTCACACTTTATTTCTTTCGCAGTCCTTAGACTGTCTATGCACTCCCAGCGATTTACTGCATGTGATTTCCTCCCATTTATTTATGTACTCAAATACTCCTCAACTTTTTATTTCGAAGGTTTGAAAAGCACTCAGAAGAATCTGCCAGAAACATACAGCTCTTGAGTAAAAAGCATATTACACTTCACAGAAACCAGTCACACAGGCCAGCACAGTATGTCTAAGAAGGAACAGGGGTTTTAAACTTTATAAGGCTGCATGGTTGCCTTGATAGTTCAATCCACCAGAAAGCAAAAGCCTTTGTGGTAGCACTGACTGTTTTAGTACAGATCACAACATCCCAATAAATGCTTTATTTTCCTCATACAATTTAAATCAATTCTGTGCAGAATTTCTGACAGAAAACTATTAAATTTCAGTTTCTTCGTTTCAATTGCTCAAGCAATTTCTTACTTATTTTAGACCAAGGTTGGTTTTAGGGGGTTTGCACAAGGGTTACACATGTGCAAGAGCAAAAAAACATCTACTTACATACGGTGTCCTCAAGCCACTGCCAGGAGTGCCTGTGTTCAGCTGTGCTAAAAGAATCCTGGGGAAGACCAAGCTGAATCACACTTTTGAGAATTGCTCAGATCTGAGCCATTCCCTCATAGGGGCCATGATTAATTCATAGTTGCTATCTCAAAGCAGTAGTAAATCCATTAACACTCACCATTGGCCAAGAAGCCTTCCTGTATAAACACAAAACCCTCACCCAGAAGTCAGGCTCACTGACAGTGCCTGAGGACTTGCACAGACTATCTCAAGTTATTGCTTACAGCACCACTCTCAGCTTTATAGCAGATAGATCCACCACACACTCTTGAAACAATTTCACCTTGTTAATGCTAGAACCAATTCAATAGTATTTGCACCCAGGTATTTCACTGGGAAAGGATATCCTGCACAGGGTGTGGAACGAGGAAGACAGGCTCCAAGGGAAAAGAGATATGAAAGCAGCTACAGACAGGAGGAGACTGGTCAGTAAATCCCTTCTCCCAGCCTGTATCCCTTCACAGTCCTTTCCTTGCCATAGGCAATAGCAAGTGGCAGTCACTGATGCTTTCGAAGGCTGCACACCACCTGAGTGTTTAGCAAAGTAAACAGACACAACAGGCAGTTTCCTTGCTCTGCTCCGAAAACCAGAGCATCCAGCAGGGAACGTTGCAGGAGAAACACAGGTGAATTTTGGGTTCAGACCAGTTACTGTCTTGGGAAAGTTAAGCTTCAGACCTCCTATGCCAAACACTCCAGATTTTGATTTTTAGTATCATAGAACCTGCTTCTTAGAGGGGTAGGGCTCTTTGTTCCCAATAGTTTTAGATGGAGCAAATAAAGTCTGTTAGGGACAATAACAGCAAGAAGAAAACAAAGAGAAAAGCAGCAGAAGAAGCAAGATGAAAAGGACCTAGAAGGACACTGTGAATGGAAATACATGATGATGTGGTGAGGTTATGGGGAGAGAACTAATTTAAGAAAGAGGAAAAGAAAATAAAAACAAAAGGCCAAGGGCTGGATGAAATAAAGGAATAGGGGAAAAAATAAAGCAAAAGGAGAAAATCTACCCACACATACAGAAAATAATTCAGTGACTGCAGACTTACTAAGAAATTAGATGACTGAAAACATTCTCAAGAATTTCCTGTGTGGCTTGAAAGCTAATGCAAACACTCAGGAGACACCTCTCCTGTCCCAAGGAAGGCCACAGTACTTTTTATTTACTAAAATTAAGGCTTTGACTGTAAGATTCCATAAAAGACCTGTTGGCTCATATTCACCCCAAAACTCTTCAGACCATCCTGAATTCAGATGTTTACAGGGCAAACAGGTAGAAACACTGTAGGTTGCAATAGTAAGAAAGGGGAGAAAGCACAGGAGAAGGAGAATGGAAAAAAGCTGAAGAAATCAGTGGGAGAAGAGATTAGAAGAAGAAAAGATCATAAAGATCTATAGCAGCGTATTTTTTAAAAAGGACAGAGCAAATAATAAGGCTAAATAAACATAAAGACATTAGAAGAACATTAGAAAGACATAAAAACATGAAAGAAAAGCATAAAAGGAAAATGGATTATGGAAAATGCAAATCTGAAAATGCAAGCTGAAAATCAGAAATTACTCTGACACGCTAAATGGTTTGAACACCTTCCCAGTGCTCCCTGGGTATAATTTCTATACATCTGTGAGATGCCCACATTGCGTGAAACAGACAACCACATGCAGGTGGGCACAAAGCCACATATGCTGGATTATGGAGGAAATCTATGAAACTCCTCTAATACTGAATCTTAACCCACCAGTGTATTTCTCTGTGTGCTTTTAATTCAGTACAAAGTAATTCCTGTTCTCAGCTCAGTCACAGCAGTTACATTATCTGCTTCAATGGCATTTTTCCTCATTAACAGTGACACTAGAGATTTTTAACTGTGCTTTCTTTCTGCACAAGTATAGCTCAGACAGCAAAACAAAGGAGAACAAGCTCTTCAGCATAATATACTAGAGAAAATATTCCTACATCACCATCTCAAATTCCAATGCTCTTGCAGAGGACCTTAGAATGGATTTACACAGACAGCCAACGCCAGGACTTTCCATACTGTCCTTTGGAAGGTCACATAGAAGCAATTATGGATTGATTTAGAAAACATGCAAAGATAATGTGCAAGACAACAGACGACTACACATAACCACTGTCATATCATTTGGCCCCAGAGGTATGTCTTCTCCCTTCTCTATCAGCAGAGGCCTCCAATACCAGAAAGCACACACAGGAACCCAGGGATAAAAACTGCTGAGCTGCTCCAGCTTTTGCAGCTGTTAATCCAGCAGAGGAACAGGAGAAAACATTATGCATGGCCATCAAAATTCCCCTGATAGAGAGAGGTCAGGTCACGATGCCTTACACAAAACAAATATTAACTACAGAATTTATTGCAGTCCATGTTCTTTTTTCCCTGTTTCCTCATCCACCAATACCACCAGATCAAAGGAGGTTGAGGCACTGCCTGCAGAAGGCTTGGCTGGGTCCCATGGTCCCCTAACATCAGTTTCTTGAGGAGAAGACTATAACCGTGGTGTCATACCAGGCTACAGGGCAATCATGACCCCTCCACACATGCCATTCTCTTGCACTGTATGGGGACTTTCAGCAGCAGAAATATTTAGAAGCCTTTGTAAAACAGGGATTGTGACTGGAACATCCAGGATTCCTAAAATCATCTTTAAATATCTATGCACCTTCAGCACAGTGCTGAACCATGGAACTATGGACCACAATGACCCCGTTCACCCTGCATAGCCACTGTAAGTCACAGTACCAAATTAGCTTTGGAAGTCCTGCCCTGGCCCCAACTGTAAAATGTTACATACAATGTCAACTTCGGCTTTTTGTTCAGCCTGCAGAAGAACCCTTCAGGGATCAAGTAGCTTTTTTCCTGAAATGCTTCCCCTCCTGCCTGAGAGGAGGGTGCACAGAGAGGAAAGTGGAGGTGGGAACAGATGTTCCACGACACCAGGTTCTTGTCATCAAGCGAGACCTAAACCTAGCTGGCTGCCTGTAGCCCAGCCATGGGGTTGGGTGTGTGGTTATGCGTGCAATTCTATCTGCAGCGAAGGACCCACTGAGAGAAGGAAGGCAGCAAGGGCACTGGACAGTAGTTTAGGAATACATGACATCAACATTTTTTTTGACTCTTTGTTGTTCTACTCCACCTGAAAAACTGATGACAAAATGAAACTATGACTGAAGCTGGTCAGAACCTGCTGATGAAATAGTTTTTCTTCAGAAAATGCCATTAAAAGTAGAATTGTAAGAAAGAGCTATTATTATTGTTTCATATCTGAAACTATGTCTAGTTCTCCATTTCATTTTGATGTTTACAATCTTTTTTGTACTGACAATTGCAAAAATGTCAATATTAAAATGTCCATATATTTTTCTGAAATGTCTTGCATTTTCCCACTTACTAAAATGTTTTACTCTGTGCTATGTACAATGATACAGGAAACAGAAAAATAATGTAGATACCAGGCAGAGCTGTGGAGTAAGAACAGATGTTGGAATGATCCAGCCAATGGAAAGAAAGGTGAGCAGCTCTTGTTCCCATTTCACCATAACTTGATTTTGCAGGTGCCCTGCTCTGCTGCAGGCTCCATTTGGTGTGGGAAGACTGTATGGCCCCATGCCTGTCACAGTGTAAAATGACCCAACAAAGCACAACTGCTCCAAAAAACCTACATGTCACCAAGGACACCTATGTTGCCTACTCTTCAATCGTCTCTAGGTCAAATCCATTCAATTTCTCAATTGTTTCTCTTGATTTCTGGGGGGAAGTCTAACATTGCTATCTGGCCTGGGCTTTGAGACCCAAGCTGAGCTACTTCCAAAAGCTTCCCCCCCCACTGAAAGAGACATTATTCTTTCAATTCCAACAGGACCTTTCTTAATAGAAAGTAATCTCACTTTTCTCTAAGAGCAGCCCTCCATAGAATAGAGGTATTTGCACAAAGTGCTCCTAAGATTGCAAGAGATTTTTAATTTCTGCATAGGGTTTTGTTTATTTGTTTGTTTATTTGTGGAGGTAGAATTTATAAGTAGCAGTTTTGCTCTCTGACTAAGATTCACTCTTAAATGTCAGGACATAACCACAGAAGTAAACAATCTTTTAGAAAGTACTAATTCAATTCCTCTAAAAACCTGTACTGTAGCATTATCTTAAGACAAACAAACAATACCACCTGTAGGTATACTCTTATGTAATGCGAAGTCTGAAGAAAAGCTCTTTCTTAGCCATTAAGGGTGAAAAACAATATTTCAATGTTATTCACTGTTGTTTCTTCAAAATTCCCTATGTGTTGAATCTAGCTCCTTGAAACTCCTCCTATGGAGCAGTCAGGCATGAGCCAGCTGAAAGTCATCTGCAGCAATCTTCTGTCCTGCTGCCTTATTTTTGTTCGGGTTTAGCAAGGCTGGGGTTTTTTTAGCATGAGATTTCAACGGAACTGAAAATATCTCGTAGCACAAACTGCAGCATGCTGTGAGTAATTTACAGCTGCCAAAACCATCTAAATCAAGTCCCATGAGGGATTCCTCTTTCTTCGACCCATGCACGTTAGAAAACAAAAATGGCCAGCAGCCATTCTCCTTCTCCTCCTCCTCTTTCACTGAGCAGATTCCTGCAGCTGGAGCAATGTCATTAGAAGCTGCACTTATGGGCTCCAAGGCAGAAGCATGGCACAGTTTACAGCAAGCATTTCAATTCATAATAACGGCTTCACCTCATCATTATTTTTTTTTTTCCTTTTTTTTTTTTTTTTTAAGGGGGGAGAATTTCAGAGGTAAACCTTGTGGTCTGGATTCTGAGCATTGCACAGGGTGTTGGCCAAATATTTGTAACTGCAGTTCATCTGACTGCATGCAAAGGCAGTTGAGATGTAAATTAGGATTTAATGTCTAACCACTGTTCTGCCTGTAGAGTTTTTGAGATTGCATTCAAATAAAACATCTTTTTAAGGCAAACACTGAGAAATGTATAAAACACCACTCAAACCAAATACACACACACAGCAATTCAGGCTTTTCCTCCAAAAACACCCACAGGCAGTTTTGAAAAATGTGTGCCTTGATTTATTGATTGAGGAAGTTGTTTTTAAGAAGGTTTTTTTTCCCTTGTTTTTAAATTTTCAGCCTCCAAAGAGAAGCCTCAGGTCTACATATGATGGCTAGTGTGTGCAAGGTGGGGAGTTCACCTTCCATAAAATGCTGGAGAGTACCCGGATATAAAACAGCAAAAGACAAAGCATTGGATGAAGTCCTTAGCCATAAAGAAGACAGAGAAAGCAACTGTTAGCCAGGCTGACAAAATGCTGCTTAAAGTACGTTACCAAACGAAAAGAGCAAATCAAAGCAGAAAATGAACTAAAAGAAAGAATACCGCAAGAGGTATTCAGAAAGAAAAATCTAATTGCAAAAGGACTTGGTGAATTGTAAATGTCATGCTTCATGACTCATGGGGAAAAATCCCCACCCGGTATCATCCCTGCACTTCCTCAGTACAAAGGAGCCCAAATGGAGGCTTGCAGGACCCAGAGCTGCATGGGGCACTGTGGAAAAGCAGGCAAAGGTGGAAAGGAGGATAAACAGAGACACAGCTGCCTGCGGGGCCTGCTCAGCTGTGGGCATGCTGTGGAGAAGTTTCAAGGTAGTTCCTAGGGTTTCCTTTCCTCCACTCCTTCCACCCCACTTCCCTGCTTCCTGCTTGACCCAACTGCTCAGACGAGAAGCTGAAGTCTGGGTTTAAGCCTTTGCACATTTAGTTTCTACACAATAGTTATTCCAAATTGTGTTTGTTCCTATTAAAAGCCAATAATAGCTATTCTGTGAACATGGACAGACAAGTGTTCTGTTCTGAAAATCATATGTGGGCAATATACTGCCCAGCCTAGCTATAAACTTCTAGTTTTTTCAGCATGACACTGTTTTTCCTTGCTTGAAGGTGATGGACAAGGGTTTTTTTCCACTTCTAGTAGACAGAAGGCTTCCAGTTATTTACTTTGTCTTGGGAAACTGAAGGAGTGAAGCTGTCCTCCTCTTGTAAAGCACTATGTGATAGTTTGCTCACTTACACTTCTTTTTGCCCATCAATGGCACAGAAAATACTGATTCATCTTTTGCTGCACAATCTATAACAAGAGATGCTTCCTGGGTTTCTGTGTGGGATGATTCCCATAACCAGATTCTATGGTCTGCTCCACAACAAATGCAGACTAGATTGTTTTTTTGGGTTTTTTGGGGTTTTGTTTTTTTAAAGAAACTTCTCATTGTCTTCTGTGTCCCTCAGGCCAAGAGCAATTTTCTCCAACATTTTTCTACCACCGCCTGCAAGTTTTGTGGTAGAAGTTCATATATTTGTAAGGTCCTATTCAAAGATATTTTCAGCACACCAGAAAATGAAAAACATTTTAACAGAGCAGGAAAAAATTAGCAACATATTAGCTAAAACTGACTCCCAATTTAGAGCCATCAGCAACCACTGGTATACTTAGTGCAGAAAACCTTTCCAGTTCAGGTTTGGTTTTGCTCTGTAATTCATTTCTACAGAGTCACTGTGACCTGAACTATGCCTTCCTTATGCTCCCCTTGTGCAAAAGTAGTTTTGCCCTCCAAACTTCCCAACCCCCAGTTTTCCATTATCTTTATGATGATGTCACTTTTCTTTCCATGACGACCTTGGGCTGCCCAGGGAGGTGGTGGATTCACCATCCCTGAAGGCTTTGAAGATGAGACTGGATGTGGCACTTAGTGCCATGGTCTAGTAACCCCAGCAGTGTTGGATCAAGGGTTGGACTTGACGATCTCGGAGGTCTTTTCCAACCCAGTTGATTCTATGCTTCAATGACTCAAGAAAACTGAAAAAAATATCCATGCTGCTTTAATACTTACCATCTTTACAGGAATTCTTCAAGGCACAGAGATGTTCAGGAAAACTAAACTAAACCAACAAAGTTGGTAATTTAAAGTGGATTTTCTAAAATGCTGTAAACTACTGAAGTTGAAATCCCTACTGAGAATTAGGATGACCTTGACCTGATTTCACTTACTTCATCTGTAAAGATTTTTGTATAAATTAGCTAATGCTTTTTAAGGAAACAATCCATTTGTTTCCCTGTGTTTCATTGTTCTGTGCAAATGCAAATGCATGTATATTCACATGCATGGACGCATGTCCAGTTCAAACTAAAAAATTCAAGAGAAGCTCTGGTACCACACATTTTCTCCTTCTCCAGTTCTTGTCTTCCCCTAGGAAAAACAAGATAGTGCTGCATCTTTCCAAGCTCCTTCCCATGGCACGGTAAAGGAGTTGTATGGCTAGAGTCTGCCCACCAAAGCTGTGTTCTCATGGGACAAGGCTAGACAAATCTTAAAGGAACAGGACTCGTTGTTAATTTGTACCAAATATGAATGCAATGGAGATCCCCTCTGCAAAATGTCCAGTTCTTGTTCTAACCTATAAGCCTAGAGGAAAAGAGTGAGATTTTGAGATTTCTGTTTTAGGATTAGCGATAATGATGCTATGTAACAATTCACATAATATAATATTTCATACAGTCACATGCCAACATTTTGAATCATTTCATGTGGTAAAAAAACTCTATTCTATATTTTATGCATGTTTTGTGGTTTTTATGGCCAACGTACTTGGAGCCCTCAGTTCAGTTTTGATCTCTGCTACGTCAGCAGGCATTTTTTTCTTAAATTTGTCTTTCTGGTTTTGTATTGCTAGAACCAAAAATTCCCCTTTGGTCTCCTATTCATCTGGTGATATTATTTATCCTTTCTCTCTACACTGGGTAGTTGCAGTTTTTCAGTCTTCCAGCCTCTGTAGGCTTGTATGTCAAAAACAATTTACGTTGGCCAATTTTTAATTTTTTTTTTTTTTTTTTGTTGCATGGGACTGAACAGAGATTAATATGCATCATTCAGGTGTTTGCTGGTTATAAGTGAATGTTCCCCCTATTTCTTCCTTTCATCTGTCATTTTTTTCTAATGGTGACCTGAAGGAAAGAGGTTCCCTCCCATAAATGTTTAAATGCATGCAACTGTAGCGGTAGCCTGATTCCCGGTTACGGGTGGGAAGAACAGGCTCAGGAAGAATTCAAACATATGGAAATGATGTTTTCTTCTACGAACTGAGCAAATATCAGGACCTCCTCCAGATCAGGAAGGTGGAGGCAGCACCCTGACACGCAACAGGGGTGACCTGGCACCCACCAACCCCAGGTCACAGGACCAAATAGCAAAGGCCCTGTGTCCGCATGAATGACAGCAGGACCCAGAGCCCCCAGTCCTGAAGCAGCTGCAATTCTAGTGTTACAGCAAACCATTAGCACTCACCAAGGCTTCCTGATAGCAGGTGTGAGTGCTTCCATTGAGATAATTGCTTTCATAAAAATAGTTTTCAGTGGGGGGGAGGGAACATATAAAAGATTAACAGTTCTTGTGGTTAACAGTTTAGGGGTTGAATTGTGTTCTCAAGCCTGACCTGAAAGCTGATTAAAACTCCGTGGGTATGTATATTTAGAAACAACTCATTTCAGTGTCCCAATAAAATTCTGGAGGAAAAGAGTAAGGGTCCATAGGAACACAAAGCATGCAAGAAGCAATGAGTGAAGGAGCTTTAAATGATCTAACTGAGTCAAGCCAAAACCAGCAAGAAAGCCTGCCTTAGTAAGTGCTAAAAGTGTCAGGGAATTTACAGGCATAAAATTCTTCATCAGAAAACAGCAATAAATATTAGCTTGTAGCCCATAAAACTAAGAATGCTGAATTAATAGGATCAATGCACTCAGATACATTAATAGAAATACAGAATAACAATTACTCATGTCTAGGTCTCAGAAGTAAGACAACACCATGTAAGAATGCTGAAGAACATTTATATTTATTAGTAACAGAGGAGGATGCTACATAAATTCAGATCAGTCCCCTAGGAGTAAGCATATTCTAGTTGGCAGGCCAAGACTGCTTGTGCACAACAATTCTAAGAGACTTGGCTGAAGAGGTCTCTGGCCTGCTGTGATGATCTTGAAGTATCTTGGAAATGCAGGGGAACACTGAAAGGCTAGAACAGTGTCAATATTAAGTAAATGGGATGAACAGAGGAGCTCTGCTGATGAGTCTGATATTTCTTCTGGGAAAGAAGAATGCAAAAGCTGGGAAGGGATCCCATTCATAAAATAGCCAAAGAATAAAGATATAAATAAACCTATATCACATATTTCAATGGAATATAAATCTTGTTAAACAGGGTATGTTAAAGAAGGCAAATGCAAGGTTGTGTATTTAGGAACAAAGAATGGGAGCCAAACCTACAAGCTGAGGATTGTGTTTTGGACAGTGGTGTGTCTGAAAAGGGATGGGGTGTCACAGTGACAAGGACACCATATAACAAGAGCATTACACATTCCCAGTGTAAAGAAAACCAAACAACTGTGCTTAAACTCTGGAGTATTGAGTGGTATTTGAGGAAGTTTTAATCTAGATTTTCAAAGTTTTAAAAGTAGAGGTACTACTAGTGGAATACTGAATACAGCCCTGTGCACATACTTTTTAAAGGATGTTTAGAAGTTCAGTGGGATAGAGAAAAGAAACAGCAAAATTACTTCTAGTTTAGAGAAAAATGCGTTCTAGAGGAAGATGCAAAAACCTCTGCCTACTTCATATACCAAAGGAAGACAAGGTGAGTTTATTACAATGCAGGAATATGCATACAATATAAAACATTAAATACAAGAGAACTCCTTAATTTCCTGGAAGAAGACACGACAAGAACCAATGCAGGAAACTGAAGCCCTTTTCTGAGGGAAAGAAAACACATGTTCTTAGCAGTGGAGTGATATCTTCTGCTGCAGCTGGTGCTGAATTCTCTGGCTTCTGAACCTTTCAGGTGAAGTCTATGTGCTTTCCTAGAAGATAATCTTTAGCCAAATAAAACATTTACTAAGATGTTGCAATTCTGATAGATGGAAAGGTAATGGGACAATCTCATGGTCTCTTTGGTGTTAAAATCTATGTATCTACGTTGCTGTTACTTATCATGATTAGAAGGTAGGTGAGTCTCTGAGGATATTCAACAAAGTGACCAAGAAAGTTGTTAAGGCCAAAGACTATTCCTTACTCCACACAAGGAAATGTAAAGCTACAGGCATCTTAAATGATCTCATTAAGAGGAAGTAGAACTTTTAGTCCTTGTTTTAATTGAACTTAGGGGCTTTTATATTAAAGCATTGAACAAGGAAAACCTTGGGTTTTGGATGATGATGTTTCACATCAAGGATGTTTCACAGCCCATTTTCTGTCTGAGGCTTTGATCCTCTTAATATTAAAACAAACAAATAGAAGTTCAACATGTGTATTTTCCCTAATGCAGTGTGATTGACAATATAGGAATGGCGAATACCACTTTACATTGTAAAATAAAATACAAGCTGCTAATATCATTTATTGGTAGAAAATTGTAAAATACTGTAGCTAATCAGCGTAATATGAAGGAAATCCTACAAAGACCACTAGAAAGGTATTCAGCCTAAACTCCTTGTGGTTTACAGCATATGGTGGTTTCCTGCAATGCAGATGGACCAAATTCCATAATGCCCTTCAATCTCCCCTGCCATTGGCATGAATCCAGAGGAGGTCTGTTGGCAGGAGAGGTATTATCAGGAGTTCTGTCTGCACCCAGGTCCGTGCTGAAGACAGCTCTCAAATAGATGGGTATGACAGTAATTTTGCAGCAAAGCCTGTGAGAGTAATTCCATGTTTGCATTAGGTTCTGAATTAGGTTGCTTTGCTTTCTTTTTTTTTTTTTATTTTATTTTTTTTGTGCATCCTAGAGTGTTTAATGTTCTAGCCTATCCAATATGATCCTCAATAGGCCCAGATGGAAAGAACAGGGAGAGGTATTTCTGCTTGCACATTTGTCATGCTTTACATCTTGCAGTGTTTATGGCTTTGATGTGACTTTTTAAGGAAAAGCTTACACTGGGCTTTGCATGGGCAAATTTGCCAGATTCTCTCACTTCATGATTTCATCCAGACCATATTCCAGAAGTTCTGGTTTTAATATCCTAATGCATTTTTTTAGTTCAGAACCACAGAAAAATCAATATACAGGAAAGCAGCACCCTCAGACAATATAGAGTTCCCCTGTTAAATTACCATCTTCAAGCTCTCTTGATCAAGTTTGATTTCCTCTCTAAACCCCTTTAAACCCCTTCTGAGCCCAGGATACCACTGTAGAGCATATCGTGCTTTCAAACATGCTTTCACAACTGCTCACAGTTTCAAGAGACTTAATAACAAGCAGCACTTCCCCCGTCTGGGCAGCAGAAATCTCTCTAGCGAGGCAGGGTGCCTTCCTTGCCTTGACTTTCAAAGAGACAAAAAGCTTTGGGGACACCCAAACACTTCTGTGCTGCCAAGTTACCCCAGATAATGTGGCCCCCTCCATATGTATGAAACAAAACTCCTAGTGGACACCATTCTCTCAGCAGTGGGTTCATGACATGCAGAGGCACCATCTTGAGAAGGGCATGTTGCTGCTTGGGTTCAGGCAGTGTTTTAAACCTTGTCCTTCATTGTATTTGAATGATTTGCACAGAATGGCAGGCAAACAGCTGCTTTGTGTGTAGGTTGTCAGGGAGGATAGCAATTGGCTCCCTGGTCAGGCTAGAAGAGCTTTTCAAATAATTATGTCCTCCCTTCCCTGCTCTCCCATTGTCTCTCTCCATTTTGCAAGCGCCTTCCACTTTAGTGGTCAGTGCCTTCTGTTAATGAATAATTTCTGGTCATTTGAAGTTGTATTTGTGTTCCAAAAGTCACAAGACACAGTAGAGATTGAAGATCCAAAAGGCTAGCAATAAGTTATTTAAGATTGGAGAAATTCAGGATGGCTGAAGTTAACAAATGTTGGGGCAGTGGTATAGTATGAAACACAGGTAGCAACAAAGTAGACTAAGGGTAGAAGCCTGAAAATTATTCAAAGTTTTGTCATCTGGTCTATCTATACCTCCCTCTGTTCTTTCCACTGAGCCTGTCGAGGAGAGTACAGGAGAGGTTAGAACTGTAAACACTCCAGGATGCAAAAGAGAATAGCAAAGCAACCTAATTCAGAACATAATACAAACATGAAATTACTCTCACAGGCTTTGCTGCAAAATTACTGTCATATCCATCTATTCGAGACCTGTCTTCAGCTATTGCAACAGGCAGTATTGAATTGTTTATGAGAGTATTAGCTGAAAGGTCTAGAATAACAGCCTGTGAGTTTAAATGTCGGAAAAGCAACAGCTGGAAGGCCAGCAGAACAAATGAGCCAATTCAAATTATGTCTTTAAAAGGCTAAATGATTGACCAGCTTAGGTCAGCATGTTTTGCAAACAATTAAAAGAAAATTTTAAAAATTAATAACACAACTGTGCAATTACAAGAAGGTCCTTTGCAGAACAACAATGAAAGCTTCTTGAGATGCAATATGAGAATATACACCATACTGCTCATCAGGCCCCCAGGAGCAGAGGTGGTAGTTTTATTAGTCAAATACCTCCTTTTCATCCTAAAAGCTTAGTGTTTGAAGATGGCAGATATATTCTGATCAAAGACTTCTAAAATGTTGACTTAAAAGAGTGTGTACTCCATACTGTTCCATGCAGGGACAAGCTTCTTTCATTTCCCTTTCTTTTCTTTAAGAATTTCTAATAAAATTTAGAACAAATGAGAAAACTGTAGTCAGTGCATGAATCCAGCTCTTGATAGAGCAAATTGATCAGGATTTGCAGATAAGAAGGTAACATAAAGCTAGTCAGCTGGTCACCTTGTTAGATGCTGATTGTGTTCAAAAGGTGGTAAGCTCTTA
>JAWWES010000001.1:25714780-25756339 GCA_035583135.1 Lophotriccus pileatus
GAGGGGGTGGTGCTGGGTGCTCTTACTGTTGTCAACCATGTGATGCGTACTCAGGCACTGATGTGTTTCCTGTCACTAGTAACCTGCTAAATACAGTTACTTTGATCTCTCTGGATGTAATTATCCAGTATCCTCACCCCCTGTACCGAATTTTGAAAGAGTGATTTAAAAGAAATTGTATTGACGGCAACTGGAAGAAACTTTGCTTAGAACACAGGGCAAAATAAATATCTATAGCTTTTTCAGAGTTATCTAAAAATGCCCACTAAACTCATTGGAGTAAGAAACCTCTGTGGGTTGCTTGAAAGGCAAGGATAAATGGTGAAGGTACCAGTAAAACTTTCTATCTTAAAAAAAACAAGAACCAGTGAGGAAAAGCCTGGTGATCCCTTTCAGTCTGAGATAAGCAGAAAGTTACTGAATGGTTTTGTTAAAATATGCATAAATCCACAGGGTTGGAGGGACTGGATTTCTGCAAATCTGTTAAACAGGACCAATCTAAAAATGCATAGACCAAAACATTATATAAGGGAAAATGGTGGACAGGCTTTTTAAAAACTGGATAATATGCTAGTTTCTTCAAAAGGGACAGCAAAAGACATCTGGTAACATGCTGAGAAGAGATGATGGGTGATTTGAGACAAAAAGGTTTTATTTATTGCGGGTCAGCTCTCCAAAAGCCAACAACTTTTAAATTGCTTTAAGGGTTTTTTTCCCACAGAGCAAAAAAAGGAAAAATTATATATATATATGTAGAGAGAATTCTTGGGTAACCCACTTAAAAGGAGGAATTGAGTTCTACCACAGAAAGACTGAATACAAATAAGGCAGCAGGAACAGATGGGTTTATGACCAAATACAATGTCCTTAGAAATATTTACCAATATCATGTGCAATGAAAAGACACTTTCTCTTCCAGAAGAAATAAATCAACTAAAATTTTAAAATGCAAATAATTGCACAGCTTGAAAATTATACGTTAGGCTTCTAGTCTCTGGATGTAGAAATAATTAAGTGACAGGAACTTATAGTCACAGCACTAAAAATGTGATTCTGAAGATATGTCAAGGACTGGCACTTACTGTCTATAAAGATCCCACAGCTTGTCTGTTAGTGGATCGAAAGTTTTCAAGGGGGAAGACAGTTGATGAGGTCCTTCTGGTAGCTGAAAGCTGCTCATTTTGGCCATGAGAATTTAGGCAGAATTCTCAGAATTAAGCAACTGAAGGACAGATCAGAGATAGGTAGGACCTGTGTTAACTCCCTGGGATACATTCAACACAGGATGCCTCATAAGCAGTGGAGATACAACTCAGCTTCTACACATGAAATTATTAGTCAAGAGAGAAGGGAAGTGTTGGATTTGTGCATTGTCAAAGTAAGCTCAGATTCATAATTACCATGGATTACAGATTCAATGAAATATCTGTATGTCCCAAGTGCTCAGGAAATTTAAGAAATGGAGTAAAATCAGAGATTTCTCAGATGGGCTAAAAAAAAATTGTTAAAATGAACATACACCCTCGCATTCCTTTCCTGTTTCACCACCTACTTGCATCTGTACCAGACAGCACTTTAAGGACTTGAAAAGCTGTTGTCATTAATTTCATCTGGCAATAGACAGAGCCACAACCAAACAGTTCCATACTATTAAGGCCTCCCACAATGGGAAATCTTACAGGGCTGAAAGGCTAGCACATTGTTACAGAGCTCAGCTGAAATAAAGGATTCGGCTGAAGGATGCTTTATATTTCAGGACAAAGCCATATTTGTAGGCTAATACAGAATGAGAATGGTGTGAGAAAATCTCTGAGATGAGTTCTGCATAAGAAAGAGATTAAGGACAAAAGAAAAAAAAAATAAACCCGCCTCTTTACTTGGCCTTTCTTAAGATAAAGATAAATAGGAAAACACTCTTTTCCCTTCATCTTTCTCTCTTTACCATCTTGGTAATCTTAAAAATAAAGAATTTTTCCCTCAATCCAATGTTTATTTCTGTTTGCATGATGACAGCTGTCATCCATTTACATTAACCCTTTCAGAGATGGATATCAAATATTATTTTAAAAATTCATGATAATTTAAAAAGTCCTCTCTTCTATCAGCAATAGCAATCAACAATAATCATATAAGAGCTCTCATCTGATCTTTTTGCACTTCTGAACAACTGATGTAGATGAACACAACAAAAAATAGAATAATTTCTAAAACACATGTAATTTTAATGAAGAAATACATACACCAGCATAGGAAAGGAGAGAGAGAACACATGAGCTTCCAGATATGATTTGCTCAAAACCAACCTTAATAAAGTTCTATCTGTGTGTCTGTCTCAGTAGCAATTCATTGTATATTCTGTGGTGGTAACTTTTTCTACTGGAAAACCTCTTGAGATGCAAGCTCCCTTCCTGTGATCCTGGCTTGAGCCAGGGACCCGGGGAGGCAGAAATGTTCTGAGAGTACTCGACAATATTCCTTGTATATCCTTGGATATACAGTATCCCCTTGGACCTGCTGGGCTGCCTTCTGCCTGCCCCTTGCATGGAGTTCACTTGGTGCAGAAGGAAGAGGTGATATCCCTCTTGCTGGGAGACCCTAAGTGTGGAATGATCAAACCTGGAAAATATCGTTTCATCCTTCCATTGAACTGCCCTCTCCTTTCCTCCTTAAAGATGCAGCCTGCTAGTTCTGGGACACCTTGGTACCAGATGGAGAAGCCCGCCAGTCCACATCTTTAAAAATTAGTCAGAAGGGGAAAAAGTGTTTTTACACTCAGTTTCTATCGTTTACTCACACAGAAAGCAGAAATTCAGCAGGTAGTAAGCCCAAATTCTTAGCCATTACATTTTTTATGAGTAATATTGATCATTTACATATTGCAGATTTATGCTACTTTTTTTTACATTTGCTAGCAAGCGTAGTTCTTCCATTAAGTGACTCTTATCATGTTAATGTTTTTGTGCACCTTGAATATCTCAGTTTGCAATTTCTGCATGTTCTAGCCGTGTTTGGACTGGGATTTTTTAGTTGTCTAAACAGAAAATTGTTTTTTGTTTTGTTTTTGGTTTTGGGTTGTGTTTGTTTGGGTTTTTTTAATGGAAGGTAAATAGGTTAGGAAGTGATGATCATGGGCCAGACAACATCTGGGGAGAATTATCAGAGTAATGTTCCTGTACGTGAGATAGTCTAAGCGTGGTGAGTTTTCTAGGGAAAAGAAAAGAAAGAGGATTCTGAAACGAAAGGGAGAAGCTAAATAGCAGGGAAAGATACAGTAAGAAATCAACTGAACAGAAAATAGCTGAAAGCAGCCAAGAATAAGCAAGAAGGAGAAGGGTTGATATGCCCAAATAAATTGTTATTTCTTCCTAGTCAGGCAGGTACATCCCTGACAGAAAAGGTGTGTCTAGCCAGGAAACTTCTTCCGTGCTTATCATCCCAATTTGCTTCTCTGCAAAACCCAGAGTGACTCGGAGAGATCCTACAGAGAGATCTTAATAGACCAAGAAAGTAAGAGGCTCTAGGTATGCAAAATCAAATTCAAGCCTTTAACCCATGTCTCAAGCTCTTTTAGGTTACCAACAGGCATAGTCACACAGAAGAGATGCAGAGCAGTCTGACCTCTGTATGGCTTGCACTGTGCAATTCTTACCTTTATTGAACAAAAATAAAAGGAATTTATCTCAAATTATACAGATAATGCTTATCTCACTGCTGTTCTGGCTGAGTAGCTACTGTATATTCATACTTCTGTATTTCTGTGTCAGTCTCACATACTATCAACAAGGGAAAATTCACTCAGGTCACTGGAACTGATTTATAGCCACAAGAATGTGGATTTTGTAAGATTTTTTCCTGTAACGTTCATGGGCTTCATGTGCCTGATACTGCAAAGGCAGATACAACTAACTTCAAAGGCCAGTCCAACGGCAGTCATGGCTTGCATGGTATGGGTTTGGCCTGCTGAGCTCATGAAAGCAAAGTTTCATCTGTTTTGCGGATTGGGCTCTTGACCTGCCATAAAAATAAATGCTATCTTCTGCAGTTATTAAATGGTAGACTGTTTCTTGTTACTACTGTGGTATACGTGTTTCTTCCATATGCCTGTCATTAAAAATAATAAATTGGGTTCCCTTATCTCATGGAGATCTCTTTTTTTCCCCTCCTGTTTTGGTCTCCTGTTCATTTCCCCATAGCCTTGCTGACAGACTCACACAGTTTAGATTAAAACAAAATGCAGCAGCCTTTTTCCCACTGACAGCAGAGACACAAACAATTCACACCTTCCTCTGATGTTCCACTTAACCAATAGCACTCTCTGAATGCACAAGGGAAGGAAGACAAAAAATCCTGTACAATACAAGAGGACATAAATTTGCGTAAAAAGATGGTATTCCAAGTACTCTTCACCATTGCTGAAACATTAATTGATTTTTTATCATGCTGCCTTTTAGTGTTGCTCTTCATTAATTAATTCTGTGTGTATTCCTCCAGTGCCATGAAACTGCGTGTCTATTTGTACCATGCAGTAGCTGTTCTGATGAGTTATCCATTATCACTCACATATTCAACACAGTTGCTTCACTGACACACTGCTGATTCTTAATAGTCCTCCAGACTGTATTCTTTATGATTCCTCCAGTGAGCATTACACTTTGCAGTGATTGCACCATAACACACAGAACTGTTGCATCAAAATCAGCAATCCTCCTTCTATTTCTGTATGTAAATTGAGTATAGTAGGTTTCTTTAGTGAAAGATGAGAATTCACAAGTTTTGTTGCACCAGAGATGTCCTTCGTTCTACCCCACTTCAAGCACCTAAAACAGCCCATTGATTTTACACTGTTAACATCCATTGCAAATGGTCATTCACATACTTTTCAAGATAAGAAATTGTCCAAATGCATTTTTGTCTTGCAGATTTGTCCTGTTTTATCCTTTTCTTATGACTAGCTTAATTCCTCAGCCCTAAATTATTCTTCTTTGAAAAAAGGCCATTTTTAAAGCTCTTAGTTTCTCCCTGCTTGAAAAATCTCACTATGTTACATTTCAGACTAATTTTTTTATCTAAGCAGCATAAAAATATAAAAAGTAAAGCCTCTCAGGATACATTACTGATCAGTCTGAACATCTTATTCTTTCATACTAGCCACCTCAATCTTATTTTTGTGTCAGGAATGACACTGTCTCTGAAATTCCACTAGAGTAACAAATGAAAAAGTGCTAAGAAGTTGTGCTGATGAATGTGATGTGAATTCATTAGACGTGTGCATGTGCTGAGAAGTTATACAGGAATATGTCTCAACTTCTATATCACTGGCCACCTAGACACTTTGAAAAAAGAACAACTAATGGATCAAACCAGATGACATTGTTCAGTGTTTTTGCCCTAAAATCAACTAAAAATTTGCCATACATTCAATGTTTATTTACTATTTTCATTTTCACATATTATTTTCTTACTCACAGCTGTACTTGTGTATTCAGGGTGTTTCACACACGACCCATAAGTTCAGTCCCACTGCTATCTGATATAAGAACTGCTCCTATCAACCATAATTAACTGCTACCATTAACTGCAATATATGTAGAAGCTGGCTCCGTCACAGTTACATGGAAACTCATTTGGAAAATGTATAAATTAACATTATCAGTGGCTTTAGCCCTATTTGTATTGAATTCATCTGCTGAGCATCCCTTTACATTCTCTCCATGGTATTTCCATGCATTGTTCCACTCTCTCCCCAGTGTTCAGCTAGAAGGACAATGGGAGAAAGTAGTTCCACATTTCCATCTATCTATACACAAATGGACTCAGCCTGTGAATTCTTTCTTTTCTTTTTTTCCCCCCCTCTAGAAACCTCCCAGGGCAGGAAAGGAATGCTGGATCAGGCCTGTCCATAGTTGTGTGTTCCCTAGCATCCCACAGAGGGATGTTGTTGCTATTATTTTAACAGCAGATCTCTGATGTTGTTGCTATTTTAATGGCAGATTTTAAAGCTTCCGCTGACATTGGTACAGACCCTGAAGCTCAGCTAGAGAATCAGAGGTGGCAAGCAGATGGTGATACAAAGGAGGAATGCTGTATCTATATATATTCTGATTAAATTCATATCCAGTGTTCCGCACAAGAGCCAAGAAACTATACTAAACCCTTAATATGGGTTTTAAATTAGTCTTAGTTAGTAAATGGGTTCTTAATCTAGGTTCCCTGTCAGGGAGATTTTCACTCAGACAGTGTAACTATTTATACCAAACCAATTAAAAAATTATGAAAGCTTAATTCTGTATTAATTATCATCAGAAAAATGTCACCATTTTCCAGATAAGGGGAAACATTTCATTCTGAGTTATTGGGGCTTCTAAAACAGTCTGAGAGAAGGAGCAATGGCTGATACAGAGCAATCTCTGGAAAAATGCTCCTGATCAGTTTGTCACAATCAGCATTAAGGCACTGCTACAGTATCACCTTCTGGAAAAATGAAGCCCAATATCCTTTAAACTAAGGTGTCAAAGAAGTCTGGACCTTATGAACTGTGTGAATCTGCAATCTCAAAAGTGATAGTTTTGACTTTTGATCTTCTGTTTATATCTTCATGTGCTAATTTGTTTGCTAATTGTGATATACTGATTTTTGATAGCTCTCTTCTTATCAAATATTGTGGGGAAAAAATAGGAAATGTTGCTTAAAAGACCCATGTCGGGAACAAAATGGCAGAGAGAATCAGTGCCTCTTAGCAGTATGTGCATAAGCATTGTGTAGTTGCTTTTGTTTCCTTAAGTGGCACTTGGATCTGAAAGTTGAAGAATGAAGCTATACAAATGACAAAAAATGTGTGAAGAATTATTTTTTCATCATCCTTTCATAAGCACATAAAATAACTCTAGCCTAAAGCACCTCTTTTGAACACTGGGTTGTAAGAAGTAATGGGGTAGATTGTCTGTCTATGTATCAAACATTTTATCTATATTTCTTAGGAGATTAGGCTTGCAGAAGGCCATCAGCTGATTAATCTTCCTCTTCCCCTTAATATTCTGGACCCACTGATCCAAACTGACTCACTTGTCAGCTTCAAACAACTTTGACAAAGGGATAGAGGTCTCAGATGAATTACAATTCACATTTTGTGCAAAAGAATGACTAAACAAATTAGCACCCTCAGTGAAGAGGCTCTCTTGGCTACTTGCTCTATGTCCTCATCCCAGCAGAATATCCTGAGACAGGAGCCAGATGGAAAAAATGCTTTCCTGTGCCTGGCTGCAGCAGAAGAGTCAGGACTGAAATGGGGATGCTATGGGGTATTCAGGGAAATGTATATGGAGCTGAAAATTTGGTAAACAGTAGGATACGAACATTGTGGAAGGGGCAGGAGGAACTAACATTTCTGGTGACATCAGGACATGAGGCAAGTCATCTGAACAGCTTCTTGCAAGAAGACTGTTTCTTTCTCTGAAACACTCTTTAAAATTAATCGAGAGCTCAGGGCCCAGAGGAAGAGCAAAACTAGGCCTTTGGAACAGAAAATGCTTATAAAATGTTACTGGAGTGCTGCTATGTGGTTCTTCATATTTTATTTTACAAGATCTAAATAATGACATCTTTCCTGTGCTTTGCAAATGACTCTCAGTAAAATATTTGCACCAGTGTGCAAGAAGAGAGAACAAGAAATAAAGATTACCTCTCTTTGCCATAACTTTGCTGCAGCTGCAGTCCAAAAACTGAGTAATAGCAAAACACCTTTCCACAACTTTTGCCTCAGGCTGATAGCCAGAAAAAAAAGTTAATTTCTCACCTAACATCTCAGTCCTCTATCATTCCCCTTCTTCACATTGGGTCTAATAGCAGTTTGTGTAGTAACTTTACCAAGCTTTGTAAGAGGACAGCAGGTTTGCAGTCTTTAACTCAACCAGATCGAGCACAAGGTAAAGGTGGCATGTTATGGCTAGACTAGATTTTTCAATTATGATCATGCATGGCAGTACCATACTTTAAAACTTGATAGTATCTTTGAAGGCATGGAAATAAATTAAGCTCATTCTTTTTAGTCCCCCACCCATTTTCAAATGCCAGTTAGGCTTTTAGGTTCACATAAATGCTTAAATTGCATCTGATCTACTTTTCACCTCACAGAGACATGTAAGGGGTCACAATTTAATTTTTTTCAAAATTCTATCTTTTGTTAGGAGGATAAAAAATTATTTAATAAATACTACAATTTCTGAGTGGACTGAAGTTCCACCATCAGAACTGCTAAATGTGCAAAATAAGATCATGCATGAGGGAAATAAAATCAAGGTCTCACTGGCGTTCAGTGGCAAACAGCAAAAAGGCTTGACAGTTTTACACTGGAAAGCAGATATAGAATGAAAATAAAGAACCTGATTCCTCACCTCACATGTAAAATAATTTCAATATATGCTATTTTAATAGCTATTTCTGCTTAAAACTATATACTTAGAACATGAAAAATTACATTTCTCTCTGAAGGGTGTATCTCTTACTAAAGTTGCAGATGAATTTTATTGTTTTTATAATTGAAGTATTAAACAAATACCTTTTACTCCATATTCTCTATTATTTACTCTGTACCACAGACAGAACTCTGTACAGTTTCTATTTCCCCTACAATTAGGCACTGCTCCTACGAACACATAAATGTGAGCTCACCTTTCCTGCTGGGAGGGGTTTGGATGGGAGACTCACTGCAGTAGAGGACATGAATACATTTTGGCAGGATCAGGACCTCAGATAGCAAGGAGGAAACTGGCTAACAGAAAACACCTTTGCAAGCATAAAGAGGGAAAGGTCCCAGGAACAAAAATTAAAGGTTTGTACACTTTTAAGTGCCAGCCAGAATATTTAAAGAGAGAAGAAACTGCAGGACATCAGAACTGGTCTTTCTTTTGAGAGTGCTGAGAGTGTCCCTGTAACAACTATAATGGCATTGCACAACCCAGGGTTTGCTTCATTTGGCTTTGACTAAACTATTATTTTCTTTTGCTACGATATTCAGTGACTGAAAGTGCAGCTTTTTCTTCCTCACAGCTGTTTGCTCCCACATTATCAAATGTTTTCCCTCCAGCTTTTGCCCTCGCCTTGCTCATGGGATGTAAATGATGCAGGAATTTCGGCTGCTCTGCTTCAGTTTAGCAGCGTGATAATCTTAGGCAAATGCTTACAATCTGTTTTTCATTAAAAGAGTTTTTTGCACTTCTGTTTAACACAGCAAATTTTTTGAGTTGCCCTTCTAAAAGAGGATTTCAAATATATTTTTGCCTGGAGGGAAACCCTTGCTGCCACAAATATATCTGGTAGATGAAGGGGAATGCTCTTGTTTCTGAGTGGTTCTCACCAAAGACAGCAAAGGCTCAACTTCTGAACATTAGGTGCTTGCTGCAAACTTAATTGGATAAATCATTACAAAAAACAATGCTTCTCCCATTAAAAAGCAAGGCCTTTTTTTCCTGCTCCATACAAAACCAGGTGTGAAAATTCCACTGAAAAATGAAAGGAGCTTTCATTATCAAATGCATGAAACCTCTTGCAGAGCACAATTCTCTTATTTTTAGCCACCAAATGTAGCATTGGTATCTAATACTAGTTGCTATGAAAAACTGTAAGTGCAAAATAGGAACAGAGAAGACTGGTATTTCTAAATTACTTAATATGTGTTAAATGACTAAATTTGGTGTTTCAGTGGCCTTAGGAAAAGATTATACTACATTCCTATAAAAAAAAAGAAAAAATATTAGTATAGCATTATATATAATACATATATTTAATAATATATACTATATGTATAATATATACAAGTACATATTATAAATCTACCTATAGAGAAAGAGACCTAAACATGCATACAATGTGGAGAAACTGTATAGCAAGTAAATGGAATTAGAACTCTGATGAATATTAAACAGTCTATTTTTCTGAGCTGTTAAGAGTAGCTGGAAAGTCTTCCCTGAAAAAAACCTCAGTTCTTAAGCAAAAGAAATCCTAGAACAAAAGCAAAAGGAGAGAGGGAGAACTATATTTATTTAAAATGGGGAGTATTAAATACTTCGCATACGTCATTGTCACTGTTACGATTTTTTTTAAATACCATAACAGAATGGGCTAGAGTTCTCAGCTGCTTGTAGAATTTGGCCCCAAATAGGTATGTACACAGTCTTCTGAAGTGAAACAAAGAAAAAATATTTTAAAATAGCTTTTGAAAATCATGTCCTTATTAAAAAAAAAAAAATAACCTTTATGTTTGTGTGAGGGTAGTCAAAATGTAATTGAAGAAAATGAGAACATTAGATCTCCAATTTGGCAAATTCTTTGTGCAAGATACTCAATCACTGACTTATTCCTGTGCTTTTCTTCGTAAATAAGGTTGCATTTTGAGCCAACCATTTGAATTGAGAATCCTTTTATTTTTAGTCGCCCTACAAACTCTGCAAACTAAGCCTTTAGCTTCAGATTCCTCTGCCTTTGCAAAAAAGAAATTACTGCTTTCTATTCCCTGGTTTATTGCTAAAAAATACGAGAAAGAGTTTTTTTCCCCAACATCTTAGGCAGACAGTGAGGAAACACAGCTCAGGAATTTCTTTTTTTTTTTTTTTTTACAAAATATTCTTTTATAAATGGCAATTTCACCTGTAGTTGATTGTGCACTGAAACAAAACAAGACCTCTGTTCTACCTCACAAAACTCCACTTTCATTATTTCATTTAGAATTTTCACTGTACTGAAATTTGAGTTCCTACTCAAATATCATCAACCATGCTTTTGAATTTATTATTAAATTATGTCAAACTCAGACCACAAGTAAAATAATGACAAACCCTGGCTGAAGTCTCTTTTTCGCCTATGGTGGAGGTATGGGGGAAGAGTTATGAGCGTTTGACCTGTTGTGCTCAAAGAAGCAAACTCTGGCATGTGCAATGAAAATCACATCTTAGTATGTACATTGGAAAAAATTTAGCCAACCACAGTGTAAACAGTTGGTGTGAGTGTTGTCTTATAAAGGAAGGCTGAGTAACCAGCAACACCTTCAAAATATTATTCTTTGTGCAGCTCTAATGTCCTGAAGCCCTGGATGTGAATTGATGCTCTGCTGTACTGTTAAATGTAAGCAGGGGAGATCATCAGGCTGTCACAAGAAGTCAACAGTCTAAGTACGTGCAACGGCCCAAGTGCTGACAATGAATCACCTCTTGCTTTAGAAATAGAGCTGGACAAGCATCCTGACATATAGGAGAAAAGTCATGACTCAGGCAAGTCAAAAACACTACAACTGTGAGCTTGGAATAAAGAAAAAAAAGGAAGCAGAAATAGGAAAAAAAAAAAAAAAAGGATTGAAAAAGCCCACACAATTTTCAGGAAAGAAATACAAAATAACTGGTACGCACTTCTTTAGATGACCATAATAATAAGCTTTTTCCTCTCATTTATCTGCACAGCAAACATCACTATATAAATACTACAGCTAATAGCAACTATCTGAGATGTAATTACTTATATTTTAATTCAAGACTGTCAAGCATTTTCATGAATACTCAGTAGCTGTTTGAATATTCATAAATGAAATGATTGAGGATGAGCTCACAAATAAATATTCTCATTCCACTACAAATAATTGTAACAAGAAACCATCGTTACTATTTGTAGCTCTTGATTTAAGTTATGGGGTCCTAACCAGACAGACATTTTTAAAAAAATCTGCCTCCCTCTTCCCTCCACCCATGCCCCCAGGAAAAACACACAAATAAAATAGTAAGTAGAAATTCTGAGTAGGGGGAGAAGATTTCATTGTCTGTAGTACTTGATTATCATAAATTGAGTTTAATTATGTCCTTAACAATAAGAATTGTGCTATACATTATTTAATTAGCAATTAGAAATTGCCTCTAGGTATACCTATAGAATAAATAACTACACTCATTGCAATAATGACTACTATAGTCTCTCAGACATGTAAAAAACTTCTGTATACTGACAATTTAAATATTAATACCATAAATCACTGAAATATATAATGTTTATATGCAATGGAAATCAATGATGTACAGCCGATGCAACTGCATAAAGGACAACTCCATGTGTAACATCTACTGACTGAAGTAGATTCAGGCTGAAGGCCTGAATAAAGTAGTAAAAGTTGCAAATAGGGTTTTAAATATTATTCTAAAAAGTCCTGTGGAGTTCGCTATAAGAGAAAATATTTCCTCTAGAAAAGCTGTATAATTTTTCCTAAAATCCCTAGCTTTTTCGCATTAAACCATGGAGAACAAGGACTATGGGAAGAAACCCTGTTCTTTTTCATGAAAACTACTGCTTATTTGAGAGATTTACTGTTTCCCCCCCTTACGTATCTAAGCTACACCAAATTATTACATTTACTCATATAATGTACTAAGTTGCCTTCAGAAACCATTTTGAACAGTATATTTCATTTATAGAAACCATGTTATTCATTATTCTGGAGGCAGGGGGGGTGGGAGGGAAGTGAACCAGGAAGGTACCCAGATGCAGGGAGAAAGTCTGAAAACAGTTTCTAGTTTCTTCTCATGCCGAGAGCAGCTGGTGGGGAGGAAATGAAGGCCTGAACTACTCCCTTTCCTGCCTCATTCTCCTCTGCCTTTCCCTATGGTGATTCCCCTTTCTGCCTGGTTTTCTGCTCCTTTACCCCTATTAACTCATCTCTTCCTGATTTCACCTGATTTCACTTAATTCCCAGGAGGATAAAGTGCACACGCAACTCAGTGTAAACACAACAGCAACCCAGTGCCTTCCCTGGTGCATTATGTCCCCTGTCCTGGTCAAGGGAGCCCCTCAGAGCAATATGGGGCACCCAGTCCTCATCCAGGCTGAGCTACAGCCCTCTTATTTTTGATTTACTATTTTACTATCTTTTCTCAGACCAAGGATGAGTCAGCATCTACAGAAGCCCAGAGACATCCCAGTCCAGCAGGTGTCTGAGAGGACGACCAGGGCAGGGCATCTGACATTGCAAAAGAACAGAATAAAAAATGCCCCAGACATTTTCCATCCTCTTTTGAGTCTGAACTGCTTTTCTAAGGGCTGTACCGTACTGCATTACTTGCTTATGTGCCCCGTATGTACTCAGTCCAACCTCTTTCCACTTTTTCTAAATCAGTTATTCCCAAATTACCCCAGATAAATGAAGCTCAGCACCTTAATGTAACTTAAGCAATCAGTCTTGAAACACTCTTAATAAACAGCTATTTCACAATCAAATCTTTCATTCCAAGAAGCAGAATGAGGGAGGTTTTCTTCCTGAAGTTGCATTATATGACTATATTTTCACAAAAGCTATTAATTATTGTCCATTTCTGTTACAGCACACTGCTAGGCACTTCCACAGCTGCCCTCCCCTTCCCCAGCCCAGGCACAATTTCCTGAGTTATGGACTAAACAGAATTACTATGTACAGAATAATCCAAGCAGTCTCTAATTGGGCCGTGTAGGCTCTCTGCCGCTCCGTCAGCGTTGCAGGGACCAGCCTAACTGTGATGTTACAGTCTTATGTGGGTAACACTCCCCAGCATTGAAGTGAATAATGTGCCTGGCATGCCACTAGGCAGATGGAGACTTTGCTGGGGTTGTTTGATGGTAAATGAAGGCTTTTTTTTATTTGCTCCAAGGAGCTTGGCACAGGAAACCCCCAAATCCTACAATAATAAATCTTCTATTTATCTTTTAAATTCTGGAGCAAAATAAAAACCATTAGGTACCTACAGTCATGGGCTGTATTCTATATTTTCCTACCTTCCTACAACCTTCTGGTGTAAAAAAAGATTAAGTTTTCTTAAGCAAAAAAACTACTTCTCAGTTTAAAAATAACAGCCTTGTTGCCTTGTATGGAGCACTGTTTTATTTTATTACACGATGAAAGGGCAGGAGCACTTAGAAATTGCAAAGACGGGCATAATCCAGAAACCTGTATTTGATCCAACCTGATAGTTTTCACACCATCAGGCATTTGCAGCGAATCTGAAGAGCAAACCTGATCCATCTATAGCATAAAAGTGTCCTCCCAGGCATTAACCTCACTGTCATGATTATTTAACTCCTACAGACTGGCATGAAAAAGAAATCCCCATATATAAGTCAAAATTATTTCAGTCCTGACAGTTGTGCTGAGGGGAATGCTCCCTTCTGGCTATGACGTTCTGTTTAGGGTATCTCAGAGCAGAAATCAAGCAAGAGGCCAAGATCTCCATGACGATAAGTTCTTAACACCACTGAAAATAAGGTCACAAAAGCTGCACCCTTGAAAATCAGCACCATAAAACCCTTTGAAATGCAGTTACTCGGCATCTCACAGAATCAGGCCCTCCTTTAGCAGCTGCCTCCTAAGTGTGCTTCCAGCAGCCTTCATGTTGCTGTTTATGCAATGTCATAGGACACTACCAAAGTCTTTATAAAATAAAAAGAACCAAATCAGGGGCAATACACAATTTCACAAGAGGATATGTCAAATAAAAATTTAAGATTGACAATCCCAATTCTTGCATGGTATTTTATTACAAATTAAGGTGGCAGCAGAGTCTAGCAGAACCTCGAGGATGAAGTTTGCTTTCAAAAAAGCCAGTGAGAGTATTTCCATTAAGGTCTGAGAGGGTACAAGGGAACGCTCAAGAAGTCTTCTTCTACTGTTTTGTCACCCTGACAAGAAAGACTGCTTAAAGCATAACAAAAATAAATTTGCAATATTTTTCTGTGCAAAGTGCATCTACATTCTAAGATGAAAGAGGGATGACAGAGCAGCACTGGGATAATTTCTTCACCAGATTAAGTGATGCTTGTAAAAGTGGTCAAATGTGAATACAATAACAGCTAGGAAAATTTAATAACATTTAATAATAGAATCCTCAGAGAAGGATTGAGGACAATCCAGTGAGGGAATTAGGTAAAAAAAAAATCTACCTGTGAATTTCTGCATCTATTCCCAAGGTCACTTCTTCCTTGCAGACTCAGATTTACAAAACTGATCTACAGACATTTCAGCGATAAACCAAGAACCTATTTTTGAAGACTTCCTAATCTTCTCATCATAAGCACCATGAATTTCTAAATGTTATAACATGTTCTCATTAGAATTATTTTATGTGCATGGGCATCCTCACAGATGATGGTGTCATCAAAAAGGATTTTGCTATTTGTAGTGCAGCTTCTTAAGAAGTATACAATGCACAGTTCTTTGGTCTTATTAAAAGCAAAGACACTGTGGTGTCTCAAATTTTCCCCTCAGTTTTGGGGTAGGTTTCTGATCAGGGAGTTCTCTATTTCATGAAGCTCCTTTAGGAAGAGGCTTGGGTTTGTTAATTCACTGGTCATGGGCAAAATGTCAATGCTAGCCAAGAGTGCATCCAGTCCCTGAGTGAAGTCAAAGAACTGTAAGTCATTCATAACTATTCTGTGTGCTCTGGCCCACCGATTTTCAAACAATTTTTGCTGTGGCTGCATTCATATAAATGTGCTGATTATTAATATGATTTGTGTCAGTTTTTAACAAGTTGGTTAAGTACTCGTTAGAAACTCTAAATTGGTTCTTTTAAAGGTGGTTGGCAATAATTTCTTCCCAAGCTCTTTCCCTAGAACTGCATATGTAGACATAGCTGAAAAGGTCCATTTAACAATACTGGAAGATTTCCCTCCCAAAAAGCAAAAGTCTTGAGAAGAATGAAGAAGTGCAGAGGTAGTGAAGTGAAACCATCCACTATGACTGAGTTCTACCATGCAAGAATTTAGAGGAAAATATATATATATAAAGAGAGAGAGAGAGAGTCAACAATGAAAACACAGCTTTGGAGAAGAGAAAACTTCATGAAATCCTGCAGAACTTGGCAAAGAACTTGGATTTTTAGAAGAAAAAAAATTGGGAAGCAGTTCTGAATGGCCAAATGCTTTATTTGAGTACTATATAAAAATAAAAATGCCTTATATTTTTAACTACAAATTATTTTTATAATTTAATACTACTTTTAAATTAATTTAAATATATTTGGGATCTAATTTTAAAATGGTTACATAACTTAAAAAAAAGTTAGGTCATTTGATGATACAAAAATAAATATTTAAAAGCTGG
Organism: Lophotriccus pileatus; assembly: GCA_035583135.1. Classification (NCBI taxonomy): domain Eukaryota; kingdom Metazoa; phylum Chordata; class Aves; order Passeriformes; family Tyrannidae; genus Lophotriccus; species Lophotriccus pileatus. Next base: position 25,730,880 of record JAWWES010000001.1, read on the forward strand.
TCAAATCCAAAGTTTTTCTGATTCTCAGTGAAGCAAAAAAATAAAAAACTTTTATTAAAATGAATCCTCACAGACTTCACTTTTTTTTCCTACTGAGTCCCAAAATGAAAAATCCTCAGAAATCCTCTATTGCAGAAGATTGGTGTGTTCTGGCCTAAGATATTTGCCAGGTGAATCCTTCCCTCCAACAGCTGTAAGGTTGCATTTGCAAATATGCAGCAAACGTCAGACAACCCACTGTCACAGGGCTCTGACTCAGACAGTCCTTTCACCATCTTCAAAATACAGTCAGATCAATAGCTCAATTGAGTAAAGGGTATATGGAAATATTTTTGTAAATATTGTTATAACAAGTGCTTTTGTCACTTCTTAGATTGATTTACTGATTCATTGTTTTCTAACCTTGCAAAATATGCAATTAAAAGATGCCCCTGGCATGAATATTGTTGCTTGAACTTGAACTGGCGCTATGTTTCCTTTCAGAGTTTTAAAAATTCTTAATCTGCTATCAAAGATATTTCAATTTAATTTTACCATACCATACCTAGAACTTCTCACCAGAGCATGCAACAGCTTTTAACACAAGAAATGTAACAGGATTGTATTTTCAGACAGCAGATGCTTCACAGGGGTAAAGGTTGCAATGGTAATCTATTTTAAACAGTATTGGATAAAAGCAACAAAAAGCTACACATTTGCTTTTTTTTCCTCTGGAAACAAAAATGTCTCAGCAGTGCTGCAAGGTACTCTCTCCCTGTGGAAACACTGGTTCAAATAAAAAGCCAGAAGAGCCAAATCTTTCAGTCTCCTGCTATGCAAAGCTATTATGGGCAAGATTAGTAACTGGAGCACTGGGAAGATCCTGGTTGCCTGCCTTTTCCTGTATGCCCAGGTGCCCACTGCTGCTCTTCCCAATGGAGCCACACAGCTCCCAGATCCTGTCCATTTGCATGTATACCCATCTCCCATTTGCTGCCAGGATTTAAACATAACTTCTCATCCCATTATTGCAAAATAATTGCACTGTTAGAGAGCTAAGAGTTAGCATAAAATCCTGTAATTCCATCAGAAGGCACTAAAAGGCTCAACCTCTCCTGGAAACTCTGTTGATCTCTGAAACATTGTTAATTTTAGAAAATGTAAGCTTTTTTTACTGAACTTGATTTTACATAATCAGTGTAAGGTACAGATCTCAATGCAGGGTGATTTAAATCACACTTGAATGGATTTTACTTGCAAAAGAAACTGATGTAAATGCCATATAATCCTGTTTTGATACATCCAGGAATTTTCTGAATACTCTCAGACTGATTTTAGTGCACTATTCAAACTAGTGTAAGCTTATTAATCTAGATGAGAAGGCAGGAAAAAAGGAAGGTTAAAAAAAAAAAAAAAGTTTTAATCTTTGGAGACGTAAGATTCATACAGAAATCCAGCTGATTTACAATAAGAACAGAATCTGTTCACACAGTCTTCTGTGTGAATAGAAGTGACTCAAGTGGCACCGACTGTGTTGTAAAATAATGCAAATGTTCTTCCCTGAATGTAGTGCTCTTGGAAGACATCTTTCACCTTTTCCATCTGAAAAAAGCATCAGTTTTCCTTGAAGACAGATACAGATAAAGCAGGACACTTCTGATTGAGGAGAGGCTAGCTGGGCTGATATTTGATATAAGTCCTCAGTCCCAAACGGGAGGAGGGAGAAGTGATTGATGGTTCGTAAGGAATTACTTGACTTTTGCTTGTAACAGAAGCTTTTTGGATTCTCCTGAAGTTCTTGTCCAAGGCAAGAAACATCTTATGAATAGCAGCTTCCCCTTCCCAACAGATGGAATAAACCTGGGTAAAAAATGCTGCAGATTTGAAATACGTATGAAAGAAGGGGGAAAAGTTATTTAACACGCTGCACTTTTTCTAATGCTCTACTGCCCTGTAATGTTTGTCTCTATTTTTCTGTTACCTGCCCTCTTAATACAGTGTGAGCAATTCACCTCTCTGCAGGAAGAGTTTCACAAACTCAGCAGCAGGAGTTTACCAATTCAGTAAGATGCATGCTACCACAGGGACAAATCCTTCTCGCACTCAGTCTCCCCTGGCTCCAAGGTCACAGTTGTATGAACTTGACTAAGACAACCCTTTTCCGAGCCCCCACAGGGCTCTCCTGGCTCTCATCTGGACAGCTCCATCTGCATCTGCCTTCTGCAATTGTCTCCTCTGAGAAGGGCGAGAGCATTAGCTCTGCGGCTGGAGCATGGGGGAAGCAGAGGCATTAGGAGAGTCAGATTTTTGCGTTTCCTTCCATCGTGTACACAAGGGACCAATGGATCTGAGAAAAACTGATGATTCAACAGGTGGAATGAATTAATACAATCCCAGTCATACACAAATTTGTTAGAAAGATGTCGCATCAATAACTCCCAGTCCCAAGCCAAAGCTGACACTCTGTCTTGCACCTCGTTGTTACCGAGCATTGCTCACTGGCGAGCCTCGAGAACCATGCAAAGAGTGATGTACACCAGTGCGCCCTACCTCAGGGAAGAGACCAGAAAACATTCTCTGCCAACACTTGAAATCTTAGTCCCACCAAGTCCACCGAGCTCTCAAACAAAAGCTGAAGCGAAAAATCAAAACAAGTCGCTCCCTGTTCACGGCTGTAACAGCCTCTGCTCAAAGAACGGGACTTTATCAATGTGAGCATTCAGAAGCAGGGGAGTTGAACCAAAAAAATAAAGACGGGTCGCTTATGATCCATCGCATTTCTCCCGCTCTTAAAATCTGTTTGCCTCTCCGGAAGGTGGACGGACTGCGTGGCTTTCGCACCCCCGCTGATGGAGGCGGTTTGCCGGGGGCAAGGAGGCGCAGGAGCCCTGCAGCGGAGAGGGATTGGGATGGACACCCGTGCAACCTGCCGGGAGAGGCAGGAGAACATGCCGCAGTAAAAGAGTTGGAGGTTTTACTCTTGACAGTCACGGAAGGCTTTGTCAAGCTCTCGGATCTTAATCTTATGGATGAGCAGCTGTAATAAACACGTTGTAGGTCTTAAAATGTGTGCCGTGTTGTTTTCTCTCGTTGCAAAGCCTCTCAGTAGTTCGTTAATGTAGATTCAGATAAACATAGAGAACGAAAAATTAAACTGCCAATAATGTCTTGTTTTCTTTTGGCTTAGTTTGTTGTTTGTGTGGTTTTTAGTTTGTTTTCTAGTGGTTTAGGATTTTTTTTAAGCGATGTGGGCACTTTTAACTTATGCAATCAAAAATGCCGATAGGATGTGTGATACAAGGACTGCACTTCAAAAATTCGTTTACAAACTCGCTCGCGTGTTTCTTTGCGAGGAAAAGGACCGTTCTAAAGCCGAAAAATTCCATCTTTTTAGCCACACCGTTTTGTTCTGCCTCTGAAGCGCCTGTTCGCGTCTCGCAGTAAAGCGACCCCGACCCATTAGGGGTGCAGCCGTGTTTCTCTTGGGGGAAACACGTCCACAGGGAAAGGAGCGCCCTCGGCTCTGCCTCGGTCTGTCCCTGGGCCCTTGGGATGGCGGAGAGAAGGGCCGACGAATGCCATCGCCGTAAACGACGGTAAACAATATAGACATCAAGGGAAGCAATGCCTGGGCACCCCGTGACCTTTCCGCTGCTCAGGTAAAATCTATAAATACCCAGAAGACACCCGAGACCATTGTTTTGCTGCCCTCTAAAACCAAACCTACCAAGGGGACCGAGAGGCGCCCCTCCACTCTCCTGCTCCTCTCGCCTCTCGGCGGCGAGAACCGAGGACCGGTGGAGGATGCGGAGAGCCCGGCCCAGCCCGATGGAGGGTCAGCAGCTGAGAAGGCTTCACCGAGCCCCAGGGCGAGCCCTGCCTCCCGCCGTCCCGGCCACGGCCCCACGCCCGGCGAGCCCCGGGCGGATGGGGTGGGGGGAGAGACGGTGAGAGCTGTTGTAATCCCGAATTCCTTTTCATAACGCGTGATTAGAACCCACACGTGATTAAAATCCAGATTTATCCCCCTTTTAAATGAGTTCTCGTAAAAAAGCACATTAACTCTGGCGACAAGATTCATGGCTGAGACATAAATAACTTGGATATTTGGGAGATTTTTTTTTTTTTTTACAAACTTGGGGGGATTTATCCGCTTGCTTTTCTCACCTTTCCCCACACCACACCCAACCCGCCACCTCCCAGCCTGTCATCTGGCTTCTCCCAGGAAGATGCGGCCACGGAGCGCGGGCAAGTCTCTCGGGGCGACTCAGTATCGCCAATATCATCATTGAAGGGTTTGGGTACGGCTGTAAAATGGCACGTAAGGGGTCAGGGATTCCGCCAGAATGGGGAGACGAGGAGCGCTGCCTCCCACGCACCCCCAAGGCTGCAGTTTGTACACGTCCAGCACAAAGCCACGCAGAAGGCGGCGAAGCCCCAACGCCGCGAACGGAAGGGGGCCACCCCGCCGACAGCCCCACCTCACCCCCATCCCTGGAGGATGGAGATGAAAATCCCCTCGAGACGTGGCCAGCGCGTGGGAGAGAAATCCTGATATCCGCCTGCACGGAAAAGATTTGTAAAAATGAGAGCGGAGCCTTACTCTGCCCTTGGCCGTGTTTAGTTCCCCGCGGCGAATGGTTTTCAGACTCTCTTGAGCTGAAACGGAGGGACTTTACTTGAAAAGATCGATAACTGGGGCTAACCCGATTTACATTATCACAAGTAAAATCAACACATAATTTCCCAGCCCTTACTGTACTACTTGCGGCCTCTCCGTGAGTACACCGTACCAATAATTTCGCCAGCAGAAGGAACAGCCCATCGCTACTCGGGGGCAGCGGCTTTGAGTGTTGAACCTTTGGGACGCTATAAAAATTCCCCTTTCTAATTTTTTTTTTTTTTTTTTTTTTGCTATATCGCTGGAGATTTGGCAAGTTTAAAATACTTTAGGTGTAAAGTTTGTTCTTAATTAGGTCTTGTAAAGATGGAATTTGGTGGTCATTATAGAGCCGCTAATCAATTTTCACCCAGGAGCAAAAGTACACCGCGGAGGAATTAGGTTTAATGAAGTGACTGTGCAAATTACAGTCGCGGACTTTATTTAAAGTCTATCAACCTCCTAAAAATGATTTCTCAAACTGTTATTGATTTCCTTTGCTTTATGAAAAACATCACGTTTGCTTTCTGAGGTTTTAGGCACTAGCAGTCATGCTGTCCTGCTCTCCAATCTGGCACAGAGGGAGTTTTCCAATTTTCCATTTCGAATTCGTGGAGAAATGGGCAAGTTAAACTGTTAGACTATACAAAAATATATCCTGTTACTTCTAAAAAAATATGAAAAACGGTTCTAAAAAGAGAAGACTGATGCACAGATTTGCTGTGTTATTAGAAAGTGGATTTTTGGGTTTTGTTCGCGTATTTTTTCTTTTGAACAGGGAAGTATCTGAAACTCCGGGCTATCTTTTTACTGGTTGATCGCTGCTGTCCCCTCTCCTTTACTCACGTCCCTCCGCTAGAAGAGACGTCCCTAGCAGCAGATTTTACCTACTTCTCCTTAGGATCCGCACCGGGAAAGGCTGCTGCTATTCAAAGCAAATTAAAATGCAGTTCCTTGGATGCATAGCTGGGCGAGGTCTCCGGAGTTGCCGGTCTTTAGCTTCGTTCAAAAACACTTTTTTTTTTTTTTACAGCAAATATTTTGACATCTCGATCTTTAATTCTTTCCCCCTTTCCCCCCCCCCCCCCCCCCCATTTTTGTTTATTAGTTTGTTTTTGTTTTGTTGTTAGCTTTTGGGTTTGTGGGGTTTTTTTTTTTCATTCTGGGTCTTGAGCTGATACTGACTGATAGCTCAGGGAACGTCATGTAAAATAAATAAAAATAATTTTAAAAAGGTGTTTTCTTCTCCAAGGGCGGTGGAGCGGACTTGACCCAATTGGAGGAAATTTCTGCACTTTTTCTCACAGTGACGCTCAAAGAAATCGCTTGACATTTTTCCCCTATCCGAATATTAGAGTGAAATCACCTAAAATTCGTTTTCTCTCCACTCTACAATTGTAAGCTTGGGACCGGTCTCTCCGTCCCTTTCTAAGGCGCTGGCGAGCAGGGCGTGGGGACGGTGCGAAGGGCGCGGGAGCAGTGAGGGGGGGGACACGGGGCCCAGCGCGTTTTCACCCCCGGGGTAGTCGCGGGTCCGCGGCCGCTTTTGCAGCACCGTCGGTTTAGGCCGGAGAGAAAAGACCGGAGGGAAAAGAGGAGAGCGGGGATTTCGCTGGAGCCAAATAATAGCTCCTAGCTACTGGATCCCTTTTAAATAAAAATAAATAAACGAAAGTTTAACATTAAAAGTACAGACACCACGAGGGAAATGTCGTTCTCCCTCTTCCCTAACCCTGTGCCGCCGGCCAAGAGACCGCGGCCCCGGCGCTGCTCCATACGCCCTGGTTCCCGGGGCCAGACTCCTCGGAGTCCCTCTCGCCCACTGAGGCCCTTTTCCCTGCCTGGAGCAATAGGAGAGGGAGGAGAGGGTAGGACCCCCTCCGCCGTGGCTTGTGCGCTCCGTCCCGGGAGCGGAGCGAGGCCGCGCAGCACCAGCGGGCCTGATCCTGGGAGAAGGATCAGGCCTCCACCCCCTCGCTGCCGGGCCCGGCCCGGGGAGGCTTCGAGGGGGAGCTGGCCGCAGGGGTGTGCAGCGGGTCCACGTCGCTCTGAGGAGCCGGCGACCCTCGCCTCGGCGCAGGGCTGATCCTGGGAGCCCACCTCCTCCTTCTCCAGAAAAAACTCCGGTTAGGGCGCACGGTCTTCGCGAAACAGACTCGGGGGATTGGCCGGTAACTCGGAAAGAGGAGATGGGTGCATGTCGCACCCTACTCCTCTGCCCCCGACCCACCCGGCAGTTCCGCGATCGGAGGCCAGGAAGCTCCGGGACAAGGAGTAACGTGTGTCCCTAGACACCCGGGAAGGACTGTTGCGACCGACAGGCACGGAAAGGGAGGAGAGGGAGAGAAAGAGAAAGCGGAGTAGACACGCCGCCCCTCCCGGGATATCATGGAGCTATGGGGGAAAAAGAGACGCAGCGAGTAGAAGAAAACTGCCCTTAAACTGAAAGGAAAAAAAAAAATCCAAGAAATCTCCGCAAAAATCCTGCTTCCTTTTCCTCTATCCCCAGTCCCGGATGTTTTCCGGGACACGCTGCCGGGCACGGCTCTCCCGGCGGCCAGCGAGCGGCGAGTGGCGGAGGGGGAGCGGGGCGGGAGGGGGAGTCCCGAAGAGAAAGGAGTCGCACTAACCGGGGTTGAGGTCCAGGCATTGAGTCGGGTCTTCATTGTCCCCCAGCTGGCCATTGGGGCTGAGGCTTTCCATGGACAAATCCAGCCCCTTGTCCTCCCAATCTCGCAGTTTCCTCTTTTTATTTGTCCCGATCAAGGCTTCTACCGAGAAAGCGTGCGCTCGGGAGCTGAGGGCCACCGCAGATCTTCGCCTCTCACTCATCTTAACCCCCAGCCCAGGCCCTTGGGCAGAGGAGAGACCAGTGGCTGGGAGCGCACAGCTCAGGGACCTCTTGCTTCTTTTCCCCCCCCACCCCTCCCCAGCTGCACCCCCCAGAAGAACCAGCCCTCAGTCTCCTGAAAGCACTACATGAGGCTGCAGATACTCCGCAGGCAGAGCCGGGAGGGTGTGCTCAGCCCAGGTCCCAGCACTTGCTCAGAGGGGCTGCAGGCTGGATTTCTTTTTTTTTTTTTTTTTTTTTTGTTCTCCCCTTTACTTCTTTCTATCTCTGTCAAGTAATAAAAAAAAAAAAAAAAAAACCTGTCCCCGGCCAATAGGAGGGAGAGCTCGGGAGAGACCCAAAAGCTGCGACCCAATGGGGAGGGGAGGGAAGGGAGACTCGGGCTTCAGGGAGAGGAATTTTGGCCATCTGAGTCCTGGAGCACCGGCCGGGAGAATTAACTGTTTGAAGAACGGAGAGCCAGTAGGAAACCCATAGCTCTAAATGCAGAGAGGTAACAACTCCCGCATTTCTCGCCGCTGCACCCAGATTTCCCAGAGACTGCTGCTGGCTAATCCCCACGCAAAGTACCCGAAAGGGGCTTTACCACCTAGTGGTGCCGGATGAGGGGGTGTTTTTAAAAGTCATTTATGCCATGTATTACTTGCGCTTGCCGGTGGAATCGGTGTTGGCCCGGCAGAAGCAACGTCTCGAGGGGGTTGAAATTTCACTTCAAAACGATGCGTGTCCGTGGAGCGGTGGGGCTGAGCGGCCGGCGTGGGCTGGCAGAGAGACCCAGAAAAACACGGGTAGTGGGAGAACCTTCTCTTTGGAAAGAGGGATTTTTTTATATATAAATAAATTTTTACCCTTTCTCGCTTCTTTTTGTCGCTTTAGCTACAGCGAGAACAATCCCGTTAGATACAGACCCCGGCCGGTTGCCTGAATGATATTCAGCATTTTATTTCTGCTCTCCTGTTCACTCTGCTCTGAAATCCTCCCGGCTGAGGCGGGTCTGCAACTGCTCCCACGCCCCTCGGTCACGCGTGGCGGGGGGGGGCTCTCAGTGAAAAGCAACAAGCGCTGCTTCTGAGAAGGTGGAGGAAGCGTGTGTTTTCATTAACTGATGGCACCCCGGAAATATAGGTGAAGTCAAGCAAAACACTATATAGGCAAAATACAGTGGGGAAAGCCGTGGGGGGTTAATTCGATCCCGAGGATCGAATATAAGTTCAAAATAAAATATAAATAATTACGAAGTGCGGGAGGAAATTAACATGGATCGAGCCACGGTGGAAAAGCGAGAGAGAAGACATACCAATTTTCAGAGAGGAATTATTTTTTTGTCCGGTGTTTCTCCCTGCTCCCTGAAGACGCAGAGCTGCTTAGGGCAGCGACGGGAGAAGAGTGAGATTTTTCGTAAACGATTTTTCACTATGGGGCTCGACACAAGTGAAGGGGGCACACGTGGGAGTGCTGTGGGGAAAGACACTTCTTTTTGCTCCCAAAGTGAATCCAAGGTGCCCACGTCTGCATGGTACGGCGGAACCTTTCAGCCCTCTCTCCACGGCCTAAAGCGCTGACTGACAGCAGCGCGCCGAAGTTCACACGCACGGAAACGGATTTCGGATGAAAAGCGGAAAAGAAGCCATTTCTTCGTTAAATCTCGAGAAAGCTAAGCCCTGATATCCAGGCCGAGGAGCACTCTTTGTGAGTCTCCATCACCCGCGCTACAGTTCTCATCCCCCTCCTCTCCGCTTCTTTCTCCTCTCCTCCGGTACACCTCCTTGACAGGTCAATCGCCGCGGGCTCAGCGCCGGGCATAGCGGCGCTGCCTCTCGGGATGTTGTGTGTCTCCCGCCCCGGCACTGCCGACTCCCTCACTCCGCGGGGAGCCATGCCGGGGCGGGAGCAGCGGGAAGAAGGAAACGGCCGAGGCAGGGGTTTGGAGAGAGTCGACAGCGGTGCTGAAAGAGGAGCGGGGACTCGTAGGAGGGCACATGTGTTTCCAACGGGTCCCCGGGCTGTGTGTCCTTCCCCCAGCGAAAGAATATCTCAAAAAAAAAAAAAAATCCGTTTCCTTATTTCCGAAAGCCTCGAAAACACTTGCCTGGGAGACAGACACTGAGGAAGGCTTTTAAAGAAGCTGGAGGGACATTTTAGAAAAAGACCAAGAAAACAGTGGGTAATTTACAGCGTTTTAGTGAGAAGAAGAGGTGCTGGAAAGGCAGGGCGATTTAAACGAAATTTGAGGGCTGATGTAAGAACTCAGAAGCCCGTTTACCGTAGCACTAAGTGTGGTTTTACTGGTGGCCAGTTTAAAGCATCCCCGACCCATTTTGGGTGTAATACATTGGGGCGCTCCCCTGTGCCACCCGAGGTCTGCAAGCTGTGTCCGAGCACTCTGCGTCCGACCCTGGCAGCGGAACTGCCTCTGCAGGAGCGAGAACAAACTCAGCGAATCTTCCAAGCCAATACGGCACCTAATTGTCAGACCCCAGGGAGCAGACCCTTTTGTCAGGGACGGAAGAGCAGGTCCCCGCTGTCCCGGACACCGTTCCCGGAACCGCGGGGACACACGGCGGCCGACGACTGCCCCTCTACCCCCTCCTCCCTGCCCCTCCCCTGGTGCCCGGGAGGTTTAGGACAGCTCGCCATCCCTCTGCCCGTCCGCGCCGGACGGTGCAAAAGTGGTAAACACAGATGCATTGCTGCTCCGGCGTGCGAGCGCAGGGAGAGAGCAGACCCTGCAGCGGCCTTGCGGCCCCACTAGGATGTGCCGAGAGAAAGGGGAGGGATGGGGATGAAAGGCAGAGGGGACCGAGAGCCAACGCTGCCCACTTGCAGGGTTCACTGCCCCCTGGGCTGAGAAAGCTCGCCCAGAGATAACTCCCTCTCCCCAAGCCGGGGGATGAGATTTCGGTTGAGCTCTTGCACCAAAACTGGATGAGCACAACGCATTCGCGCTGCGCCGCAGGCACCTGGTCCCCGTGCTCCTCTCAGCCAGAGATGCACTGGGGCCAAGGTCCCCTCTTCCCACCGCAAGCGGTGTAAACCTGGAGTCTACCAGAGGCCTGGGCTTAATCTGGATTCAGATCCGACTCCGACCCCCGGCCGCCAGAGATGAATGAGTCCCTTTGCCTGGTCTTTATTCCAGACTCTTACTCGGAGGGGTAGCTCCCATTAAATCCAGGAAACTGCTCCCTGGAATAAAGTGGCAGGAGCAAGGGTCGCAGGGCTAGGCCCCGGGGTTTATAAAGAAATCATTCACTCCTGCTTTCCAGTTGCAGCAGAGCGAGCCTGAAAAATATTTGTTTATATATGGAAATATTTGGGGGGGGGGGGGGAAGAGAAAAAAGGAAATAAAGGGAGCCGGTTGCAGGGCGGGAGTGCTGTCCAGATGTGCTGTTCACAGGGGCTGAGCTAGTTTCAAACCCTGCTTCACAGCAAGGAAAACCTTTCCGAAGGTCCTTTATCCAAACCTAGCCCGGGGATTTATTATGATGATTATTTCTTTTTTTAAAGTTACTAATTGAACACAACGTTAAAACCAGTCAGTGGGTGCGGGCTGATGGCTGCCTGATAATGTGAGCGAGTGATTTACTGGACTTTAACGCAGCACCGATTATCTTTTAAAACGAATCGGAGGATTTCGAGGCTGGCTCTCTCTTAAGAGGCAAGTTTAAAGCGAACATAAGTCGCCGCTTGGAAACAAGAACGAGGTGATGTTCCCGTGCTGTGCGGGGTCAGTTATTGTGACTGCGGGGAAAAAAAATACGCCTGCAATTTATTTTTATGGTCTGCACAAACGGTATTGTTGCGTATATTAACTAATTCATGATTATGCCCTTATTATGCTGTCGATTCCTTCCCCCTCCCCTTCTCCCGGTTTTCTCAGGCTTTGAGAATTGAACCATCGCAAAATATTTACAGTCTGAAGTGTTTTTAAATGGGCTTTGTTTGTGTTTTACAGAATGAAAATCTCTATTAGTGTTTAAACAAACACCATGCCAGTCTCTTAAGCCTTCCAGATGTTTGCAATAAAATGTCAGGTTTTGCCTTTGGGACTTGAAATAAAATTTAACTACCCTCACCCTGTAATTATTCTCTTAGCTCTCCCTTCCTAAATTTATCTGCTTTCTATCAGGACAGAAAAAAAATCTGATTATACACTTGGACTATAAAAAACAGCCACTACTTTCCCTCCGTTTTACCAGGACTTCTATCCCACTGGTTTCGGCACTGCAGACCAAGACGCCTATTTTTTTTTTTTTTTTTTTTTTTTTTTTTGTTACTCCTGTTTTCAGGGCAGCACAAGGAGAGTAGGCAGATCAGAAAGAAATCGGCAGGTTTCCTGGGCTTAAGGAAAAAAAAAAAGCTCCATGTCCCCCGGCCTCTCCCCCCATTAAGCTCCATCCCGACCTCAGTGTTCCCCGTGGAGAGGCGAATCGGGAATTTAAAACTATGCCTGAACTACCAGCAGCTCCGGGCGTCGCTTCTTCGTAGGCACTAGCCAGACCTGACTGCATTTTGGAGACTCCCCGCGGAGCTGTTTAGAAATAGGCAATTATGATGAATAATTCACACAAAGCAGGTTCCCCTCGCAAACAAAGACCAAAGTCCCGGCTAGAGACCCTTCTGCCTTCTCAACCACTGACTTGAAACAACACTGGCAGGGTTAAAAGCCATGCACTTGTATTTACCACGCCAAACTTCAGAAAAACCCGGAATGATAAGCGGGGGACTCTCTTCATTTGCCGTCTACAAACCCTCTTCGCCTGCCTGTCAGCACGGTCGCGGAATTTCTGCTCTCACTGCACGCGTGAAACCTGCACACGGGCGGGCTGTTCTGCACCACGCTCCCTGTGCGCTGCAGCCCCCGGGGCACAACGTGGGGGCGCGCCCGGCCGGGGCACCCCACTTCACACCCACAGGCGCCCCAGTCACAGTCCCGGCTGCTCCTGTCACTCGCTTTTTTATAAGATATTTATTTCCTCCCTCTCCTCTCTGCAGAGTTTCTCCCTGCCTAGTGCTGGGGTCTCTACTGACAGGTGAATCCGCGGAGCTGCAGCTCTTGGGTGGTGAGAGGCGAGAGGCAGCTCCAAGGAGGGCAGAGGCTGGCAAGCCCACAGGAAAGCAGTGCAGCACCCCGCCCCCCCTCCCCAAAAGACTGCGCATCACTCGGCTCCGAGAATGAGGAAGAGCGGTGTCTGATCAGCCATGCCAGCTTGTCCACGGTTTGACACCCGCCACATTACCCTCCTGACAGACTTATTTGCACACAGACACACACACAGACACACACACTTACCCCCCCGAGAAAAGGTGGAAAAACGAGCCGAGGTCGCTTACAGGGAGAGGTTGATGCCAAGGAAAACGGGGGCTGGGCTCCGCTGCCCCCCTAGGTGCTCCCCCGGTCTCATCAGCAGTGGGTCGCTGAGGTCTCCTTGCGGCCTCTTTCTTACTGCCCCTGTCCCCTTTTGCAGGTGGACTCGGTAGTGGTTTTAGCAGGCGAGAAGGGACTGGGAGAGATCTCAAAGCTGTTCATAGGTCTCGGTTGTGGTTTTAGTTCATTTGTTGCCCGTTTTTTGTTGGTTTGATTTGGTTTGTGGGTTTTGTTTGTTTGTTTGTATTTTTTGGGAGTTGTTATTTTTTTATTCTCCCAATAAATAAACCGACCTTGTGGAATTTTGGAGAAGGTCTAGAGCCTTAGGGGACCTCAGAAAGAGTGGGGGAAAGCCAGCAGCGGGGCTGTACCTAGACAAGTTCTAGGACAAGAGCTTTAACAAGATCCGTTGTTAGAGTCAGGGGGCAAGAGCCGGTTCCAAGAAGGTTACCCGCCAAACATCTCCCGGAGACCGAGGGGCTCAGTTCTACTGTGCTTGGGCTCAGCACTCCTATTGCTCTGATCTCAAATCTGGGCACGTATGACTACCCTATCGTCCCACGCAGCGTGGCCGTAGGAATACAACAAGCAACGGGACAGCCGGGCCAAGACCAGGCGTGGGGCAGCCCACGCGCGAGTCCCGGCGGGGAGATTCTAGTCTAAAATGTTCTCCGTAGGGCACACGACTGTACCGTCGGGAAAGAAATCGAAGTCAGTTTTACGCGGGCAGCAGACAGCGTTTACAATACACAACCGTGCATTGAGGAGCTGCTACTTCACAGATTATTGCTGGTATTACAGTTTGGGATAGTTTGAGGTGATTGAAGTCTGGCGTTTGGTTTACTCTTTTTTTTTTTTTTTTTTTTTTTTCTGGATTATTTTTCCAGCCCAAATGCAACCCTCGGTTCCCAAATCCACAAGGCTTAGTGCGATGAGTGGGAAGATGAGTGGGCTTCAACAGCACAGGGGGCTCACGGTACCTTTCAGCCATCTCCGCCTGAGCTGCCGCCAGGGAGGAGGAGCGGGAGAGGCCAAGCGTGTTTTCACCTCCCCCGGGTCCCAGCAGGACCCACCCGGCAGCCGCGTCGTCCCTCTCTTGTCGCCTCGCACAAACGGCGTTCCCAGAAAACGCTGCGGGACTTGCGCACAATAGTTCTCGTGTTGCGTGCTGCAGGCGGACAACCGAACCCTTGTTACGGAGACGGGATCCAAAGCCCGCTTTTCCAGGGAGGAAAGCTGAGCTGCGCAAAGCCTTTCAATGTGTGTTTGGTCGGAAAAAAAAACCAAAAACAAACCAAAACAAAAAATAAACAAATATAAGGGGAATTTTTTTTCCCTTCAAGGCACAGGTCTTTGAACCAAGAGAAGTATCTTCACTCCCCTATCTCATACATGATATGTTATACTGTAAACACTCCCGTTTAGGGCCGAACCCAAAACGCAGCAGAGTTTAATGGGGCTATTCAAAAGATCTAAGGCCGCCTTATATAATCTTCCTGCTATGGAAAACAGAAGTTTATCCCGCCGTGTTATCAACGCTAAGGCACCACTACAGAAGCGGGGGAGAGGTCCCCGGCCTCCTCTCTAGCAATGTTCGTGGCACAACCCGGGAACTTCAAACACGACTTATTTTGACCTATGTGAAACACGACTGCTGTGTAAAGCAGGCACTCCAGAAACGTGGCTCCAGGCCCCTCGAAAGTGGTCTTGACCCACTGGACCCCGAATCGGGCTCACTTTCTGCATCGCAAACCTTGCCCGCTCTTCCTCGGCACCCGGAATTTACCCAAATTTGTGCTTAAGCAAGACTTTATTGGCTTCTAATACTGTTTTTATAGAGTTTCGAATAATCAAAAAGCTGCCGGGGACTGGGGTCTCTCAGGACGAAATTTTGGGTTGTCGCGGGAGGAATTTCTCCTGGTGTATGTGATCCCTTTTTTTGCCGTTCGACCTGCACGCCTCGCAGGCATTTCTCCCATCTGGAAGATAGAAACCTCGGAAGAGAACGGAGAACGACGGGCGATGACGCCTTGGGACACCCCCTGATCCAGATGAACCTTTATCCCTCCATCGGCGCAGCATGCTCGGCTCCCCACAGTCCATCCCGCTAATTCCCCGCAAAGCCTCGGAAACGCAGAGATATCCCCCCGCTCCCTCCTCAGTGCCGGCCGCATTCCTGTCGGGGTCACGTTCTATTACGATACTATAAGTCAAATTATCTTCTCTCTCCATGCCCCTGAGGAGTCGAGACCACGCAGCAGCGAGCTCGGCAGCGTGTGCGATGCTCGCCCCTCCACAAGGCCTCTCTCCCTGCCCTGTGCTCGCCCCGACCCGTCCCTGTCGGAGTGGGCAGGAGTCGCCCCGGGTCAAGGAGCGGCGTGTGGCATCCCCGGAGGAGGAGCCCGAGGGCCGAGCCTGCAGCCTACCCCTGGGGAGCAGAGTCCACTCCCCAGTGCTTTCAGGGCTGGGGCCGTGACGCCGGGCACCAGGCTCGGCAGCCCAGCGAGGTCGGGCCGGGCTGGCGAGGGGCTGGTGGCCGATGGGGGGTTGGGGGCCGGCGGGAGCGGGAGGCCAGAGCCGCAGGGCGCCTGCCGGCATGCCCAGCCTGCCCCGGGAGCCCCACTGCATAGCCTCTCCCGCAAGCCGTCTTTCAGCTCTCGCAGAACAATATTTTGAGGCAGGGGTGCTCAGCAGCCAGCTCCTGTCCGCAGGGGCCGAACCGCAGGGACATCTCTGCAGCAGGGAAGAGCAGAGCCCTCCGGCCGGCCGGAGCTAGGGCTGGCAGCCCGGCAGCACTTCCCGAGCCTGCCCGGCGTGGGCGCAGCAAGCGGGAGGTTCCATGTGAAACCGGTACGGGCGGCACAGGCGCCATGGGCTCCGGCTTTGGGAAATGCACTGGAGGCAGCAGGCGCCGGCTCTCGCCTGGCACGGCCGGCCAGAGGTTGAGGTGGGAGAGCCAGATGCAGAGGGGACAGCAGCAAAGCAAATTGAGAGCGGGATTCTGACAATTCAGCACAGAGGGGCTTCATCTCCTAGTGGGTGAGTAGGGAGACTCGCTGAAGGACAGACTGGTGTTCAGCCGCCGGCATCCAGCCGTTCTCTCGTGTGTGGGTGGCAGGCGGCTAAATAGGTACTCCTGACTTTGGGCTTCAGTCTGGCGGGACCAGCATGACGAGAGAGGCCGCACAGCAACCAGACAAAGCCAGCCTGTGCCACACTGCAGCCGCGTTCGGGGAATAGGGTTTCTGTCTTTGGAAAACAAAAACACAATAGCAATTAAGGGCTCATCTGAGTGTGACTGCTTGTTTGGCAGAGACTGACCGGAACCCAGAGACTTTCCCATTGCCAACACACACATTCATCCCCGTTTCCCTTCTTCACCATCCGTGCCAGAGGCATACCGCCCCAGGAAAGCCGTCCAGCTATCAGAACGAGCCTCAGGTTCCAGGCGCCCCCAAATTTCCCGGGGGCTGAGGGTATAAGGACATGCACAAGGGGGTCAGGTGTGGCCTCTTTTAAAATAACAGGGCCGAGCAATAGCATCAGAGTCAAAAATGTGTCCGTAGCAGGCCAGATTGGAAGTTTTCTTCTTTACAGATGTTTCGTGGCATATCGGTCTATTTGTTAAGATTCCCCTGTGCCTTGGTAATCCTGCCCTGCCGTATTTTACTCGCTCTGCGTTGATGTGGTTTCTCCTCTTGCCTTTCAGGATTATAAAAATCTCTCCCTCTCCCTTCCTCTCTTTTCCCTCTATAGCTGGGTTTCAGAGAAATGTTGGTTAAACCTCATCTGCTGCTTTCTTTCTCCCATGATGGCAAATTCGGCGTCATTTGTGGACTTGCCCAATGCAAACACTGTATTAAGAAGTATTTCAAGGCATTTTATTGTTGCTCTGCAGTTCTTTGATGTGGTCTATAGGCACCAATTGTTGATGTCTCCCTGCTACTCCTCAGTGTCAGCATCTCGTTTCTGCCTCTTCTTCCTCCTCCCCCCGCATTTCTCCCCTTTTGAAAATAAGGTTTTTGAAGGGTCGCGACAGATCCCACCACCTCACCCACGAGTCAGTACTGTCCCATTTCCCAGGGAAGGGCCACTTCTAGCAGTACCGGGCTGCCCCCTACCCTGGAGAGCACAGATTTCCCTGTCCTCAGACGGCAGTGGGGGGGTGGGTGTGTGGCTGGCCGCCAGCCAGCAGGTCTGTCCTCCACGGGCACCTCGCCTTCCCGCTGGCGTGTGCTCGTCTCTCTGCATCCCTCCCCGCTGCGGAGCAGGCAGAGAGCGGCCCGCACCGCGCAGGGGAGCGGGGACTGCGGCAGCGCGGGACCCTCCACTCCCGGGGCCGCCCGGGTGGTGACACGCCAGCCCACGCGGGGCCCCAGCTTGCGGGGAAGTCTGCCTAGGCCCCTTTGCCCGGGGCCGGCAGCTGGAGCCGTCTCGCCCTTTGGCAGCAGCAGGATCAGAGCCAGGTCCTTGTGCTCACATGGGTCCGGGGGGTCTTACAACGAAATTCCGCTCACATACGGGTGCTGTAGGTCCGTTTCCACCCGCGCAGAAGGAGAAGGGCGCATCCTTTGCGTAACCCCAGAGGGGCACTGCCAGGCATGGCAGAAGCAGAGCCCGGGCTGAACTGCTTCCAGCACAGGCTTTGGAAACTTCTCCATGGCGGCATGATGGACTCCCGAGAGAGCCACTTCACGCCTTGCGTGGCCTATAGGGACAGTGGGCTGATCTGGGTCGGTACCTTTTGAATGGGAAAACCAGGCAGCGACAGTGATCGCCCAGCAAGAAAATCACCAGTGTTCAATGACGATGATTCAACACGGCCCTGTTTCCTCAGTGGGAGAGTGATGGGGTCGGTGCCCCTCGGGTTCACCGAGCAGCCCTCTTACCCTCCCTTCCATTTGATTTTCCTTAGCAAAACAAACTCCTGACCTCCGCATAGGTGGCTGTCTCTCGGGAGTCAAGCCCTTAGGCAGGTGGCTGTGGCTCGGTCAGCGAGGGGCGGCCCGAGAAGCCCTTCCAGCCCTTCCGAGTGAGGAAGCTCTCAGCCCCGTCCGGCCGATCCTAGCATTGCCCCTGCCATCACTGCGGGCCCGGCGGCGGCCGTGACCCTGAGGACCAGAATGCCAGTCCAGGAGGGAACAGACAACAGAGAGGCACCGGGTCGAGCTGGCTTTGGTAACTCCAGCCTACTCATCTCTTCTCTGAGTTGGGAGCGCTGGAAGAGTTTTGTCTGGGGCGACCCATTTTTGAGAAACACTTGAAAAGGGCCGCCCATGCATCAGTGAAGGCAGAGGGATCTCACACATCGAAGGGACAGGCACTGATCTCTTCTCTCTGACAGTGACAGTACCCGAGGGAATGGCATGAAGCTCTCTCAGGGTAGGCTTAGTTTGGATATTAGGGTCAGGTTCTTCATCCAGAGGGTGGCTGGGCACTGGAACAGATTTCCTGGGCAGTGGTCACAGCACCAACCCTGACAGAGTTAAAGAAGCGTTTGGACAATGCCCTCACGATGTGATTCCTGGATATGTCCTGTGCAGGGACAGGAACTGGACTTCGGTGATCCTTGTGGGTCCCTTCCAACTCAGTATATTAAATGGTTTTATGATTCTATGATCTCCCTCCTTCTCTAATGAAGGGAGATAGGGACCATCTGCCAAGCCGGGTCCTGGCCCTCGCCACGTCCCCAGCCGCGGTTTTAATAGCTCCTGGGCGCCTCGCAACCCAACGTGTGCGCTCCTCTCTCCGTGACATCCCGCCCCTCCGCCAGCCCCGAGCAGGCGCATAAAAGCGAAGGTCCCATCGCACGCTCAGCCAGCCCCATGTGCACTGGCAAAAAGTTCTTCCTTCTGAACGAGCCGGGATGTAAGACTAGCCCTGAGCAGATGTTCCAGCAACCAGGCTCGCTCGGAGAAAAAGCCTCGTTTTTCCCCGCCGCCTCATTCCTGCACTCTCGGCGCTCGCTCGCTCCCGCCTCCCCGGGCCTCCCCGCGCGGCCCGATGACCTCATCCTCGGCATGTTTGCCATTACGCCTTTAGTTACCCAACCAATTTTTAAAAAAAATTTAAAAATATAAATTGCTGCTTTGTGAGATCAAAGTAACGATTTCTGCTGCATCTGGAAACTGGAGAAAAAAATTGGAGCAGCAACAGTTGCACAACTTCAAAGTGGTTTTTAACAATGATTTTTCTCCTTCCTCTCCTCCCCAATCTTTCAAGCATCAGATAAAGACAATGGG
Source organism: Lophotriccus pileatus (assembly GCA_035583135.1). Classification (NCBI taxonomy): domain Eukaryota; kingdom Metazoa; phylum Chordata; class Aves; order Passeriformes; family Tyrannidae; genus Lophotriccus; species Lophotriccus pileatus. The sequence continues at coordinate 25,749,977 of JAWWES010000001.1, forward strand.
ATCCGTGGCTGTTTTCCAAAGAAATAACCTGACTAAAGAGCCACACAAAATAAGTAGACAGGAAACACCTTACACGGCTTTCTTCTTTCGATCAAATAGAAATAATGGGAGATTCGTCTTTCTACTCGCCCCAATCCCTTCGCTACTAAACGGCGTCTGCGGACTGTGTTATAACGTGTAGGGAAACGAGTTTCAGGCGCGGGCTGCCACGAAGGCTTTTTTCTTTTATAGAGGTTTCTAACAACCCAGCACATGCCCCGTATAACACAGCAGCCGAGTGTAACTCAATAACTTGCAGAGAAGGAGCAGAGAGCGGCGGCGAGGGGAAGATTTCAGCAGCAGACACCCTCGGGCTGACAGGGGATGCCAGGGACGGAGAGAAGCAGGTCCCGGGTTTGATTGTTTATTAGTAGGGATATGCCTGCCCTGGTACCCTAGCGGTCGTGGACCCCAAGAAGAGAGCAGAGCGGGTGGGGAAATCGCGCACTCCTCAAGCCCAGCTCCCCGCCGGGTCACTTCTTCGGGCGTTCGGTGGCCCTCAGTGCCACCTCTTTAGTTTTCCAAAGTGAAACACCGTGACACTTCCCTTTCCCCCTCCTGCCCTCCCCTTCTCCACCGTCTCCCTTAAAACCCCGGGTCGGGGAGGAATGATGCTCGCAGCGAAATGCTGAGGCCGTAAAGGGCAAGCCCGCAGAGGCTGCGGCTCTAATGGTTTCGACCCTGCGCTCCTGACCTGGTGCCTCCCCCACACTTGTCCCTTTTGCCCCCTTAACGACTTCAGGACCGTGCCTTTGAACTTGGAGCAGAGGAGAAACCCCCGTGGGCTGGGCGGTTTCCTGTGAAAGGGAAAAAGATGATCGTGACTCCTCAGTGTCAGGACATGTATCTGGAGCCCCAGGAACAGAAACCTTCGCAAAGTTTTTAAAGTTAATGGACAAGCGTAGGAAACAGAGAGAGGTAATCACCCAGGGAACGCGGAAGAGAAATGACAGCACTCATCTGCTCGGGAAAAACAAGAGCAGCCCCACGTTTCCCCTCCTATAGCCAAAAAGGCCGACCTGGGTCAGCAGTAGCCCTGGGCCTTTAGTTACAGATCTGCAGGCGATCCTTCCCCTCCCAATGCCTACTACACCGGCAGTAGAGCTCTGCGATTCTCGGCTCCGCTTTGTGGCCACGGCCGCGCCCGTCGCCTTCCCTGCTGGCCCGGGGGAACCCGGCGCAGGCCCCGCCGGTAGATGAGACACCTCTGGGTCACACCTTCCCCCCTCCGCCCTTACACTGGGCGTGAGGGTCGGCCGCATGCCGTGTGCAGTGTAGGCTTTACTACCAACTTTTATTGTAGCTGCATTTTCTCTGGTCTTCGCATCGGGTTTTTACTCCTTGTTTTGATTTTTAAACGCACGGCTCGGGCGGACGCCGTCTAGCCGGTGTTATGCTATTAATTCGCTTTGAGGCTGCAAAGGTTTGCAGACTCTCCATCCCCTCTTTAGGTTTCACGACCGATCCCTGGTGACTTGGTTTCCAGGTTTACACGTCGCGGCTTATAAGCGACGCTTCAAAGTTCGCCTTTTCTTTTTAACGTCGGCATTGGAAAACAAGTTTAGTGAACACTTCCCAGTTCCCGAGAGATCGTCAGAGCGAACTAGCCCCAAAGCCTCTCTGGAGAGAAGACACTTAGGCGACACCAAGTGAAGAGTGAAGACCTGGTGTCCCACCAGCTCTCGGGAGCTTTACAGCACAGTCCCCTACGGTTTGCGGCCGTAAACCCGTGCGGAGCTGCAATAAGAGCTCGACCCTCCAGCCTTTGCGCACACATCATAAAGAGCTACAGAGCAAACGTTTCGGGGTCGGGATCTCCGCAGTTGCAAAACTTCCCTCCTACACAGTTTCACGGCTAACGCCGAGCGGCTCATCCTTTCGGAGAGCACCTTTTCTTTAGCGTATTGCCATGTTCCAAAATATGTCTGTCTAGAAACAGAGCTGAGCTGGCGGCATTAACTCTTCTGGTCCTCCAACCCTGATATGAGATTTCAAAATTGTTCATCTCACGTTTGTAATGGCAGATGCATCACAAAATAAGGGGAAACACAAGGGGGGTAAACGATTTCACAAATCAGCTCATGTTTATTTCCGGAGGAAAAAAATCCAAGCAACAAACCAATCAATATTAAACCGGAAACCTATTTCAAGTGCGTCTACAAGATCAATGTTACCTCTTTCCACATACTCGGGGATTGACACCTCGTTTACACGCTGGCGCGGCTCGAGAGCTTTTTATAGGTTTGTGTTCGTATATATAAGTACAAATAAATTTCCTTGAGAAAAGCCCTCTGAATTTTGAGCGCTGTGATTGGGTTTTGGTTTGGGGGCCTTAGACGCTCAGGAAGGAGATGGGTCTTTCTTTGTCTTACTACCGAAATAAGAACGAATTCAGGGGGGTTTGGAGGCAAACCCATCCAAAATAAAGTGAAAAGGACTGGACATAAACTTTAGTACTCAGTGATTTGACCTGTGTTGCCTGTCCCAGAAAACCCAATTCCAAAGGTAGATAGACGGACAGATACATGGACAGACTAGCGGGCAGGGACAAGAACAGATTTTACACGTTAGAAAAGGGAGCTTGAGTTCAGCCTGGAAAGGGGTGGCACAGTTCTGAGAGTGGATTCGTTTATTTGGATGGAAGTATACATCACTTTTGCAGGCACTGCTTTGCTAGAAATAAAACTGCACCGACACTTCCCTGTCAAGTTCAGAGAAAGAAGGAGAACGCGGAGTAAACTGTTCCTTATCAGCTGAAGATAAAAATGACACTCCAGACAAGATGGCCTGGCAGCTCAAACGCAGCACAAAGAGAGGTCACAGCCAGGGGCTCATACTCACCCCCTATGCCTTGCCAGCGGGTCGTGAAGAGACAACAGTTCTAGATGCCTTCAAACAGAAACCAGGCACGGACGCGGCAGCCTAACGCATCCACATGCGCAGAGGACGGTCCCTCCACACGCACACACACACACACACACACACACACAGCGACACACGCGGCGTGAGAGGCATAAGAGCCCCTGAGTGTAGGCTCCAAGCTGGGATATGTTTTGGGAGCGGCGAGGAGAGTCCTCGCAGCCCCGTTGCTCTCCCAGGACCGGGAAGGGGTAAGATTTGCTGGTACTCGGCGGCGAGACTTTGTGTCGGCCGCAGGGTTCCCAAATACGCCTTCCCAGGCGGGGAGTCCCCAGCTCTATCAGGGCTCCGGGGAGGCCGTACCTGGTGGTGGCTGCGGGCAGGCTGCCAGACAATTCCTCCCCTCGCTTGCCCTCTGCCTTCACCCCTGCAAGGTACGCCCGCGCTGCACGCCAGACCCACGCTCACAGCACTCCCGGCTCTGCACGCATCCTTTCTTATAAGCTGCTCTACATGTACCTTCCTTCTGTATTTTTTTTCTTTATATATGTAATTTTTTTCCATACAAGCTCTTAACTCTTATTCTTGATCTGTTTGCCATGAAAATTGATCACTCTGTGCTTAGCCTCTTTTCAGCAACAGCAGCAACAAATTTCTAGGGCATATTTAGCTGTGTCCTAAACATAGACTCACTTCTCAGGAATCGGCTTTAAATGCCTTTTACCTAGACTTAGTTTAATCTTTCCGCCCAAACAGATCTCCCAAAACATCCTATACCATTGCAGCGCCTTAGAATGTGCAAGGAATCAAACATGTATAAATACGCCTTTCCCGGCTCAAAGCTGCCCAGCTCGCAAGAATTAGGGGAAAAAACTAAACCATATGTGTATAACGCCACATTTTGTATTGCACTATAAGATAAAGAGCTTTGCCGCATCGATTCAATGGAAGTCATTAAAACGAAAGCCCGTGAAGATTATATCCGTATTTGGGAGGCAAATGCTTGTTTTGAAAATTTATTTCGGGCATCACAACGCCTGGTTGAGAGTTTGCGAGGCACTACGAGAATCGGTTGATGTATGTACTTCAGCCGCCTGAAATAAAAGATGTTGAAAAGATATTCGGCAGGACTGATCCCTGGGACCTCGGGAGAAGGTGGGGACAGAGACACCCCGCTTGGGATGAGCACCAGAGGGGCAGGGGAGAGACCAGCTGCTCCGAGCCTTAAGAGTGATGCGCTACCCGCCCTCGGCACTGCAGCGCCGCGGGCTCCAGCACCCGGAGCCTCCGCCGAAGGCGCGGGAAGATCGGCAGGACTCGCCAGGTTTTGCCGAGAGAATGAAAATGAGCTGCGGGATTTATCTATGGCAACTAACGTTGTACACTGCACGGAACGGTGCTCAAGTTTTCGTTTCTCGAAACTTGCCAACTCACTAATTGGTTTTTATTTTCTTTCCCCTCCTAAATCGCTTTTCGTTGTAGGGAAGTTGCTGCAATCTTCCCCGCGGAGATGCTTGAAAAGAGTGAGCACTGCAGCCTGCCGCTGTTGCCTTCCCCGCTTGCCCCACGCACGTTGTCTCCGGGGTATTTCCACGTGAGCCTGGAGTCTTGCCTCTCGCTAAACCCAAAGTGCTCAAATGATCAAGGGCAATGATACATGACGGGGTGCTCGGTAACTCGCAGATTTATTCCCTGTGTCAGCAAACCACGCTAGCTTTGGCCGCAACAGGATGAAGACAGTCATTGCCTTACATTAAGCCCCCCTCCAAAGTCCCTGGATGGGGACACAGAGGCGTATAGTCCTGCCCACCCACGGGCTTGGGTCCCGAGAAGGACAGCAGAGGCGAAGGGCTCCGTGCTCGCCCCTCTCCTCCATCCCCTCTTCCGCCACGCCGGGGCTTGGAGACTTGCAATGCTCGGACTCCGCGGAAGCGAGGAGATGCGGGGCCACACGAGGTTTAGCATCGCATTGCAAGTCTGAGAGGGGCTCCAGGCAGGATCAGACGTGGCTTTCCAAACCCCACGTCCCTGCTTTTATTCCGAAGGCATATTTAGCTAGCCCCAGCAGAGACAACTGGGAACGAATAAAGCCGAGAAAGAGGACAAAGTCGTGTGTCGGAGCTCGTACTGAACAAGAGAAGGCTGGCAGATGTCTTTGTCTGCCGACCCGTTCACTCTGTCCTCGCTGCAATTAGCAGGATCAGGTGTATTTTGCCCTGTCGCTCCTATTGCAGACTCTTGAAAACAAAGTAATGAAAGGTTCCCCTGACAGCGTTAGTTCGCTTCTCCCTCTTTTCCCACGTTACGGAGGTGACGGCTTGGGCCAATCTTCGTCTCGTCTCGCATTTTTCGTGCTAGGGGAAGCGGGGAGGGCTTAGTAAATAACTCTCGACGAGCAGATCGGACCGCCGCTGCACAGACCCCTCACATACGTTTTTAAACCCCTCGGCCTCTGAAATCATTCCCAGCCTCCGGCTCTCGTGAGAGAAAGCGCTGGGGAATAATCGTCGGGAGAGGGTCGGACCGAGCGGGACTGCAGTCACCCTCCTTTCCCTTACAGGGCTTCACTACCCCGAAAAAGGAGCAGGGCTGCCCCTTTTTCTGCTCTGAAATCTGCTTGAGGGCGAAGAAAGAGCCCTTCCGGATGCGGAGATGTCGGGACAGCCTTCAGGGCTGGGGCTCTGTTCCCTGCAGTAAGCAAGCATCGTCCCAGAGGGAGGCAAGGAGAGGATAAGGGGCTCGGAAAGGCCCCTGACGCGCAATTTGAGCATCGAGACGCCTCCTTTTTAACGTTTGGGAGCCCAGAGGCTACGGGGGAGCTCGGGGACACAGGCCAACCCCAGCGCGGAGCCGCACAATGCCGCGGCACCGGGCTATTGGGAGACCCCCGCACTCACCCCGCAGTACGGGCTGAGCAGCGCTCCCTCCGGCGGGGGACTAGTTGGAAAGCCTGAGATGCAGTTCCTTGCACCCGCGGAGCTCGCAGTCCGCTCCCTCGCCCCGGTCAGAGCAGTGGGGCACTGCTTAAGGCAAACCCAGGGTTCTGGGCCGGGAGCGGAGTCTGGGAGCGGGGGTGGGTGATGCGTGTGCACCCCCCGCAGCACCCCCCGCAGCACCCCCCGAGCCCGCGGCCGCCCCCTGGCGCCCTTGGCCGCGCACTGCGCTCCCCGCCCCCGGGGACCCTCGCGGGATGCGCCTTCCCCCGCGGAGGAGAAGCTCCTTGCCACTCCCGGAGGCCGAGCAACGCTCCCCACGGCTGCTTAACTCCTGCGACACCTTCCCCGCCAAACCTGTTTTCTCCACTGGCCGCTAGTTTAGAGGCGGGGAGCGGTGAGAGGCCTGTAGCAACAGCACCCTAGGGATACCCTCCTGCAGTGCAAGGGCCAAGAGCAGAGTGACCAGCTCCCTGAAAAAACCCCAAGACCAAACCGAACTATGTACTATTCAGGAAATCGAGTCATTCTG
>JAWWES010000001.1:25756439-25842000 GCA_035583135.1 Lophotriccus pileatus
TGCGCCCCCCCCCCCCCCCCCCCCCCCCCGTAGTGGCATTACCCTTCTTTTGATGTCAGATCCTTGCAGAGGCCCTTGTGTTCAAACTGCAAGGAGTAGACAAAGATTAAGGAGCTGCAGTAGAGACTGTGGTGTAAGTTTCTTTTGGGACCTTTTCAGGCATTTTGCAGCAGAACAAAGAGTATCAAGTTAGAAAGCAATAGCCTACAGGTTTCTGTGAAGCAGACAACTTTGATGCTTTCACTGAATGCATTATTTATTACTCTGTACTGAACTGTCTGCCTTCCAGCATTTTTCACTATATTTATTTATGCCACAAGCACCACTAACAGAGCATCTCAGGAAAAAATACTATAACTAAGTGCCAAGTGAGGCCATCTTCAACTGGAAGGCTCAAAATGCTTGGCAAATATTAGTTTAGCCTCTCAGTATCTGTGTTTCCTATGCCTCATTTATACTTGAGGAAACTGAGGCAAAGCACAGTTATGCTCAAATGCATCAAAGAAATGAAAAGTAAAATATGTTTTTCGACTTTCTTTGCTTAACCAAAGAGAAAAACTCTTCTTTGGAGAAAAAAAAAAGTAAAGGAACAGAAAACTGCAAGGCATGTAATAAAGACCCAAATCACACTAAAAACAACATACTAAAATGGCCTTGCTGATACACACTTTATTGTTTTCTATGAAGCTGTAGCAAAATGTTCCATGAAGCTGATAGGGAATATTCTCTATTTATTTTAATTCTCATCTGCAGCTACGTTACTTTTATTCTTTTTTTCTTTTTAAACTGAAGAGAGGTAACCTTACAGCATCAATTAAATCTTCTCAGGCCTCCCAGAGATCTCCCTTGACAAACTGCTCAGCATCTACTGAAATATCCTCATAAAACACAAAGACAACATTCACACTTCAGATAATCCATCTCCTCAAAGGCAAGTAGAAAGTAGAGCGAAGCCCTTTGAGTCAGAACTTTGTTGGCTTAAACGAAAAAGTGCAGTTTCTATTCCTGCCAGCGTGTGATGCTGCTAAACAAAGTGGATTTAAACAGCAGGGAGCTCACCACCTCAATTTTGTTCTCAGGCTATACAGATATATTGTAACTCTGAAGTCTATTTTAACAACTCTGTCTGTAGGAACTAAACCCATTAGAAATAAGACCCCCACAAAAGCACATTTCATCTTCAGTGGAGCCAGAACAACCCACACACAAGTCAGCAACACATCTGAATTTACAGAATCACAGAATGGATAAGGTTGGAAGGGACCACAGTGGGTCATCTGGTCCAACCTCCCTGCTCAAGCAGAGTCGTCCTAACAGCACATTGCACAGCGCCGTGTCCACAGGGTTCTTGAATATCTCCACTGAGGGAGACTCCACAACCTCTCTGGTCAATCTGTTCCAGTGCACAGTTACCCTCACAGTAAAGTTCTTCCTCATGTTCAGGTGGAACTTCCCATGTTCCAGTTTCTGCCTGTTGCTTCTTGTCCTGGCACCGCCAAGAAAAGCCTGGCTCCATCCTCTTGACACCGTCCCTGCAGATACTTAACAGAACATGGATGAGGTCTCCTCTCAAACATCTCTTCTCGAGGCTGAAGAGGAACAACTATCTCAGACTTTCCTCCTAGGAGATTCAAGATCTTCAGAATCCCCGCACATCCTTGGACCATTTTGGGAATGGATTATTAAACCTCAAAATGATACTTTCCCAACAGGCCACAGCAACACTGTGCAAACTGTGGCCTTCATGCAGCATATGTAGAAAATTGATCTACTTCACAGTTTCCTTCTGAGGGGGTTCATGATGATGAACATAAGCCAGGAGCGCTGCAGTTTGGATCAGTTGTCTCAATGGCAGCAGCAATCCTCTCCCACCAGCAAGGCCCATATTTCTTGCCTGCCAAATGTGCCTGCCTAGTGAACACGCTACCTCTGAGACAGAAATGGGTTTAGTCGTTCATGTCCGGTGCATTCAGCCTGTGACGATACAGTAACTCCCACACTTCTTGAGAAGTGTTCTTGATGTGATGGAGGGAAGCCTTCTGTACATCAGAACTAGGTAAACCATTGTCCTTTGAGATGCCTCGTCCATGTGGATTCCACATATGCTCCAGGAATGTATAACTGATTAGTTTAAGACACACAACCACTGAAGTTCAGCATTACCTCTGCACACCTTGCTTTTTGTGGCAAGAAAAAAGTGTAACCTACATTTAAGAGCAAGAATCTGAGGAGTAACTTTCTCGCAGGGCATATAGCATGTGACTAGCATGTCTTGAACAACCAAATAAATACTCTATCTTTTTCCCCCGAATATCCTCACAACATCAACATTGAGGGTGTGCAGTTATGTCAGCAACAGAGAGTTGATGAGGACTGTCTAAAACCAATGAATGCCACACTGCCACTTGCAGTTTGCATTTGGCCTATGAGCCTGAACAGAAAATTGCTTATTTTCCCATTCTTGCTGTAGGAACATCTGCCAGACAGGCCATGAAGAAGTAAGTGTGGGCAGAGCAAACCCCAACGCACTCATAGATCTTTCTTGGCTTGAATACTCAAGAGGCACTTACTGAAATCTTTGTTATTCATTCAGAAAACACCATGAAGAGACTCTTGAAATACATTTGAACAACTGTTTCCAGTCACAATAAAAATTCAGTCTCACAACATTCAATATAGATTTTACTTTAGATTTTACTTTACTCAGAGAGGGATGTGGCTTAGGGAAGGAAGCATGAAACATAAACAGGGTGAATGAAACAAGAAACCTCCTACACCAGAAATTCTGGATAATGCCAGAGTAGCCTTGTTTTAAGTTTTATGTGTATTTATCTTAAAAATTTCTTGCTATAAATCCTGGGGCATCAGGAAAGAAGTTTTCATCAAAGATAGAAGAAAACATAAATTCAATATTTCAAACATAGGTTTCATTAATTTCTGTGTCAGCAGAAACTGTTAATTAATCAATTAATTTTATCAGCACGTAACCATCATTTCACATTGCCAGATGACAATAAAGCCACACTGAACAGAAATTGAACAACAGCCTTTGGGACAAGTGACACTGTCCATGCAGGATCTTACCTGTGCTTTGTACAATCCAAAGTCCCCACCTGAACTGTGAGCATCTGATTTCAGAATGGTTTAGGACACCAAGAGAGATCTGTTACTACCTAGCTGTGCCATAAGCTGTTACTTCCCACTTGTAAGGGTTAATCCAGTAACACTTCAAATTAGACTCATACTGTCTTTACATGATTGTATCAAGGAAGCAGATGGCTTACTTTATGCCACATTCAGCCGCGTGACTTCTCATGTCAGCTGCCTGAATGAGGCTAAGACCATGCTATCCCAGGCTTTATAAACCAGGCTTTACAAGCATGCTGTTACTCCCAAACATTTAATAACTTTTAAGGATTTCAGTTCTGGAGCTCTTGTCCTGACATTTCATCTTGCAGATACAGCAAAAATAGCACATCTGGAACTGATTCAGCCTGCTGGTATGGCACAGATTTGCTGTTCCTGTCTCACAGCCATGCTGGAGGGGTGAGAGCATGACAGCACAACAGCCATTAAGCTCAGTGCTTAGTTTCATGTCCACAGGCAGCACAAGACCACTCATGTAGTGGATAATCTCATCTTCTGTCACATGGTGTTCTGTGACAGCAATTCACCACAGTAGGAAAATATCTTCTCCGATGTTAAACTGTTTATTGTACCTGGGTATATCTGCTCATCCCTTTGTGCAGGAGGTTGGCATTCAGTTTTATACAAAGTAATTGTGAAACTAAAGCTGGTGTCTAAAACTGAAATGATCAATGAATCTTCCATTTGCATAATAGTGTGGGGCTGTTGCAGGTAGAATGACTTATTGACACAATACAGAATAAATACTTGTCTGTCAAACCTTCCATTAGCACAGCAAACAAAATGACAAAAAAGGCAGTGAGAATCAGTGCAGAATCTTTTGCAACAATACGTTTTCCATTACTTCAGCTGTCATCTAGACAGGACCATGCAATAGAAAGCTTGATTGGGAATTCAAAGTTTAACCCAAGTCTTCTCTCACAGCCTAGTGAGTTAGGAAAAAATCAAAAACCAAACCAAGACACAAAACCTTTAATTAGATCAATTAATGTCACATATGATTACAATTTTGCTGCAACATTTTCCCTGAAACTGGCTGATGCAACCAATAAAATCCCACTATGTAAGGGACTTCTGAACTGGTGAGACATGTCTGGGTCCTCCAAGGCTTTTGACTACACAATAGATTGTCATTCTTCTTGCAGCTACTGTCAAGTTTACCCAGAAGGAATGAACAGATCAAATAATTTAATGGAAATTAGATGGTCCAATAAAGCAGAAAGAGGGTTTTTGTTTTCCTGTCAAGAACAGATAATATATTTCCTGAACAGAAAACCTTTTCCACTAGACTCTCTATGCCAGTTTGCTATTTCTCCTTGTGAAGCAGTCAATCAGTCATAAACAGTTTATGTTTAGGCAGCATCCAGGAACTCTAATGCAGAGATCAAGATGGTGAAAGATCCATCTGTTGTCCTGAATGTAAATCTAACCAAGCTGGACCACTGAAAGAGCATGCTCATTAGATTCAAGACTCAAAACCGCCTGGGTCCATATTGTTGCTATTACCAGAACCACACACAGACCTTCTCTGAGTTTTGTCATGATCCTTGAGCCATATGGATATGCAGAATATGCACCAGAACAGTAATGAAATATATGAATGAGTAATTCAGAATGGACCTCTGTTGCAGTAGGAGCTCAGAGTCACTGATCCTCTTCACAGAAGTAATATCCACAGTGCTCTACTTTATTCATGAAATATACACTTTTTATACAACTTTTCCCAGGTGCACACATCATTTCTCGGCAATGCCATTGGCTAAAGGGCACCTGTTACTTTCTTTCTATTGGTACTCGAATTCAAAGATCACACACAACAAGATAGACAAAACATTCCCAGCAGAAAAACACCAGGTGCTGTTTATGCTGCCTAGCTGCCTTCCACTCCCATCATTCACACAGCTCTATTCCCACAAAATCGTCCAAGGTCTCGCTGTTTACACCCCCTGTGAGAAGCGGATTGTGCATCAAGGCCTGTAACAGTACCTCATGGCCTGTATTGTCCAAAATTCCCCCAACAGACCTCTGGCTCTTACTCATCCTACAGCAACTACTGAAATCGGTATTGCAGCTTATAAATAATAAACTGTTTTGTGAAATCCCCATTTCAGGGAAACACCCAAAGGCTTTGGATCTGAGGATTAGATTCAGCTTTGGCAAATGGTTTCAAACAGATTTCTGCTGTCACAAACATCTAGCAAACTGTGGAGACCAGAAAAGTTAAAGTTTCATTTTATACTACAGTCCTCAACAAATCAGATCCAAAGTCCCTACTTAAAATGACATAAAGGCTTTCATTAGCAGTATTTACTGCTGTACTGTTGTCAGAATCATGATGGCCCTAATCAGGGAGATGAAAACTTTTGCTTTTATAATCTATGGTCCCAAAACATTCAGATGCAGGTCAGTCCCCAAGGATCCCATTTCACTGTCCTTCCTTAGACTTTCAGCTCACTCTTACGAAGACCTTAACCTTCAATGGATGCAAATACAATCCTGAGGTTTGCTTTAATTGTTTGTAGATAAACACACACCAAACCAGTACTATGCATAAGGCCTTCTGGAGAATATGAGAAGCCAGATCATAATGTTTGAAAACTAAGTATACTTCAACCATATCTCTAACAGTTACAATCAAATTCCAGTATAATGTACAATATGTATGCACTCCAGTTATTTGAGGCAAGGATGTATGCTGGAGCAGTGCCAGGGTTAATACATGGTGCCAATCCGAATTTGGAGTCTCTGCTGAAGAAAACATTGTTCCTGAATCTAAAATTCCCAAAAATTGAGAGAGCAGAACTGAGACTCACACCCAGCATCTTCTGATAAATGATGAGTTCCTAGGAACCACTGACCACAAAGATAAATGTGTCAAGTGTATAAATGTTTTAGTTAGAGCTTTGCAAGTTATTCACAGTGGAGCTGATGTTTTATCTCTAAAGGTAAGTGAAGTTTATCAGGAGATGCCATGTCTGATACTGCAGATCCCAACCACCATATATGTATTTCAGATGGCACTAACATACAGGAATAGCAAAAGAGGAAATTTTAAGACTAAGGCACAAATTACTGCACATATTCAAAATAACGGATTGTTGTTTCAGCTTCCTTTTCTTCAAAGAGCAACACAGCAAGGGGTAAGGATACCTCTCCACCTTTCAGTTATTCTTTCTTTAACTAGGAAAGACGTATTTGGACCTTTTTCCCACCCAGTCCTGGAAGAATGTCTTACAATGACTTCCACAGTACCACCGGGCATGTCTATACTAGCAGTGCAGCTGGGATGAGGAGTGTGCTTCTGCAGAAACTCCCCACTGTCCCCACCTACTGCACTTCAGCTGACATCACAGAGAAGTCTCACGGAATATGATCTGGATAAAAATGAACATGAAAATGCATTTCAGGAGTGCATCTACTGCACTTCTGGTGTAAACAACCAGTAAATCCCCAGCACACTGGACTAGAGTTAGTGTGAAAGAAATAATTCTGTAATAGATAGTATCAAGTCTTCTCCAACAACTGTTCTCTAAACAGCTGCTCTAACTCATCCGCACTACTTTGTTAATGCAGACACTGTCACAGAACACCACACAGAATGGGTGCTTACAAAAATGTTCCACAGAGGAAATAGGGAGGTAGAAGAAGAGTAAAGAGATCAGAGTGGCTTGGAATCAAATAAGTTTTACTGCTAGTACTGAGCACACATTGCTTCAAGCTCAGCTTCTTCCTGCCAAACTCTTCCCAGACACCAAGTGAAGGGCTCTAGAAATGCAAAGAGGCAGCCAGGCTAGGTTCAGCTAAACAACATGAGCACCAAGACAGTTAGCTTTGCAAAAAGGCCATGCTCTAAGAAAACTGAAACAGGCAACAGACACCTGCACATCGACATTTGTTGCCTCATTCCAGGGGAATCTAAAGATCATGGCTGTTAATGGAATTGGGATTATTTCACTGGGCAGACTCAGCCTTTATTTTGAGAATTCCTCCACAGGAGCAACTAAAATAAAAAGCTAAGTCAACAATCAGTAGGTGAACATACTCATTTTACACAAGTTTAACTTTCCTGAAGCTGAAAAACCAGATATATTTCCTTACTTGAAGGAAATAAGTCAGGCAAGTAAGGTTTGTTTGATAGGACAAATGGAAGGGAAACACCCCAATATATTACTGAATTAAAAAGAGACAAATTAGTGAATTTGTTTGAAACACTGCTAAATAAGTGATGCACTAAACTCCTACCTCAAAGAATAGGGTCTTTTGAAGTTTTTCTTCCTGTTTCACCTACATGATTTTTTGAAAAAAATCTAACAGTTTTGTAAAGATTGCTCAGAATGGTTTGAGTAACAAACCAGAATTGCCTGTTGATGTAAACCCCTCCCATGAATGCTCCTATTTCCATTCCACTGCAAAGAAGGTGCACTGAATGGCAACCCCATGTGTTGGTGATTTGAGTATCAGAAGTGCAAAAAAATGAAACTATGATTTGTCTCTTCAACATATGCTCCTATCTTTGCTAGTGAAAAAGAGGTAGAAGGTAAAATTAGCTGAAGATTTTCAGTGTCTTCATGAGCCCTGTCTTAGCTTCTCTTAAGTAAGATATTGTGAGAACTTTGCAGAAATCAATCCATATTAAACAGTGCCATTGCAAATACTTTATGCCATGTCAGTAAGCAGCAGTAACTATGTGCCTCAATTTTTGGTCTTAGTTTCCATGCAGACTAATGCAGCTGTTAAACACTGACGTAAATCTTTTAAAACTTTTAAAACTACCTACTAAATATGCACTAAATGTGCCCTTTCCTAAGCTGCTACAGCTTATTTAAAACCAGGGACAATTTTTGAATATACTTATTCTTTCCAGAGGACACTACCTTGGACTTGTCTATACTGAGTTTGATTTCTGATCATTCTGTCTCCATCCATTCTGCTTCTCTAGTCTTGACTAACTTTAGAAAATCTGTCATCATCAAGTACTTCAATGGTAGTTCTCTTCAGATTCCTAACAAATAAATAGAAGTCTCAGCACAGACCCGGAGATGCTCAGTTCTCAACTTCATGTTTCAGAAAATTAAATACTTCTTTCTGAATCAAGTCACTACTATTAATTAAATAGTGTCTTTTTTAAAAAGAAAGCAAACAAACAAACAAACAACTGCACTATGTAGAAACACTCTGTCCCTCCTCTGGTTTTACTAACTCACTTATGTAAGACGACAATCCTTCATGACAAATGCCACAGGCATATAATAGTTATGAGCTGCCAGAGTACAGGATTAACTCTATTTACATTACAGTATAGCAATTTCAAACACAGCACCATGAAGAGTAATGATACAGTTAAATACACTGGCACAGGAGGGCTTTAATTACCTTTAACATGTACTACTCCCCCCCCTTCAGAATATGGTGTCTCCTTTTTGCAACTCCCCTCTGCCGCACATTCCCTGACAAACCCCATGGTCCACAGGTCCCAATCTGTGGGTCTTGTGAGACCTAAGATTAGTGCAGGCTAATACCATTCTCCCATAACCATGTTTTCATGAGGCTCAGTAGTGAAGAGTTCATAAAGATCTATTTAACTCGATTCTGGCTCTGACTTCGGCACAATTTTCTGAACAAGTAATTTTGCCAACATTACAGAAAGTTGTCTGAATCTCAACCTAAAATTTCTTTGACTCAGGATTATGTCTTCTTCTCTATACCTTTTCCTAGAACGTGATGCCGAACTGAAAATCCTGAAGCTCCCTGCTAAACAGAACAGCAGGCAGAATAGGAGCAGCTGAAGCACATCATTTGTCACTGAAGTACCTGAGACCTGACCAATACAACGACACAGGTGGCAGAAGTGGAATTCAAGTCCACTTTCTGGATTCTTTGGAGTGACTATCAAAGAAGTCATCAACCACAATATCCAGTGAGTTTTAGAGAGATACACTGTCTCACTTTGCACAAACTACATAGATAAAACAGTCACACTGAATTTGAAGACATGATAGGGAGAAGCAATAAATTCTCTCTTCATCACCCTGAGCATTTATTTGTAAGTCTCTGCTTTTATTCTCGTTATCCAAAACATGTTCAACCACCATATCAAAGCTGAATAACCCCCAGTGGGATGAACTGTCCATCTGTAACAAGATTACATGCACAGCTAAGTACATTCTTGAAAGAATTACAAATCTTTCTGCTAGATTCTGATCACCTTGACTATACTTCAGCTTCTTGCAGTGGTAAACGGAAAAATCCAAGACTCCATATAGGAAACCTTATATTCTGCTTTTGCACAATTTCTTTGTGAATTGTGACTGTTTCTGCCCTCCCTCTTTGACTATCCAGACAAGCTTAATGATGGTCCCACTGGTAATATGCACGTTTTTTTAATGCAATCACCTTCAATGTTCTACTTGGATCTTCCAGGAAAAAAAGGTTTTGTTTCAAACCAAAATGATTAATAATTAATAAGTGATTTTGTTACCAATAACAAAATGTCTGTCCCATGACAGAAAAGTCCTTGCAGTAGCTTCTATTGAAATCCCACCCGTCTTCTTATTTCTTGATAGATGGGGGTTGCCAGTTCTTTGGCTTTCTCCGCTCCATCCTCTAAAACCTTTAGCAGATGGAACTTGTCTTCCTGGAGTTTCTTGATTTCATTCCTGATAGGTGCAAATTTTTGAATAACTGACTCTGCTACCACCATTTTATAGTGAGCAGTGTCGAGACCAGTGGCTTGGTGCAGCACTTCCTTGATGCTGAGCCCTGTTACTGCAGCATGAATGGACACAAGATTGGAGACACCTGGGCGAGCAGCTGGGTCATAGGTCACCTCAGAGGTAAAGTCAGTCACAGCTTTGCGAAATTTCAGCACTATTTCATCAGGGCTGTCTGCTATATTAACAGTAGCTAACTTCTGTGGGTCTGACTTGGACATCTTCACCGCTGGATCTCTGAGGGATTTTATTTTCTTTGTTGTACCTTAAAAAGAAAAAAAAGAATAATTATGAATGCAGACAACGGTTTCTTATGAAATTTGCTAAGAACACAGGATGAAGCTGTTCATCCTTGTTCAAAAATGAGTTGTGAGCACAATCACTTATGCACTATTTAGTCCTTATGCCCTCCCTGTCCTTCTAAGAAGCCACCTCTCTCCTCCCATAGACTGAAACATGCTGCATCTCTCCCACCCTCACCAAGCAGAAATTTCTGCTGGGACTCCTCCTAATACTTTCTGTGGCTAACATGCTGATTTCTCCCCAGAATTTCTCCTCTTTTTTATTACTGACACTGGGAACAAGTTACCTAAAGAGTATGGACTTCACTGAAAGGTTCTGAGCAAGAGAGAAACGGGTTAAATCCACTGGTAAAAAAGAATCCCAGAACAGTTTCTCTCTTACTTCAAGAAACTCTTCCACCCATAATCGCCTGGTAATTCTCCTAAATCTTAATGAAGACAGCTATTAAAATTCTCTAACTGAACAATAACCAGCTCTGTTAGAGGTAAAGCACTGTTCAGATAAGAAAGGTGTAGGTATTGTGCAAATTGCTAAGATATATACATGTACATTAAACTGAATAGTAGCATTAGGGGAATATTGCAAAGTACTTTAACAGCATACACCCAAATTCAGACTGCCCCAGAAAGTCCTCTGTTCTGAATCACCTTTTGGAGGTCTGTCTCTTTTCTGTAAATCTGAATGAGTCCAGGTAATTGCATTGTCTACAGCTAGTGAGTCTCAATAGGTCCCTAACTTCTCCATTCATCTATGATATTTTGTTGGTTTGCACATACTTGTGAAGTTAGGAAGGAATGCTTTTCATGAGCAAGGTGAAATGTTCTTGTTGTTGTTTTTTAAAAATTGAGCTTTTTATTTATTGGTAAATAATCTCACCTGCATCACAGGCTACACTCAGCTCTTCTTTATAGTACTTAGCATTTAATTGCTCATTAGAAACAGCAGTTTTTATTCTCTAAGCTCCACTTTAGGTCTAACACCATTTTTGTCACTGAGGCTTGAAAACTGAGAAAGGTTTATTACTGCCTATCTTTTCTAAGGTGAGGGCTCCTTGCCCTCTTGGGGGCGAAGGTCTCTGCTGTGCATTCCTCTACATTACTTACAACAAAGATGCAATGCTTCTTCCTTGCCCAATTCTTCACGTTTCTTAACAAACATGCCATTTGTGCCATCTGACTCCTCCTCACCCCCCGGCCTATGACCTTATAGCTCAAAAATGGCTGAGGAGATTTTCCTTATAAGTCTCCCTGAGTGTAAGATCAAAACTGGAAAGTCTAAAGCTCTGTAAGAGACATATACGGAAATATGCAAGTATATATTAAACACCCTTAAAAATTTTTGAGCACTGCATCAATAAACCTACAAGCTGTTTAGTATGCTTAATGTAAACACCTACCACTTGGACTCTGAGAATTCTGCTTGCTAGAGGTCTTGTTGCTTACATGTCTCCTGAACTAGCAACATGGAGCAGAGACCCTACTCTTAAGAAGTCCAATAATTGAAGAGCAAGGCTGACTGGCAGCAGCAGAATGCATCTGGCCCCCTGGACTAGAATACCAGACGTCACATACATTCCTCTACCAGGGATTTGCAAAGCCTTATGTCTATCTTGGGAGTTCAATTTCACAGCCTCTAGTCTCTCGTTGTCAGTTTTTAATTTTCCACTCCCTTAGCATCAGTTTGTACCCTTTTCTTGGTCACTGAAACTATTTCCACAATATTTAAATCCATCTTCAACCTTAAAAGTGAAGTTAAGGGGAAAAAAAAATAACCAAGACCAGCTCACTTAAAATGGCTTTGGGCACAGGAAAGAATTCTCCATATTTCTTGTTGAAATGTTGTGCTATATCTTGGGCTAGTTCCAGGTGCAGGACTTGATCTTCTCCAACAGGAACATGTGTTGACCTTTTAATAAAAGACAGATACAGGAAACTCAGCAAAGCTCTCTGGTTCTGCTGAAATGTTACTCAAGGCTGTCACAGCTTCTGCCATGACTGAGGGCCAGATTGAGCCAAACACTCAGTCCCAGCTAGATATAGGTGCTGCAGGAACAAGGGCCAAAACTGACCATATCCCAGAATGAGTCTGCATTTTGTGCTGAACTGAAGCACATCTCCAAGGGCAGAAATAGCCCATCACAAAAACATACATGGCAAAGATACCTCTAAGAGCAACTCACTAAACTCAGCTCAAAGAAGGTTTTTGTAGTATCTCCTGCTGTCTCTTTAGAGATCGAGGAGCACGTGTTATAAGTGTGCAAATAAAGTAAGAAAGGTCTGCAAGGCATGAAGTGCAAGCACATTGTCATGTCAAATTTCAGGAGAACATAGCTGTTGTTGAGACGTTAGTACTGAGGAGGTACCAAGGGAAGGAAAGAAGAGAGTGGTTCTTCCTCATGGGTCACTGCTGTATAAATATCAAGTGGGTCAGTGCCTCCATTGTCACAAATGTTATCATTAGAAGATTAGAACTGTCAGATTCAAAGGATCATTTGATCTTCTGTATTGAACTCAATGGCTTGAATACCCTTCTGGAGGAAAACACAATCTGCATCAGAGGACACGAGGAGGTGAAGAATCCATTACTTCCCCTGGTGATTCTTTCCCACAGTTAATCATACTTACTAAAAATGTATGATTCTTTTAGATGAGGCAGACTTGAAATCATGCCAGCTTTTGATTACTCTCCCATCCCCTAGCAGATTTTTTTTTTTTCCTAAGGCTTGTGGGGTATTCAGAATCCTGGATATGTTCCAATGTAAGGAAGTTCACTATGCATCTTTTAAGTTCCCAGAAAATTTCAGTTCAACACGGTACTCTTTCCTTCCGATTCTGAATTACTGGGCTGACATCCAAGAATTAATTTGTCCACCTTTATTCCCCACCAAACAGTCAGCAAGGCAACCTAAAAACAGTTACAGTAGCCAATAGGAAGTCACAGTGGCCTATAATTAACATAGAGAAAAATCAGTTACCATAATCAATATACTTTAAGCAGGTCAAAAGAAATGTTTCCATATGCCAAAATGGTTCAATATTCACAAAGTTTGCCACTAAAGAGAAAACATATTACCTCTATAAATACCTCTGCCTTTTTCCTTGATTTTTTTTTTTTTTAGTATTTTTGTTTTGGTGCTATTTTAACTCCTTTCTGTCATATATTCACCTTCTGTTTATTTTCCTATCTCTTTGATCCCTCGTTCATTTGAGTTAGTCCTGTTTCTCCCCTTCCTCTAGCTCTAAATTCTTCTTCATGACTGCCATTCTCCTCCTGCGTCTCAAGCTCTCCCTAATTCTTGTTCCTTACAGTATTTTTTTACATTAAAATGCTTGTTATTAAAGATACTGTGTCGAATACCTTCAAAGTGATTTTTTTTTTCTTTCACTTCTTGTTTTGTGCTCTGTGTGAACAGCTTGCTGCTAATATAGTAGCAAACAAGCCACTGGCTTTACTAAGGAAATACAAATTACATGATCTGACTAGAGATGGAAGAGACACACATAGCTGAGCTCTATCAAAACAAGGTGATTTCTGATAAAGTTCTCTAAATTTCACCCTTAAATACTGCTTTGACAATCAAATGTGACTCACAGCTAAGAAGATCATTATAATAGTGCGATTCTTTCTGACTTTTGCTTGCTTCCCATTATTTTTAGTTAAAATTTAGGTGAGTTAGAAATACCATCTACTGGTCTCCTGACAGTACTGTTTTCCCCTACTATGATTACTAACAATGGAATTTCTCTAGATGCACTTTTCTGAATTAACAACTAGCTACTCTTGGTTACTTTGTCACAAAGTCCCCATCCTCACAGTTCTGTACTACTTCTCCATCCCAACAAATACTCTCACCTTCCCGTTAGAACAATGTCACAAAGTACAGACGCTCAGAACATAAAAATAATTAATACATAGTGCATTGTCTCTAACATTTACTAATTGAGACAGTTTAAATCACATCATTACATACAGTCACAGCAATTCTTATCAGCTTGGCTACAGGCTTAGGCATGCTGAGAAATCATCAGTCTGTCATTAGTGGCTATTTCCATTGCAGCACATAGTACAGCACAGAGAAAACTGAATTAGCCCAGGTCCTACAAGGTGCAGTCATCTTTTTTCATCAATATGAATTGGGCTACACTAATCCCACACTAATACTGGTATATTACATACAGACAGTTTAGGTATCTCTACAGTACACTGCATAAAGTTAAGCATAACTACTTAAAAAAAAAGTCTGTGTGTGTAAACAAGTAATATGTACAATTAAACATCAATCTGCTATAATTCCCTAAGAATTACTCTCAAGTGACTAGCTTTTTCTCTTTACAGCCCTATCAGTTGCTTTTCAGCCTGGCTAGATTTCAACCAGCCACTTGAGAGTCTGTCATCCATTTCCAATCTTCTGATCTAATCACACCCAGCTCCCCCACTTAATAAGTTAGCATGGTGACCTGACGAACACTCATTCTAATGTAGCTGAACAGACATTGCCCATGGGCCCACATTCTGCCTCTTACTTGTACAGCAAAATATCTGCTGCTTGAAGCACAGGGTAAGTCAACAAACCAACAGTTCCTTCACTATTCAGGCTTGCACGCTTCATCTGTTTGAAAAAGAAAAACATAGAGGAATCACACTTTTGCCTAATGGTATCAAAATCTATGATATTAGTTAATTAGAATTATGACTTTTTGAGTAACTTATTGCATAACTCTTGCATTCTATTGCATAACTATTGCACTCTATTGCATAGAGAAGAGAGTGCCACGTAAAATCAATTCCTTATAAATGCACGTTCTGTTTCATGTCCTGTATTTATGAATTTCCCTACACTGTTTTGATATTCTAAAGGGAAGAAAACAGAGCCTTGTGTTTTCTGTTTGTAACCTTATTAATAAAAATATTTCAAAAACAATCAGGCTGGGTTATTAGTTAGTATCAATAAACCCAACTTTTAAAATAGCATTTTCAGAAATAAATTTTTGAAACGCTTTACAATAGAGATATAAAGAGTATATAATACCTGTGTTTCACAGAAAAGAGATTAAGACAGTGATCACAGAGTCACAAGGACAGTCAGCAACAGCTGGAAGAACCCATAGCTACAGAGGCGGAGTCCAGTCTTCTCTCCATTAGTTCACACTGCTCCCTGCAATCCACCTAATGTCTTCAAGCCCTTTACTGCTCTACAATATGGATTATTTAAATCAAAATAGTCAGGCTACAGACACTAATTATGTTCTAGCAATGGCATATCTGCATTTTGCTTTTAGCAGTAGTTAGATATGCTTAACCCCTTGAAATCTTAATTATTTCATTAAGGCTGTTCAAATATATTCAAATTTTTCTCACCCTCTCCTACAGATCCTATATTCTGTCTATACTTCTCTAAGTGCCTAGGGTTCAGGGAACCTAATTTGCAAAGCCTAGCACCTGTAACACCTATCTGAAAATTTGGAAAGTCAATCCAGTCAAAGTTGGATTTAAGAGCTTAACTTCAGAACCTCAGGTTTGAAAAGGTTTGCTTTAATCTATGACATGCATTAATGCTGGTTGCTGTATTTAAGTTTTACTGGTTTTATTTAATTAAGAAGAAAAACAGGAAAAAAGAAAACATCTGGAGGTATTTAAGGCTGCTCTGAACTCTGCAAGCCAAACTGCTCTTAAGCTGTTTTTTTGGTTTTTTTTTTTTTTTTTTTTTTTCCCTTTTTCGGATACTTCTCTCTCTTTTTGCTTTTTCTGCTTACTAAATGCCAAAATAAAATACAAAGAAATTAATTGAAAGAACTGTTGATGCTGTCATGCTAATGCAGTACCAAGATTAAGATAATGAACATTTGAAACTTGTAAAGGCAAACATTTAAGTTAGATTATCACTCAGCACATTCTTTACATTTACAATTTCTATACTCCTCTTTCAACATATGACTCCTTAGAGAAGACTCTTGCATAAAATCTATGGAATAGCCACTCTTTATAGTGGAAAAAGAAAAGCTGTCTACGGAATTCCTTAATTGTCAAGGCTCAAGGTTTCCATTCCAATATCTTGCAGTAGTTTTACATTATCAAATAAGCATTGAAATTATTGAAATAACACCAAATATTCTAGCAACATCAGTTTAATGACACTAAACCAACCTCATATTTAGTACCATTTCTGCAAGTCTCTTGTAGCTTCCAGTAGGAGAATGTTCATTGAGAGTGACAGATCTGGAAAGATACTTTTCCCCCCTTCCACTGCAGGACTACAGAACTACTTAAACCGAAAACAGGGATAACCAAGATATAGTTGGGCTTCCACAGATAACAAGTATTTCAACACAACAGGTGTCCATACCTTCCACTGGGGCAAACGTAGCAGACGTGGCACATTAGTTAAGCACCCAAGAATCCACGCAAGTTCTGCATGCTCGGGAACCTGAAAGTATGAAGCCGGAATCTATTTTAATCTCCTTCATTTATATGCATATTTTCTCAAAATCAATAAAGACAAAAAGGATCAGAAAGCCATTTTTTAATATTATTTTTTCAGTAAGGTCAATTGATAAGCTAATGGGAAGTTTCGGACGCTGCCAGGATTGTATACGCTACACTCAGGTACCATTCTTGATCCTATCCACTCATATTCTAAATAAGAAAGAAAATGCTTCAGCAACAGCAGAGTTGAACACACATGTAAACTAATCAACTATTTGCCACTGTGCCACAGCCTCTCCACACTCTTAAGTAATACATTAATAAGTAACAAAACTTCTTTCACCTTTCTCATTTACAGTGCCAGTAAGTTACCGAATCTTCATTTCTTTTGCATCAGAGCCCTGAGTGCACTGATTTCCCTTAATTTGTCCTCACCAGCCTCACCTGAGCCCCTCAGCCATCCCCCTCTGCCCATGGTTCCAGGAGCCCCATTTAAGCCACACTGCCTCCAGTCCTTGCCTGATCCACATGCCTGGCAGTAAACTAACTGCAGGCCCTTCACAGAAGCCTGAGCTAACTGCCAGGGAAAAAGAAGAGCTGAGCTGCTCCACAAGGCCATATCTGCAAAGAGACAGGAGCCAGGCAGGAACAGTTATCTCCCTGACCAGGACAACGCACTGATAGGGCAAGGGTGGTGGCAGTGACAGTCTGGTGATCAGCAGACACAGAAAGGTGTCACACCTGAGGACAATCCAGGGAGCCCAGTGAGAAAACCAAGGCAGCAGGGACAGGGTGGGCATAGGGACACCATGATGTACCTCAGGTGAAGACAAGGCACCTGAGCTTCAGTGGAGCTCTGGCGAACTGGGCAAAAAGTACATGGGTGGAGGGTCCAGGTGAGGCTTGTCAGGGCTTTGTGTGCACCGAGAGGTCTTAATGAAACCTAACCTGTCTGCAAAACAGGGATAATAGCTGAAGTCAAACTACAGGACAGCCTGAATTGAGGCTTAATTTGTCCCTTAGTTCTGCAATCCTATTAAAACTAACACTGATCTGCAAGTGAAAGAGGAGGATCAGGCCTCCACATACCCTTTGCTACAAGGGTGGTTAAAACAGATGAAAAAAGATCTCACTTAAGCTCATGCAACAGACTCTTCATTTAACATTCAGGGGAAACTGTGGTGATAGTGGAATTTTAATAGTTTCAAGAGACATCAGACAGAATGATTGCTCCCCTTCTGCTAAGAGGAAGATTTTCTACAGGCTGAGACAAGAAATGTGCTATGTCAACATCCTATGTTGGATGAATCCATGTTTAGCTTCTTTACATACACTCATCAGCTTTTGCATTTCAAATATTCATTTCTAGATTAGTAAAAGAGGCAAGCATTGCTGATGCATATTCTTTAACTTCTTGTCATTCTGTCTGTTCTTAGCTATATAGACAATAATCATCAAAAGAAAAAGTGATCTATGTTCTGCTCCTTTGCTTACATGTTTGATTCACTCTTTTCAATATTGGCAGGTCTGAATGTTTAAGAGCATGCTAACTGTCTCAAGGACGTTCAAAGCTTCGTGCTTGCAACATGATATAATAACTCAGATGGAAGGCAGTAAAAAGTGTTTGTTAGCAAGTAAGAATTACTAGCACTATTAATTGCAATTTCTTTGTTGTCACATTTTAAACATAGTAATTTCCTAGCTAGCCATCACTGGACTACTTTGGTTGCCAATGCTGTGCATAGGTATCTGACCTCAAGAAACCAGCTCAGTGGTTAGAGATGTGAAACATTTATGGTTGATTCTCTTTCCCTTCTTTCTCCCTTTCCCACAGTTTTATTTTCTGTAATTCCCTCATGCTTATTTGACCTGCAATCTTCTGTGTACAAGACAAAGTGCAGCGAGATACACCAAATATATCCTCTGCAAGATACAAAGAGTAAACTGAACTTTATAGAAAATACTAAGGTCAAGACTTCTACTTCATTTAGAAGGAATCACCATCTGGTTTAAAGCAGTTTCTCATTTCTTTCTTCTAGTCACGGATAGAGAGGAGATGGTGCTCTGTTGCACTTATGTTGACAAGGACTCTCTTCAAAAGCTACGCAGTCATTGATTCAGCTATGTAAGACTTTGCTTCCACAGCCAAGACTGCACATGAGTTTGACTGGATCAGCGGATTTGACATTATATCAGTTACCAAAACACCTAGTGATCTAAACAGCATTTGTTGAGTTGAATACACAGTTCTGGGTCTTACAAAGTTATAATAATTTCTAATCCTCAAACATACACAGTCTTTTCCTAAGTAAGACTAAAACATGAATACTGTGAGGGAAAAGCCTGATAAAAAGGGTGGGGGGAAAATATATAAAAGTGCACTGAAGGGTAGTGATTTCAGTTGGAAAAAAATTCAGTACTGGAGCCTAATGAGTTAACATTCATCATCCAAATTGCAGTAAGTGGCTGTATGTTGGTGTGTGAATCAGGAGGTACTAGGATTAAACCACAAATCATTTGTCAGACTAAATCACAGTTTAAGCTACTGTGTTTTACTTGGCAAGAGAGGCAGGTAATTGCTGCATTTGGTTGGTCACCATGCATCAGCTCAAATGTTACTCATTTAGCTACAGTATTCCATCACTTGGAATAAATTGGATAAATCTGGATACAAAGAAACTGGAAGATGTGAAGAAGTACATGACACCAGTAAAATAAAGGCTCAGTCTACACTTCCTTTCACTGAGCAATACCAATGGATCACGATAGGAAGAAGCCATTCTCTCAGACAAACTTGATCAGCTTCTTGCCGCAAGAGTATTTAAAACTCTGAGCAAACATCTTCATTAAACAACTAAAACATAAGAATGGAAGAAGTAAAACTGCACTTCTCCAGCATCCATAATTGTTGTACTAGGGAATATCCAAAGGTATTATCCCTGGCCCAGTCCTGTTAGAATCCCTGACTTCTGAATTTTAACTTTTAAGGCATCTACTCTATTTCCTGTTGCATTAATTTCTCTTCTTTTTATCATAGTTCCTTCTGGAGATGTAGACAGTAAAGCTTTATCCAATATTAAAAAAAATGGGCATGCAATGGTTTTGTACAGTTACAAAACACCATCTCTGTCTTATTCTCAAAACCCTTTCTGGTAATATGGTGATGATGACATACTGTTGGTTTTTTTGAAAATAAGTTGTGCTGAGACAATGATTTCAGATAACACCAAGGTTGTGCATTCAATCCCCATATGGGCCATTCCCTTGAGAGCTGGACTCAATGATCCTTGTGGGTCCCTTCCAACTCAGAATATTCTATGAAATCCAGATCCATAAATTTATAGAACTGTCAATGATGACTCATGCATTGTGACTCAGCTCAATAGTGTGTAAAAGTAGGTTTAGACTACTTTTACCTAGATGCTTTACCTTGCATTTAAAGCTCTTCTACCCCTTATTTGCCTACCCACCCTGTTTCATGAGAGTTTTTGAAATTCTTTTCCTTGGCATAGAATTTGGCTACTCATAAGAATTTAACATTGCCCACAAACTTTTGTTCGCTATCTTCTTTAGGTCATGAAGGAGGATGTTGACCAGAATTGCTCCCAGCATGAATCCCTGAGGCACATGACTACTGACTGTGCCATTAAAAAAAAAAACCAAACAAAAAACCAAAAAAACCAAACAACACCCAAAACAAAACCAAACCAAAACCAAAGAAAAAAAGAGTAGGCCTGTTAAAGGGGTCTTTTACTTGCCTTTTTTCCCTTGTTTGTTTGTTTGCTTGTTTTTTAAAGGCATTCACCCAAATCCTAATTAGGACGTAAGGTAATAGAAGCATAAAAAGTTCCAATCAACTATTGTATACCTGAATCAGTAAAGAACTCAATTTGTTTTGTATTTTAAAGTCTGACAATAGAACTACTCTCTGAAGCTATGATGTGCTTCAGGAATGCTCCAGCTTCCCAGAAGAGAATAGATGATAATAAATTTAACTCTTCTCCAATGCAGACATAATTTTCTCAGCAGTACCCTCTCCCCCAATACCCCCAGATAAAAATATTACAAGTGGTAGGAAAACAGAATTACATCTCCAGTGAACAAAACTCACAACCAGTAACAGTTCCTGACCTGTATGTCAAACCAAACTCCAGGAATGTCACAATCATT
Source organism: Lophotriccus pileatus (assembly GCA_035583135.1). Taxonomy (NCBI): domain Eukaryota; kingdom Metazoa; phylum Chordata; class Aves; order Passeriformes; family Tyrannidae; genus Lophotriccus; species Lophotriccus pileatus. Next base: position 25,777,193 of record JAWWES010000001.1, read on the forward strand.
GGTAATTCTGAAAATCAACCATCTAATCAATTAAATCTTTCAGGTCAACTTCAGCTACTTTTGTGTCCTGAAAAAAATATAATAGCCTGTTTTCAATATAAATATTATTTCCTCAGGAAATATTTCTTGCAGCTTGGCTGAAAATATTCAGAAGACTAAGAGTCTTTAAAGTCCTTTACTTATTGTTTCCCCTACAAAGCCAACTATTTCCCATTAACAATTTTCCCAAAAAAGCTTAACCAGATCCACAGTGTGACCCCCCTCCTTTTTGGACAGCCCAAATCATACCCTTTGCTTTTCTCACTAAATACATCAAGTTTCTCTCTTTTTACATGCTCTGCGCTCTTTCCCACTTTAAAAGTTTTCTTTCCTAATCTCTTCCAAGTCCGTAAAAGCCACCAGCATTTATCAAAGGGTCGAGATGGTCATCTCTCTGCTATTACCAGGGACACATTTCCTCCTTCAATCTCCATTGCATTAAGCATCCCCTGCAACCTAGCTTACTAATCACTAATGAAAGAGTTATTTCCAGAGCAAACTACTTACATTCCTTCCTTGTGGCCTGACAAGCCCAAGTCTGCATGGTCAGATTCCTCTTATTTTTTTAAAGCACAATTATTTAACAGAGGTGACTAGTTACAGATGATAATGAGCAGTTATCTAACAGGCACAAACATTTCTGTTTCTTCATCGGGCTGAGTGCCCTGCTGCTCCCTCTTTAAAGATAAATAGCTTCTTAATTATTCACTTGTGCGGCCATTAAGTTATTAAACTCAGATCATAATTTACACTTGGATCATCTCTGTAGCATTATATGCTGAAGTAAAATCTCAGGGCTTCTCCCTGTAGATATATTATTTTGTCCCTGATCCTAGCTGTTCCATACAAAATTATTGTTGATATTTCCTGGCCACAGACACAGCTGATGATATACACATGGAAAAACCAATAGCTACTTTTAGTCCAAATAATTCTAGATGACTTCTCATGGTGAGACATACAGCTGAGGAGGACAGCAAGCAATGGGATTCAAGAACAACAGTGGGAGAGGCATGGATACTGTAAGCAGATCTGAAAGTAGCCAAATCAACAACACTGGACCTCAGCTTTCTGAGGTTATAATACAAAGCGGTGTGTTGGCAGCTGGAATGGCTTCCTGCAAAAAGAGATCCAGCGTTTCATTGTCAAGATGGACTTCCTCAAGTTGCAACCTATGGCCCTTATCTGTAAGGCACTGCAAATTTGCTGCATGTCTCATATGGATGCAGCTTCCCCTTCGACACTGCAACCTCATTGCAGACCACATTTTAAATGCGCAGTAAATTTCAAAGATTTTACTTTGATGGTGTAGAGGAAAAACAAAGAGGTCTGGGGAGGTAATTTAGATAGCTTGGTACTAAAAGAAATTTGAACAGAGAAGAGAAAGTGTCCTAAATTTGAAAAGAAATTAAACTTTTTTTAGGACTTTTGTCTCTTCTAGAAGTACCAATTAGTGCTTCCAAAAAATTCAAGAGACTTTTTTTAAAAGCAGACACTGCTCATACTTTTTCCAAATAAGAGGTAAGATTTTATTAATGTCTCAGGTTGCAAGCAACATGTTCAAGATATAGACATAAATAGCTAAGTACTATACAGCTAGAGAAAATAAAAGCCGTAAACAAGACGAAAATAGACTGCTCTTGAATCAAATGAACATAGCAACTGAACACGCAGTGAGGTACATTTATGATAGAAAATTTGATGCAGTATCCCAAATTCCTGTTCAAAGGAATAATTCAAGAGTGGTGGATTAAGTTCAAGGTCACAAAGGCAACATCTGATTTAAAGAATATGTTAAGCAATGTATCAAACTGGGGGGTGGTTATCTAGGTACCTTTGGTAAATCTGTCAGTATTTACAGCTTTCATCTTTATCTTTGAACATTTTAGTCACTTACTTATTTTTGGCTAAAACCTATAGAAATAATACCTGTCTCTTCTTTCTGAAGAGCCTGACCAAGAATATTCCTACTGGAATCAAGTTTACTGGTTATAAACCCTGACAGAGCATAGTAATTTGGCTGGAGCACTCTCTCCCCTCCTTTCTTCATTATGAAATTAACTTATTTTCAGAAACATTCTCCTACTCTAACCTACAATACTGTTTGACCAATTAGTTTGGTGTGTCCAGAAGTCTGGTGAAGAGAGGAACATATAACAGCTACATAATAGTATGAGATAAACAGGTAAATTAAGGAAGAAAGAAGGAAAAAAACCCCAAATCCTAGTGAACCATTACTTTTTTTTCCCACTGAGCTCTAGCTATGTCTAGTCCAGTCCTAAGAGGGAGAAAACAGAGGAATAAGAGAAGCAGAATAATTTGCTAAATTAAACAGTCACATACTTCCTCTTATGACAGGAAGTTTTCAATGGACCATGCTAAATTAATGTACTTTAATGAATTTATAAGCTATGATGCAATGGAAGGTTTTCAGCCCCTCTGAAAATTGGACAAGAAGTAGCGTGAATCCATTCAAACTCTGCCCACAAAACAAAGCAGATGGATATTTCTGGAAAATAACAGCAGTGAAACAGTGCACACATTTATATTGTTATTTCTTGGCTTTTGGAGTTAAGGCTAAGACAAATTGGCAAATTCCCACCTCCCAGAGTTACTGCTTCAATTTGCTTGCACACTGCAAGAACACTGCAGCTGATTATACTCAGAAAATAAATCACCCCATCCAGAAGGCTGAAAACTGCAATTTTCCGCCCAAAAACTGAATGTTACGTTGTCCAGAAACTCACAGGACTCCTCAGAGAAGTGTTCGTGCAGCATATCAACCACTGCCTGCTGAATCAACTCTGACGGAATTTTAGTTTATCTTGGGACATTTAGCATGTGTCTACTACAATAGGTAGATGGACAGGAAGAACAGTCTGAGACCACATAAAAGCAAAATCAAGTTTCTAAAATTGTTTTAACTGTGAAGCAGATGAGATACAAGATGGTCATGGTAAGAACTGAAATGTGTATTGTACCCACCAGGAATCAGAGAAAATGGCTTACACCATATAAGTTTACCATGTGTGCAGATTGGGTCCTGTCTTTCTTATATCTCCCTCCCCTGATCTCCCACCTCCCAGTCCTTTTTGTTTTTAATAAAGCATTCTAAGTTTTATGAAAGATGACTGCTACAGCTTTTATCAGTTATGGCACAATTTAAGGAATATACTTTCTCTTTCCTCTAACACTCTCATGATATGTTATATAAGTTATTATTCTGTTACTTCTTTTTTATGCCTAGTAGGCAAAGGCAGCCAATTAGAGCATATCTTGACATTATTTTCTCTAAGAGCAAAGAGGGTTTTATATATTTTGCAGCTGTACTCCAAATAAAAATGCATAATTTTGAAATAGGCACTTAGTTTTATTCTTACTGAAATTGTCACTCTTCTATAACTTGCCTTTCTCCTCAAGAAAATATAATTAAACAAGCTGTAACAAAAGAGCTTCTCTCACTGGGAGGCCATTCTACTGTCCAACATATTCCACAATTGTGTTTTCCTAGATACTCTAATTAAATGTTCTTGTTTATAACCCTTCACAGACAATGTGGTTCCAAACACTACCCTAATTATTCATCATCATCCTTCTTGCTTCTAAATATTTTCAAGTTATCATCACTTACTCTTTGTATCCACTACTTCCCTAAGCTCGAGTTCAAGTTTGTATATGACAATTTAAGTATGGGAGGTATTTGGTGAACTGCAATGTATGGAGGTAAATATACAGCCAGCCATTAACTTACTGTTTATACATGCTATAGAAAAATATAATCTAGAAATAGTAAATTCTGAAGCATATAAAAATAATTTTCATGAAACTAGCACTTTCCATTTAGCTAATTTGGCTGTAATTTACCCAATACACAAGAACACAAGCCCTATGCCCTCTAAACAATACAATAAAAATCTGCTTATGCAAAATTTCTCTTACTTTTATTTCAGTTCAGTTGCAAGGCAAGGACATCACTAAAATCAGTTCTGGCACTCCAAGTCAAATTCACCTGTATCCTTATCACAGTAGCACCTTTTGGATATAGTATAACACGAGAGGTGTCTGTTTTCACCACACTTTCTCCCAGCAATCTGTGATTACTATTGTCCAGCCTTTTATCTCTTGCTTGAATTGGAAAGGATGATAAAACGTGGGAAAACTCTGGAGGCAGATATTTCAAAGAGCTCTGGATTAGAGATTTAATCTGCATAAACTGTCCTGTAAACAAAAGCCTACTGACAGTACCAAATGCACATGCTTTTTGAGAAACAAAGTAGCAATATTTTTTTCACATATGGCAAACATATTCCAGAGAAGCAACACAAGCAGCAAACTACAGAAAGAATAAGCCAAACAAACAAATAAACAACAACAAAGAAACTCCTTTTCAGCAACTCTAGACCACTCTTGCCCAGGGTAATCCAAAGAAAGTGAGAGGACAAGCAGTGTTAGTGTCACATTAGTGACTGCATGAGCAGTCTCTCAGTGGGGCTTACCATTACTAGCATACTTTTGCAGTGCAAGAATTTCATTCTGCCTTTACTGCTACAGAATCAGCGTACTAAGACTCATTAGTTGTAGTGGGTTTAGGTGATTAAAACTAAAAGTTCTTAGTAATAATTTTTTTTCACAATGTTTGTTTAAAAAAAAGAACAGAAATGTTAATCAGAAGTAATTGCAGTAGCATTTCTGTGATCTACAGGTTTTGTAATTTTCTAGACAGAACTCAAAATAAGACAGTAATTATAGCACACTAATCTACTGAGAATTCTCTCATTTATCAGTTTGATCTGTTATTGAATAAAACTACTTTGCCCATAACCAAATACCTAACCCAGCTTTCTATTTACAGCTGGATTTTCACTGCTTTCCTGATGACCTCTGGAAATACAACCTATTTCAGTATACAATCAGTTTTGGTTACTTTGCTTTACACCTCAGCCAAATGTTTGTAAACAAAAGTGTGGCTTTTAAGACCACCCTTGGAGACTGCTGGAGTGGCTGAAAAGGAGAGGCCAGCTCACTTTTTTGAAAACTGAGCAATTACCAATCAAAATCAAGCAATAAACTTTCTTGATTAGCAATAACTGCTATCCATCTTACACCTTCATTTTTAGGAACAATCATCTCGATATTATGACATTCCATAACGTACTATTTCATTATCACACTAAAACAATAATCACATTAGCAAGGTTCCTGTCTCCTTTCCTCGCATCAAGAGCTACACACAGATATTCCTTTTAATTGCTTCCAGAGAAACATCTGGTCCTGCTGATGTAAATGAACAGACCATAGTGCATCTCTGGGTGTACCTGACCACTACATACAGCTTGAATAGACTTGGTTTTGGGAAGCTAACAAAGCACTTCAGCCTGAACCAGTACTGGACCAGTCCGGATTCACAAACAACTATAGTAGTCCTTCTGATTGCAGTGTGACAATGAGCCTTCAAAAATATGCTAGAATAAGCCAGTTTGGAAAGTTGTACTGATACATGTGTGATAAGTGTTGGTAAGAATATGATTCAAGACATCAGACACGGCTCACACATTTAATCTAATGGTTTAGATTAAATAAGAAGAACCACCATTAAATCTGGACAGATAAAGACACACACTATCTCTCCACCCTATCTCCACTAGAATTCTGAGCTAATCTACTTAGAATTTTTGTTTTTTAATACTGAGGAAAAGTGAAGTAGGAAGTATATCTGTCTTTATATTTTTATTATCCACCAGGGACATGAAGCTATGATTGTCATTTGCAGTTTGACAACCACAGGAAACTCTGCCTGTAAAGAACCATGTTCAAAGGAGGAATGCAATACCATTTCATCTTACACTGATAAATTTCAGACACTGTGCACATCACCTTTGCAGTTTGCTGCAAGCTGGACATCCATTTAAGGACATCTTCTCACGAGCAGAGCTATGACACATCTGTCTCTGTGGGAAATTACAGAAGTTTGCCAGTTTAGAGTCAGTAACAGAAAGTTAATTGAGCAAGAAACTATGTTGTGTTCCAGGAAAATACAGCATGTGATAGACTAGGATGACATATGCCAAGTAGGAAGATAAGCCCAGCATCCCCTTGGGATTGTCAAGAGAACCAAATAGTTCATATATGAATTATCAGATCAGATGGAAAAAGGTGCATATGAAACACAGGTTATGGCAAAGAATGGAAAAAAAAAATCCCAAAGGGGTAACCCCCTGACAATCATGGTAGAACTGATACAAAACTTACCATGTCAATCACCTGTTGAAGATACTGTGCAGTTGGCAGAATAAGTGTCAAGAGCTGATACAAAATCATAGAAACATGTTTTACATGTTTTTATGGATACACAGACTACATTTATGCATTTATGAGTTAACCTTTTGTGACTCAAGTGAGACTTACAGAGCTAAATTAATGGTCTCCTAACAGATCTTTTTAGTATTTTACTCATAACGTGCAAAAACTCCCAGCTTTGCTTCAGAAATTTACAGTGCAGACTTTTCAGCCATAGTTTCAGCCACTTCGAAATCACAGCAAAGGATAAGTTTAAAGTCCAACACTGCTAACTTTTTCTAGGACCACAAACACCAAGGTGCTCATTCAGTAACATGTGTGGAAAGCACTAACCAGTGACTGTCGGAACAGGAAACACTTCTTTGGGTCAATACCACAGGCAAGGATAGCAGCAGTGGTGTCCAGTATGTTCTGGCGCAGGACAGCTGGCTCCTTGGGCATGGTGAGAGAGTGCATGTCCATAATGCTGTACAGCACTGAGCTGCACTCTTCCTGCAGATTCACCCAGTTCTGAATGGCTCCAAGGTAGTTACCCAGATGAGGTGTCCCAGTTGGCTGGATACCAGAGAAAATCCGATCCACGACCATATTCTGTGACAAAGCATTGGTAAAATTAACACACAGACAGATTCTTTGATATTTAAAAGTCATTAAAAAAGCCTCATTCATGCCTGTCTCTTCTCTCCTCAGCATAGTAATGTATAAATTACCTCAGGATTGGTAATTGCCATAAGTCAGTTAAAATACACTATCTTAATGCAGAGAGATTGACAACTACCACAATTTTAAGCTATCAGACTGCATACGCAAAAAACTACAGATGTAAACAAAATTGGTGAAAAGCCGACCTCAGAAACCCAGTGGTAGACTCTTTCAGCCTCTTTTGCATTGAAGTTGTATGTTTCTCTGTTTCTATATCCACTATAGTTTCTATACACGCATTTTAGTTTCTATATCCATTCTGATATAGAAACTTCGGATCACAGTGCAGAGAAATTCAAACATTTTTGTTATAAACTCATGCAACGTCCCAGTAGTTTGCCATCTTAACTCCCATGAACACTGAAATCTTATTTTTGTAGCTCCAGAGAAACATTTTGAGCAGTTCCTGAAAGAAATCTAGTCCTTGACCCACAGGTCAAGGAATAATGAAAGAGGTCATCAGAGTTCTGAAACTACCTATCTCGGCAGCAGTGGAGTTTCTGAAAGGGGTTTACAAAGAAATACTGCTATAGCTCAAGATCACACCTGGAATACTGTCCATGCATCAGGACTAGTAAAATGTCAACATCAGAAGAGAGTTCACAGAGAAATGGAAAAAAATTACTAAGAAGCTGAGATTGTGAGCAAAGATAAAAAAGCTTGAAACATATATAGCTTGGCTATGTGACAGTTACCATCTTAGAAAGTTTGTTTTCCCGCATCCCAGCTCTCCATCTGACCATTTTCTCAGAGTCTCAAGCTGTCAGCAAATGATCAATTACCTCCCCAACTTTTCCAAAGAATTCCACCATATTCAGAAGTAGCTCAGCAATGTTTTATGTGTAAATGCTTGTTACATGCCAAGTCGTAAGAGCATGCAAGACGGCTCAACTTACAAATGAGGGTCCCCTCAAACCTCAGCAAGGAGTCCCAGTCACAAAGCTGCACAATACAAACCTCAGAGTCTGTTGTGTGACAGGAGCGTCAACTTCATTATGCCTGTGGCTACATGATTTTTTTTCCTGCTAAATTTTATGAGCAGTATCTATAACTTAGCAGGGAGAATTTATTTACTGATGTAGTCTGTTTCTTTTCTCTGAATCTCCTACAAATGTGTGTGGAAGAAAAAAAAGTCACACAACTATTAAACCACACAAAACGGCAGTAAAAGTCAAGGCCAAGTACCATTATTTTTAACTATTAAAAAAAAAGACTTCAAATTGACTTAATTAATTTTGACTCAGACTCAAGAAAAATTAATAAGAAAGTGTTTCCAAGTGGAATAGGATTTTTTAAAAAAAACATGATCTACAGTTCAGAAAAGCCTTGCCTGTTTCCTTCAAAATTTGCTGAAAAATTCTCTGCTTTCAAAGTAAGGCTGTTTTCCAGATCACGACAATTTTCTTATCCAACATTTTAAGTGTTTGTGCTGACAGGCAAGAGCAGGTTTGGGCTAGCTGCCATGCTAATTTCTCCTGCTCACATAAATGCCTACGCATTAAAGTCTTGGTGGTAACCCTTTTACCCCACCCCAAATATCTTCTTGACTTCTAGTATATTCTTGAATCAGTTTCTAAGTCCTTTTGGAGAACCTCCAGCACAGGAGCTGCAAGGTAGTCACTGCAATGAAAAGCACACCATTTCCTCCAACAGCAATTGCAACTTCCAGTGCTTGTGCTCCAGTCCTTGACCACCTATGCCTCTTTTCTCCATTACAAGAAAATGGAATGTTGTTCCTCAATCTCATTTGATCACTTGTTTTCCTGAGAACCTACATCAGAGCATTTCTCCCCACTCACTAAACCCACTCACCTCCCACTAAGCTATTATCTGGCCCAAGGACTGCAGATAGCTTCTTCTTAACACTGAGAAGGGCCAGGTACTCACCTACAGAAGGAGGCATACAGCATTCCAACATATATAAATAAGTGAAGTCTTGCAGAAACTTGGAATACACTTGGCTTCAGAGCTGTACATCTATTACTACGGGCTTAGAGTAGTTGATAGGCAATGCAACAGGTACTTTACAGGGATAACATTTGTCCTTTGCTCCCCATGTTCCTGCTCTTCACCAAGAGAATAGGAAATCAAGAAGAAAATTAGGCTATAAATAGATGATCCCTAAGATGGTGTTCTGCCCCTAAAGGGACCCCAGAACAGCCAGTTATTTGTCAGAGCACATAACCTTTTCTTGTCTCCCTGTCCCCCCTCACTCAGTACAAACCCTGATACTCCTTCCCACGGTTGTTTCTCCCCATTGTGCTACTTGCTTTCCAATGTCCATTTATATGCCTGTTTAACCACACTCTTTTCACAGGCTGCACTTTTCACAGCCCTAGTCTCCATTTTCTTATCAGACAATTTCATCCCTCCTGTATCCTCTTCTTCCTCCACTTGTGCTTTCCACCCCTTGCTTCCCAAAAGAGTTCTTGCATGGTGTATCAAGACAATAAGAAGGCACAGAGAATACCATGTGGTAAGGTTATTACTGCTACTACTATTATTACTAATGAAGCTATTACTGCCTTGACTACAGCGACGTTGCATAAAATACGTTTCCTATCTGCACAGTTAGAAAAGCTAAGAAACTTCATAATATGCTAGAAATCCACTGTGGATGTGCATCAGGCAAAGTATGCTAGGATGACCGAGTTAAAGCACAGTGCAGAAACCTGCACATCATTCAAGTGCAGCCTAGTCAAAGACAGCATTATCTGAAACGTCTCCAGATGTTATTCCTTCTTTTCCTTGGGACCCTGAAGCTAGTGCTACTTCAGTGCAGAAGCAGTTCTACCCCTTGGGGTAACTGTTATATTAGATAGCAGGAATTTATGTGCAGTCAGCAGAGATCAGCTCGTGTCAATACCACGATCCAAAAAGAGCTGAACACCCTGAGCCTGTGGAGAACGGTTCTGTCTAGAAACCTTGTCAGTCCCCAGGTCTGCAGGCCCTGCTTCATATGCTTCCCATAACATGTTATCTGCCTTTATCTGCCTTTTCCCCTTCCCAGATCACTGTCCAGTTTGTAGATTATGTCACTATGAACATATTGGATGTCCCCGAATTTAAGTATAATACACTCAATACATAAAAATGCAACAGTGACATTTAAATAAGCAGTTTGAGAGCATCTTCCACCAAGAAAATCCAAGATATCAGTGTCTCAACATAAACTGTACATTCAAATACTCAAATAACTCCAAATATTTAAAGGCTCACAATGAGCTAATGAAAAGTAGATTTGTTGTAATACTACATAAGTTAGCATCTGATGATGTGCTCTGTGTTGAACAGAAAACACCCAAGTACAATGTAAAATGGACATAGCTTCATATAAAGAGAGAACAAAGTTCTCTGTCTATCCAGTAAAGAGAATACCTGTGAAGGCAAGTATGACATCTTTAATGGTGCTTTGTATGTTGAAATGGTAAACAACTACTTATAAAAGGGTTGTTCAGTATAAGGGCAATAAATAGCAAGTTAAACATGAGAAACAAACAGTAGCAGTATTATACTGAGTCTAAGCGCAGCAATTACTTAACCTAAAGTATGGAATTTGCAGAAACAAGTAAATTCAACAATGAAAACTGAGCTACCCTGAGCCTGAGTAAAGCTCTAACAAATACATTACAAAGAACCCACACTGGCTCCCAGCTGAGGGACCAGTTGACTAGAACTCTTTCATCTTTAACTCCTTTGATTCCATTGAACAACATAAAGCACGACAAGTTACAGCAAATAGGGGGGCATGAAATATTCCATTGTGTTAGCAGAAGTCTATATTAAAAAAAGCCTACACAAAGCACCCTCAAATGAATCTTGGATTTCTTGCACTAAAAATATACAGAGAACATTGCTCCTTTGGAGAGAGTTTATGTTCCCTGTTTGTTCACTCCGTGAGAAGCAGCGGGCAGCATAGCAGCGTGGCAGGGGAGTTCTGCCTCGTACCATGAAATCATGGGGCTGGAATGCACTTCAATGAAGCTGTTAGGTCAGGGGATGGGAGCTGTGTGCTTGAAAGTACTGGAGTTGGAAAAGGATAAAAACAAAAGGAGTGAAGACTTCCCAATGGAGCAGAGTGAAAGCCACAAGACATGCAGCTCCAGCCCACAGGCACTCACTCATTCAGACATCTGTAGTAAGCACAGTGTGAGCCTGCTGTTCGTATGTTTAACTCTGTGTGGTGTGTGCACCTACACCAGCAGTGCTGCATGTTAATCTTCACTCCTATTAAGAGTGTAGTAACTGACAGATGATTTAACATCTACTATTTTTTACCTCTCAAGCAGACTTCGCGTGGCAATTCCAAACACCACAGTGAATTTCTCAGCTGCATTACCAAACAAAGCCTGATCCAAAACCCATTAAGATTCAGGTGTTCTCTTACCTAATCTCCCTTTTCACAATAAGATAAACAACTGATCCTTCTTATACTGAAAAACTGTCAATATCCAAATGCTCTCAATCAATCAGGAATAATCATTACGTTCTTGCCCCAGAGTAGAATGGCCAAAATCTGGTCTTGAAATCCTACAGTATGGCCATACCCATCTTCAATGCAAAAAAATATACTGGAAAAGATGATAGCTTCCAAAATCCAATCCCTCCCTCTTGGACCAAAGCAGAGTTTTTCTCAGTATGGCACACTGGTAGTAAGGAGAGCTATAACTGTCAAGGCCTCAACTCAGCAGTCAAAAGTACATTCACCTTCCCTTTCACGAGATAAATGTGCCAGAATTGGAAACCACACCAAAGTTGCTAGAAATAAGAAAAGATCCACACAGATGAAAACATCCCACACCACAGCCAGTTCTTGGTATCTGGATTACACATTTCATATTTAGCATTACAAATTCTGTGACTGTTGAACACAAGTATTTACCTGTTGAATACATGTCTTTGCCTGGCACAGACAGCAGAAAACTGCTTCTCAAGTAGGTAGTAAAATCAGCAATTACATGGTTCCTCTACTTCACAAAGACTTACCAAGTGAAAGCATTCACAAGACTCAAGCTTTCAGAACCTCTTTTCTTTATAACTCCACATAAATATTACCACACACTTGAAATGACAGCAGACAAGCAACAATTATAAGGAAACTTTATGCCTAAGCCTTCTTCTCTTTATGGGTTTGAAAAACAGAAAAAACCTACCACCCATTCAAGGAAATAGGAGAAAGTTGCCAATAGACAGACAATTCTCAGGATTGCTTTCTCCTTTTAATTGGGTATAGGAATGTTATGCAATTACATAAAAGCATAAATAAAAATTTGGCTGGTTACAGTCCAGTTAAGACCTATTATTTAACACAATAAACCATAAAATGACTACATTAATCCTGCCCTAGAGGTACAAAGACAGTGCATTCAGCTTCTCAATCTACCCAGTGATGGGGGAGACAGACACATTTTCAAGAGCTGCACTAGCGAAATACAGATATATAAAAATCAAATCCCAAAAAGTCTTTTGCTAATTATATCCTTTGAGTGACTGAAGGTAAGGACAAAGCTTCAAAGTAACTAATTTCTTTGGAGTTCGTTCATTAATCTATCCCAGCAAGCTAAGTGATGGGAGATGGGCTTATGCCCATTATGCTATTTGCAGCATATCTAATAAATATTTTCATCTCTAAATTAAAAAGAAGTCTTGCTCACAAGCTCACCTTTGGGCTGAAACACAAACAAGAGATTTCAGACCCAAGCCCACACTGCTGCAGAAAATCACGACAGTATTACAATAGCAGCTGCAACAGAAATCACCCCACAACCCACAGTGGTGGTTAACATTCACATGCTATAGCATTTAGCTGCTCTGCTTTATTTTAACAGCCATTTAGTTGGGGCAGAACAGGTGAAGAGCCAAGTGAGATCCGCAGCATCAGAGCTAATTCTAAACACAGGTGGTGGGCATGACAGAGAGAGCAGGAAGTCGACAGGAGAATCACTGCTGACATCTATGACAGGAAAGATTGATGGCTTCCCTCTCTAGTTTTCCCCACTGTGTAGGCACACAGGAGGTAGGGGAAAGGGACGGAGAAGCTGCTGTGCTGGCGACATAACACACCACAAGCCTCCACAGCATCAGCGCTGATTAATGAGACTGGAACGATGCAGGAAACAGCAAAGGATCATTCACAGACTTTGCTCTTCTTGTTATAATTTTATTCATGGCAATCCGTTTTGCCCTAGCTGTCCCAAACTGAAGCAAGTTCAAACTTGCCAGAGGAAAAGAAAATGTCAAAGTCAAAGGGAAGAAAGAGCAGCATTAAGCAAACACAGGCATGAGTAAAACACATAAACTGGAAAATTTGAAATTTCAAACACGAAGGTCCTCCCAACAGGGATCGAAAAGGGAAGAAAAATAAAACAACACAACCAAAACCTTGCTCTAAACTCAGAGACAAAAGAAATTCTCTGGCTGACAAAAGTCACCAACTACTGCATCTTCGCATCTGTCTACAATTTTTTTATCTCCCTCATTAATACTTTGCAACTTCAAAGCTCTCGTTGGTAAAATAATATGCTCATCTGCTAATACTGGCTTAGCAAAACCTGTCTTCAGACAGTTATTGAGCAGCAAAATGAAGGGAAGCCAGACAAGTCAGATTTTACTAGCTAAAGCATAAATATTAAAGCCTAACTGGGACAATTTAAGTGTTAATGTTATTAGAAAAAAAAAAAAAAAGGAAAAGGGAAACTTAAGAGCAGTCTATGTACTACAGACTTTGCTTCAATTACTGTTTTTAAAGGAATTACTTCTCTGCAAACTTGCTTAAGAAACTTTTAAACATGTTTATCATGATCTCATAATTCAACATGTCAAATTCATTTGGTACAAATGCTATTTAAACATACCTAATTCTTAAAATGAGGGATTAAAGATCTAACATTAAATTAGAAAGAAACATATTTACAAGTTTTCAGATAAATAGCTCCTGAGAAAAGATTAACTCGTTGCCCAGAAACTGAACTAAATTGAGATTTAAACAGCACTGCCTAGTACCCCTTTCTTGAATGTCAAATGCACTCATATTTAAACTTCAGTAAGATTTTAATATTTATATTTAAAATGAGAAACACATTTAAAGGAGGAACGTTTACAGCCCATACTAACCCCACCCCATAAATTTAACTCTGCCCTCTAGGGCTAGCAAAAGAATTCAGTATAACTGTGTTTGGGTTAGGCTGCCCTCTCATGCTGCCTTGTTAAAGATGACTAAGCAAACGGATCCTTTAATGTGGTTCGCTGCATCCCACAAATGTATTCTCTCTTTATGAGCTCCACGTGCCGCTCATCGCGCTAACGACAGCTGCACTGACAGACACAGTACCTACAGCAGGTGCCACAGTTTATGCTGCCACGCACTAGAAGATACCTCTGGACCTGTGACAACTGTGGACCCTTCCCTCCCACGTCAAGTGAAACAGGTCATACAAACCCTGGCAAGGGGATTTGGAAGCAGCCAGCAATATGCTGGCTCAGAAGGGCTGGCTTGAGTACTCTGAAGAGGCCCTGGGACAAGAACTGGAGCAGGAAGGGTTTGTGCTCAGCTGGTGAAAGAACGAAGCACTGGGTCTGCCTGCAGCCAGTGGCAGTCACCAATCTTACTCTAAACCACAATCTCTCCCTCCCTTAGCAAGGACACAGCCTGACACTTTTACTTTTTGTGCAGTGCTTCTTACAGTTCTCCACATCAACTTGAAGGCCAGCACGTTACAGCTCCCATTCAAAGCTGAGCCATTCCTCAGCTACAGAGCAGGGCCAACGAACACTGACACAGGAACTACTTCTGCACCTCCTGGTTTTCAAAGGTGTACAAAGAACTCAAAGAAATTAATGGTCTCAGATGCTGCCTGATGCAGCCTTAACCCTGCATTAACTATTCTCAAACCATTTACTGCCCCTTTTTAAGGTGAGGCAATAAATCTTCTCCAGTCAAACTACCTAATCACAGACCTTACCTGCCAGCCGTATCAGTTCACTTCATCCAGACTCAGTGAAAGGCTAAAGGAATTAATAACAATATGTTTTTATAACTACCACACAAGGAAGGCGCTAAGAAACAAACCAAATTACTGCCTTGCTGACAGGAGGCTTCAGAGGGAGCTAAGAGTGGTAAACTACCAGCAGGAACATTCTGGCCAGACAGGCAAGACATGAAAGTCAGGTCAGATCAGTACATGCTGCTTCCAGATCCATGAGATGATGCACTCAGTGCTCACAGCTGAAAACCTGACAGATAGGTACTGTAGGTATTGCTTGGAAGAGGTAGCACAAGGGAAAAAGTGAGGGAGCAGAGTGATAGCCTTGTTACACTGTAGAGAACAATCCCAAGGCACAAATCCATACAAAAACTAGTTTACTGTTCATTGAACAATGCAACTGAACCAGTACCAACCAAGGTTTTCAGGCACAGGTGCCTCCTGGAAACAGCTCTCCAAAGCACCCAGCCTTCTGCTTCCTTCCTCCTGATCCAGTTGCAGCCCTGTGGGCTGGCACAAAGCACACTGGCATGGAAGCACTGGACTCAGAAGCACACAGATAACCTCATGCTCCACTCTGCGAGCTTGCCTAAGTGGAGTTACTCTGTATCAGTCACCTCAACTTCAATTCATGGAAAACTACAGGAACAAATAATGAACTTTGAAGAAACTACAGAAATAATGGCAAACAGCAGTATTTCTCAAGAACTAGTGATGTCAGATCGTTCTGATAACCTTCTATAGCACAAGAGATGCTAGAATGGATAAGCCACTACTAAAGGTTATATCCTGATTGCCATTTAGTTCCAACATTATCTCAGTTTCCAAAAAGCTAGAGAAATGGCACCTAGAATATAATATGTTGGGGGTGAAACTGGACAGAAAAAAAAACCAAAAAAAACCCAAAAAGAGCACTTACTGTTGGCTTACAGTGGCTATCATAAGATATATCAAATACGGTTTTGCAGGGTTTTGTCCTCAGTCCAGTATTATTTGGTATTTTAGTATCTCTAATAGTAATCTGGATGATGAAATAGGGTATTTGTTAAATCTGCAGACAAAACAAAGTTGGAAGGATGATAAGGGCTCAAAATGATCTTGACAAAGCAAAGAAATGGTCTGAAAAAGAAAGAATGCTATTTACCAGGCAAAAATACATGGATCTATACAGAAAAGCTGACCACTCAACCACACAAACACAGGAAGAAGAGCTGTACAGGCAGCAACTGCAGAACAGGATCTGGGGTTTGTAATATTTTAGAAGGTGAGTATGAATCAGTATCATGCTATCGCAAAGCCACAACATTTAAAAATTATACCAAAAATTGCACAGGAATTTATGAATAAGACTAAAATCTAGAAGACAGAAAACAATTTGCTCATCTTATTCAGGATGAGGATGGCCTCAAGCTGGAGAATTCGACAGTTTTAGGTCCTATATTTCAAAACAGTGGCAGAAAGAGGCCGTAGAAGTTCAATCAAGTCCAGTGAGTGTCTTAAGACTACAGAGGAAAGCCTGAAGCTTTTTTAGTTCAGTGGAAGGAAGACTGTGAAAGTAAAAGGTCTTAAACATGCCTTAAATACATATACTTTTGGGACCATGGTTAATAGGGTGAGAAACAATGAGCTTAAGTTGCAGTAAGAAGGATTCAGATCAGATGCAAAGAAAAGTTTTCAACAGTAAGAAAAAGAAAGCATTTCAGAAAAGAGCTTGGAAAGGTTCTTTATTTGTATATAAATATATATATGCAATGTTGATAAAGATGTAGGGCAGTTATTTTTTATTTTGGTCATGGGAAGGACCAGATCACCTCCAGCTGTGTCTGTTGCAATCCTCTGAGCTTATAATATTATATAGGCATGATTAAGATCAAAGTGAGATGACCAAAGAGGATGGAAAATAAATCAGAGTTCTATTTAGATAGGCTAGATCTCAAAGCATTTCAAGATTCAAGTCCTTCTACCTGCATTCTACAAAATTTAAGAATTGAGGCCTTTTCACAGATAGCAGCTGAACATTGATATGTTTTGCAAAACCATTTCATGTTGTCAAAAGACGTAAAATGCAAGTTAACATTTAACACTTGTAAAACGGTACTTATCCACATTTAGAAACATACAGTGCTTCAACAGAATAAATCTGACAGCAACAAGTAACGAATTAGCACATAAGATATACGTGTTACTGTCAAAATGTAATGAAAAGTGTATTATATTTCTAAATTATAAATTTATATTATTTAGTATATGAAAGGTTGGTGCGATTTTAATATATTAAACTATTCTAAGTACCAAAACCTTCACAATCTTAAAGCAAAACAAAATGCTAAAGAATGTCCCATAACTAAATACTTCTCTCCCAGAGAAATTAGAGAAGTTTTATGGTTTTGATCACAGTAGTATCCAAATCTCTTAAAAACATCTGATTGCTCTTGCTCCTTCTCTGACCTTCAGCTGAAAGAGAGTTTATTATATTTTTTAATATATTTTCTTCAAGTGAGGAGTCTGCTTGCTACTAAGATTGCCCCATGGGATATAAACAAAGAATATCAACTTACATCTAAAGGGATGTTTTGTAAAAAATATTTTTTGTTTGGAATTACTATATTTCTTCAGAATACTGTCCTAGAAACTCAAAGAGTAGTTCATTTCCTCTCCATTATTTTATTTGGCAATTTCCTGTAGCAAGAAAAGGCTGGCTTCATTTCACATGGGGCCAAAATTAACACAGCTGTTCAAAAACTTTCACCTTGTGGTCACTGCATGAAATTCATCTCAGGTGAATAGCAAAGTTTTAAAACCACCTGACGGATGTTGAGAGGCCTTGGGATGTAGAAATCTCAGTAAATTCCCTAATGGTGCACACATGCACAAAGAAAATGCTACAGCTGGTCCTCCTTGTCTATGCTGGAGAGAATTCTATGAGTTTAAGTATTTTAGACATAATAATCATACTTGTATCAGGGACTTCTACAGAATTTTAAAAACTTGGTCTGAAGACAGACAATACAGACTACATTTAAACTGGTGTTATCAGTGCAGGCTGGTCCTGAAACCACCAGCCCAAGGTTGTTTCCACAGAAAGGACAAACAGATGAGCAGTGGATGAGGGGGACAGAGACACAAATGTTAATCTGTGCTCAGGCCAAGGGGATGTAGCCAAGTGAGACTAGAATGGCGACAGCACAGGCCACCCAAGTCACAGCAAACTGTGATTCGCTTATTACACACCTTGATCCCAGAAACATCACATGATTCATTCAAGTTCCCTAGTTCATGTGTGATGCTCACGGCTTTGTTAAAATGATGAGATGTTCCTTGCTAACTTACTTGTACTATTCAAACTGGCCCACAGGAAGCCAGGCAAACTAACAAATCTCAACTTTGTACCCTTTAACATCCAAGGATGTACCCTTTGGAGTATATCAGTATAAAAGAGGCCAAGTGTTTTTACTGTAGGTATCCTATAGATGTGTAATACTCATTTTTTTTGAGTACTGGCAAGTATACTAGAGACTCAGAATCAACGTTGCATGATCAACTGTCAAAATGTCCCTTTGAAGGGAGTGACAGCACTTTGGCTGTTGTGACCTGCCTTAATGGTTGATGAACATGCAGAGTGCAGACATTGCTTTAACTCTGCAAAGATCTAAATTGTAGATATCTTAAAAAAAAAAAAAAACCACAACAAAACACCCCACTAGAAGTGCATGAAGAGCAGAATGTGAACTCGTTCTTGGTCGCAGAAACTACATGGGCTAATTTGTTGCCAGCAGAGATGCAAGATGAGATTTGGTCAGGAATTCAGAGGGCTGGACCCCTCATTCCCTTTACATAAGCAACAAAGAGGCTTTGAAATGTTTGAAACTGTTTTGTTCTTCCATGCAAATGGAAAGCACACTATGGATGCCTATTAAGTAAAGTCTTTCCACATCTTGGCAAGTGTGTGATTTCAAGAAAAATATTTGCAAATGGATAACCTAATTCAAGTAGAAGTCAAAGACCACCTTTGAAAGAAACTCTGATGTGGCTATAAAAAGATTATATTTAGGAAGGGCAGCTTAACATGGTTCTGTCATCAAAAGTTTGTAACTCCCCATATTTCTTTGCTGCTCTTCATGTAAAAAGCAATGGTGGTAAGCAGAGAAGTGAATGCCCATGAGGCCTAGGATAAAGGCAGAATCCTGGAAAATAACTGTTCCTGACTGTTGGGCAAACTCAAAAGAGGTCACGTAGCATTATCACTGCCAAAGGACAGGGATATTAGAGCATTCACAAGTGTGAAAGCAAATGACAAAAATAGTTGCCATGTGAATCTTTGGTGAGATCATCAGGAAGCCTGGAGTCTTTTATTAACATGGAAACACTGCTATATCTTTCCCAAGGCACAGCTATCATGGCAGATTTCAAAGTCAGAAGCTATTGTACCTGGCAAACGGAAAAAGATGATGGTGAGACCAGAAAGTTGTGAAGACTCTAGCAATTCTTTTTTTTTTTTTTTGAATGCTGGCCAACAACCTTCTAATGAGATTAACAGTTCAGCATCCAGATTGTGATGATGACACTATGAAGACCAATACATAATATTTGATTGTCACAGAGCACATGTGATCAAAAAGAACAGTGATGGGATTCAGAATCACACATCCTCCACCTGTCAGAATGGGAGAATGTATACAATTTCACCTCATTTCAGCTTCTGAATACTTCAGAGATTGG
Source organism: Lophotriccus pileatus (assembly GCA_035583135.1). Taxonomy (NCBI): domain Eukaryota; kingdom Metazoa; phylum Chordata; class Aves; order Passeriformes; family Tyrannidae; genus Lophotriccus; species Lophotriccus pileatus. The sequence continues at coordinate 25,796,932 of JAWWES010000001.1, forward strand.
AAGAGTTTTACAGGAGCTTTGAGCTTCAAAAATGGAAACCTAGCATTGTCAACTCTGGGATCTTTCTGCACAGGAACGTAAATATTGACAACCACCTACAATAGGTGAACTAGATGGGCTTACCACACCTCAAAATATCAGTCAGAAGCATTTATTCACCTTCTAATCTGTACTGTGAGGCTCCAAACCACTTATCTATAAAAAAGGCAGTCTAAACAAAAAAAGTTCTTAGTCTGAATAGTTATGAAAGTGCCATCTAAATATAAAAGAAGCATAGCAGGGTTTTATTTGCCTGGTTATGAAGATAACATCCCGGTAACAGTTCATAACATGAGCTATGTGCAACATAATTAAAACCGAGGAAACCCTCTACACAACACTAATTTTTCACTCAGAAATCCTGCAGACATCACTGAAGCAATGGGATCAAATTCACCTCTCCATTACTTCAGCCAGCTCTAAGAAGCGGATGCAGCCCTAGTATAATTCAAAGAGCTCAAAGCTAAAAGAAAAAGCAGATATTTCATTTCTGGTAGCAATCATCACATTTCAGCACAAGAAGGAGGGAAATGAAAGAGTAAGTATACACACTTAATTGTATATTTGTGTGAATATACATACATAAAAATATATACAAATATCTATCTATTTCCTTTCCCAAGCAGCAAGAACTTCAGTGCACTCTCAAGGTGGACATCCCTGGGGGCAAAAATATATTTAATCCTGTCCAGTGGATATATAGATTTCCTGATACAGCAAATTACAAGAAAATTATAAAATCTGCTACAGGATTTGTCTGAGTTCGGGACTCCAAGAATGATATTACTACATTCAAGGGCTCCAATAACAAAAAGGAAAACAATTTCAGTTCACTGCTCACAAAGTCTGAAGAGCTCAAAAAATATATGATCTATGGTGACTTAACTGACTTAATGTCTGGGGGTTTTCTTCACTTCAACTTCTGATCTGTAATTTGAGTCAACTCCACAAAACGTTTGTTCATCTAACCCGAGTCGCAGCATAAACCACAAGTTGTGTCATGGAAAAAGTAATTGTTGAATGTCTAGAACAGCACTTGCTGTATTAGTAAATGGAAATTCTATCTGCCAATGAAACAGCATTAAAACAAGACCCCCAGTCTGTGGTCTAGAGACAGAGGTGATCTGCTACAGGCTGTAGAATATGTTTGTCCAGGATATGCACTGGAGAAATTTACATAAAATTTCAACATCCAGCATAGGCAGAGTAGCATCTTTCATGAAACTCACTGTACAAAACCAAGTTCATAAAAACAGGAGTCGCGCAAGAGAAAAAACAGGCTCAGTCAAGACACTGAAAGCAAGGGCCAGAGGAGGAAAGAATGGTGGGACTCTACCCAAGCCCTGCCAAGATGCCAGAATAAAGGGCTGTTTCCTGCTAAAACAATCTGTGTTTGCCAGACTTCATTGTTAGAACTCCATTATGGAAATGAATAGGACCCGTTCACGCCTCAAAGATCCTTCATTTCTGTCTACAATGAGGGCTCTCTCCTGTGCAGCTACAACAGTGGTCAAAATCCACCAGAGACGAGGCATTAAGCAAGGCAGATTACAAGAAGTCTCTCCACAACTGGAAGGTCTAATAAATCTGTGTGGAAAACTGAGCTCTCTCAAACCTAGTGAAAACCCAAGAAATGTATATTCTCACTGTATATTAACTTGCCTTCAGCTGTAAAAATGATACAAAAGCTAATGATTTCATTCTGGCATAAAGAACTATTCCATTGTTTTATCTGAAAGATAAGTTTGTTTCCCTAGAGGATCAAACATAAATTATTTAGTGATTAGAGTAAAAACAAATGACTGATTAGGAAGACTTTCATTCCAATCTGAATAGGAGACACCAGAGGTTTAATCCAAAGACTAGAACATGTTGATTTCAGAATAACCCAGGTAACTAAATAACTTTTAGTATCTAGGCTCAATAACAATAGTTAAAAATGTTAAAATTCAGAAAAGTAGGAAATTAAAAAAAAAAGGCAACAATTTCTACATATGAATTCAGATAGAGGATATCTGTCCTTGGAACGCATTTCTCAAATCACTTGGATCTTTCCTAAAGGTCCTGTAGATTCCAATAAGCTGCACCACCCCATACTAGACACCAGGAATCATCATGGGTCTTTGCTGTCTAACAGGTATTTGAATTTCCAGCTTTTTAACTCAGTCCAAAGCACTTTGCTACTTCCAACCTTCATGCTCTCTGGAAGAAAGAGATGCAACAGGGGACTGTCACAATCATAAATTCAGGGCAAGCACTTAAAAACCTGCCTGTTCATCCATCAATTTCAGTACACAACTGTCTGGACAGACATCCTGAAGTTGACCTGCTGCAGTAACCTGTGTATGTGTGCAGCTTGTTACATTCACCTGGGGACTCATTTCATTAATGGTTAACAAAGTGACCCCTATGTGACAGCAACAAATTCAAGATGGGAACATGGATACTTTTAAACTGTTTGCATTTCATTCATAACAGATCTGAATGATACTAAAAACTGAGTTCTCTCTCCCACGGTAGTTTTAACTACAACCTTTGAAATCCTTAAGGATTAGGGTCTGGTAATTTCAGTTACTTCCATTCTCTGGAGCCCATATGGTAACTAGAGCTAAAAATTTTGAACATTTAATTTGCAATCTGGGAAAAAGCATTTTAATGGTCTTCTCCAAAACAACCCTTCAATTTTTATCTGCCTTTTTCACAGCCATCTTTGTTAAAAAATATGAAACATGATCAGTCATTAACATGACTAGCACAGTAACAATGGAGTGATCAGGTGGCCTGAATACCAAGAGAACAATACTTCTTCTTCTTCTTCTTCTTCTTCAAAAAAATCAAATTTCATCAGACCCAAACAATCTGAAGATCTCAAAGTACTGACAATACTGGCTGAATTACTGAGGTTCACAGAGGCCAAGTAAAGTATCAGAAGTCCAAAAAAGGAAAAATGTCACTCCTGTCTTCAAAAATACAGGAAAAGAGGAGCAGTCTGGGAGGTAGTCTGCTTAGCATTCACTCAGTGAATAAAACCCTTTTTTTTTTGCAATTCTCTAGAAGATAACTAAAAGAAAACAGCAGCAAATGTGAGGAGCAAAGCACACCACATTAGTCTAACTTTGGCCTTGAGACCCATTAGGCTGCCACAGTAGGATAAGAAGGTCTCTGGATTTTAGCACCACCCTTCGTCACGAGTTGTAAAGCAAGCGAGAGAAACTACATACAGGGATCCATACTGTGATATTTTTTTAAAGATATTAACTCAGGCAAAGAAACAGGTACATTCCTAAATGAACAGCTCAGATTACCAACATGTTGGCTAAGATTCCTTGGATTTCAAAGTTGTGTACTTCCAGTGGTACCTGACTAAACATCCACCAGAGACATTTTCTGCGCAACACTCACCAAAAGGTAGAAAAAACATTCTTGGAACTGTGGGATTCAAACCAATTTTCTCTTTGTATGACCCAAACAGTGCCTGCTAGAGTCAGTGTGATGAGCTTCATTAGAGCAAATCCAACTTTCAGAAAAAAAATGCCAGAAAAAACCAAATACTAGCACCAAAGAGGAAAGGATTTTGTGTTAAAAAATACCAACCCTTGTGGCTGGAAGATGCAATTCTGTACCACTTGAAGGTAAAACAGAATCCACTTTCTAATGCATCACTCCTGTGAAAATTGACAAGAGATGAAGATTGTAGAACATCAAAAGGTACAGCTTAGCAATAACAATACAGCCACTGTAACAGATCATGTGTGAAGGCCAGGGAAGGCTTACCTATCAAAGAGGAAAGATCAGGGTAGGACAAAAGGTAGCAAAATGAGAATTCTTGTTCTCTTTAAAAGATACTCTCGGGAAGAAATGCAATACAGGTACTAGAGTATTCTTGCAGTAACTGTAATAGTGATAACTACTTTGATACTAAAAAAGAAAAATGATGCCAAAGACTCCTGAATTCTTGAAGGCAAATAACATCTAAAAGTAGGCCTCCAGCTCAGAGTCTGGAAAGCCACCTAGTGATGCATGAGACTCTATAATCAAAGGCAAGACCTTGCCATTCATCTACTTCATGTTTGCTGACAGGACTAAACCTAATCCATGTTCTGTCAGGACATAAAACAACAACTGACTGACTCACCTTAGAGTAAATTTTCCTACTGACAGGTTATGACTTGGATTTCTCATAATTATATCAGTAATTCCCTGGAGTACCTGTTAGCTGCCATTTTTAAGAGTGTCTTATCAAAGTAACAGACTTGCTGAAATTACTTTCTATAACCCTGGCTCAGAGACAACTGAAGAACAGTAAATCAGGGAATTTGAAAATAAACTCTTAAAAGTCAAGATACCCCAAATGTAATTAATCTCTCCAACAAAATGTTACTTTCTTCTTAACCACATATATTATGCCTACAAATTCTATCTGTGTTCTAGAAATACGCACAACAAAATGTATAGAACAACTTTTCCACAGCATGATAAATCCAGCATAATAATAAATGTGCCACTTCAATTCCAGTGCAGCTCTTTCCATATAGATGTAAGAGGGCACTTAAAATGAGAGAGAAAACTGACAGAATCCCACAACATATTGGACTTGCAAATTTAAAACTGGAGGAGCAACTTAAATTACTGCTGTTACTTGAGGGTGGGTGATACGAAGCTACATAACCAAGACTAACTTGGGGCTTCTTGTTTTTTTAAATGAAAATGTTTAAAGAACAACAGGAAGGAAGCACATTCTCAGACCTATCATATCTAACGGACACGCTGCAGTAATCAGGTGATAAAGCACCTACACCCTGATCTGACAGGTAACTCAGAGGTGGCAAAGCAGTGCACATCAGAGTGAATATTAAGATAAAACAGAGCCATATTTACTCAGAGCACAGTTCTCTATTATTCAAGATAAACCAGAATCTTTTGCTAGAGGGATGAAAACAGAGGAGTGCATCTGCTAGGATACTGAATGGATCAGAAAGAGCCACCATGAGCATCTGAAAAGATAAGTGTATAAAAGTCCTTTCAGTATTTTTCAAGGAACTTTGAGTTCTAAAAATAATGAGGGGTTTGCGGCATCTTTGCAAGAACTATTCAAATAGTAAGTGTTAGAAACGTAGGAAGATTCAGGTACATGTAAGTGAAATGAAATCAAAGCACCTACAGAAATGCAAACACCCAATAAGCTTACTGAGTATGCCGTGTCAAGACTGTTTATAACTTCTATATGGTTAAACTTCAACATAGTCTTATACATAAATAAATTCTGAAACAAAAGATATAAGCAGAAACACTAGCTCTGCCTCACACTAACAACTACTAGGAAGCAGACAGTTACTATGTAAAATATCAGTTATGGAAGTTTCATATGGGATAACAGGTTCTCCCTCTTTTGCTTTCACTCTTCCTCGATAGAAAGGGCAGAATCAAGGTCATCTGCACAGTATTTATTATCTATTTCAGTAAGTAACTGAAATATGCCTTAATTTTTTAAGCTTAATTTTAAAAATCCTAAGTCTAGCAACTTGTAGTTTACCCAGGTTCACCACTATTTACAACAACTTTTTCCGTATTAGTGTGTATTGATGTGCTCAGAATACCAACTCAGTGGCTGAGGATAACAGAATCCAGTCACTGCGAGGTCACAGACGGCATGGATAACACCAAGAAACTGAAAGATGCCTTTGATCTTCCACTTATCCTATTTCAAGCAACATGAGACACATCTACCCTGACAACCATTCTAGATAAAATGTTCCATTATGGAAACATAGCATACCATTCAGGATTAAAGTGATATAAGAAGATGAGAAGGAGTTTCATGAAAAAGCCAGTTGTCCAGCTAAGGGAAACAAACATTCACTAAAATGATGCAACATTAGTGCTATCAAATTGTTTTAATTGATCATTCTTCTACCCATTTTAAAAACAAGGTTGTAAGCTACATAAAAAAATTCAGATTTGTAAGGCAAACCATTCACAGACATAAAAATTTACGAAGGAGGCTGCCTACAAACACATGGTCACTGAATATATACCTGACTTGGCTGATTACTGAGGGCCATCTTTGCAAATACAATCAATGCGATCAGTTGCTCCTTTATTTCAGTTTTGTAATAGAATGGGAGGAAGAAAATGGAGGCTCCTTATGGTTACAATGAAAATCTCAAATATTTTAGGGAAATGTAACTACTACAACAACACACTGAAGCTGCGTAAGTACCAAGGCGAGGGGTTGACATACATCCATTCAGACACCTATGCGGTTTTCGGTTTTTTTTCCTGCTGGAGAAGCCAAGCCACCTAACCTGCAGGTGCATTAAAAATCGGCAGGTGATATCCTAGGGAAGAAGCAAAGACCAACGCTGAAATCGCGCACAACGCCCTCAGCCCTTGAACGACCACCGGCACACCGGTACTTGCCGGCTCAGCCCTAGCTCTCTCCCGCACCCCGAGTGCCCCGAGGACTCAAAGCCCCCGCGCTGAGAGGAGCCAAGGAAAGCAGCTGGAAAACGGGAGCGACGGGGAGAACGGGGCCGGCGGCGCGCGGCCCAGCCCCGCCCCGCGCATGCGCAGAGCCGCTGGCCGCACGGGGGCGGGATGTCGGCTGGGCCGGCAGCGCCTGGAGCGCGGGGCTCATCCCACACCGGGGAGACCGGGAAGGGACGGGGGACGTGCCCCGGGCCGGTTACCTGGCCGAGGGTCCCGCGGTGCAGGGCCCGGATCAGGCCACTCGGTGTCGCCATGGCAAAGGCGGGGAGGAAGGGGCGGGGGGAAGGGAAGCAGGGCCGGAGCGCGGCGGGATCGGCGCATGTCCCGCAGCGCGGAGGGCGCAGGCGCGGTCGCCGGGAAGGGGCGGCGCCGGCACCGCACGGTCGTGCCCGGGGCGGCCGGAGGGGATCGTCAGTCCGGGTGTGCTCGTAGTGCCGGGCCGGGGCATCGCGTCCCGCTTTTCACGGGTCCTGCCTCATCTGCAGGCTGCCCTTGAAACGGCCCCTCTCAGCAGCGTGTCCCCTCCGAGGGCTCCCTGCTCCCCTCAGCTCGCCTGGCCGTGCCCACTGCAGCCTTTCCACGGAGAGATCCGCAGCCTGCCCGTCTTACTCGTTAAACTAGCTAAAGTCGACCCCCACAGAAAACCCCGAAAAGATGCTCTCTTCCCTTAATCCGCCCTACTCTGTCCCAAAAGCCAAGGCAGGAGCAGCTCTCTTCATCCAGCGTCCCGGGCACGGCACATCCCCAAATCCCATCTTTGTGCCTGTGTCGCTTCCAAGGCACCAGCTCACAGAACCAAAGCGACTAACAGCGCAACTGTTAACAAGGTTTGGCATGCTCTTGAAAAAGTTGTTCATGAACTCTTCGTGTCAGCTCTTTCGGAAAGGGTGACAGGTTTTCGCCAGTTAATTTCTACCCATTTCCAATTCCCAGGCTTGGAAGACACAAAACCCTTGTTTACCAGTGGTCAGGTGATGTGAACTGCAGCTCACCTGCAGGTCTGGAAACATCTGGGACAATATCTGTGGGAATCTGCTACTGCAGGGTCTGGGAAGAAGGATCAGCGAAGAAGGTGCACAGATCTGTTAGCAGTGGCACTGTGATTATTTCCAGTAGCCCACTCAAACACCGTCACTGAGGATATTATCATGGAATGTTCCTAACTCTAAAATCTGGAAGTAATTTTAATAGCTAAACCCACTGTTAATTTACATAACTGTTTATTTATTTTCACTTTGATACATTGGCTAGTAATTTTTTAGACTTTAAAACCATGTATGTGCAGTGCTTAGTACATAGGAGTACATTTATTCCCCCAGACTCTACTATAATACAAATTGTAAAAAATCTACTTTGCACAATCCATAAGAATTTTAACTCGAACCCAGAAATTGTATGTATAATTTTTTCATCATTTGCATCATCACTATAGATATTATTTATAATTTGAGCTAAAGACTTTGTGTGATGTTCATCTTTGTATAATATTTTTATTCAGTCTTTCAGCAAAAATAAGTCAACCATTTTTTGAGGACGTAACTAAGCAAAAATGACATGAAGCTGCTCGAATTGTAGGAAACATCATGGGAAAAGCTGAAAAATGGAAAAGCCCATCTGAGATTTTTTTTAGATTTTGGAGTCCTAAGACCAGAAAATTACTGGATAAGAGCCTATGGCTACTTCACTAATATGAGGCTGAAGATGTGATCAGAGTGGAGCATCAGGCAACAACCCTGATGGTGGGAGGGATGGACAGATCCTAGCCTCTGCCTCACCACTAGAACTGTTCTCTTTTGGAGACTAGTTGGAGCAGGTAGAGCTGTCTTAAATGAATGCTGTGAAGAGGGAAATGCTGGAGACAAATGGCTTATAAACCTATCTTCAAAAAGTTGCTCAAAGAAAATTGAAGTAATGTGATAAAGAAACATTAAGACAATTTCTCAGTTGCAAATAATTTAAAACAAAACTCTTTTCTAGTATGTTTGCCAAGGAGAAAGCTTTCAGCATCTAATAAATATTATAATGCTGTTATAAGTCTATAAGTTGGACATTGATTTGAGGCAAAATGATGAACAAAAAGGCTATGTGGAATTCAGACTGAAGAGTGAAGATATAGTTAACACTGTTTAAGAAATATTAGTAGCTTGCAGGAGGGGTAATTATAACTACAATTATTTTTATTGTTTGCTACAGCATTGCTCAGATACTGTCTAAAATAGGACGCCTTTGTGCTGTGCATTGCTCAAACATGCACCAGGTGACAGCCCCTGCTCCAAATAGCTCATAGTCTAAAAGATGAAGTGGACACAGGTTGAAAAGTGTATGACGCACAGTATGATAAATGAATTTGCAGAAATCGACATGTAAATATTGTGAGTCTTGTTGTTTTTTAAGTGAAGCTTTTTTATTCGCAAGGTACTACCTGAATGGAAGAGCAAGGAAAGGGAATTTAGGTAAACTGGAGGAGTCAGAGAAGGGAGACCTGGCAGGTTGTGATCTGAAGAACAGAGTAAGAGGAGAAGTTTGAACAGGCAACCAAAAAGCACAGGAGAGAGTCAAGTGAAACCCTTCACACTGTCATACATAAAAAACTTTACTTAAGATGTGTAGGTTGCCGTAATTTAAAAAGCACATCTTTGAAATTCTTGAGAGCCTAGAGGTTAGCAGCAAGACTGGCTGAAGAGGGTGAATCAATCACTCTTGCCTGTTTCATTTTACATTTTACATGTGCTATGGAAGAATTTTTGGCCATTTTTGTACATCTGTTTGTCCAGTGAAGCTTTAGCAGGGTAGTCACTTAGAAGCACTGAAGATCTGGCAGAGGACTTGAAGAAGTGTTGTGTTGTCTTTTGTATGCTGAAACTGTTGATAGTATCATAGCATTGCAGAGAGCTATATCCCGTGAAGTTCATGGAAAAACACTGTATTGGTAGCCACTGAGAAATAAACCCACTTAGAATCTTCTGAAATCTGTAAACCTTTTCTTCCTGTAATATGTTGGGAAAAAGAAATCTTTCCTACATGTTCTTTTGTATTATCATCAGTTATGGTGACTGTGTTCTTTACATTCATTTTGAATCTGTGTTTCCTGTCATGAGCAGATTAAAAACAGAAGAGAGTGGAGTGAAAGTTTTCTATTGCAAACATCTGTGTCTCAAAAAGGATTGTATTTCCATGTCCTGGAACATCAAGGGGAAAAGTTTGCCCTCCCCAGACACACACCTTTGGTTTGCAGCATTAAGGAATTTATAGACAAGGTTACTTTACTACAGTAAGTGGAAAACCGAATTCTGCTATTATTTCCGGTGGATAATCCAGCCTGGATGTCTAAGGAGACTTTCATAGAATCACAGAATCATTTGATCATTGTTCCCAGTAGAGAGTTATCTTATTCTATATCTCTAAAATGCTTAACATATTTTTGTGTGTAACCTAAGCAATGCTTTTAAGAATTTCTGTCTTTTGTATCTGAAACTGCATTTTAAATTCAAATACTGCTGTCCAGATAAGTGTTCTGAGGGACTGTCATTAGAAATGGTGAATGAACATACTTGTGATATGTAAGTCAAATTAAATCCACAGACAGAAAAAAAATATGTCAACAGACTTCACAAACTAAAAAATTAGTGTTCATGTATCATCCATAGCTGTCCGCTTTTAAAGAACAAAAGAGTGGAAAAGGAGAGAAAAGCTGTTGTAAGAAGCACTGGGAGCCAGATATACAGCACTTTCTCATACTGTCTGTTATTCTTACAAGAATTTCTCTCTGCAAAGAAGGAAATCTATCTCCTACATAAATGCCCTCCTTTTGAAATTTCAGTATACTAATATCCATCAATGAAAATATCACCCAAAATATATTTCACTAGATTCATGCACTCCATCACCCCATTGAACCATGGATCTGTTGTTTGCAAAACCAGAACAAATTTGGGAAAGTTTGCTACAATCATCATCTGGGCTTGGTTCTTCAGTCATAATCTTCTTGGGCACCAAGGAGACTTTTGCTGGTATGCAGCAGTGATTATTCCTTGCTGAAGTGGAAGCACATCTCCAAATAAGAGTTTTATTTTGGGCAAAATGATAAGTGAGGATTATCTTCTCTCTCCTAATAATTTCCCTCATCTGCCAAAGCTCCTTCATGTATACCCAAAGGATGGTGATATTTCTGTACCTCTGAACGTATTAAAAACTCTCAAGGCTGCAAATATTATGACTAGAATTAATAGAAAAAATGAAGAAAACATAAAACTGTAGTTTTGAGACAATCTTGGCAAACTTAAGAAAATGCTTGTTAGGAAAAATTTCATAAGCAAACAGATTTGGAAAGTTTAGAAATATGTAGGAATTCACACAGTCTGAACCTGTGCTTTGTAACTCTGGTTGTTCAGTTTAGTAAGAGAACCTCACAGTTGCCTGTTTACAAGGTCAGTTAGCATAACATCTCTCTGACTTTCTCTAGAGGATATATTACAGTGTGAACATTTGTCTGTGACTTACCTGTTTGTCCAAGGTACACAGAAGAGACTCTACAAAAAATAATTCGTGAATCTTTTATCCTGCTTATTGTAATAAGGATCCTTAAGATGTCATCGATGTAAACTCTTTGATTCATTTTTATAAATTTTTCTAGTTTCTATAAAATATACCTTATTTCTGATCTAAATTGATCTGATTTTACTTTCCAGTTTTAGATTGTGTAACCTCATTGCCTTTTAAGCTAAAACACATTTTACTTTAAGAAATCTTCTCTCTTTATAATCAAAGAATGATTTTTTTTGTTGGTAGTTTTTTTTTTTGTTTGTTTGTTTGTTTGTTTTAAGAAATGGCATGGACTGATGTCCCCCCCCTCAAAAAATTGTCATAAAATAGGCTTTGCACATCCTAAATTACAAGTTTAATTCCTTAATCTTTTCAGTTTTTCAAGCTCTTCTGTTCAGAGTAAGCAACAAAATGTGCCTCATTACTATTGCTATTCTCATTATCATTCATCTGCTTCTACTCAACCATTTGCTAAAATTAAAATAGAAGTGTTACTGAGAAAGTTTGCAGATGATGCACAGATTGATAGAACAATAAATAGCATTTATATATTTGAGAATAGTGGTAGCTGCTGAGCCGCACTGAGAGCTCACATTCTTTCTGTCTGATCTCTATCAATTTTAGTGTCAGTGGTTTCCACAGTCCCCTGACTTGTAAGGGTGACAGTTTTTTTTGTTTCCAGGTGTGTGACCTTCCGCATTATTATTCAGAGTCACTGCTTGAATGAGTTCCCCTTCCTACCAAACAACCCAGCTGTGTATAACTGGATGTTTCTCAATACTGTTTATCCTTCCACCAAGCTGTGAATCATCTGCAAACTTTACTAGCAGTGCTTTCCTGTTCTCTTCCTTGTGGTTAATAAAATGCTAATTGTTAAAATAAGATTAGTGGCTTAACACCTGTTGAACTGGTAATGATTTAATATCTGGTTAATGTACAGTTCAATATACACTTGGCTAATTATTCTGTGTTCATTTAAAAAATAAGACTATAATGAAGTATCAAAATCTTTACAAAAATGTAGTTATGGCAAGCCAAGTGTATTTCTAGATCCAAGAAAGAATTAAGTGCATAAAATGCAGAATTGCTATGATTATCTCTCGAAAGATCACTCAGATGTGTTAATATGTTATTTAATAACACTCCGAGGTACAGATTTTCAAAGCTAATTTTTTTGGTTTACATTTTATATGCACTTCCATGGCTACACTGACTATTGTGTTCCCTTCTGGGGAACGTGGAACACCTATGGTTTATGGGATACTTTGGCTGAGTTTGCAGCTGTTTTGTTTCACTAGAGCAATGAAAAGCTGCTGAAACAGGTTCTAGCACCCTTTACTTTCTGCACTCCAAATTTCTCCTGATTTGTCACCTCCCACCATTAATTGTTCTTCATACATGACCCTTAGCTTGGCTTTATCCTCTGAATATGAGGAATTCCCCAGACTCACACAATTCTTCTCCTCTTGTATGCCAACCTGGCACTTAATTCCAGCAGAGTAGCCAGCAGTCCAGAGCACCAGGTTGGTTGAGGGTGACAGCAAAACCTCTTTGCTCTTCCCGGTGCTTATCTTGTGGCCCAGGGTCAGAGAGCCAGGCCAACTGTTGCTGCTGGTGAGGGAGCGAAGGGATTGCACCAGCTTTGGCTGGTCAGGATAGTGGCATTGCCAAGTAACACTGGTCGTGTCTCTGGCTCTTCCAGCCTCTTGATGGTGGCATTGCCTGATCAGCTCTTCACAGATTTTCCCTGAGCCGTGTCTCACCTCCTTGCCTTTGCTCCACCTCATGACAGAAGCGACCCTGCCCCATCTCCTTCGGGTGGTAAAATATGATTTTCCCCTCCATGCTTACAAACCTGGAGCCAGCCATGTACACATGTCCCCTTTCCTCTGCATCACTTCTGCAGGAAGAGTGCTTCTGGCTGCCCCTTTGGTGCAGTAGACAAGCGTGCTGCCTCCCACCTTCCACTCAGCTTGCCTGTAAAGAGGATCCGGCACAATAGGTGCTTTCCTCACAGAGGCTTCATATGAATGGCCATACTTGCTGTTGTTTTTTGTAACTAAAAGTTGCTTTGTTGTTTTGGTTGTTTTTCTCCCCACGCAGAATTGTTCCTTTTTGGATTGGCCACCATCATCCATTGTTCTCCATGAAGCAGAAACTGCCATTGCCCCCAAGGGAGATGGGGGCTGCCTATACTGTGAGGCATCATAAAACACAGACCCCATTGGGAACGACGGGGAAGAGCCTTCTCAACGTGGCCACCAGCTGAGGCCCATCCAGAGCACTGGGGAGCAGCAGCCACGTTGAGGGGAGGTTGAGGTCCACTGAGGACCCCTCAGCCCTGCCTCAGGGGAAGAGAAGATTACATGCAAAAATACCAAAACAAAACTGGCTTAATTACAAGAAGGAAGTGAAATAAAGTCTTCATGCAGGGTTCCACTTACGTGTGAGCTAGCAGAACTCTTAGCTTTTGAAGGGGAAGTTGAAGTCCTTTTTGTTGCTGTCGCTCATTGATGCCTTGACTGCCCCTTAAATACTAAGTGAACAAAATACTTTTTTGACAGTTTTAATAGGAAACAATTTTTTTCATAGAATAGTAAGCCCTTTGTTTATGAAAATGTGATATTTTTCTACTCTCCCTCCCTTCTTACTGGGCAGACTCCTTCCTCATATACTCTTGGCTTTCTGGAGTATGTATTATCTTTAATAAGCGTGGAAACAAAGGACTAATAATGGGTGGTTCATTTTTAATCTCTAAGTAAATTGATAAATTTGAGTACATCTTTGAAGTTACTGGAAAATTTGCAATCATATGCATTGTACTGTTAAAGAAAGTACACTGCATTTTTTCATGGAGAGTAAAGAATCATTAACAGAGCATAACTGAGTTTGAAAATTCTACCCTGACTAGAGTATTTTATTGCCTGTGAAATAAGCATTAAGTGACAATATTTTAAAAGGTTACAAAATTTGAAGGCAAATATCATCAATAATTTTGCAAAAGCCATATTGTAGGAATGTTCTGATTGTTTTTGAACACAGGCATTGTCAGTCAAGGTAATAAATGGTCAAGGTCTCTCTTAATGGGCATTCAAACCATTCAGGTAATTAAAATCACAATTAGCATACTCACATCAAGTCAATCTGTTAAAATCCCACATACATAAACCTGCAGGTCTCCATACTTTTACATTTACAGTCCTATAGGATGAATAGTCAATTGCTGCCATTATTCTTCATAGCAAAAATTTCCTCTTGAGCAGAAGTCTTAAGCTTGCCACCCTGCCAGATACTAAACCTCTTTATAATTATACCTATGGCCATTTCAGTGGCTCTGTACTTAAATTGATGAAGTTGATCTGTAAAGATTTAGTATATGCTCTCTATTCTTCAGAGTAGGGAGAGTAATTATTTTGAAAGCAGCAATTGATCTAGAGTGAAGAAGCTGCATTCTCAACAGAGACAGTCGCTTACTGGTATTATGCACTTAATAATGTGAGTTTGGGAGCTGAAATTCTTTTTAGTTTTGAATAACCATAAATCCCACTAGCACACACTGCTAGGTGTGCTTGTTACCTTCCACACTGGCTAAAAGAGGGAACACGGTATTTAGGAATAACTTAAACACTGGAGGGCACTGCCCAAAGTAAATATTGAATGCAGGGTCAGAGGATTGATAAGAGTCAATGACAGTGGAAAGCAGGAGGAAGCAGGAAGGGAGAAAACCCAAAAATCATGGTACAAGAAATGAATACACAGTGGTCTTGGAAGAAAGACAAGGAAAGGAGCTTTTTGAGCAGACCCCTGACTGCAAATCGGGGATCATGAGCAAAGCAACAGATTCTTGTTCAGACTTGCTGTATTTCAAGAAGCAGGACTTTTTTTTGTAGTAAAACAGGATTACTTCAAAAAAATACCTGGCTCCTGTAATCACTTTCTCATTCTAATGGAGACAGCCTGCAATATCATTTGTATCCAGGCTAACGTCTCAGGCCATGGTGGAGCCAGACCCTTCAACAAGAGAGAACAAACAGTGAGGAGACACAGGGAAGGAGACAGAGGGAGATTTGAGAAAAAGATAAGGCAAAGTGGAGAAAAATGAAAACCTGTGGGAAATTGATCTAAGGTGTAGAGATATTAAAGAATGCAGTCAGGACATAATCTTCAGTGTGATAGTGGGAGATGCTAGTGTTTCTGGGAAAGAGTAATCCCTGAAGTGTACCCATGCTTGAATTTCTGATAAAAAAGAAGAGCCTGTTTCTCCCATCCCGTTACCATTTCAGAAAAGCAGCCCTCTGACAGGCAACCAGGCAACACGATGGAGGGTTAAAACTCAAGAAGCTGCTGCCCATTTGGAACGCACTCCGTCTCCTTTCACATCTGCAGAGCATTTAGCTGCTTGCATCTGGTTGTGTTTGCGCAAATATAATTCCATATTCACTAATAATTCCCGAGGCTAAAGGCCCCTCTCCTGTAACCTTGTTAATATTCTCACAAGGCCTGGTGTGAACGCCTCACAGCATTTGGATTAGAATTCAGTCTGGTGGGTTCCCCCCCGCCCCGTCTCTTACTCTTTCTCTCTCTCGTACTTTTCTGGCCTCCAGTTTCCTGGCCACCCACACGACGAGACACTCTCCCTCCCGCTCTCTCCCCATTCTCAGTTTCAAGGAATTTCCTTTTGTCAAAGGCGAAGTGTGATTGACATATTTTCCCCCTCTTAAGTGCAGTCTTCTTAATACTTGATTTAACTATGTCCTTATGGGGCTCGTATAATCATTACCTAGGTGAGAAAGAGACCCCCTGCTCCCTCACTACCATCCGATCTTGGGCTTCAAGCACCAGGCGACTGGCTACTTAGTGCTTTTTACATGTTTTTTACTCACATTTAAAAGACATTTTTATTAATTTGGTGGTGATGAGGTGTTCCAGATTGACACCATTGGAAACTAATTTGTTTGTCCACAAAATAGGTAGCACTGAAGCAGCAGAACCAGCGGCTCCCCTACCAAGGTTCGTTGGGGTCCCCTTTCAAAGCACCTCACCAAGGCCAGAAAAATTGCCTTCTGCTCTGGCCCTTGTGGGAAGAAGGCAATTCAATTTTCTAATCAGTCCTCAATCCTGATGCTAAGACTGATAAAAAAACTGAGCTGGGGCTCTCTCTGCCTGTGGTGTGTCATGAGTCAGGGACATAAGTATTTTGCTGGTTAAGTTCTGGTCTCTGCTTTCTTTAGCACAAGAAATCATGGTTTCCTTTTGTTCTCAGCCTGCTTTTCATGTGACCTGCACAGCCTCTGATGGGCCCTGGCCAGCTGCCCACAATTCCCAGGTAGAGCTCAAGATGTGTCTTGGTGGTGGGGGCAAGGGGTTGAAGAAGAGCAACTACGGGCTTTGGGAAGGTAAGTGGGCTGTTGGCAGGAGAAGAGGAAGGTGAGTCCCCAAGCTGATAGCTTGGAGTCTTTAATGATTCCCTGGTTAAAGTGTGTTGAGCACCCTGTTGTACTGCTCTGGCTTTATCTGTGTCTTGTATAGTAGGACAGAAAATTAAAATTCGGTATTATGATGGCTGCGGGAATTGGCTTGAATGGGTTGCTCAGACTGAGCTGAACATTTTCAGTACAACGTAAGATTATTAACATGTTTTTTAACAAAGATTTGCAAGATCTTAGCACACCTTTTAATCCACATGAGAGCCAAACAGAGCTTTGCATTTAATTTAACAGAAATACTCCTGGAAATTGATTGTTATAGTCAAGAAAAAAGGAAATGTTTAAAATGAGGTACATTGAAAATTTATGCCACTTCATTGTAATACCTTGTTTTTGGGTAGTGTATGAACTTTGGTACATTTGAAATAAGTAGGGTGAAAGTTCCCATGTGAGTGATAAATCTCTGTACCTTGCATCTTTCTTTTCTGCTTTCTGTGAAAAATGGAGGAAAAATAACTGAGTTTTTAGGAAAAGTTTTGAGAGACTTTATTCTTACCTATATGCTAAAAAACCCTGAAAGGGATATCGGTAAAAATTAATAGTCCGTGCCTAGTTTGGATGAAAGACTTGTCTTTTGATCAGCAGATGGGGTGGAGGATCCCTCTGATGTCAGGGGTGTATACTTGTCCGTTTCCACAAAAAATTTCCCACATTTACTCAAGTTATGAGCCTCAGAAAGTCCCGCTTCACACGAAGACATTAGAAATGCAAGTTCTCTGAAGGTTTTCTGCCCTTTCTCAAACCTAGTGGTGGATGGCAACCTTCTGTCCCACCAGAGCAGTGAGGTATGTCGTGTGGCCACAGTCTCAAGGCACAGGAGATGAACAGTGTTGCTTCCTCTGCTGTGATTTGACTGTCTGTCTGACAGACCATGGAAGAGGAGAAGGAACCTTTCTGACAAGACTGCAAAAGGTAGGGACCTGAGACTGAAGACACTGGGACAAAAAGCTGCTGAGCTCAATATCTTGACCTTCTGAGAAAGACTGGGAGCTTTCAAGTAGGACTGGAAAAACGATGAGGGAGAGATATGGACCTCGGATGCTTGTTTCCAGAAACAGAGCAGGAATTTCCACATATTGGAAATTCATAAATTAAATATAACAGAAAAAAAATCCCAGATTAGAAAGGCGATGATTCAGTTACCAGAGCAGAGCCTGGATGATCCACATGAAGCACCTATTGAACAATGAGTATAAAAGAAGACCCTGAATACACAGAATCTTCAACAGAGATCCAATGGAAAATTGCTATGAGGTTATGTAAACAAGCATGGTACGATAAATAGAGCTGAAATAAAGTCAGGCTTATTACTGATGATCCTTAACATCTGAGTGTTTGACTTTGAAACATTAATAGTTTCTCAACATACTATTATTTATACAGTGCATAGATCTGGTATAGCCTGTAGGCCAGGAACTATCTTGCTGCAAAGTGAGTTAGGTTTTTTATCTTATTAGTGGCTTATATTAAATTAATTAACAACTATTTACCTTAGCTCTGGTTCTAAATTGTAAGGATTCAAAAGAACACATCCTTCAAAAATCCAGATTCCGTGTATTCTGCAGTGAGACGGGACCAAATGGTAGTGATATAAAAAAAAAATCCTTTCATTCTTGTCTTCCTTTCTTCGCACAAACATGTGCAGCTGTGGCCCATATCTGCTGAAAATAGTCATCACCACAATATGGCAATGAATATTTTCAACCATTCTTTTAAGAAAGCTTTTATCTTTTCTTGGCCTCACAACATCTCCAGGCAATCTATCTCCATTGTCAGGGCCTTGTTTTGTGAAGTATTGTTTCAAGAAGCATGGTCCAGGACTTTTTTTTTTTTTCATTCTATCTGCTTGGGAAGGAGTTAACTTGTAGATGGCCTCAGCAGTGTATCAGATCACAGTCCTCAGCCTTGCTGCTGCCATGTGCCAACTGCTTCCCTTGCCACAAAGAGCCTATGCCCTGTTTTGTCCTGGCTTTGCATGCATTTGTTCGCAAGCTGGCCAGAAATGGATGTTGGGTACCTGACTACAGATAATGGTAAAATACTCTGCTTATGTGTTATGGGAATGTGCCAAATTCCATTGCTGTGGAATAAATGAGTTAATGCTTCAAGAAGTTGATGTGAGAACTGTTGTTTCCATCTCCAAGGTATCTCTACATTGCTGCAATGGTTTACCCCTGGTTTAGGTTCTCCGAGTTAGTTCCACAACTGCAATAATCAGAAGCTTTTTAAGGTACAACCTATGATTTCCAGGGCGTGATTTGCAGTAAGTGAGTTTTCCATGGGCTGCAGAGCTGTGGGAAGCAGAGGCTCCAACTGTGCAGCAGAGCAGAACAGTCCCCCTGGACCAGCTCATGCCACTCATGGTTGCTGTTCTGCCTTTTCCTCTGAGAAGCTGCTGTTGAACACCTTATGCCACACCACACACTGTTGTGCCTGTCCCCTGTGAGATCAATTTTCTACCCTCGTATCCTGTTGGGCCACTCTTCTCTCTGATGTTAGGTGAAGCACGGCTCACCTTCATACTTGCTCAGCCTCAGGACTGTAACATGATGTTTGGATGAATTCTCAGGCTTAGAGGATTGTGTTTTTAACAACAGTGCTCTAGGTGAAAAAGCAGAAAGTAACTTCAGACATGAGTGAACAGGAGCTCCCTTCTGCATCTGATTTTGAGCTGCCTGCAGATGTGTAAGGTGCTGCTGCGGGCTGAGGTATGAGACAGGGAGCCTCCTTTAGGCTTTCCAGAGGCAGCTCCTGTTCCTGTGGATGCTTTGGACAGTGAATGGCATTGTTCTGGGGGCTGCAGCTTGCACTGAGAGGATTTATACACAATGTCAAATCCCTCCTGTCCTGACCCCTCCTGGCTCCCAGACATCTGTAAGGAACACCCCTGAGAGGCTATCTGTAAAGAACCGTTTATTTTGCAGTGAAGGGGTAATCTCATAATAACCAGGGTGTTCCTCCAAGTTCCTGGGAGTACCGAGTGAACCTTGCCCAGTGTTGCTGGCTGAAACGTTCCAAACACAAATACAATGGAGGCTCTGAAGAAGACAGAGGAGCTCAGCATCCACAGCCCATGTTTATTTTCTCCAGAGATGAAGGAGGGATTGGAGGTCAGCAGGAATTGTGCATTCTGACTGGTATTTATTGACTCAGAAGTCCTTGCTGACAGACAGACAGACAGTCAGGCAGGGAAGGGTTCCATTACAGTGACGTAGTTTCTTTCCCTCTTCTCCCCTGAGGCTCTCACTGCTGACACTCTTTACACATTGCTGTGGCTTCTCCAGCTGGTGGTGGGGCGAATGGCAGCTGCCTTTCACCTCGCTGGTGCTGGAAGCCTGGGTGCCCCTAGGGAATATGACTGTCAGGCTTTCAGCGACACACCGCAGCACATCCATCAGAGGTGTAGCAACAAAACAGAGCTTCATGTTCAGCCTCTCCTCTGAGACCTGGGTTAAGACTGGAGGTCTGGGTCAGATGCTGAAGGTGAACCCTGGGTGGCTATGGGGGTCAGTTTATGAAAAAGAAATGTATCCCCGAGCTGTGCTCAGCCTCATTTCTACCTTCCATTCCCTGCTGCAGTCACTGCTATTTAGGTCTTCCATTGCTCTGCTCCAATATTGTGCTTTAGGAGGGATTTGAGTCTTTCCTGTAAGTGATAATAAGGCAGATTTACTGTCAGCTATATGCAGGGATGCTATGACACTCTGAGCAGCCTCTGTTCATGCCAGGGGTCATGCTTTAATACTTTTGTTTCCTAGTATGGATCCTCCAGGGGTCCCTTTGGATTTAAGACCTTTCTGGAGACTTATATTGATTGCAAGCAATATGGTCACCTTTGCTTTTGGCCACAAAAAGCAACTTTTTTAAATGAGCCCTCACTGGCAATGCAAAATACTAGATCCTTCATCATTTGTCAGAATGGAGAAGCAAAATTTACATGTTTAAATAGCATGAATTACTTTTATTTTTTGTCCCCACACTCTCCACTGTTTTTTTAAGATGAATTATCTCATTTTTAGTCCAGTAAACCAAATGTGGCTGTTTCTAAAGGATGCATCAGGCTGGGGTACAGGATATCATAGAATCATAGAATGATGGAATGGTTTCTGTTGGAAGAGACCTTAAAGATCATCTAATTCAAACACTCTTTCCACTAGACCAGGTTGCTCAGAGCCCCATCCAACCTGGCCTTGAACACTTCCAGGAATGGGGAGTCCACAACTCCTTTGGGCAACCAGTTCAAGTATCTCACCACCCTTATAGTACAGAATTTCTTCCCAATATCTAATCTAAACCAACTGTCTTGCAGTTTGAAGCCATTCTCCCTTGCAAAAAGTTCCTCTCCAGCTCTCTGGTAGCCCCTTCAGGTACTGGAAGGTGCTGTAAGGTCTCCCTGGAGCTTTCTTTTTTCCAGGTTGAACAACTCCAACTCTCTCTATCTAGAGTGCAAAGCAGTGCCAGATAGATGTGATCATGGGTTCTTTACTCACTTCAAAAACATCTTCTTAGCAGCATGGACAAGTGAATCACACTGATCTCTTGCTTAGTGCAATTTACATTAGGAATGCTAAGAAGTTGCAATATAAATGTGCCTTTTCAGATTCAATCTCTATGAATATGCTGTCTCTGCAAATACAAATGCACATAAATGAGAACCCAAGCATCAGATAATTTAGTCCACTTCTTGATTGTCAATGCAAGATTATGTGCAACAGTAAACGTTTTGTTTTAACAGTCTTAAATGATGAAGTATCTTCCGCATTTGGATTCTGGCTGTTTTGCTAGTAATTCGATTCTTGCAGTGAGGCATGGTTGCAACACTTTCTGTTCTGTGACAAAATGCTTCTTACATCACCTAACATATATGAAATTCTTTTCAGGCTCTACCTCATTAAAAAACGATGCTTAGATCTCCTGCCTCTCTAATGTACAGGGGCAGATCTAGGCATATTTTCACTTCGAAAAGATTTCCTCTCCTTTTCATTAATGACAGCTGTACAGCTGCCTAAAGATTGTTAAGATCTCACTCTACACTGCTGGATGTTTGCTGTCTTTGTAATCTGTTTTGGAGAGCCACATGCTTTTGTTACCCCAGTAAAGCTCCTTTAAACAGAACATATTTTCCCTAATGTGGCCTTCCCAGTAAAGAGTAATAAAGAGGGTGAGGGGTTCAATATGTGTGTGGTGGAAGCCAATGATGGGATGGTACTGCAGGGAAAATGCTTTCCTGGCTATGTTAGCTGCTGAGAATGTCTCATGTCAACAGGCTGCAAGAGTGCATCTCTGTGTGACAGTGCCTATAGAGCACCTTCAGGGTGCTTTTAGGCGCACATCAGCTTACAGTTCTAAGTATAAGAAGGCCAAAGAAGTCCCTAAGCGTTTTATCCAGTCTCGCTGAGCTTTAGGTGTAGTAGGCAAATACTTGGCTGTTATCTGCACTCTAATGGGCTTCTGTGCCTCAAGAGGGAGTAGCTTGACCACTTTCACCTGATGGCTGACTTACATAACTGAGATGTCCCAAGCTAATTCCTGTTTGAATAAGACCACATACATAGGAATAAAGCAAACCTTGATTTAAAAGCAAACTTGATGATTACTAGTCTGTTACATGACTGTCCCACTGCAACTTTATTTTCTCTGTCTTTAATTCCCTGCTTTTCTTATCTTTCCCCATGAGGTGCAGTGTCCTTAGGTTAGTGGCTTTCAGTTTGTGACCACAGATTTGTGGAAGTTGGGGGACTACTTCTAAAGAGTCTGTGAAATAAAAGCAATTTACATGCACTGTGCTGTAGTCTATGTATATGGAATTTCTACAGTATATAGCTGTCTGTGCACCTGTTGGAATGGTCAGGAAAGTAAGATGCAGGGGTTTTCTCATGGGAAGAATAGGGTATTAAAATATTAAATTTATGGTGGTTTTATAATCTTTAGATTTTTTTAGTTCTTCTTTGATTCTAGAGAGTCATGCAAGCATGGTACTTTGTGGATTGATGGAATCTCTCAGGAGCGTATCTACATGCAGAAAGAAAGGATTCACAGCACAAGGGGTGTTCACATTTGATTGGAATATGTTCCATGCTACAGAAGGATACTGTACCTGGCTCAAATTCCTGTGTGAGGAAATCTTGGACATGACACCCATACACAGGGAGGATGCTGACATCAAAGAGTTTAAGTTACCTCTTTAACAAGAGCAGGCACAGATGCAAACCTGTCCTGGATTTGGAGGTGAAAATTGTTTGATCCTATGCAAATGACTGTAAATCACTTACGTTTGATCTCTAGTTCTAATCCCTTTCAAGGACACTCCATTGTGTTTTCTTTCTTCTACCCTATCTCTTGCCCAAAGTGTTACCATGGGCCACCATGTTAACTTTTGATCCTGGTTTTGCTCACCACCTCTAAGCCCCTTTTCTTCAGAGCCAGTGGTTGCATCTGTTTGTGGCAGCTCTATTCTAGAAACAGCTTATTTTGCCGGTTATGCATTCACTCCAAAACAAGGGACAGCCAGGCACAATGGATGTAACAAAAGCTTATGTGCATTGTTACTTGTAGCTAGATCTCAACTTTTCCTTGCAAACCTCAGTACACTCCACTTAGCTCAGTTATCTACATCACTGCAGAAGGGGAAACAGACTTTGCTGTTTTGCCTTCTACCAGTGAATCTTCAGCAATGAAAGGTACTTACCACATAGATAACCTACCCATGTAGTGCAGGTCTACAGTCCTATTGTCATTGATCCATGGCTTAGGCCTAAGAAAAATTGATTTTGGCTATATGATTAGAGGCAGGTTAAACTATTTTTTTTTTAATACAGGAAATCTCTGGGTTCTTTGACAGATCTCATTTTGGTTTTCTTTCTTTCCCAAAATATCTTGTGAGTTTCTGCAGACAAACGGTATAATCGGAGGTATTATGTATACATAATTTATACATAGCACCTGTACAATGCAATGCACATAACTGATTCTCCACAGAAATAGATACAATTTTGTAGATAGTTCAGATACCTTAACTGATGATGGATATCCACAGATACTGGCTGTTATGTATGTACAGAGTGAAACTAAAGTATAAATATCTACTGGAAGCTAATGAAAAATATCACTGATGGGATCAAGTTTGCCTTTAAGTGATGCTGGAGCATGCTAACGTATTAACACACATTAGTTATGAACATTAGTTGAGTTTAGATCAACAAATTGAAATGGAATCAGACAATAGATGGTTTATTTCTTCTTGCACATGCTTGTTAAACACTTAGGTCCTACTCTGGACAAGAAAAGCTCAGTGCAGTAACATATTTTGTTTTGCTAGCTTTGCACTTCCCCTAGTAGATTCTGGAGAACTTCTAGCTTCCCCTCTTTAACATGTTTCAAAAATGGCCAAACTATCACTTGCAAGATATATATTACCTGTCAAATGCAATCCCTTTCTTGCCATTCTTTTCTGAAGACCCTCAAGGCATATCTATGGAGAGCAAGTTTTGGCACTACCAGCTGATCCCTATAGCTCTCGTTTCCAAAGATTCCAGGGCATAATGCACTCCAGCCATATCTTGTGCCTTCTCCAGCACATTGTTCATGTCCTTGTGTAAAATTCTTCAAGAAAGGAGAACGGTCCAGATGGGCAGAGCCCAACTCCTCTGGGTCCTGGGGATTTCCAAATCATTACTTCTGCCACTCTTCCAGTCCTGGTACAGAGACACAGTGAAACGCAGCCTTTGTTTTTGTATATGGATCACCCCACTTTAAGCTGGGCTAGTTCAGCTCAATCAGGAAGAAATCAGGAGGAATGAAAAGATACTTTTCTGATTAAGGAAAAAAAAATACTCAAGAGATGAATCTGGGTTGAAGATTGAGGTCCGAATATGAATGAAGAGGTAACACCGCAACCTGGTTATTTTGTTGAACATTAGTGCGTTTTGACATATGTGAGGATAGAGGCAAAAAAGCTAATTAGAGTATGTTGTCTCAAATAAGCAAGGGTACACTTACCTAATCCTGGGTAGAGATGAAATTTTTGTCATTGGCTCTCGAGCATACATATTTCAATTGGAAAACTTCAGCTGTTGGGTTTTGCAGCATAGATCAGTTGGATTATGAATTGGGGGTTTGAAATTTGAAGTGGCAAATGGTGTTGTTGATGCTTTTCTTCAAAGGCTTGACCACTTCAGTGGAGTTTTCATTTTGTGTGTATCCTGTGTCCCCCTCCTTTATTTCCATGTCTTAACTGCACCTAGTGTGCCTGTTATGAAATATACTGTTAATACTGCAGACTTAATTTTCAGAAGGGCAGGACAAAAACAAAAGCAGCTGCCTTTGGCTTCAACTGGCATTCAGCACCTCTGAAAGTCAGGCACTAATGTTTTTCAGTTGGAAGAACAGATTCCCTTCTATAAAATAATACTTTGCATTTACAATTTAAAGAACTTCCAATCTGTGTAGGTTTTAAAACACTGTGTACGCACTACTTTCATACAGGAATCTGGCAGCCATTTCTAGGGAGCATTAAGCAACAAGATCTTGTAGCGAACAGCAGAATTATTTTTTATTTAGAGATTACATAACTCTGACAAAATAGAAACCAGCCCCTGTGCTTCACTGTAGACCAGAACTTTCTCTTCCCAGATGGAGAGTGACCTTTAATTGTGTCAGTTCCACCCCACATCCTCAGAAAACAGGGACAGCTGCTTCACACATGAAGGGAAGCAGAGACTGAAGTAACCGTGTTGCTCAAGGATAGATCAAGACTGAGGTAACCTTACAATAGCTACAGGAATCCAACTCCATCCATCAGTCAGGTCTACAGGAGAATCCAGGTAAAAATAATTGGTCCTAAAGGTCACTAATTGAATCCCCTCCCCACCCCACCATCCCTTCAGCAGCCACTGCTCTAGCAGTACTGATCTATCCAGCCAAGCTGCCTGTCACAGCTAATCCCTGGGGGATGGATCAAGCAGCGTTTGATGCTAGCAGTACAAAGAGTGACACTTCGCCGGAGCTTCTCACTCGGCAGCGTCTGTGTGGGAGGATGTGCAGACGGGGAGCTGATGGTGCCCTCGGGCTCAGGCTGCTGGTGGAGGATTGCCATGTGGACTTCATGTAACTGGGACTCATAGCAAAGAGAGAGAAACTAGAAACACCCCAGATGTTCTGTCCCAAATTAATTAATCAGTACTCCTATATGCCTTATCAGTAATTATCCTAAAAAATCCACCACCACCTATGCTCCCTCATCTTTCACTCCTTTTGTTCCAGACACTCTCCTAAACATGCAGGGTATTGATTCTCTTTCCCTGTTCCTTTATTGTCTTTGTGGTGTGGAGGGGGAGGGCAGGCAGAAGGTGATGGGACCCCTTCTGTAGAGCAGCTGTGATTGCTTCCCAAGGATGTGTGAGAGTTGGGAAAGATTGCAAGGCGTGATTTTTTACTATATGCTGAAAGGCTTTCTACATCACCCTGAAGAAGGACCTGAGGAGTGGTGAAAAGGTATGGAGTTATCAACCCCAAAACAAAAGCATTCGCTCAGTTGAGAAGTAACTGGACAGTGTCTGTGTCCTCTGATGAGCTGAGACAATTCCATTACACACAGCTCGCCATAAATCAGCAAGTCCTCTACTCTGAAATAGTCATTCAGTATTTGCTCTGCTATTCCTTAAAGTTTGGAGCTCTTGGTCAGGGAAATGACTTCAGTGCTGTGGTGGCATGGAGTCACAGCAATAAAGACTTTATCATTCCTTTTCACAGACTGGTCACTGAAGGCAGTCATGTGCTAAAACACAATTTTAAAATAGGAATTCACTTTGACTCTGTTTATGTTAACTTTCTGTGAACAGTCAAGCAATTTACTTTTATTGACAAGGAAATCTGTAAAAAGTCAATGTCAGAGATACATATGTGTGCATTTAAGTAAACTAGTTTTAAATTCTCATGCATAAGCATTCAGTTTTGAAGTGCTTACACATTCCCTGAGCCAAAGGAATGGAAACAATACAATGTGATTTATCTGACCAATCAAACCTAACCCAGACAGCTGTGGTGCAGGCTCTCCTGCTGGCTGCTATTTTCATATCAGCAGAAGAAGAGGGTAGATGCCTCAGATGACTGTATTTTTGTTGTGAGCTGGGCACTTGGCTCTTCTTGCCAATGACTCAGAAGCTAGAAAAAGCCCAACCTGCCTAAAGAGTCAAGTGGGAAAAGCATAGGAGCCCAGTAAACCTGGTACTCACTGGACAACTTCCTGTCTAAGGTATTCACTACGCTCAGTCTTTCTGTATTTAAATATGAGTATGTTGATAGCAAGCAGTTTGCATGCTGTTGCTGGATATGAAATCTCACCCCCCCTTACTGATACAAAATTGTTAAAGGAACTATGGACAAACTCTATACACCAAGTAGTATTGTTGGACAAAACAGTGAAAAATATGCTGACATTTGGTGTCGCAGCATTGTTCTTATGTAATGTGGGGGATACACGTTATCATCACCGAAGTAACAGCTTCAATTGTATCTTGTATCAATCCTGTGTGTATGTCCCGACGAACAATTCAGAAATAAAATACAAAGGCCTCATTAAAAAGAGAAAAAAACCCCAACACCACCAAGAATCAATATCTAGATTGCTCAAGGACATGCCAAAACACCAGCAAAGATGCTGCTAAACATGAAGATGTCTAAATTCCTTACAGGGCTATTCCTTTGCCAGCAAAACCCCTTGTGATCTTGAAGGTCTGCTGCTGAGCAGTTAAATCTTGACTGCATTAGGTAGCACAGCATGTAACCTGCAAGATCTTGAGAAGAAAACCAGCAAGGTGTGAGCAGGATTCCCTTGTGCATGTGCCCCTCAGGTTTTTGCGATACCACAGAAATCCATGCCTGGGATTCAGGCAGGTTATGTGCATGCTTGTGATGTGCTGGTATCTCACCTGGCAGCACGGATTATTTCCTAGTTCCCTGTCCAAGCTAGTTCTTGCCATCTCTCTTACTTATGTTTCCTCCATCTTACTCCAGTACAGAGAGTCTTAGCAAAGAACTTGAGAGACAAGGTAATCTGAGGACAGGTCTGTATTTTCAAGGGGCACATTTTGATTGGGGCATGGACTTGGAACAAAACAACACTCAGAGTGCAGTGATTCTCAAGTCATATGCTTAATTAGCTCTGGTAGCATGAACTGCTAGCTATCTAAAGAGTATTTCCAAAAAAAATTTTCCTACAAAACCAAATCATTTTGAAATCAGAAAAATTGGGTCATTTTCCCTTTTTAAACCACAAATCAAAGATGGATGGATACATAAATGTGTAAATACTGCCATTTTTGTTTTTTTGCTGACCCTCTCCATGCTTTCAGGCAAAACTCCCTGTGCCTATGTCTGGGAAGGGACCATTTTCCAAGGTGTGGGAAGTCTCCTGGGGGGAGCTTCTAGTGGCCCCCTCAAGGGCAGGAGCAGCGGACATCTGCTGCACACATTTTATGTAGTTCTTGTTTGCAGCCATGCGAGCAGCGCGGTGCATCTCACACATTTTCTCAATCTGTATCCCAACCAGGTAGGATTGACAGCTGGAGAAAACCATATATTCTGGGTGCTAAATAGGTTATCCACCATCCGTAAGAAAGAAAAGCAGTGAGTTTTACAGCCGTGCCTCCCAGCCGTGCCCTTGGTTGTGACTTTGCCACTGGCAAGGCTGAGTGCCTGACCCCTGCTAACGTGCGGTGCCTTTAATAAGGAGAGGGAGGGAAGTAATTTTATACTCAGCATGTGAGTGATTCATGTTCTCAAAGGGGATAAAAATGTTATTAGAAAATTCTCCTGCCAAATGTGTGGCAAATGAAACCAATTTATTAATGCTGTGAAGCCAACGTGTGAAATTGGGATAAAAAGTGAGGAGCGGTCTCACCCCTGTGCATACTGTGGCAGAATGTGCTGCAAGACAAAGGGCTCTTGTCCTCAGAAAGGGGATGCTTCTGTTGTGACCACACACACTAGCAGCAAACAAACACAGCAAGTTTTCTTCAGCGCAGATGTACTTCAAAGTGTTGGGGTGAGAGATGCCGAGTCTGAAAGAGCAGACCTTGATCACAAGTGATTGAGCTGCTGCTTGAAACCTGTAAAACATTGTCAGGGGCACCTTTGAAAATGCTTTTATTTGTTCCATAGTTCAGGGCTTCCCATTCATTTAGAGTTATTATTTCTTTTATTATGTATTAAGCAGTCTCAGTGTACTCTGTGTCAAACAGGACATGAAATAAAAGCAGTCCCAGACCCCAGAATACTTCTGACCTGAAACAAAATCCACACAAGTAGGGCATGGGTTTGGAGCCAAGAAGTCCAAACAGGGCCCATGCTTTCATAGTAATGACAATAACAAAGGTTACCATATGTTCATGAAATACCTATAAAGCAGGTACTGTACTACTGACAAAAGCAAGGTAAAAGAGGTCTATATTGAAGTGACTCCCAAGAGGTCAAGAGTCTTTTGCCTGGTGTCCTTAAGCTGAAAATCTGTCACTTTTCCCGCATCTCCCTAGCTTTGCTCACTCTGTCAACACCATGCTTGATGCAGCTGAACAAGACTGAAACTGTATGGATGGAGCTATAAGCAGGATGAGCAAGTCTCATCTCTACTTCTTTTTACTTCGTATGCAAATAGCACCACCTCCCTGTTTTAAGCACCTGGAAAACATCAGGACCTGGACAAAGAACAGTCAGCCAGAGCCTGTCAGGACAGAAGAAATCTGCCTTGAAAAGCTCATCTTCTCCAGAACAGTATCTGACTTCAAATTACCATGTAAGTGGGTATACACAGTTCTTCTGGATTCCTTTCTTTTCCTGAACAGTCCCCAAAACATAGATTCTAATAACTCATATTTTATATCATCAGCTAACAGCACTCAGCTTTCTTGCCATTACCTGTGGGTCCTTCAAAGAGTGAGGTAACCACAGCTGGCTGTCAGGACACAGTATTCTGAAGTACAGTCCAAGATCTCTAACACATCAAAACCCATAAATAAATAAAACCTACCACTAATTCGCAGAAAAAAAAAATTCAAACTCCATATATGCTTCAGAGTTCCCATCTTCATGGGAGGGTCTGGTGTCATACTCCAGATCCAAGCCCCACAATATTTTTACCTTCATTGTTGTTGGAAGCTCCTAGTTCCTGTGTCTTTCAACTTTGTGAGCTTCTACATACTGTATATTTTAAGAACAGCTTTGAGACTCAAAGCTTAATTCCAGCATATGTCCACCCTCTTTATGGAAATAACCTCAGAAATACCTGGCTGTAGGCTTACTAAGTTATTACAGCCAAGGAAAATCTTAGGCGTTTATTACACTTTGAAATACATTCAAGTATACACTTGCCTAGAGTATGGACGTACTTAGTATTTTCTGTCTGATCAGCTGTTTCCATGTATCTTTTGGGCGTTCAACAACATCAAGAACCAAGCTCAATCAACCTTTCCTCAATCAAGGCTTTCCTAGAAAGGCCTTTAGAGCAGGTAGGATCTGTAGACAACCTAGGCAAAGGATGTCTATGCCTAGATTAAGGCAAGATGAACACCTGAAACTACATCTCAGAATATGAAGTCTGAGATGAATAGGCTGTCCAAACTGTTTTCCACCAATCTGTTAGCCGAATTCCCACCATTTTCTTTCTTCTATCTCTCACTAACATTAAACTATTACTATAATCCACTCAGCCATCAAGAAAGCCAGGAAATGGTCCCTGTTGGAGAAAGATAAATCTTCTCCAAGGGGTCCCTGGAGAGAATTGTGCTGCATTTCATGAGATCTAAGAGTCTAGTGCTAATTCTGTAAATGCATTACCTAAATAAAGACTGTTATTTTCTCAGTTCTAGTTTGCAAACCTATTATCTGAATTGACTAATCCCCTGTTAAAGCTTTTCTTGGGTCAGTGATTACAGAAGAACACAGTCTATCACTAAACACAGTAGAAAACAAATAACTCCATGAATTCTGGAACTAAGGGAATGTGTATGACATCAAAGAGCTGGAGCTCTTTCTCTAATTGTCTTCAAAAGTGACTTCCTGAAAGGATTCTCTGGGGTCAGTGAAGAGTTAAACTTATCTTGCCATCTCCTATCAGTTACATGGAAACTTAACAGTCAAAGTGGTGGAAAGGACAATTAACCAGGTTTTGGTGTCACCTCTGCTGGTGTGTCAATCCTTTGGAGCTCTATTGAAGTCACTGGAATAACTCTGTATTTTCACTGGTGTAAACAGATCAAAACACGGCCTCATTTGTGCTGTAACTTTTTTAGGGAAGCATAGGAATTTCAATTTTGTGATACAATTGATTGGGAATTGTTTGTTAGTATACCATTATTGTCATATGGTCTAAGTGTTAGTGGGTAGAGTAACCTGTCAGTGTAATTTTGTATTTCCTGAAATCCCAGACCCTTGGATGCCTCAAACACAGTGCTTTAGGCAGTAGCAGCACAGATGTGACTGAGCTGTAAGAAACTTTTGGTATTGCTTTACCATATAAACTGTGATTTATAGCTGTGTATAGTTTCATTTGCATTTGTTGTTGTTTGCAACTATATGACAGCAGTGCTCTTTACAGTGTGCCACAACTGTATTCCATCTTGGATGTTTTTCACATTTTCACATTTTCACAACAGGACTGTGTGATTTTGGCTAGTTAGCATTCACATGTATATGCATTCATACACATGCCCTCTTGTGTCTGCTCCAGTATTCTGAGAATCCATTTTATGCCAGTTTAGAATCATAGAATGGTTTGATTGGAAGGGACCTTTAAAGAGCACCTAGTTCCAACATCCCTGCAAAGTACAGAGACTCCTTCTGCTAATAGGTTGCTCAGAGCCCTGTCCAACTGGACTTTGAATGTTTCCAGGGATGTGCTACCCACCACCACTCTGGGCAACCTGTTCCAGTGTTTCACCACCCTCATAGTAAATATTTTCTTCCTCATAGCTAGTCTAAATTGACTCCCTTTTAATTTAAAACCATTACCCCTTATCCTTATCCAACAGGCCCTACTAAAAACTTCATCCTCATCTTTCCTATAAACCCCCTTTAAGTACTGAAAGGCTTCTATGAGGTCACCTTATAGAAGAGAAGCTGAACAACCAGGCTGAACAACCCCAACTCCCTCAGCCTTTCTCCATAGGAGAGTTGTTTCATCTTTCTGATCATTGTCATGGCCCTCATTTGGACCTGCTACAAGAGGTCCAAGTCTTTCCTGTGCTGGACTCCAGAGCTGGATGCAGTAATTCTGGTGGGGTCTCACTAGAGCAGAGAAGAAAAATCACCTCCCTTGACCTGCTGCCTCTACTGCTTTTGATGCAGCCCAGGACAAAATTGGCTCTCTGGCCTGCAAGCACATATTGTCAGCTCTTGTCAAGCTTTTCATCCTGCAGCTTGCCCCAGCCCTTTAACACAGGACCGCTCTCAATCCCTTCCTCTCCCAGCCAGTATTGGTACTAGGGGTTGTCCTGACTCAGGTGTAGGATCTTGCACTTGGCCTTGTTGAAGCCAAGAATCCAGTAATTGCCACACACATCCATAGTGACAGGACAGGTGCAAGGTCAAGCCAGGAGGTTAAGTCAGTGGCTCAGGCTCAGAATAAATGTTGTACAAAGCCAGGCACAGGCTGTAGCCAAAGGTGAAGCCTTATGTTTCAGTGCAGTCCCTGAGCAAAGGTGGGCGGCCTCCAACAAGGCATCTTATGCTTTTTTCCACAGCATCTGGTCCAAGTTGCATAGCTGTGCTATTCTAGAACTGGTCTTGATTCAGGTGGCCAAGCCCCTTGGATGAGAAGTGGCTTATCTAGTCTCTGACCCTGAGAAACAATAGACCAAGTTCCCTCCTCCTTCTCTTACATTTACTTCAGGAAGCTTTTTCTTCATTATCCTATTTCAGAAAGCTTCAAAATAACCAGTGGAGCTTTTTTTTTTGTCTCATAGTCTCCTTGTGCACCTCTACCTGTTTGGTGTCCCCAATTAAAGAGGAAGATTTATTTTTATCACAGTCAGCATTCTAAAAAATAATAAAATTCACAAGTTACTGTCAGGGGGTCCTGTCTGCAACAGGTCCTTTCTGCACCAAACAGCTGCTCAGGTTGTACATATCCACACAATTTGGTTTTTACATTCAGCTTTTTGGTGCATTTTTCTCTGTGGTCAGGGGCTTGCAGGGACCACAACAGTCCTGGTACTTTCAGTATTTGAAGAAATATACTTTGATTGATACAATGTCTACATACAATAAGCATATAGATTTTTTTTTCTGATATCCAGTATCATATGAGACATGGTGAGTTTTAGCACATCCACTACTTGTAGACCAGATCCTTCTGCCTTTGTAAGATTTTCCAGCATTACAGAATATATTTACTTATGAACTCAAAATGTTATAGTTTTGCCTGCTCTGGGCTTCTCATGTGTATGGAAAACATTCACCAGACTTTCTGCTAGTTCCAGGCTGCTGGAACCAACAAGACCATCTCAGTGAGGACCAGGCAGCACTGCAAGTAGTTGTCTGGAACAGAAGACAGGAAAATGGGGTAGGTTTTGTAAGTGTTCTTAGTCTTACCTTTCATTTAAATTATGCGTAATTCAATGACCAAAACATGAGGCAGCTTTGAATGGAGGAGAGTCAGTATTGTCTGTGTGTGTGACTTTTGGAAAGGGGATATTTAACTTTGCACACAAAACAAAAAACTGTGTTTCCCTATATTCAGATTACAAACCAGGTAAGAACTGTCCAGTCTTCCAGCACAGCAAGCCTGCTACTTTGAACTGCTTCTGTCTCTGCGAGGTGCTGGGAAGCATGGCTCCTTGGGAAGCTGGCTGTAAGCAGGGGTCATGCCTGGCCTTCGCTGTCAGGGAGGGGAGTCTATAAGCATTCAATATAAAACAGTACACTAATGAGTAGGAACTTAGAATGTATTTTCTGAAACTCCTTCTTCCCCACCCCACAAAATATCCTATTTTTAAGTGATTTTGGAAGGGGTTTTAATTTTTTTTTTTTTAGTAGAAGTTTTGAAGAAGACGTTCAAAAGTACAAAGTGAATTTAAGATACATCTTCCTGATTTTGTAGACCATCTGTAATAATAAGAAGAAGCCATAAGATCCAGATGCAGTACTCGTATTGGGGAGCGGTAAAAGATTCCAGTGTTAATATTTAAGTATTACAGTGTTTATCACCACGAAGAAAGACAAAGATCCTGACAAAGAGCTATGATAGCATTTCTTATCCCCTAGTCTGCGAGATCCTTACTGGGAGATGAAGGTTAAGGTGGGACATGTAGTAAATATATGCCATTACAATGAAGGATGTTTCAACAGTCTGTGTAGTGATGGTTGGATTAATTTACTTAAAAATTGGAAAACACATTCTTAAGTGAATGTGTTTCCTTAAAGAATGTGAATTCTTAAAGAGTTCGTTTCTTAGTAGGTAAGTACTGTCAGGGATTGGTGAAGGTGTGCTGGTTTTGTCTGGGATAGAGTTTATTTTCTTCACAGTGGCTGGTAAGGGGATATGTTTTATGTTTGTGCTGAACAAAGGTTAATAATATAGAGGTATTTTTGTTATTGCTGAGGAGTGCTTACATAGAATCAAGGCCTTTTCTGCTTTTTATACTGCCATGGTGTCAAGGAAATTGGTGGTGCATGGGAAGTTGAGAGGGGACATAGCCAGGACAGGTGACCCCAAGAGACCAAAGGGATATTCCATACCGTATGATATGATGCCTAGTATATAAAGAGGGGAGAAGAAGGAGGAAGGGGGGGACATTTGGAGTGATGGTGTTTGTCTTCCCAAGTAACCATTATGGGTGATGCGGCGCTGCTCCCTTGGAGATGGCTGAACACCTGCCTGCCCATGGGAAGCAGTGAATTAACTCCCTGCTTTGCTTTGCTTGTGTGCATGGCTTTTGCTTTCCCTATTAAACTTTATTTATCTTAATTTTGTTAAGATATATTGAGAATTTATCCCAACCCGTTGAGTTTTCTGGCTTTTACCCTTTTGATTCTCTCTCCTGATCCTGCTGGTGAGCAAGTGGCTGTGTGGGGATTGGTTGCTGGCGGGGATTAAATCACGACAGAGGACCAGCTGCTCCCTGTAAGCCGTAAACAGTAACATGCCTGGCAAGGCAACAGGTTTACCAGGCAAGGTTTAGTTTACCATACTCAAGTGATATGAGCAAAGCAGACCAGGGTCAGGTGCAACCAGGAGTCCAGATCATCAGGCAAGCTTGTGACGATGAAGCAAGTGCAAGGTCATGATAAGAAGTCAATCCACTGGACAGAGTCCAGTGATTGTGGAGAAGGTCTGTAGTGACAAGACAGATCCATGGCTAATGTCCAAAACATAGGGTTCAAGATTAGGCACAGCCAAGGCTGTGGCTTCTCTGGAAACAAGTAGCCCTAAAACAAAGCTCAGGCTGTAGTTAGGGCTGTAGTTAGCTCAGGGCTGAACTTGCACTGAGTTTCTCGGCCCATGGACAAGGTGTATAGGAGAATTCCAGGTGTAAGGTTTGCCAGGGCAACTAAGGCCAGTTAGTGGAGTCAGGACACTGACAGGTTTAAACTGAAAATACTGTAGGAATAGTTAGAAGTTTGGCTCCCTGTTTAGACGAAATTTTTCTCTGTACAAAATGCTCTGTAAATATCCTTCCCATTTGCTTGGATTCTGCTCGAACTAGCACTAACATTTTCTCTCAGGAAACAGATTTTTCTCTCTAAATTGATTACGGTCTAGAGCTAATGTGAGCTCTAGAGTTTGCAGGAGCTCACAGAGGAACTTTACCTGCAAGACTCAAACCTTTTCCAGGGAACAGGGCTAATGTGTGTTCAAGTTTTTTCTTAGTCTATTAGTCTCATTTTGTGTGAAAGGCAGTCAAGGGCATGATCTTTTCTCTTCTCTTGATGGAAAACAGATGCTATGCTTTCAGTTTGGGGCATTATTAGATTATTTTAACAAAAACACTCAGCTGAGGACAGGTCTCCAAAAGAGACTTGTTCTGCAAACTAGAGAATTGTATCCTCAACCTCTCCAGAAGACATGTAGGCTAAGTGATTCAGCTGCATTATGGGAAACTGCTTAAAGTCCTCGCTCTGCCCAGTCCATTCTTACAGTCATTATCTCATGTATTCCTAGTGAGAACACTTCGGAGTTCTGTTGGATCTTTTCTGGAAATCCAGCAGTTCATGTGACAAATGCCACTTTCTATGATTGTGTATTAATTGGAGAAGTGTCTTGAATCTTGTTTTCACCTGCACTGGGCAAGTGTCATATCTGCTAAATCTGCAGTAGTTATCACTTGGAGTCAGTTGGCGTAATTTTTACTCCCATTTTACTCCCACCAAATGTCTGATTGTTTATTTGAAGTGGAATCCTGTCAATGGGAAAAAAGGAGAAAGCTGAAATCCACAGTTCTGGTAAGGAAAATGTGTCTGTAGGAAAGAATCCTTTGCACCATTAAATTAATATAATTACAACTCTTAGGAGTTGCTATCTCTCCTAGCACCAGACTATAGGGTGTTGGAATTGATATTCCACAACTGAGTGGAAGGAAAGAATGCAATATAATAGGAATAACATGTTTCTGTTTTGATAGGATGCTGAGCATTGTAAATCAGTGTGGACTTCAGCCAGAAAGAGGCTTCAGCCCCTGCTGAGGGTGTCAGCAGCAAAGTTCCCCAAGTTTATTTTCCTTTGCACAAAATTTGTGCAAATTCGAGCCCTTCCTCTCTGGTCTGATAAATTCTGAAATAGGTCTTCATTTCCATTCCTAAAACTACTGATTTCAACCTCAAGGGATTTGGCTTTTCTGTATATTTTCCCCTTTAAATGTCTCTGGTTGAAAGAAATAAAATCGTTTTTCTACAGTGTATTGGCAGAAATAATAGAACATCAGTCATAGAATCCCAATATCTTTTCAGACTGTGCCTAAAAGCTGAGAATGGACAATCAAACTCGATGCTGGCCTTAACATCATCTAGTAACACATTGCCTTCACATGAATTACATCACCTTACACTGAGGTTAAATAAGGTATTTGAAGGGCAGTTTCTTTATGCTTTTGCTCTTGTTTTGACAGAGCATACCCTTTGTGGTGAACTCTTTGAGTGAAACACCACAGTCCACAGCTGGAATTTAAATACAAGTGGAAATTCTTAGGTGGTGAAAAGTGTTGTATCTCTAGTTGGCTAAAAGTCAAGTGAATAAATACAATTTCCATGACAAACACATCCCATAGTAAATGAATAGTGTGGCTGAGTGGTATGTGATCAATTTGTTTTTCTCTGTATTTAGCTGAGCTCTCAAGTAGGATCCTGTATCTAGAAATAGCTCGTACTAGGATCTCTTCTAGACTCCTCATACCTGTTAGGTTTCTTTCTTTTAGGTTCATGTCCAGTTTCCTACCTTCTCAGGGTGTAAATGGTGCATCCTGAAGAATTCTTGATAAGCTGTCACTCAAAGGATATTCCTTACATAGCAGGAAATGGAACTTAAATATACAGTTTGAAAAGGAACTGGTTGGATGTGTTAAATCCCACAGTTACTGCTGTGCTCTAAGGACGAGTTGTCTTATTGTGAAGTTCTGCATGAGGTTGACACAGTGCTCCTACCCTAGTGGAAGAAAGTAATTTTTTTTTCACCTTTTTGAAGTTAATGCAATGCTATACACTAGTTGGACAAAGGAAGTAGGTAGTCCTGGTGTGATGAAGCCTATCAGTTGGGAAGCAGTAACCCTAAAAGTCCAGCTTGTGGCAAATGACTGAATATGACCTTTGAGTGCAGTGTTATGGCTGAGTGAACCCAGTGAGTGATGGCTGGGTAATCACTGCGTATATAAACAGACAACACTGAATAAAGGGATCATATTTCCCCTGCAAACAGCACTGGTGATATGTATCTGGCACTAGATGTGTGCCTGGTTCTGCTGTCTACACTTCAAAAAAGTGATGAAAAAATGACACGTTTAGAAACAGTTGCAGATATGACCGCAAAGGGAGTCTTCATAATGAGAAAGCAACTCGTGGAAGTTAGATGATGGTCTGCAGGTAACTATACAGACAGAAGATTTTGATCTAATGGCTCAGACAAAGGCAGAAATTACCAAGAGCCTGCAAGTTTACACATTGAGAGATAGACAAAATCAAACTGAAAATCAAGCTTGGACACATGGTAAGGCCAAACAGTTGCTAGAAAAAACTCACCAGTAAATGTAGTGTATTCTCCTTTCCTTGAAGTAACTGAGTAAATTTGCATTATGGCTGGCAGTTTGCCTGTGAGATGTCCTCCAGCTCAGAGAAGTTTTCAGGGTTTATAAAGGATTTCTACACCTTGTATTGCACTGGAAGTTGAGATAATCTCCAGATTTCTCTTTAGCCATAAAATCTATGTGCCTACCTTCTCACCTGCTTCTTCAGCCTGTGGGATTGCTTATTCTCCTTTGTGGTGGGCTTTGAGCACAATCTTGAAAGTTGAGGTAGTTTATATTCCTAATCTACTGGAAGGGTGAATTAAATTTACTGGGATCATTTTTCAATTTCTCATCATAAACAAAGAAGCTTGCCTATGTTTTTTTCAGTTGTGTTACTGTATGAAAATGTCACGTTTGGCAAATAACTGGGATATTGCTTCTACTGCTGCTTTTGTCTTCATCTCACTCCTCAGCTTCTTTGGGCCAACTGCAGCTGCTGTTCTGGTGCTGAGTGGCTAGGAAAATAATGATCTGGAACTCAGCAGCATATTGTGTGCAAGCTATGAGTTTATTGCCAAGAGTATGTATAAAATAAATTGCTGCCACAATCTGTTTAGAAATACTCACTTTCCTTAGCTCAGTGCCATCTCCTTGGACAGCTTGGCCATTGCTGGCAGTTTGGAACTCTGGCAGGGGATGTGTGTACCTGGCCAGGAGGCTGAGATTTGACATGTCACAGCTGGAGGATAGAAGAGGGAATCAGAAGGGACTGGCTGAAAGGCTCAGGCTAGAGTTTCCTTTGTTGTGCAGTGGGGCCAAGGTAATTTTTCTGAGACAGGCAGCTGGATGAGGAGAGCAGGACCAAGGTGAGAAAGAAGCAGGAGGGAGACACATAGTAGGAAGAGTTAAAAGGGCCAAATTGGACAGAAAAAGAGGGATCATCGTTCCTTTTCAGGCTCTGGATTGAAAACTGAGAATCATTACTTCCTTTTCTATTCACTTACCTAGGAACAATACTATGAGAGGACTTCATCTCTATATGTAGGATTAAAGAAGTTGACAATCTAATATTTCTCTCAGATATCTGATAACACAACGTAGATCTGTGCTGGTTGAAAAAATCCCTTATCCTATTGTGAGCCATATGTATGCCATTAATGTGCCATATTTCTGTGGTTGTAATTTTTCAGGAAGCTTTTATAGAAAATGTGTCATACGGTTGTGTAATCATTGGTAACACCGTAGTGTGCATCCACAGAAGAACCTAATTAACTTAGGCAGTATAAAAAAACAAGCACGTTAGCTTATTTTTGATTTGAGATTATCTGTCATTACAATGGCTACCAGTGTTTTATTAATTTCATTTTTCTTTTTGTCGAATAGTAAGGTTCAGCCTGGCAGGTAATCCTAGTCTCTAATTTAGCAGGTTGTGAAATGCTTTTTGCAAGACTTGTGCCTGTGCACGCTGATGTCACAGCTCTTCCTTCATTTTCTTGCACTCTTATCACTCCATTTCTATGGATTCCCTGAGTCCCAGCTGTCCAAACCAGCACACGCCAAATTCTGCTGCCCATCTGTTCATGTACACAGAGAAGCGTGACCACATCCCCACAGCCTCAACCAATTTCATTCACTTCCTGCTGTCTTTGGATTCCAGATAGAACTCTTTTTTAAAAGAAACCTTCCCTTAATCTGTCCATTTACTGAGTTAATGTGTATGCTTTCATTTAGAAGGAAGCTTTATCATAATGCCTATATTGCTTTCCTAAAAATGTCTGTGTAAGTAGGTTTGTGAGTTGAGACCATGGGAAGGGCAAGCATTTCTCAGTGTCTGCTCCCATAAGGCATTCGGTCCTGGGTGTCTCCATATTTCAGCTGTCACCTGCTTTCACTAGGAAGCTTTTGTGATCAAGAATCAGATCAAGAATCTGTGTTTATTCATTGCTGTGTTAGCAGTAGTGTCAAAAGCCCCAGTCACCAGTATGGCCCTGTATTGCTTGGTGTTATATGAACGCATGAAAATACAGCCTCTTCACCAAATTGTTTGCAATGTGTTGGCACCATGCTACTCATACCTCTACAGAAAACACTTCTAATTTTATTGCCTGGCATGGATGCCTGCAAAATGAACATCATCTGGAAGCAATGGATCATTTTACCTAGGCCACCAAACACGTGTTTGTTGCTAATAACTTTGGTTCACTGTTCAAGCATGTCCAAGCAAAATGAATGGTCTGGATTTGTAACAAGCCTTTGTAACCCAGCTCCACTTTTCCCCACACATTATTCTATAACATAAGTCCCTGATCTATGGACATTTGTTTTATAGCCCTTTGTAAAGTACCATGTGTTTTACAGAACAATAGTGACAGCCACATTTTCAGTCAATGTGGTTCAGGATTTGGATGTCCTTCCTCTCTCTCTCTCTCCCCCCTCTTTTTAGGTCACTGCTGTTTTCAGAACTGGCATATCTGAGTAATCAGTAAGTTATATATGATTGGGCTGTGCT
The DNA here is from genome assembly GCA_035583135.1 of Lophotriccus pileatus. Lineage (NCBI taxonomy): Eukaryota > Metazoa > Chordata > Aves > Passeriformes > Tyrannidae > Lophotriccus > Lophotriccus pileatus. Next base: position 25,837,203 of record JAWWES010000001.1, read on the forward strand.
TTACCTAGGAGCTTCTTAAGTCCTGTACCATGAGTTTGTCACAAATTTAAGACACAAAGCTTTTCGAAAAGATAATCCCAGCAAAGAGGTAAAATTTAACTTCTTTTTTGCAGTCATGACATCCAAGCAGTGAGCAAGCCCACCAGAATACCTGTCTGGCAGTGCACACGACTGCTGTGCTGGTCTCTAAGCCAAAGCACTTCAAGTGATGACCAGTAAAAGCAGGACACCATTGCCTGGGAAACCAAATAAATAGAAGCACACAGCCATCCATCACTGCCATCTGGAAAAGATTGGGCTGAACGTCTTCCTGTCAGGATCTGCTACAGTATTTATTTGTGTAGCTGAGCTTTGACTTTGGGGATTTCAGCAAAATATTCCTTTCAGCGATGATTCAAAGAGAAGATTCGGGTCTGGTTGTCAGGCTAGTGTTAATTCCTCTGTTCAATTTTGCAAAATTGCAACTGTAACTAATAGTTGTGTTTCTTTTTTTCGTGTGTAGGGACTTCACATGTATGGGAACAACATGTAAGAGATGATCTCATTTTGATATTGTATACACGTGTTACCAAAAAAGCATGAAGGATCATGAGTTGGTGACAGGTACAGGTGTAAATGATTCATGATGGATGAGCTTCCTGCTCCAGTGTATGTCTAAACCTGATAAGAAGAACAAGTTCTTGCTTAATACGAATAGTCTCATGGGTTCTCCTAGCAGCAGAAGATAAACAAAAGCCGAAAGATGGAGTTATTTTAAATACTAAAAATAGAAACATCTGAATTTACCTAGCGTACAAGGAGCTTGTGGGTCAGATAATAGTTCTGAGGATAAGGCTGTACTGATGGATGTATACTGCAATGCAGTAAAACAAACCTTGAAATGTACTAAAGCCACACTTAGCACTGGAAGGCCTGCATGAGGCGTGCAAGCTGTACAGAACAGAAGAGGGTAAGGAGGAAGTTGTTCTGACTCCTTTTTTTAAGTAAGGACACAAGAGAAGGAAAGAAGTAAATGTAAATGTGCATTTGTTTCTAATCACCAGGGCAGGAGGAGAATGCTAACAAAATCTTCTCAAACTAGCAAATCACACAATAATAGAATCATAAAATCATTAAGACAGGAAAAGACCTCCAAGGTCATTGAGTCCAACTTTTGACCAATCACCACCTTATCAACTGAACCATAACACTAAGTTGTTTCTTGAACACTTCAGGGATGGTCCTTTCTGCTTGGCAGCTTTCCAGTCACTCTTTCCCAAGCCATGTTGTGACCCAAGTGCAGGGCCTGGCACTTTACCTGTGCTGTTGGGCTTGGCCTATTGATCCAGCCTGTCCAGATCCTGCTGCAGAACCTTCCTGCCCTCAAGCAGATCAACACTCCCACCCAGCTTGATGCCATCTTGCAAACTGACTGAGGGCACCCTTGATACCTTCATCCAGATCATTGATAAAGACATTAAACAGGACTGGCTCCAACACGGATCCCTGGGGAACCTCACTAGTGACCAGCCACCAGCTGGATGTAACTCCATTTACCACCACTCTCTAGTCTCAGCCACTCAGCCAATTTTTAGCCCAGCAAAGAGCGCACCTGTCCAAGCTGTGGGCTGCCAGGTTCTGCAGGAGGATGCTGTAAGAGACAGTATCAAAGGATTTACTGAAGTCCAGGTAAACACCATCCACAGCCTTTCCTTCATCCACTATGAGGGTCACCCGGTCATAAAAGGAGATGAGGTTGTTCAAGCAGAATACCAGAAAATGTCAAGATTAGGGAGGAGGATAAGCTTTATGTATGCTGATAACTCAGGAATTCTCTTTAGTCAAAGAAGGACAAAATAGTTTCCTACACTAAATAGGAAAAATAACATTATTGTTCAAAAGAGAGGGAGTCTAGTCAGCGAAGAAACCGTCTGGTATCTGCCTCCTTTGGCACCAGGACCCAGGAGGTTCTGCTGACAGAGGACGTGGACTGAACTACTGAATTCTCAAATGTACTGAGAAGGAAAAGAAAGAAAAGCAAAAAGTTAAGAAAAAATAGAGAGGATAAAAGAAGACTAGAAAACGTAAAACCAAACCTTCAATCCAATATTCATTGTTTGCTTACTTTTTGCTGGAGTTGGCTCCATTTGATTTCCATGATCATTTATAGGAACAAAACCATAGTAAAGTAGAATTGGGGTGTTACAATTTTGATTTTAGTGGTGGGAGAAGAACCACTAAAAAACTGGCATCCTTGGTGGAAGACAAAGGGCAGCGGTGTGCATTCATATCCTTTTCTGAACGGACAGAGGGAGGCTGATGAAAAGGTAGTTCTTTCCGTCAGTGTCTTCCCTTTTACTCCCTCCCCTAGCTTTAAATGTGTGAGAGCAGGAAAAACCAGAGCTTTTTCACAGGTGGCTTTGCCTTCAGAATATCCCCAAAGTTTCATGTGCTCTGGGAGAGGAACAGTTTTCCTTCCTGGCAGAGCTGTGTCCTTCCCATAGCCCTCCTAATAAGTCACCACGAAGTCATCCTCACAGCGTTTGCCTTTCCCCAGAGCCTTCTCCCACAGACACACTGTAATTACAGCACAAGGATCTGGCATTCCTTTATGAAAAAAAAAAACAAACCCAAAACATTTTCAGAGAACAAGAAAAAGGCATCATATGTAATGAGGTGCTGTTCTGAGACAGGAATGTTTAAATGCAACTGATCCATAAGTGGAAATGTTGGGATAGAGAGCATCAAAGCAAGATTTACCTGAGACTTGAAGAAAAGAAGAACAGCGAAGAAAGAAAAATAAATAATGCTTAACCTAGGTTCTTTAAAATCTGTTTTTCAAAGGGAAAGGAAGGAAGAAAGGCAAACCATGCAGGGAGCATGTATTGTTGAACTAAATCTCAGAAAGTCTAGCCCTTGGAAGGATGACTGATCAGGGATATAGATGCTTTCAAATAGTGGGTAAATTTTATGTGGGTTTTTTTTTTTCCCTTTTTTATTTCTTGCCTTATCAATGTCATTTTCTAGACAGGAAAATAGAATCACAGTATGCTTATTCTGTGGGAGGACAAGCAGAGGTTTAACTGACACATTCAGGGAAAGATCACTTATAGTACTAAGAGTCAAGAACAGAATTCAGGAGTCAAACACTCTTTATTCTGCAAAGCTGAAGTGAACATATCTGACAGTAAGAGCTACTGTTAAGAAAAAGAATATGCTACAGAAGACCTTGGTCTGGCCAAAACCAAGTGCTGCTGATTTGCAGGAAATTTATTTATAATAGCTTTGGTCCAGAGAAAACTGAACCTCAGAGCATGTGCAGACAAGGATCTTCCTTGCCTTTCAGCTCTTTGCTAAAACTGTTGTTCTTTCCAGTTGAGTGACAGTATGTGCTGCCAAATAGTTTGCAAAAGCAATAATACATAGATGAAGAAATAAGTGCTAAACAAAGGTGAAATTATATGCTTTCAGGGATCAAATAAAATGGTATGTATTTTCTGTACTATTTTACAAGAAGTCTTATGAAACTGTCAGACTTGAAAGCAAGGGCATGAGAGCAGGAGATGAAATTTTCTCAGAGACTGGCTTCCTTTCAAGAGAAGATGGGACTTTGGCATTCTGTGAATAAAATGTATAAACTCCTGTCTTCAGTGAAGCTTACAACAACAGAATGGAAAATAAGGAGAAGAAACAAAATCAAAAATTACCTCAGCTGCTGAACTGTGTCTTTATGTTGTTGGGACAATAACTCTGGGACTTTCATATATCATGGTGGTGTACATGCTACCAATGCTTAGCTATTTAGATGGACAGATGTTGCAGAGGTGCCACAATAATCACACCTGCTTTCTATATCCAGTGCCTTGCTTACTGGAAGGACTCACCCTAGAGATGTCAAACAGCATTGCTTCTGTGTTCCTGGCGTGTGCTCCCTCAGAGAAGACAGCAGGTTTATTTTCTGCTTCGCTCTCTAGGGAAATCATGACGCACAGTTATAACTCTGCAGTTGTATTGTTAGCTTATCCCTAATGACTTCAGCTCGCCCCTCTTCCTGCACAATGATGCCTTCTTTGGCTGTGGTACTGGCATGTAGTAGCTAGCTCACAGTGTCCTGCCAACATGGAATGCACAATCAAGTATTCTCAGAGCAGATGTCTTTTTATTTTTGTTACTATATATTCTGTAACAGAACTCAGAAAAGGGGAGCACTGGTGTTTTTCTAAAAATAGAATGAACTTCTGCTGTGCCTTCTCGCAGCATTTCATGCCGCTAATCCATATTATTTAGCTGTGTGTCTTGTGACAGGTAATATTTTGGTTTATTTCTTTAGGAAGGGATTGTGTATCTCATCCTTTGTCCATAAAAGTAGCGTATTTGTATACTTAGAGGGCCAAATGTGAAGGCTGAAAATACAGAAAGAATTAAAAACATTACATTGGTTATTTTTAAGCATATTTTACAACTTTTAAGTGAGCCTAACAATTTTCTTGCATTTGAGTCATGGTTTGTGAACTTTATGAGGTGCAATGCTTTAGTCTGCAGCTAAAGAGGAATTTCTTTGTGTTGGTTTCCATAGGTGCAAAACTACACCGCAATATAGGGTTCAAATCAGTTGACCTAATCTCTGCTAATAAACTCCCCTTTATTTTTTTTATATAAGCTTCCTCCAAATATGCTGCATGCGCTGGTCTGATGAGGGAGAGTTTTATGTCATTTTAGTAAAGACATGCAGATCTTGGGAAAAGAAAGGAAGGAAGGAAGGAAGGAAGGAAGGAAGGAAGGAAGGAAGGAAGGAAGGAAGGAAGGAAGGAAGGGAGGG
>JAWWES010000001.1:25842100-25952084 GCA_035583135.1 Lophotriccus pileatus
TTTTCCTTTTTTTTTTTTTTTTTTTTTTTTTGCATAAACCCTATGCATAAACATGAAGAAAGCAGGAAGATCTGGATGAAGGAGATGGATGGTCAAGCAGAAAGGAGTCTAAGACTTGAAGTGCTTGGTGACACTTTGTCATGATAGACTAAATTGAACTAGAAATGCAGGCTAAAGAGCAGAACTGATCCTAATTCAAGCTTAAAAAGGAGTGCGATTGTGCCTAAGGAGCTATAAATTCCAAATATTTGACAATATTTAAGGAACGAGATGTGAACAAATACCTGATTTTGCAGCTCATGTTTATAAAGAATGTTCCTATTTCCCTTTATTTAAAAACGCTGAATAGAGGAATTTGAAAGTTTATTTAGAGAGAATATTCTCCAAATAGATAAGTACTGAGACAGCTCAGTGCCTTTTACTGCATACTTAGACTATGAAGGAACTCTGAAGAAAACTGAAGGAAAGGGGGCCTTTGATAATGTGTAGATGAGGTAGAGGATGACTCTTGCATTGTTTGTAACTCCTGGCCTGAATGTAGCTATGGTGCACACCCTAGACTGATCACTCAAAGGGCTATTGACACTGTAGTGACAGTCCTTGATACCATGTCCTACAGCACTGTCTTGGAGAAACTGGCTGGCTATGGCCTGGACATGTGTCCTCTTTGCTGGGTTAAAAACTGTCTCTATGTCCAGGCCCAGAGAGTGCTGGTGAATGGAGTTAAACCCAGCCTACAGCTGGTCACCAGTGAGGTTCCCCAGGGCTCAGTTCTGGTGCCTGTCCTGTTTAATATCTCGATCTATGGTCTGGACAAGGGAATCAAATGCACCCTCAGCTGGTTTAAAGGCAATACCAAGTCTAATGGGAGAATTTGCCCTGTCCCACATGCACACACTGGTCTTCTAGAGCTGCTGCTCACATTTCTAGCCTTAAAAAGTAGCATGAAACATAAGAACTGTGTTTCCCTGGGTGACCCCCACAACCTGTTTTACGTACTGGCTTCATATATGTCACCTTTGAGCCTTCAGGTCCCAAGGAGGTTTCAAGTGGAAGGCTGCACACTATGACTAGTAGTTCAGTGTTTCCATCTTTGATTTCTGCTAAGTATCATCTGACTCTATCAATTTGTTCATTTTCACTTTGTCTGTTTGAAACGTAATCTCATCCACAATCTGAACTTTAATTTCAGATATATCTTCTGCATTTTACCCCCATTGGAAAAATTTCCACATTTCTTCCCAGTGAAAAGGAATGGAGAATGGCTTCATTGTCTCTGATGCTTGCCTTATCATTTTCTGACCATGCAGAGTCCCTAGCAAGTTTTTTTCTCCTGACATTTTTGATGAAGCACCAGTTTTGATTCCTTTAGCTAGTTTTCCTCAAACTCCTTTAGGATTTTTGCTCTTAGTCTGCGTGACTATATTATTAATTTCATTTTATTTGTTTGAGTACAATAGACATCTTTTCAAAAATTGCCTTCTTATTGCTAATAAGCTTGCTTACTTGGCTGTTTATATGTGCTGGCCTCCTTTAATCCATTCTCCAGCCTTTCTCAATAGATCATACGCAGTGGGGTTATGCTTCTAGTCTGGTGTTCTTCAGCAGCTTCCAGGCTGCTTATTAGGATTTCTCTTTGCTGACCTTTCTAGTTTCTTTTTAACAAGTTTCCTCATTTCTGCACGGCTTTTCTTGAAGCAGAGGACAATGGCACTGGCATATTTGGCCTGCGGTGCTCCTCTACAGCTAGTGAAGCTGAATCCTCTGTGGTCACTGTCACAGAGTGGAGCTTTCACTGGAAGGACTAGAGCCACAGAGCCTTTGCTCCTGTGGGCTCTAACCACCTTTGCTCCTGTGGGCTCTAACCAGGTGGTCCCTGGAATAATTGCTGACGGAACCAAAAAATGTCATCTCTGTTTCATCTCCTGGCATGACATTTGTCAGTCTACAGGAGGGCAGTTGATGTCTCCCATTGCTGTTTTTCCTGCCTTTCTGATTTCTTTCAGTGCATTGAATTCAAGGCATTTCACTATCCTGGGTTAGAAATATTATCTGGCATAACTATATTCTTCCTATTTAGGCCTGGAATCTCAGGAATTTCAAAGTGTACAGACTTTATGTTACTTGTTGAGATGGTGAACTTGTAAATTTGATTTCATGATGAGCTTTCAATAAGGCAGAGCACTGCTCTGCCTCTGGCACCGTTTGTCTTTACTGTGTAATTTATATCCTGTGTTTAGTGTCCCTTTGATGATCTTCTTTGCCCCATGTTTCCAATATGTATGGTATATCAGTGTCTGCATTTTGGATCAGACATTCTGGTTCCCTTTCTCATTTTTTAGATTTCAAACATTGTGTAGATCTGAGTTTACCATTACTTTGGTTCTTTTATTGATATCTGGTATAAAATCCATTACGTTTGTTTCCCTTTTCCTGCTGGATTACTTGTATCTTTTGGGTTGCGCTTTTCTTCTGGATTCAGAACTTTCCCATTTTTTTTATCATAAGGCTAGTCATGCTGGGCTTTTCCATACCTACCAGCTTTCCCCAGCTACTTGGATTTTCCAGCCTCTTGGGGCATACTGTAATTTCAAAATGACTGTCTAGGGCCTTCATTTTGCTAAAAATGTCTGAGAATGTTTTCAATTTGCTTCAAGACCAAGCAATATCATGAAAGAGATATATTGGATGTTTTCAAATCAGCTGGACTTGATGAAATTCCTGCTAGGATACTGGGAGGATTGTCTGAAGCAATGCCAGAACCATTAGCTGCTATCTTTGAGGAACCAGGGGGTACAGAGATAAATGTATTGCCTCTTACAATTTTTTCAATAATGAGGGGGCAGGGTAAGCAATCTTTGAACCTCCAGAAGTCAGCTACAAGGTCAATGGCAACCAGTATGGATTTATTAAGAACAAATTATACCAAACCAATCTGGTACGCTTCCATGATGGGACTTGTGGCTAGGGAAGAACAGCGGAAAGATGTCTCTTTAGTGAAGCTTTGAACATTGTCTCATATGAGATCTTCAGAAGCAAGGTAAGAAATATTGGCTCTAAACTTGAAAATATATATTGACTGAGATCTCTATTGCTAATTTTTTTTTGTCAGTCAAGGAGGTTACATAATAGAGAATGTATTTGGAGGGTTTGAAATTATTTTAAATGATCTTGATGAACTGGAGAAATATTCTGGAAAAGCTAGGATGCAGTTTTGTGAGGAAAACAACACCTTCTGCCTTTAGCTTTCGGTCATCATCTGTGCAGCTCAAGAGCAGCATTGCAGGGAGGAATCTGGAGGCTGCAGTGTCTCCCAGGCTGAAAGCTTCACACAATGCTGCTGCGAGACAGAGAAGCCTCTCAACAAAAAGTTGCCACATATCATTGTACAAACAGGGCCATGCTGCCTCAAGTCAGCTGCTTCCCTGCTCTTGAACTTAGTGTCAGCCAGAGGACCCAGCCACTGCAGTGGGTCAGCCTTGGGCTGGACAGGATCAGTGCAGGCTCTGATCACATACTGCTTTCATGAGAGGACTGAAGCTCTATTGGGAGTCTAGACATTAGCAATAGATAAGCCAACTTTCAAAGTACCAGCAGAGTTTTACTTTCCCAAAGGCATCAGTTCTGGGATTCTGGAGACCTAGGCTCAGCTTAAGCACTAATTCAGTCTCAGGCCTAAAAAGGAACCCCTCAGTCGTAGTTTTGAGTCCACATTCTCATTCATACTGAGATTTGTGAAAATCTCCTTTATTTCCTGCTCTTCCACCACCACAAAATCTCAAGGCTGAGGTGGATTTTTCATGACAGAGATTGTTCTTGACGCTGTTGTTCAAAGTTCTCCTTTATATCATATTAGTTTCTCTGTCTCTGTTTCTTTGACATGGCTTCCTGGATGTCTCTCTCATGTTTTTGGGATGGAATCTTTTAATGACATCTACTTTCTTTCAACATTTTTACCAAATTTAAGAGTTCTTTGATAGGTGGTTGATTTCTGAGGTTTGAGACTTCTATTACCCTTAACCTGACTGTTGTCCAAGTTGAAAAAGAGATGAGACTACTTATTTGGAAGAGATGAAAAAAAGCTCTTGTCTCCTTTCTTAATCTCAGGCTGGAATGGTTCATCTGAAGAAATAAGTAAGGAACATACTGCTGAGTAATGAACACAAAAATACTATTCTACCATCACAGCTGAGTAAACAGGAGTACTGGCGTATTCTTTTTCCTTTGTTCTAGATAAGGGCAGGAGAGGACTCAGCTGGAAGATCATGTCCAGTTCCTGGTGCTTTAATTAAGGGAGTATGTTGAACAGATGGAGAGTCAGAAGACAGGACTGGGGATGATCAAAATTCTAGAAAACATGGTTCATGTTGATTTAGAAAAGAGACGATAGAGAAGGTGGCCCATCAATGATATTTAAATATTTTAAAGATAGACATAAAGAGTAGAGTAGTGATTTTTTCTGTTCACACTATAGGTGGGTAATAGCTAGAATTACAGGAAAGGAGATCCAAGTGAAAAATCTGTAAATTTTCCTTGTGTAGTCAATCAATGAAACGAGTTTTCTTTGGAGGACGTGGTACCTCCATGAGCAGAGACAGGCAGTTGTAACTAATTCTGAATTCAGGATCAGGACTGGACTGCACAGTTTCTCCTCTTAGCCCTACTTTTCTATTCTTCTGTGACTGTTATTCAGTGACAGATAAAGACCTAGTTCTCAATGAATCCCAAATGGTGGTCAGAGCAGCAGCATTCCCACTGCAACTGGAAGTTATCAGGACTTTTTCCAGCTTATAAAATGGAAGTGGGACATCAGGCACAAAGTAGTCTTGGAGTCAGACAGGTGCAGGTCCCAAGTGTCTCTTGTTTCTGTTTTTATTGTGCTCTGTGGATTTGAGTGAGCTACTTCATTCACTGCCAGCAACATGGTATTTCAAGAACAAGGCAAAGAAGGAAGCTAGAGAGCTACACAAGCCTAGCTGGCCTAGTAGGCCAAGTAAGGCTATGGACAAAAATAAACTGTAGATAAACCTACATAAGGGTATATTATGGTTAATGTCATATCCAGCTGCCTCCAACTTTCTGGCTTTAAGAGGGACAGCTGCCCATGGAAATCAAAGGGCAAACTCAAAGCTGCAGCATGCCTGAGCTCCTCTGCTGCTCCACTTTCTGTGAGCTCCATGTCTTTGGAGGCAGCTTTGGCAGCAGCTGGTAAGAACCAAAGGGTGTTCTGTGAAACACAGCTTCTGCAGATCTTTCTCCCCAACTCTTTTCTTGATCACCTCACACCTTTACTCCTATTTTGCAGATATACTGCAGTTCTTTGCCTGACCGTAGTCTTAGACGTGTACCTGGGATAAGTGGTGCTGTAGGTTTTCATACTGAGAATGTACAGTCATAGTCTTTCCTCCCTCAGCATTTTCCAGCTGAATAATTCATAGTTCAGTGACTCTGCATCTGCTCTCTGAAACCTCGATTTCTGTGGTTTTGTGTTCAGCCTGTGACCCCACTTGTGCACTCCCTCCCTGCTACCTGCAGACCGTCACTCCTCACATGACCGATAAGTGGGTCTCCTACATCAAACACTGATGTGATCTTTACTCACAGCCTATTGGCTCGATTCCAGGATTGCTGGTGTCAGATTCTACAGCTCCAGGTTTTTTATGAAGAGGGGTACCCCAGTGAAAAGACTACATTATCTCTCTTCAATGCCACATAGCACTCCAGATCTTCCTCATCTGAAAAGATGCAATTGAACAGACTTCTGCAGTAGGACCCACAAGCATGCTCCTGGTTTCGTCTCTTTTTCTGGGGGAGAGTAATGAGGAATGAAGGAAAAGGGTAAGGATGAGATGAAAGAAAGGATACTACAAAAAATTCAGATGACTGAGAAAATCCAGAGATGTAGGAAGGTTTAGACTGATGGGTGGCAGGGTACCTTGTGCTCCACCTATGAGCTGCCATGTCCAAGGAGGCTAAGACAGATGTGTTGTGGGAGAGGTAGACTGCAGTACATCAAAGCAGTTGTCAGCTGAAGGGTTCTGCGGCACCTTGGATTGGGATCAAGCTGGAGATCAAGTCTGTAATTTGCAAAGTCTGCTATGCTTAATTCTCTTGCAGGGCCCAGAAAAAAAAAGAATAGTCCTGAACTGGTGCTCTGCATAATAAAAAAGTTATCTCTATTTAATAAACAAGGGTGCAGAACACAGAGTTTAGGACTGCTGTGGTAATCTCAAGAACCACTCTGAATGCTCACAGCCTGGAATTGTGCTGACACAGCACTACTGGCAATTAACTGGCTGTGGATTACCACCCTCGGTGTTTCTTTCCCAACCCAATCTGCTTGTGCATCCTGTGATTTCACTATGCCCTGTTGTCAGTGGTTTAGCAGATCTTTGCTCAGTGTTCTCTGATGAACATAGTCAAACCTGGTGTGCTTCAGACTTCTTCTCTCATGCTGGTACAGCTGTCAAACTGAGATGCCTGCCTAGTGTGAAGACTTGTAGTTAGGTGACCTTCTGGCACTCTAGGTAAGCCAGAAAGGAAGGCTCAGAAATTACATTTTACCACTTGACACTACACTGGAGATGCGAGACATGGTTGGGCTTCCAGACACACAGTACAGAGCCCTGTCACATGAGCTAGAGGAGTAATCTGCTATCAGAAAACACTTCTTTCTGAAAATGTAAAGCCAAGTAGATGAGACACATTTTCCCAAAGGACTCCATAGCTATTTGCTGTTCTGCAGAGTAATGCTGAGAATAAAATAAATTCTCTTCTGGATTTTGGAGACTGAGGTGGTTGCAGAAAGAACAAATATCTGGTAGTCTCCTAGAATACCAGAGCAGTATGTCACAGGCGGTGCCCTTCTGTCTCTTCCCCAGATTCATCCCTTTCTCTTGATTCTTTTATCCTCCTGAAGCCCTGTCACCCCAAGATGTCCTTGCCCTCTTGGCTCCCAACTGCTCTGTCTCTGACCTTCTTGTCTCTGCACATCCACTCTGCCTGTCCCTGGGTGCTGTCCCACAGCTTCTCTTTTAAGCCATTATTTTTGTCTTCCCTCTCTCCTTTGTTGCTGTTTCAGGCTGATTCCAAACCCAGGTGGCATGCAGTGTGAGTCCATCTCTCTGTCCTCTGCTCATACTTTGGGCTCTCTGAGTTCCTATGGCAGAAGCATGTTCTGCACTAGGCAAATTTTCAGCAAAGATAACATCTGGATTTCAAACAAGCTCTGCCAAGCATGTGCAAGTGGAAAGCAGTGATTTACAGCTGGGTCAGATCTGACAGAATTTTCATATGGCCAGCAAGTCCAGGATGATGATCCAGGGATCAGCCCCTGCTAATTTCAGGCCCCTGCATGAAGCAGTGAACTGCAGTGAAAGCATTGCAAGACATTTTCAGCATAGGCCAACCATCATATTTTTCACCAACCTCATTCTTGGAAGTTGCCGACCAACTTTCAATGAAACGTTCTCAAAATAAAATTCAGCCCAAGACAGAGATCAAGGATGGAAAATTTCAGCTTAGGATGATCAAAATATGAAAAAATTAGAAGCGGCTGAAAAATGTATCTTATAATAAAAAGTGTTAGGCAGTGTTAAATATAATATTTGTTGCCATCTCCTCCTATAACAGGGGGATGGCTATTTGAATATTCAGTTTGGGATAGACTTTCTGGCATGACTGACAAGAATTTTCCTTCCAAACATGAGGCATATGCTCAAGAAAGACATCTGATAAGGAAAAACAATGGTGACTGTATGCAAACTGTTATGTGTTCTGAATTATTTACATTGCTTAGAGTTCACCAGATTCTTCACTGAAGTGTTTCAAAGTCCCAGAATGAACCGACAACTAGTGGATGCATCAGTGAGAGAGATGTCAGCTTGACCCACAGTGATTTGCCATCTGTGAAAAGCAAACAAATACAACCAACTGGAGTAATGAGCCTCAAGATTGTAATAGGAACTGGAGCACAGATTTACAGAGGATCTTTGTGTTTGGACTCACGAGCCTTTGACTATGTTAGTATTGAAAAGCAAGCAGCTGCAAAACCCCAGCTATGCAGATCTGTGCAAAAATTGAGCTGTGGTTGTTGACTGCTTGACATTCTACCTGCAAGCCTGGACCAGATGTGCAATTATTTCCTATATTATTTTATTCAGTTTTCAAAAGAAGACAGCAAGGCTTCCAGCAAAGTTTTTAAAGGGAGAGAATAAGGGAGAGAGGGAGGGAGGGAGGGATGGAATAAAGGAGGGAGGGGGCAGAGTAGGAGGGGGGGGAGGATGGGATTAAGGGAGGCGGGAGGGAGGGAGTACTTTTATTGTACTCCCGTGAAAGGGCTCCAGAATTTAAAACTTGCCCACTTTTGTTTTAGTATATACAGGGGCTGTAATAAAAGATATTATCTTTGTGGCAAATTTTGATTTCCTTAGAATTTAATAGCTTCACAGCTAAATCATGGAAGTATTACTGGTATCAGAGAAAATACTAATTTTGCAACAAAAAAGTCATTGCTACTTTGAATTCAGCCCATTGCTGAAGGAAGAAAATATATCTAGATGCAAAGCACAGCCTCTTAAAAGCCACAGCACAAATGCAGTGATTTTCCCCCTTTCCTGAAATATGATACAAAATATGATCCAAAATACAGTAGTCACAGACTATTTTTAATTCATGTAAAATTATGATAATCATGAAACCATAAACTTTATAGTTTGGTGAGTTGCCTGCAATGTGCATCCCTAAAGCAGGGGAGTCCTTAGATCAGCATAACGAGAAATGTGGCAGAGGACCCTGCAGACAACTTGTAGGCTGAAACAAAGATCAAGGCAGACCAGATGTAGTTGCTGTGCTGTGCACCAGAAAATGTTAAGAACAAAACACAAGGAATGAAGATTTCTAAACATGTTAGCAGGCACTCTTGTGATGTGATCGTAGTGGTTTTAAGGCCGTAGTGTCTTGAAAGCCAGCAAGTACTGGAGATTTTTTGTTGTTTTTAACAATATGAATTGATATATGTGACCCAAACCTGACATCTAGCGGAGAAAGAATGAGGGCAGGATTTTCTGTCCTTTCCCAGGGATGTACTCGGTTGTGTGCACACTGAGAGAGCACTTTGCTTTTCTCTTCAGAAGTGACCTGAAGGCCAACTGCTGCACAGCTCTTCCTGAGCGGGAAAGCAAACCAAAGAGCTCATGGGCACTCTAGCTAAGTGTGCACACCTTGTCTGGTTTGTGACACCTGTATCCATAGCTATCAGTGCCAGAAGCTACCTTCACACTGCTGTTGGCAGATAATGAGCTCTGAAGGCTGAATTTTAACAAGTTTCAGAACACAACAGTAGAGATGACCATGCTTGGTTGAGTTTGAGCAGGATCTTGTGAATACCTCTAACAGAAGAATAGGGGTTCATTGCAGCTGCATAGATGGTCTCAGTGACCTCAATTTCTGCTGTCAGGAACTTTAGGTCTGCAGTCCTGGACCAGACCAGCCAGTTGAACACCAGGTTCAGAGGCTGCAGTTCTGTCCAGCTTCCAGCTCTTTCCCAGTGCACCGGCTCACTCATTGCCCCAGTTGGGCTGCTTGGGCTGGAAGGACAACAGTACTGGTAAAACAAATTTCTTCCTCACCCTCTACACCCCTTATCATAATATTTCAATTTTCAGTTAGTAAAAATCAAAGCTTCAAGACCTCAGACACACATGGAAATGTTGAAAGCATGAACCCTGAAGGCTACAAAAACCCAAAAGACAAATAAAACTGTCCAGTGTTTGTTTTTCATATCTTGCAAATTTAAGATCTGTTGGCACCTCAGTCCTGGTTTGTAATGCTAAAGAGGGGAGATGGAGGAAGACATAGAGAAGTCTCACCAGCTCCATGCACAGTCATCTCTTGGGAGATGACTGAGTGGGGGTCCAAAGGAGGGAATCTGCAAGCCCAATAGGAGAGCAACTGGATCATGAGAGCACTCGTAGCCCACTAAAAATGGCAGAAGACAAAGGGTATTTTTAGTTGTTCATATCCTGTAGGAAGCACAAAATATCTCTTCCACATATGCTAGTAAAGAGTCCAGACTCTTTAGCTGTGGGTTGTAACAATTCATGCTGTCTGTGGATCATCATTTTGGTAGGATCTGTAACACATGAAGCAGAAAGTTATCAACAGTTTAGAGATTCAGTAAAACCCCTGAAATACTGTTGCTCTCCTAAATGAATGCACAGTCATCAGCAACTGCCAAAGAGCTCAGCTCCAGGGCTGTGTCCCAAGCAATCGCACCACTGTCAGGGTAATGCATGTTTTTAGAAGGAATTTTTAATCACCTGATAGCAAAACAACATTAGTGTTATACAAACAGTACAAAGTTTACCACAGGATTAAGCTTTAATCTCTGATGGTTGCTTATTGACTCTAGAAAAAACAGAATCTACTCAGTGAAAAGACCGTCTCTACATCCTGTTTGCAGGCAAATTTCAAGGAGAAGCTCTCACCTCCTGTTTCTCTCCCTGAAACTCAAAGTAAGTCTGAACTGAGATCTGAATTGGGAGACAGGACTGGGCCTGGGTTGTTTAAAATTCCTGTTCTTTTCTGCCATGAGAAGACTTGGTTTATCTTATTGTGCTTTCTGGTTTTGACCTTTCTAAGAGTTGGAAAAGCAGAAGCTGTGATAATGTTGTTATAGTATGCCACAGAATATATGTGAAGACTCGTGCTATCAGCAGTGCTTGATGTCTTGAATGCATAGAGAGTGGGCTTGGGATATTTACACCACTGGCTACCTAATGCCTGTCAGATGAGACAAAACAATACTGAAGAAATCAGTCACATTTCATCTTCATCTTCTAATGAGTCCCTCATTTTGGGCTCTTTTCTAGCATAGAATTTAAAGTTCTACTTTTCAAATGTAAACAAAAGTACCCCAGTCAGTGAGACACCTCCGTGCCTGCAGTTTGACAGGTTGTTTCTGTGTACATAACCTGTGTGTTTATCTGTGCCAGAAGTGTAGAACATCAGACACACGGGACTGATTTTTGTGAAGCTTGCAACCCCTGCTAATCTGCAGTGGGAGGCTAATCCTGAAAATTCGGATATTTACTTCTTCCTGTATGTTTTTTAGAAAAATCAGACTGGACCACAGCTGTGTAAAAACTTCATGTTTTCATATGCCTTACTAAATGCCTATTTTAATCAGAGCTGTGGAAGTAATTGCAATAAACAATTTAGCAAATTGACTTTGTCTGTGTTTTGTACATGTTTTTCCTCACACACAGGCATGGTTTGCTAAAACATTCATTTGCATAACTTTGAGTCCTGGCTACTTCAAAAGTATCTAAGTGCAGGCATTTGCTGGGCAGCATTTATGTTGGTTTGATTAGACATCTGGGTAACACAACATCACTTCTCTTCCCTGAAAGGCTGAGGGTAGTTCTTAGAAACATTTTTCGTTTTGCAGAATTTGTTTTTTGCCAGGGTTTTCTCAAGGTTTGTCCAAATTCTGTATGCTTCTTTTATAGTATATGTCATGCAATGCAAACACCCAGAAGA
Organism: Lophotriccus pileatus; assembly: GCA_035583135.1. Taxonomy (NCBI): domain Eukaryota; kingdom Metazoa; phylum Chordata; class Aves; order Passeriformes; family Tyrannidae; genus Lophotriccus; species Lophotriccus pileatus. The sequence goes on from JAWWES010000001.1 coordinate 25,853,642, forward strand.
TATTTGTTAGAAAAGAGAAACAAAGATCCGTAGAAAATGCTTTGTTTTTAACACAGTGTTGCTGTTCCACTTGCACTCAGAGGCTGTACATAGTTTTACAATGTGTTCATGCTGGAACAGGTTAGATGTAGACTCTGTATTTACTTGTTTCCAGATTTCATAATCTTGAATTCCATCACTGTGTTCCATAACTAATTGTTCAGTCAAGGAGCCGTTCTTAGGGGTAATCTAGCGAATGATGTTCTGGGACAAACTTTGAGGAGAATTAGTGGAACAAATAACCCAGCTAGTTTTAAGATGGAACTTATGAGAGAATTACGCAAATAAAAGATCAGAGGACCTAAAATGTCCTCTTTGGGCTGCTGTTTAAAAAAGAATAAAGAAAGGCACAGAGATGCAAGCTTCTTGTGGCTGCATCTGCAAGTTTTCCTTATATCAGGGGAGAAGATGCGTTCATAGACTGGTTTGGTTTGCTCAATAGACAGAGACAACCTCTCAGCAGCTCTTCTAAAAGACAGATGGCTCCAAGGTTTGCATTGAGTGACATTAGAGTCCCTGGAAGAGAGAATGACAGTTCAGGGATCTAATTACTGCTCCATGTTATTCTTTCCTTCAAGGTTCCCAGAGCCTCTCTCAGCAATGGCTATGGTGTGTCTTTCAGACTTTGAAGCCTATGCTAAAAAGTATTTACCCAAGATTGCTTGGGATTATTTTGCAGCTGGAGCAGATGACTGTAACACACGAGATGAAAACATCTTGGCATATAAAAGGTAATGTGAGGAAGAAATGTGGGGTGTTGTACTGGGAGCTTTTAAACTATGTTTTTGTGCAAGTATTTGGAATTCACAAGCAAAGACATCTAAGACCTTGCCCTTTCAAGGTGATCCCCAAGCAAGATGCACTTACCTGAATGATATATGCTGCATGGTCTGATGCCAGCCTGACTGTGACACAGATTGTGTGAGGCAGAAGTGATGCTGAGGGTACAGGCAAGTGGTAGGGTAGGGTAGGGTACGGTGGGCTAAGGTAGGGTAGGATATGGTACCGTGTGGTAGTATGGCATGACAGGAAAGGAGATGAGTAGCTATAATAGAATGAGATGCAACAGGGAGCTCTTGCTGAACACAGGAAGTCTAAGTGTAAGTGGGATGGTATTTGGGGAACATGCAGAGTGCAAGGGCAGGCACACTGTACAGTGAGGACAGACATACGAATGGTGGAGCAGAAGGCACCAACCTGGGACTGGGCTGCAAGTAGAAGGAACCTGGGGGGTGGACAATGGGAGCACAAGACACAGAATCACAGAATATGCCAAATTGGAAGGGACCCACAAGGATCACCGAGTCAACTACATGGTGAGCTGAGGTGGGAAATGCAGAAATTACATACTGTGGCCAGTAAGCAGGATATAATGGAAAATGGAAGTGGTTGAACTTCTGGCTGAACTGATTTTTAAAAGTTAACAGAAAGGACAAAGACCTGCTGTTCTATTTTACTGGCTCAGATTCCTGCCTTGTAGTTGGTAAATGAAGACCTGGTTTCCATGAAACTTCAAAAAGTCACTGGGGTTCTTTTTGCCTTGCAGAATTCACTTCCGGCCACGTATGCTGCGGGATGTATCCATGATGGACATTAGGATGAAGATCCTGGGGACTGAAATCAGCTTTCCTGTAGGAATCGCCCCCACTGGCTTCCACCAGTTAGCATGGCCTGATGGAGAGAAAAGCACAGCCAGAGGTACTCTTCTGATCTGCTGCCATGTTGCAAAAAGGGGTTTGTGGAAAAGCCTCAAGAAGCTGTTAGGATGAAGTGTGACTGAGCAAAGTTCTCAGGCTTGAAGGGGCAAACTCCTTTCCCACTTTCTGAAACCCTGCGTGGGAAGCTGTATAGACATTGTTCTACTTCTCCAGCTACCACTGTTACAAGATCCTCACTGTGGAATATGCTGCAAACTTAAGACAAGGGCAGTGGACCCATTTCTGACTCACACCAAGAACCACACAGTATTCTTAGTCCTGGTGGCTCTAGATAGGTCATAAAAGTGGTGGATTAGACTCAGACTGAATTCCTTGTTACCAGTTAAGAAGCGTCTCCCTTGGAAAAAAAAAGAGGGATGGTATCTCTTCACAAATCCTATGGTGGGTTTGGAGAGCTGACGTTTTAAAATGACTCTTACCTTCTGCGTGTTTCTGTGTACAGCAAGTGAAATTGACAGTCCATTCCTGTGAAGGCTCAGTCATAAAGATAAATTTCATGCTTTTTCAAAAAAAAAGTTGCAAAATGAAAGCACAGCTTGGTAAATTACCTCTCTCTTTCCCACTTTCTTAACCATGATCCTACACTAGAGGATAAATACAGCTACTTTTAATCCGAGGGGCATAGTTGCACTGTGTTTCGCAGGGTAGACGTAGAACAGGAGTTCAGGGAGTTCTGCAAACAGTACAACCCTTTCTATCTGATGTCTGATGATATGGTTCAAATGACTTTGTTTCTGATTCTTTTCCAAAATGTCCTGAAGCGGCCAAGGCCATGAACACCTGTTACATTGCCAGCACGTACTCCACCTGCACGCTGGAGGAGATCTCTGCGGCTGCTCCCGGGGGGTTCCGGTGGTTCCAGCTCTACATCCACCGCAACAGGGCAGCTTCCCGGCAGCTGGTCCAACGGGCGGAGGCCTTGGGTTTCCAGGCCCTTGTCCTCACCGCGGATGTGCCCTACACGGGCAAAAGACGCGACGACATCCGCAATGGTTTCCGCCTCCCACCCCACATGAAACTGAAGAACTTGGAACGAGACTTTGAGGTTTGTAAAATGAGTCTGTTCTTTCATTCACTCTGCTGGCATGCACCACATGAGACAAAACCACTGGGTAACTGCTGCTTTGGCATCTGCTGTACCCAGGGCGTATCTTCTCCCCTTCTGGTTCTGCAGCATCCTGCCTTGATCTCCTGCCAACCTGGGTTCTGACTTCAAAATCCCCATCCAGATGCCTTAGACGCACTGATCTCCACCCCCGCTGTAATTTCTCTTCTTCAGAGATATGTGCTTTCTGGAGCTGATGAACATGTCTGTTGGCAAGCTTAATCAATCTTTTCTACGGCGAAGAAAGAACTTCAAGCGACCTCTGAATTGTTGCAGCTCAGATGAGGCTTCTTTTTGTTCTGTGGCTGTAGGGAGATGACCGTTCTGAGTATGGCCTGCCACCCAACAGCTTGGATCCTTCCGTCACCTGGAATGATATCTACTGGCTCCAGAGCCTGACCCGCCTGCCCGTCATCATCAAAGGCATCTTGACGAAAGAAGATGCAGAGCTGGCAGTGCGACACGGAGTTCAGGGAATTATTGTGTCCAATCATGGTGGAAGGCAACTGGACGAAGGACCTGCCACTGTAAGTGAGAAAATGGATGTCCTGTGACTGTTTGCAGCCCTCACATTTGCATTAACATGGGTACCTCTGTGACCAGCTTTGTGTGTACACTTCTGGTGGACTCGTATTTGTTCAGTGGCCATGGGTGTGTGCAGATGTACTTTAGCTTTAAACTTGTAAGATCCATGACTTGGCATGGGCTTCCCACTGAAGTATTTTCTCAGCTTCTTGGGAGGGTTCTGTAAGTGTCGCAGAACCCACATAACTGCAGACAAACTACCAGTCTAAGTCAGGAAAAGTTTTCTGCCTGTGTCTCCGTGAGCTGGTGCAGGGCACACAAACTCTTTGCGCACTGCAACAAAAGGAAAATGAAGCTCTGGAACCAAAAATGTACAAATGAGAGCATAATGTGTTCTCATTGTTCACATCTGTCAAAACATGCAAAACAATGCAGCTAGATTTAGTGAGAGGTCTGCCTGCGTATTTACAGACTCAAGCCTAAATGGGAATTTATTGATTTTCATGAGCCAGAAAAAGGATAACTTATCTGGAAAAAAAATCCCCCTGCTTTCTAAACCATGCAAAGAAATCAAGCATTGTTTGGACATATGTGTATTTCACTGGTTTAATTTGGCTTCTCTCGTTTTTTCCAATTGTTCTTATTTTACAGTTCTGCTTTGCATAGTATCTTAAGAACTTTTTTTCTCTGTTTTCTTTTGTAAAATAAAAATAGGTACCAGGGAATTGTCTTCTATTCTACGTCAAGCCTGACAATAACAAATAAAAAAAATTAATAGTCTAAATGCTGAGGGCATAATAACAGAAATGGCATCCACATTAAATTGCTCTTCTACCACAGAAGTTTCTTTACGTACAGAGACAGGGCAGTGGATACTTATGCTCTGATATTCTTCTACTACCAAGCCTAACAACAGAAACTATTGTCCCTGTCCTTGCTGAGCTACTCCTAGAAAATTTCAGCCTGAAAGTTTTCAGTCTGAAATCCTGGAAAAAAACTTGGATTAATTGGGAAAATCTGCTTAGTATTCTTAGTTATATTTGCTCTACTTAAAAAATAAAAACAAAAATAAAAAACGAAAGCAAACAAAACAAAAAAAAAACAAACCAACCAACCAAAAACGATTAAAAGGAGGCAAAAGGGTATAAGAGACGGCAGAAAAGAGCCATTTGGGTTTGCTGAGACTTAACTAGGTCTAGTGTAATGTCCTGCTTCTGGTTGTACTGCCCTTGCGGCCAGAGCCAGCATCTCCCTGTGGTGCTGCCCTGCACTATCAACTGGGAGTCTAGTCCATGTTGGACACTACAAAAAAAGACCTTAGGGAATCAGGAGACTTAACCCGGAGGAAATGATATGTTGACTATACTACAAAGCAAATTAAATCCTTCACAGATGCTTTAGGAGGTTTGAGGAGGCATTCTACAGGTAGTCACCAGGATTAGGTTGAAATGTAACTTTAGGCCATTTGGACATCAGCCTTTTTTACAAACATTTGCCTCAAATGAAAGTAAAATATTAATAACAGTTATCTTCATTGAAATTTATAAATAAAATCTTTCATAAAGCACTCACTAGAAGTGCTAGCGAAGAATATCAGTTTAGGTAAAGCACTGGAAAATGACAATAAATATCTGGTAAACAGGATAGGGAGCTGCACTTTATCCTGCAGCTTTTGGTGCTGAGCTGTTTGTGATGCATCGTCACATTTCATTTTGAGAAGGTATGCTGTGAAAGCACTGCCTCGCTGGCGGTCTCTTTGGAATAAATCCTCTTTCTCTTGGAATCAAAAGCTGACCTCAGGGTGAGACTGGATGCTTCTTTGCAGATTGATGCTCTGGTTGAAGTTGTGGAGGCAGTACGAGGCAGAGTCGAAGTTTATTTAGATGGTGGAATACGAAAAGGAAGTGACGTGTTAAAAGCACTGGCACTGGGAGCAAAATGCGTCTTTATTGGAAGACCAGCTTTATGGGGTCTGGCTTACAAGGTGAGTGAGGAGCTTTCAGTTCATAGGTCTGCTTCTCATACTCTCCAACACTCTGTTGTTATTGAAGTCGTAGAGAACAGGTGAAGAATCTCTCTCTGTCTTTTTTTTTTTTTTTTTTTTTAATGGATTTTAAGTGGAATCACCACAAATTGAATTAAAATCTGACATTTCTGTGATTTAAAAATACCACTGAATTTCATGATTTCCTATATATGCTGCTTCTTAACTACGGGAATACTTCCACAATCCAGAGTCATGAATTAGGCCTCTGATGCAGAAAGTTGTATTATTAAACCGATCGTTTGCTTTATTAAATTTTTGCTATTTAGCCTCTCAATTGGAGCTTCCAAGTGTTTCTCTAGAATAAAAAAAAAAAACTTTATTTTTATGGTCTAGAAACATTTCCTATTTTTGAATGAGACTCTTGTCCAGTGGTGTGACTGCTGTGGATTCCGGTAGCTAGGTTTTAAGCAAGAAGTCACCTGAATCTTCTGAGAAGCCTGGAAGAGTTGTCAGTACTGTTTCCTTTGCCAGTAAACATTAAAAAATGGGCCTAACATGAAAAGGGTGCTGCTGTGAGTTGCCTGCTTTTTCCCCACAGTGCAAGCAGAATGAAGATGGGATTTGGAGGGGTTTAACTGTGCTTTGGTATTGAATTCCTAAAGATGAGTAAGTTAGAATAGTCCTAAAAATTTATCTCAGTGCATTACCCTAGCATGCAAGGGAGGAAGGGCATGAACAAGCACTAACATTGTCTGCACCCAAAACATCCTTTATTGTAAGAAATAAAATGAAAATTTAAGAGGAAAAAAAAAAAGAAGAAGAAATCATCCAGTATTTTACAAGAAGCTCAAAATCTTATATACGTTTTATTGGATTTTGAGCTTCTTGGTGTCACTTACACAGGGGAAAACATACAATATATGACTTTTGAAGATTCAGTCCAGTATTTGAGTAAACTAAAGTTTTTAAAGCAGTACCATGTATAAAACTCTCATTACTTTATTAAAAACTATCGGCATTGTAAGGCTTGACATTTTAAATAACAAGCCAGTTGGCAGAGGAAAACTGAAAACTAAGAGAATAAACCAGCTAGAAAATGTCAGAAGTGAAAAACAGCTTTGTTTTCTTTCCATGTTCAGATGTATCACAAAAGGAAAAGCATTTAAATTAATCTGCGATGAACTGAGCACATCCATCATAAAGTTTTAATCATTCATCTGTATGAGAGACTGGAATTGGCACGAGCTTAAGGGACTGTCCCAGCTCTCACAGTGCAAGCATCCTGCAGCATTGCTCTGTGCCAGTGCTGCTTTTACCCTGAGTGCTTTCTCTGTCGGAGCAGGGTGAAGAAGGTCTCCAGGACGTTTTGAGAATTTTGCAGGATGAGTTTCGTTTGTCAATGGCCTTGGCTGGTAAGTATTTTGCAGGTTGTTTGCAGTGGGTGATACAGAGGTTTCTTCATGCAAGCCAGATAAAATCAGAAAGTCTGATGGATGGGTCACAAAAAGGGATTCCACCTGAGCTGTGCTGCTTCTAGTTGCTATACTAAAGGTGATTTTTTGCTTCCTAGAAAACCACTTGGCATTTCAGGTGTCACAGCAATGAAGCTTGCACAGGGGAAGTAGGCTAAAGCAGCTTTGTGACCTAGCTAAGAGATGCAAAATTGGTAAGGACAGCTGAGCAAAACTTGTAATTTCTGTTCTGCTGGGAATGGCAGCATATGTTTTTCAGTATTTAATGCAGCATTCATCAGGGCAAAATGCAACCAATTTTTTTTCTGCATGAAAAATTCATTAAAAATGGACGCAGAACTTTTGTCTGCATATTGGAGAATACAGCCTGTTGGAGCAGGCTCAAACCTCTGTGTTCCTCATGCCTTAAAAGCCTTCGTGTCTCCTCCAAGCTTTTACTTTTGTTCCTCACTCTCATTTCTCACTATCGCTCCCAACTGTAGCTGCCATATTTGATCCCCTCACTGACAGCAAAGTTGCAGAGCCCAGTGCAAACTCATTTCACCCATGAACAAGAGGGTGGTTGGGCACTGGAACAGGATCCCCAGGGAAGTGGTCTTAGCACCAAACCTGCCAGAGTTCAAGACACATTTGGACAATGCTCTCAGGCACATGGTGTGATTCATGGGGCTGTCCTGTGCAAGGCCAGAAAATGGACTTCCATGATCCTTGTGGGTTCCTTCCAACTCAGGATATTCTATGATTCTAAGCATGACATGCAGATCCAGTGCAGGACTACTCAGACACCAGCAAAGGATCTTATTAAAGATTTTCATGCTCTAGCAACCATGAGCTCAAGTGGATAACAATGCTGACGAGGAGACTGGAACTGAAATCCCACTGGGCATTTCTCAGCAAGTTGGGTTTTTAGGTCACTTTTTCAACTAGCAAAGATTCCTACTGGATGGGTTTGTTGGTTTTTGTGTTTTGTTTTGTTTTTCCCATCAAGCTTTTCCCATATACTTTACATGCAAAAGGGCACTGGATTCAGCAAGACTAGCAGGTTGGGATCTTTTTAGTGGAGGTTTGGAATTCATAGAATCATATAATCTTTCATATCTATCATAACCATCTTTTGGGTTGGAAAAGACCTCTAAGACCATCAAGTTCAACTCTTAACCCAGCACTGCAAAGTCCACCATGAAACCATGTCCCTAAGCACCACATCTCCCCTGCAGGGATGGTGACTTAACCACTTTCCTGGACAGCCTCTTCTAATGCTTGATAACTCTTTATGTGAAGAAATTTTTCCTAATATCCAATCTAAATCTCTCCTGAACACAGGATTCAAAGTGCAGCCTCACCAGTGCTCAGTCTAAGGGGGATGATCACTACCTAGGTCCTGCTGGTCACATTATTTCTGGTACAGGCCAGGATGCCACTGGCCTTCATAGCCACCTGGGCACACTGCTGGCTCATGTCCAGCTGGCTGCTGACCAGAACCCCTATTCCACCCATTTTTGACCAGATGAAATGCCAGTGCAAATCTCTACCTTGGCACCCAGCAATCCCTGTGTCTTTTCTGTCTACCTTTTCTCTGCTGACTATATCAGATAACACCCTGCTCAACTTGTTGTAAGGATCATTTTTTTTCATGTTTCTAGCTCTACTTGTGTGGGAAATCTGGTGCCTAACCTCAAGGCTGAAGAAGCCATTGAGGAGTAGAACTACTGAAGTACCAGCTTATCGCAACCTGGCTCATATAAGACAAGACTGTAATTCAGAGAGGGGGCCTTCCATGCTTCATCCACAAACCTTTCTCTCTCACTGCTGTTTCATGTATTTCAGGCTGTGCCAGAGTCTCAGAGATTGGCCGACACCTGGTTCAGTTCTCCAAGCTGTGAACAGCCTCCTGCAGTGCCCACCAAACAGAGGCAGCTCAAGCTGAGGTCCCAACCTGACTGAAGACAGAAAAAGAAGGAGCAATAAGGATATGATAAGGCCTTCAGGAAACCTCTGAGGACATTAGGAAAGCCTCTGTGTTAGCAAAGGCTGTGCTCTGCTTTTATTGAGACCAGTGAATTCCTTAACAGTTTGGGTAATTTTTCTTGCTTAAATACACCTGCTTTAAACTGACTCTTCCATGGCCTTACTCCTGCCTTCTATTACATTGGACATCCAGACATGGAAAACTACATGCCCTTGCTTTTTCCACTTGGTTGTCCTACCAAGTCTGGCTGCAACTCAGTCACACTTTCCTACTCTGGCACAGTAAGTGTTGTAGCCAATATCTTCCATAGCTTGGGCTTTCCCGGATGTATCCATAACCGATATAGAAGCAAGATGCATCAGTTAACAGGCACACCAGTTACCCTTTGAAGGTGGGGGCAGTTCTTGCTCACTGCTTCTAAATGCAGAGCAATGAAAGCAAAGCAGCACCCTGTGCTCACTGCTGAGAGATCCTCTTCCTTCACTACACAGTAAATTTGTAAGGCAAACTCTTCTGAGCAGCAGTCAGGACCTGCTCATTCTCAGAGGGCACCGTAAGTTGGTGGCAGTGGGTCCATCCCTCACCTCGTGCCCTGGCCTCTGCCCACGCATAAGGGTGGCCAGCACAGGCTAATGGAGTGGGCAGGAGCTGCTGGCACCACCCCAGCAGTATGTGACCTTCAGCCTCTGAGGATAGCTCAGAGGCAGGGTCACACCTGCTGCCAGCATAAACACTTGCTCTCCAAGGTAACAGAAGTGTGTGCTCATCCCTGCCCTGTCTAAGTTTCTTCCTGAGACGTGAGTGTTGCCTCCCCATGAGGAATCCAGTGGCCCTTCGCTGTGTCAGAGCTGCTTTCTGGCTGTCCAGAGTAGACAAGGAAGCCTGCTACTGCCCACAGCTGAGGGACCTACTGGGGAATGGAGATGAAGGAGTGTGGGGGTGCATACAGTCTTATAGCCAGGGGCAGAAATCTGTTGATGTTGTATTATTTGGAGCTGATGTCCCTTGGGGTTTGTCTGTGTCAACAGGCTGCAGCATGAGTATTTATCCTGAACCACTGTCCCTAGGAGGAGTTTATCAACAGTTGTTTTTTAATCTTTATATAATGCTGTCCAAGTAAAGGTGTAAAAAGAATTATCTACTTAAAATGGCTAAACCCTCTGTGTGCATATTTGGTCTTTGTTATAAATGTGACGTGTAAATGGGTGGGGAATTGGGCCACTGTAGCTGAGAATAAGCTGAATTTCCATAAAGAGTTTAACTGATGTAACTACTCTGGCTTAATCAGGTCTTTTAAGTGAGGCTCAGTAAACTAAGAGAGCACATACATGAAAACTGCTATAATGTGCGTCATCTTTAAAAATGCAATGTAATCTTGAAAAGATCTGGTAAGACGCCTGACCTTGTTTTCTTATAAATAATTTTTATGGCCAGACTCACCAGCACGGCCACTGATGTCACAGCAGGACAAAAGGGCAGAGGGGCGCCCACAGCAATGGGATGCCACATGTCACTTTGTGCCAAAGGAATACTGACTTGCTGGGCACCTTCCCTACTTAGTGCACCCCCCAGTCTCCTTTGCACACGAGGCTCCCTTTCTTGGCAGAAGGCAATTTCAAACAGTGGTCTCCTGCAAACTGCACTGCCCTGGGCACCATGCATGCATATGTGGCATTTCCCACCAAGTGGGGCCTCTCCCTGCTCTGCTTGGAACTCTGGCACTGTTCAGTAAAAGCATCAAGAATAAGTGGCTGCAGACAGGGAAAAGTGATGCTTTGTAGGCCAGTGATCAAAGTTCTCCTGTATATGAGGGTGAAGGTGGGGGCCTGAGGTTATTATTTCGCCCAGTAAATGCTGAGGGGAAAATGCCACAGGAGTCCTGGGTGCATGGGGCTGCAGAGTTATCTAACCCTGGTTTGGAGTGCTGCACGGCCAAATTCCAAGCAAGTGCCCGCTCTCCTCCCATGAAACTGCCTATGAGCTTCTTCGGTCAAGGCTTTCTCCTGGCAGAGAAGAGGTGCTGCTTTTTCTGTGGAGGAGAGTGAAAAACCTGTGCTCCCCAGTTCTTGCTGAGAATCTTGACCTCTGGCTCCTGGTGTAAAGGGGAAAAAGGGGGCAGCAGCATCACCTACTTTTGCACATTTCTTAGAAGAATCAAGTGAGGCTTGTTAGGTCCTAAATTTGCTAGGAGAGATGCTTCCAGCTTATGAAAATGGCAGTGGCTGAAAGGACCTGCTGGCAGACTGGAGATATCTGGCTAAGCTCTGGAGAGGAGCAGAATTTCCAGCATCCTTTCTCCAATGTATCTCAATGACTTATCTCCAGGCATTTCAAATTTTTTAGATCTACTTCTGAAATCTGTAAGACCTAGACATGAGCATGGAAAGGGTGAGAGTGAGCAGGTATCTGAATTTAGCTACTATCTTCTGCAGCTGATGCTGTGAAATGGGAAAATAGGTAGTGAGGGGCTAGGACAACTGCATTTAAGTTCTGTTTTCATAAAAATTAGCTCCTCTCTCTCCCTAGTAGCTGACCATCAACGCCTTTGCTCCTTATTCTATACTTCCATTTACTGAAAGAAATGCCTTTTGTCTGGAGAAATGCAGGTACTGAAAGACCATCCATTTCTTACCAGCATTTCAGTTAGACACCTTTCACTTGCAGTCAGACTCAATGTTCCATGCATGCAGCCAGTCGGATGGTTTGCTCAGGCTGCTCCTCACAGCAGTCTCTGTTCCTTGGAGCTGAGGTAGTGCTCAAGACTGCTGTGCTGAGGCAGGAGAATCACTCATTTCAGCCTCCAGAGTCTCAGCTTTCATTTAAAGCCAACAAAACCAAGATGGTGGAATACATGCCATTGTTCCAGTTGTGACGAAAATCTTTAAAGGAGGAAAGCTGTGTTAAGATACTCAGAGAGTCTGCTGGAGCTGAAACAGTAGTGATGGAAGTTGTCTGCACTGCTGAGCTGACTTCTGGTGGCTTCATTATTGAGTACAGGATATCAAAATCTGTTTTAAAGGAAAGGCAGTGTCACATCATGAAAATAAAAGCACCATGGGTTTTTTTATGATCACCTTCTCTGTTTTTCCCATGAAAAGCTGGGGGATGAAGGATAGGAGGAGGTGGAGCTGAAGGATATGTAAACCCTACTAAGGTAGCCATAGAAATAGCAGCCTTTGATCAGGCTGTTCTGTAGGTTTGGTGTATGAGATAGCATAAATATCTTAAAGCAGAAATGTTTGCAGAGGCCACTAATTTGCAAATCCTGTGATCTGGATGTCTAGTGGAGTACATTTGGAGCCATATTTGAAAAGGCATGGAGCACTTGTAAATTAAATGAAGATTAGTGGGGGTCCAGGTCTGCAGGCATTCACAGAGCTGAAATACCTCCTTCTCTAATCCTGTCTCTTGATATTGGCCCTTTAAAGCCATACAAATTTTCTATCTGATTTTTCAAAGTATACAATTATATAGAATACCCTCCTAGCCTGTTTTCCCCTTTCAGATCACACATATTCCAAAACCGAGGCAATGCCTGTATGCTTGGATAGTTCTGCATGCCCTGCCAGAGAGCAAGGGTAAAGGAAGATACTTTTGTGCAAGTATCATGACTCAGGAATCAATAACAAAGGGGAATCCCTACAGAATTGGGCATGTGCATCTTGTGGGTAAATGGTAAAACTGCTCTTCAGCTGAGGTTTGAAGGATGAGCCTGCAGCAGAGTACCACTTCTGGGACAAAGGGCCAGCTCTCAGTGATTCAGACTCCCTGCCACAGACTGCTTTGCAGCTGGCAAATACCCTGGTACCCCCTTCACTGGCATGTGCAGGGGGAACCATGCTATCAAAAAGCGACCTTCTGCATAAACCCTACTTTAAATTGTCCCTAATGAGGCAGAAGAAAGAACCTTTCCCCGTTAGCTCACTCTGTTTAGACTTTAATTTCTCTCAGAGATAACAGTGTCTGCACTGATCTTCCAGGGGCCTTCACATGGAGGCCTTCCCCTCTGTTCCAGTAACAATAAACCTTGTCTGCAGACTGACAGCCTGGCAGATAAGACTCATGAATTACAGCACATTGCATATGTTGATGGACTTCAAGGATGTACAACAAGAGAATGAGACAACTGGGAGTACTCAGTCCAGAGAAGCCTAAAGGCAGGAGGATGGGGGATCACATTACTGTCTTTTACTACTCATTTGAAGAAAATCCAGACCAACTTCTTGGATGTGGACAGTAAAAGGGTGAAAGGCAATGAGAAAAATTCCAGGTAGAAATCAGTGGGAAAAAAAAAAAAATCACCTTGGTGGTCAGTCCTGCAACAGAGGGTTTGTGAAACCTTCATCCTTAGAGATATTTAGAGACTGACTGGGCAAGGTCTGGAGCAACTTTGTCTGATCTGACACTGCTTTAAGAAGAGGCTGGGTCAGAGACCTCCAGAGGCTCGTTTTAATCTAAACTGTTGGGGGATATCACAGAATCATAAAATGAGAGCTGCACATCAGATCTATACTATGTTGTTCCACTGTGCTGGCGTGATCAACTACCATGGAGCTGCAGAGGCAGCATGTGTATCTCTGTGAAAGAGGCTGCAGAAAGCATTTTCTGAGGGAAAAAGAAAGGTATTTGGCGGGTGAGCTTAAAAATAAGAGCCCACAGGGTTTGACTAGGCTGAGAGACTATTTAACAAGTCCATCCTATAGCTATTCCGGAAATGTTCTCTGATCCGTGCCAATGTGTTCCGAAATCTCAGGCCCTCTTGTCTGCACTCTGTTCTGCTTTCTGTATTTGATCGTTGTGAACATCTCTGATACAAATTCAAGCAAGGTTAAATCTTCCAAAAAAACAGTGCTCAAAGGTTGTAAACTTGTGTGTTTAGGACTAATCAAACCCTGCTCTTTCACAGTATCCCTGGAGGATGTAGCAGGGACAGGGAATCAGCCTATTTACAAGGCTAGTTTATCTACAAAATGGATCCAAATATAAACTTTTTCCTTTGGCATATGATGCAAATTTCTCCAGCCTTTAAAGATATAATTCGATCATTAATTTCAGTGGAGGAAACAGTTCTTCCTAAAACAAAAGGGAAAAAGAGACTAAATGTTTGTTTCTAGTTAATTGCCCAACTCATGTGCTGTCTAATATAGCAAAGACTATTGCAAATTAAGTCTTTTTGATTTTGGAGATCATGTAAGGAACATTTACAATCACTTTCTCCCTTCTACTGGAAGAATGTTGATACTACTGAAATAGGAGGTATTTTTTTCAGGTTTGAAGACACAGAAACATTGAGGCCTTTTAAGGTGGTTATCTTCATACCTTGATTAAAGTGTCTTATAACTGTTCCCCACTATGAAAAGTTGTATTTATTCAGAGTTTGATTCAGGACAGATGCCCAAAAGTTAATTATTTAAATCTTGTTCCCTCTTGTCAATGTGTAACCAAAAGAGAGAGAGGAAAATGTTTCCAAGAGGGAACAGTGCCTGTCACTCTGAAGGCCAGAAGCTTTCCTTTCTCAAAGTACAGTCTCTTTCCCAGAGCTGCCACCACCTAGGCATTTTGAGCTTACAGGCATATGGTTGTAAGAAACACATTAATTTTTCACATGCAGACAGCAAAAGGTCCAGTTAAATAATGACCATGCCTTTGCTATTCCCTGCTTCAATTCTCATCAGTCCAGGCAACAGAGCAGACTTCAGAAAACCCTTTCCTAGATTAGAAAAGATCTGTTCTTTTCTTGATCATGGATAGCTTCTTTTTCCTAATTGCACAAATAAACACCGTTGCCCTCTGTAAAAGTACATTTTATCCTACCTAAAACCTCTGTGCTGCAATGTTATTGGATTTAATCATTCCAGTAGCATCATACAGTTTGTTCTTAATGCTGCAGGGAATTTTCCCTTCACTATGTCTTGTTCTGTCTTCTCATCTCCACTACATTCCCTCCCAGTACCTTTTTGTCCTTGTGATAAGGCTAAGAAAATGCATTCTCTAGCACCTGACAGCCACTGCTCCAAAGTATCTGTCACACTAAACACAGTAAAGTCAGAGGACCAACAGCGTTCCTGGACCAGAGATTAGGGACACAGCTGTGATGGGACATGGTGGATTGCACATATACTAAGATATACATTTAGTCCATGTATAGAAATTCTCCAACACACACAAAATGTACTGCTTTTCTAAAAATCTATTTTTAAAGTCCATTCTGCAGCAAAATATCAGATTTTGGTGGCTTTTTTTTTACAATGAAGTCAAAGAGAAGACATCAACATAGTTAAAAAATGACTATGCCTTGACACAGAATGCAGTATCGATAAACTTTTTTTGGATGCTGCTGAATCATGTTTTAGTCTGCAAATCCCATACCTGTGCAATAACTCTGAATTTCATCAAGCTGTTCTTGGTGCTCAGGGATCTGGTGGACTCTGTCCTTGTTGCTCATCGACACTGTTCTGGGGTATACAGCCCACTGCAGCATCTGCCTCTGTGCCCCTTGGGAACACCAAAGCCAGTCTCGTCTGCAGCACAGAGGAGCTCTCATGCCACCCAGCAACCCCACACAGCAATGTCAACAAGCACCAAATGTGAAAATGTTGACTCCAGGTGAGACTGCAGGAGGCACCAGCAGGTCTGAGTGTGAACTGAGCAAACTGCTGCTGTCTGACCACTGACATTCACAAATGGCGTTTCAGATGAAGGCTGCTATGCAGTGTTTTATAAAACTACCTCAGACTAAGCCAAGCATTTGGCTGAGCAGCACCTAAGAGGACAAAGGCACAGCAGCAATAAATCAACCTGCAGTCCCCTATGCAGCACTCATCCTCATATAAGCAATACCCCTGCTAAACTTTGTCATTCTAGTAGGCAAGCTTGGTGTAGGAGAGTGTTTTCTATCTTAAGAGGCTATGCTTTGTTGTCTGGTTTTATAATGACTCTTTAAGGCATTTTATTTCTTTTCTAAAAGTAAAAAGAAAGCCCTGTTACAGAGAAAATCACTTGCAGCAGCAGGCTTTGACCAGTTATTTTGCCTTGTAAAGTGCACAAAATTAATTGGCAGCAGCTTCTGATAAGAACATACAATGTCAAGGTCCTGCTGTGAAAAGCCAAGGAAAGAAGCACTGATAACAATTTTTTAAAAGATTTGTTAGTGTAAGGAAAGGATTTTCAAGGATGCAAGGATTGAAACAGTTGCCAAAACTTTGTCATCTGTGTCAGCTAGAAACCTTTCTCCTCCAACAGAAATGGTTTTGCTCTCCTCCTGTGCCTTGCAGGCCCAGTTTTGCTCTAAAAAATTAACAATGTGGGGATGCTTCTTCTATAGCTTTTCTCCAGGGCTCTCTTTAATGAGTGAACAAAATCTATGATAGAATAAAAAAGGGAGCTTAGCAGTTAGTCTTGTGAATGGAAGCAAAGCATTTTTAGATATCCATTCCAGCTGTGCCCAAAATCAGTGATCCATTTTCCCGTGATTTCAGCCTAGTTAATTGTGTTGCTGGGCTTCTTCATAGCTTCCTTCTCTCTTGAGGTAGCTACCTATTTATCATCCAGCTTCAGCAGGGATGTCTGTCTATCCCTGTGTGTGAGAGAGAGAAAATACAGCTGCAGCCAGCATGTCTTGACAGACCCAGGAAGGCAGTGCAGGTATGAGGACCTTCAGGCTAATGCCTAAGCCCTGCCCTGGTCTCACACTAGAAAACAGTTTCCCTAGAACTGGAGAATGGGGGAACACCTGGGCGTTTTCCCTGTGTTTTGGATACATAAACAAGTAACAACACAGCTCACTGCAGAGGCATAAACAGCCTTATTTTAATTAGGTACACTCACACCAGACTTTTCCAGAGGTGAATTTATATCTCCCGCAGCTCTAATTTGTCTTTGATGGTACATTAAACCGTTTCATCACCTTGAATGCCTGTAGTATACTGAACAAACACAAAATCCCAGAGGTTAGTTTTTGATTTTGCACAGAGTGAGGAGCCCATGCTATAATGGGGAAGCACACCATCCAACAAATATACAGCAGTAGAATCCACTCCTCAAACCACTCTAAATAGGTAATCCTGCTATTTACATTTAATTTTAATGTTCCCTACCTCCATGTTGGCACTGTATTACGCAAGGAAGTGAAGCTAGAGAGAATTATCAGCAAGAGGGTTTACTCTCCTAGAATTTAGGGCTGCAGGACCACATCTAGGCTTCGACCTCACGGCATCCAGAGCTCTCCTCTTTGAGGGGGGTGGGGGGGAATGGGGGGTGGAAGCATCACATTCTTTTGCAGCAAAGGAGGCGCTCAAGAGGGAGGGGGAGCAAAATGACTGAGGTAGTGCTCTGCAGTGTATAAATACAGGCAAATCTCCCCCACAGTCTTCTGAGCGTTAGAGAGGTGGAACCAAGGACTGAGGAAGACTTTTGTGGGGTTTGTTTGGCATTGAAGTTGATTTTGAGCACTTCCTGATTTGATTCTAATTTAATTCATTTAGAATGGTTTTTAAAGTATTTTTCCTTTGCTTGGAAAAATCTGTAAGCTACTTCTGAATAGGAATAGCAAAAGTAAGGCAATGCTTAAAAATTGTTATTTATTGTAGAGATTAGAGTTTGTCTTTCATTAGTCTCTCCTTCTGGTAACACCCTTTGATTTGTAAAGACTCCAGAGGTTGATGTCACATGTTCATTCCCTCAGGCAGGAGGGGAACCAGCCAGTCTAAGCTCAAGAGACAGCCAGTTCGACACCCAGGAGCAACCCAGAGCAATGTCCCTGGCTGGGGTAAGCTGTTTGGTGACAGGAGCAGGAGGATTTCTGGGCCAGAGGATTGTCCACTTGCTTTTGGAAGAAGAGGAGGCGCTGGCTGAGATCCGACTGCTGGACAAAGCCTTTAGTGAGGAAGCACTCAGCAGATTTGAAAGTAAGTACCATTTCATGAGGACTGTGTTGCAGGTATATGTGTTGCTGTCTCACATGGCTAGCTTGGAAGTCTTATCCTCTCCTTCAAACCAGCTTTGCAGATAAAGGTTTTATTTCAAGGAAGTCTTGCTTTATGCCTCCCTCTCCCTCTAGTTCAGAAATCAAATGTAAAATGAAAACAAGAGTTTTCTTTGTCAGGCCCTGAGGCTTCTCTACATTGGGAAAGAGAGACTGTTCATGCAGTAAACAGGCTGTCTTCAACCTGGCCTCTATTACAACAAAACCCACAGGGCGAAATTAATGTAAAAATCTCACTCTTCTTCTTGGGGGAAATGAAAACACAAGCTTTGCTATGCTGGGCAGGAGGGCAGTGTTATCCAGAACATGCTGTGCTGGGCTCTGATGTGCCAGACTAGAATGCAATGACAAAGTTGTGGGTGCAAATTCTAAGGGTTTTCTTCAATCTCTGGTTAGTTTGGTTAATAGTTATCTCTTGACTGAGAGTTATGATGAGGTATTTTAAAAATTGTTGTTATTAACGTTACCACAGTCTCCTGGGGAGCAGAACACTTGTGCTAAACAGAGAAGAGACAGGACCCATTTGCAAGGTGCAAGGCAGGACTCTGGCTTCTTGAATGGATTTTGGAGACAGCACAAAGGAGTGATATGCCCAGTGTTAGAAAAAGTCTGCAACAGGGAGAGCAGCTCAGAGTATTATATTTTAAAAGTCCCACTTCCTGGGATACTGAGGACATGTATAAAAAGGCACAGAGGGACCTAAACTCAATCGAGGTCTTTAGTCCTTACACTGTATTTACTTACTAATGCTTTCTTCCATCGCATCTTCACCTCAGGACTCTTCTTCTTCTGTACAGGCAACTGTATGTGAGCCCTTATGAAATATCTCCATATGATTGGCTAAAGAGCCTCAATCTTTCTGTAAAGCGTCTAAGTGTCATCAAAGAATAGTAACAGTGCCCCATAAACCTGGTGTAAATTGCACAAGCCTTTATGATCATTTTATAGAACTCAGACTTCTTCCTCATTAAATCTGATTCAGCATTCCACTGATGATTTACGAGATGCCCCTGAGCCTTGCAGCAGCCCTTCCTGCTCTGATTTTCAGAGCATTTCCACAGAAACAAAAACCTGCAGCTGCAGTAGAGGCCGAGGCAGCCGGAGTGTGTGTAGTGTAGCACTGATGCAGCAGGGCAGCAACAGAGGCATCTGCACTGCTTTGGGCCAGGAGAGCTTTGTGGGGACAATCCTAGAGAGTGAAAACAAATGTTTGTGTGGGCACAGTCTTGGCTGAGCTGCAGCAAAGGTTTCCCTGTTTGGTTTTTTTTCCCTTTTTTTTTGTTAATAGGCAAGCTTTCTGCCCTCTTTTTTATCCTCCCTTCTTCCTCCACTGGGGGCTGCCCACACACTCCCTCTCCTATTCTTTTAACACTCCTGCTGCCTGTCTGACCAGCACAGGAGGTAGAGAAAAATCAAGTAACAAAGCCTTTTTCCCCCCATAAACAGGTAGTAGGAACCGCAGGCTGGCATTCCAGATGTGCTTAAACAGACTTGAACCCCTGGACTTTGACTGGCAGTTCCTTTATCTGCATCAGCCCTTGTGGCTGCATCTCTTCAAGTGTCCTGCCAGAGCCTGTGCTCGGGACTACCTGAAATATTTCCCTGCTATTCCCTTTCAAGCCCTTCTCTGTCACAGTGACCCCTATTCCAAGTGCAGGGCTGATACAAAACCTGTAGGGCTGGAGTCTTCTGACCTGCATTATTTTTACTGCGGAGGCTTTTACTTGCTAGCAGATGTTATCTGTATTTCTTGAATAGCCAGGAGCAGAGCTGAGTGGATTTTTTTCCTCGCTAATCTCTTGAGCACCTTGAACTTGCAATCACTTTGCAGAGTCAGGGCAGAGACTGAAGATTATGTGCAAGTTACAGCTCCTTGTGCCAGGAGACACTCAGGGGCGCTCCTCTTTCATCCAAACAACATTTCTGCTCAGACCTTGACCATTGCATTTAGTCTATGTAGAACAGTGGCATTTGCGTTCTTCCACAGCCCTGGGGAGTCCAGGATGATCCAATTAATGTCAAGTGCTGTGAGCTGGAGTCTACCCAGTGTGGCTGAGAATGAACGTCAGGTTGAACACAGTCATTTGGTGCCTTGGGTTTCCTACATCCCACTCCCACTTCAGACTTCTCTGTGCTTCCTGTGCTTCCACTTAACACAATTCTTTTTCTTTTTGTTCACTACTGCACTGGCATTTCTGGCAGAGTTAGAACTCCAGTGTTGTTCTCAAGAGGATTTCTCACTTGTCCTTGTCTCACCCTTCTGCACATCTCTCCCCTCTCTTCCCTCTTTTCATGTCATTTTTCAGAGACACACTTGTAGGTGGTGTGATGCTTGAGCATTGAATGGTTTTGCACTGCTAACCCAATACTGATCCAAAATAAAGGCAAAAGAAGAAGGAATGTGAAGGGTTTTTTTTCCAGGATTCTTTCTGCTGTCTTTCTGCTCAACCTTGCAGACATTAATTTGCCTTTATCAGGGCATTCAAAACAGAAAGGCAGAGTGGAGACAAGTAGCTGAACATCCAAGTAGCTGAAAGTGGAACAGAATAAACATTTCAGTTTCTCTAGGCTAAAGAAGCAAAAAAATTGCTTTGCTCTTTACAAATTAAAATAAGATGCAATTTTAAATTTTCTCCTATGAATACACAAAGTAGACATTTTAATGAACCATCCAGTTAACCAGGAAAATGGGGAGCTCTCATGAGGACTGCCTTCCCCCACGCTTCACCTCACAGATGTTAGGTTCTCTCTAAAAGAGCACTAAGAAATTCAAGCTAAGAAGTCCCACAGACACTGATGTTTGCCTGAACCCTAAATAACACATAGAAAAAAGAAAGAGAGTTTAGGGCAAATAGTCTGACTGGATCGCTGAGTCAAACACTGCTCACAACAGGACACTGAATTTTATTGAGAAATCATTACATTTCCAAGCAAAAAATACCCCATAGCAAGCAGAGAGTTTGCTTACAACTCACAGGACACAGAAACCACTGGTGAAGTAGAAAAAGCTTTCCCAGTGGGTAGGTACTTTCTCATAATTGCTTTATGCAAAAATGGAGAGCTGAGTTGAATTTATTCTGTTCCTTCTCCTTTGATCTGACACACACATGCTTTTCTGATGCCTGGGCAATGGTTTGTGCAGATGGAAAACAAGTTTCTCTCTGCTATTCACCTCAGACCAAACCCTTGTCTGTCAGTCATTTCTTGTTTCCTCTCTCTGCTTCCAAGTTCACCTGTAGTTTTCTGTTCACCCTGCGCAAAACAAGATCGATCTGCTGATCCCTGACATGTAGCTGATGCTGCTAAAGTGAACAAGGCTCACTTACTGTGGCAATTTTTGCTGGCTAAGATCAAATAGAGGAGCAGACTTCCTGATTCACATCACACACACAAACTGCAAGCCCAAGCAAGGCACAAAGCAGCTAGACAGCAGATTTCTAGTGACTGGCACCAAGTATCCCTGCCATCAGCTTTAAAAGGGACAGGCTTCTTCTGTTCTTGAAATCTTTGATTTGCATGTCTGAAAATGTCTATTTTTGTAACTGTTGCCTGGGCACTGTGATGACTTTGAAGAGGTGACATGTCAGAATCTATGTTGTGAAAACTATTTGTGTCTGTTTTTGGAATTATTGCAACCTACAAAACCGTACTCATGGAGAACATCAGCCTAAAATCTGTACAAAGGCAAATATTTATTAGAGCAAATCTAACTACCAGGTGCTTAACAAAACCCTAGCCTTCATCTGACACTTTTGCATCCATACAAGTAGATCTCAGTGTAAACCTACTGGAAATTGTGTCCTAGAAAATGAATCCAAAAAACAAAGTAGCAGAAGAGAGCATGTAACAGTGACTGTTCTGGGAGGGCAGTAACTCTAGATTTAGTAACAGTTCTGCAAATGTTTCACAAGTCTTACATATCGGACGAACTGCCTGTGATGAAAAAAAAAAGCTCCTCAAGCCTGCATCAGAATAATTGCTAAATCAAGTCAGGATTATATTTCAGCATGCTCTATAATGGGGTAAAACCATTTAAAAGGATATTCCCACTCAGTTCCAGATCCCAACAGCTACCTCTCTCAGAGCTTCATATTAAAGACATGGGATGAAATACTGCTTGCTTTGGAGCTGGTGATACACGAGATTTCAGACATGGCCGAGGCTAAAAGCTGTACAAATTCATCAGGTTCTTCTCTTATCTAAAAGGGACATTTGATTATGATCTATGAAGACAGAGGCTCTGCCTGTGCTGCAGTCCCTCCCCAGCAGCTGTGTCTGGGGAGCCACCTAGTGCAGCCACAGCAGAGGCTCGGAGAAGACTCACTGTAATGACACCACCTCCTTAAAAGTTGTGGGTCATGCTGAGAAAGTCCTTGACTCTCCCATGGCATTGCTGCAGCCAGGCCAGTTGAATTCCCAGGAGAGCAGCATTGCCTCAGGCTGTAAATGTCTCCAAGTGATCATCCTGTGCTGGCTCATTTGTTGGTGTGGTTCTGGGCTGTAGAAAGGATGCCTCTGTTCAGCATAACATAGGGGAGGGATGGCTCTGAAACCTAGAGCTGACCAGTCACACACACTAGCTGCTGTGGATGGAGAGGGCTTAAAAATCAGGAGTTAAAGCAAGCTGGGGCTGAGGTAGCTCAGGAGAACAGTCTTGAGAGTTCAGATAAGATGTGCATGCTAAAAATGACCCCACAGCACAGATGCTGAAATGGAGCCAGAGCTGGAGCTAGAAAAAGCACAGTAAGTCCTGGTGAAGGCACAAGAAAAAGATGTGTCAGAACTGTATGAAATGTATTAGAAGAGCTGCAATATGGGTAAGGTCAAGGGGTAGAAAGTAGGTGTGAACACATCTCTATGCTCACATGCTGTGGGTGGAGAGAGATCATTCATCACCTTGAAGACAGGAGCATGCCGTGCCTGGCTTGGGTTAACACATCTGTAGCCACACAGTCCTCAGGACATGGGTAGTCAAAGCTACTCCCCTGTGAACTTTAAAATAGTCACACCTGAAGGAAGCTTCCTATTGGAAGAAATTTTTCTTTAAAAATAAGAAAGAAAGAAGTATGTTGAATATTGGCTCCAAATATATGGTAGGTAATGCAACATAGACCTTTATAGCACTGCCATCAGCACGTGACAATACAGTCATTGGAAAATGCCTGCTGTTCCACCAGCCTCAAAATATCATTCCTGTGCTGGGACTGTCAGCACCTGCCAGCCAGGGTCAGCCCTTCACCACTCCTCTCAGTGCTTTTCTTAGGATGCCTGTAAACTCTCTTGCTTTGTTTTCTGCTGCTCTTGCAGAGTTCAAGGGTAAGACTGAGGTGAAAATCCTGGAAGGGGACATCCGAGATGTGACATTCCTGCACCGTGCCTGCCAGGGGGTCTCACTTGTCATCCACACGGCTTCCCTCATCGACACCCTGGGCCTCATAGAGAGGAAGCTGCTCTGGGAAGTCAATGTAACAGGTGAGCAGGTGAAGCAACTTTCTCAAACCCATGTCTACTATGTCCTGATCACCATCTGCTCAGGATAGGGAGCACCTGACCTGTGTTTATCCTGAGCCGGGCTAACTGTGTTGTTCTGCAGCTCGCACAGGCACACCTAAGAGTGGACACCATGCATACATGCAGCCCTACA
Organism: Lophotriccus pileatus; assembly: GCA_035583135.1. Classification (NCBI taxonomy): domain Eukaryota; kingdom Metazoa; phylum Chordata; class Aves; order Passeriformes; family Tyrannidae; genus Lophotriccus; species Lophotriccus pileatus. The sequence continues at coordinate 25,877,084 of JAWWES010000001.1, forward strand.
CAGTTCTGGGACTCCCCACACCATCTCCCACTGCAGGGCACTGCTGGATCATTCACTCTTGTCAACACTTATGTTTGCCCCTCCTGAGATCTGCACAGGCTCTGCCTTCAATGGTGATAGTCATAAATCCATGTTCAGTGGAACTTTCTGAAATCAGTTCAGCTCTGAAATCCCAATGCCCATCTCAGAAATCAGTTCTTATTCTCCCTCCCTGCATAGCATCCCTGCCTGTGTACATTTTTCAATTTTTTCAAACACTGCAGTTACAGCAATGTTGAGTTGATAACATCCCAGAGCCTGTGGCTCTTTGCTTCCTATTCTTTTTCTTCTTCCTTTCTCCTTTTCCTCCCATTTTCCATAAGGTCTGTGTGTGCAAGAAGGAAGTTGAGAGGAACAAGGGCTCTCCCACCTGGAGTTTATAATTAAAAATTCCCCAGCAAACTCAAAGCTATGGAGCGGTTTCAGTGACTCATTGGTGGGATCTCCCCTTCTACTGAAGAACCCCTGTTCTTCCTGAAAAGATCAGAAGAAGGGGAAGGTTTTGGCTTAGGAATGTAGCACCAGTTGCCAGGAAATTTAAATGTATTTTCTAAAAGAACAACTTCACCCCCCTCCATGTGATCCCAAAACTCTCTGTGCCTTTCACAAAACTGGTACTGCTTAACCTGCATGATCGCTGAGCCTCCCTGGCTGTGTTGCTTCAGCAACCTGGGGGAGATTTGAGGAAGATGTTCTTATTTACATGAATAGTCTTCTCAGTTTTTTGTTCCTCTCTCCCACAGATACGGAACTTTTTCACAGAAAAATAAGGAACAATACCTCTACAGGCACCACTTTACAAATATTGGCTACTCACCAGTGTTCAGAGCAAGAGAGAATTCTTAGTAGTTGAGTTGTCTCCTACCTGCACCTTAAAAACAGCAGGATGTCATTTTAGTTGTTTTATCCTGACTTATTGCCAGTATCTTCTGCTCCAGAACCTTTAATTTCTGCTCAGTCAAAGTCACAAATTGTCAGTGACCACAAATTTGAGCCCAGTGGGCAGCCTCTTAGGTCCCTGCCAGGAGGAAGAGCAGAAAGCCAAGTTCCCAGAAACCTGTGCATTGGGTAGTTTGAAAATATACAGGGTCGGTAGTTCAGAAAGAGGATTTGTCTTTATCTGCTGCTGCAATCACCTTCTTCAGGGCAGAATGTGTTGCCTAAATCCCTGGGGAAAAATAATAATTAAAAACCCCAACAAAAAAATCAAACAACTATTAAAATGTCCCCAAAACAGAAAGATTTGTAAGCTCCGACTTCACCTTCCCTACCCTCATGCCAGTGAGGTGTCTGACTATGGGTGAAAAAAGCTCACTGGGCCAGTGAGGGTTAACTGATAACATTTGCTAGAATGAAAGCACACACCAGTCCTGCTCCCTGAGCAAACTGACCCCAAGCTCAGTCAGTAAATACTGCTGCCCTCTTTTCCCTGTTTCCTTCCATTTTCACTCCGATGACCTTCTGGGTTTCTGACCAGCCAAGACACTGCCAGGTACTTCATAGGCTTGCAAAATGCAAGTTTTGTTTCTCCTAGAAAATAGAACCTTTATAATATAAATGTTTCAAGAAAACAGACATGGATGTTCACAAAGCAGAACAGAAGTGAGCAAGTTAAACTCGCCCTGATGCAGGGCTTTCCTCTGTGTCACATGCTACACAATGCCTCAGTGCAAAAATATCTTTTTAGGAAGAGAGGGAGCAAATTTTTAAAAGGAAGGGAATAAAGAAACTAATGAAATATAGTCTAAACAGGTTTGGTTTCACTGAATGTACTTCCCAGATCAGGACAGGATTCTTCAAGCTGCGGAGAGGGGAGATCTGGCCAAGGTCAGGACAGAGATGCTGTTTCTGGTCTAAAAACCCCTCTTTTTCCTCCTTTGGGAGCTCTAGACTGACTGGGATGTTTCACTTTTGAAGGTACTCAGCTCCTGCTGGAGGCGTGTGTCCGCTGTAACGTCCAGCACTTCATATACACCAGCACCATAGAAGTGACAGGCCCAAACTGCAGAGGTGACCCAATTTTCAACGGTGACGAAGATACAGCTTATGAGAGCATATCAAAATTTCCTTACGCCCAAAGCAAGAGACTGGCAGAGGATTCTGTGCTGAAGGCAGATGGCCAGGTGCTGAAGGATGGTGGCACACTGATGACTTGTGCCCTGAGATCCATGTACATTTTTGGAGAAGGATGCCCATTTCTTCAGGGTCATCTGGATAAGTGCCTGTTGAACCAAAATGTCTACCTGCGCTTCTCCAGGAAGGAGGCTTTGGTGAACCCCGTGTACGTGGGGAACATCGCCTGGGCACACGTGCAGGCGGCCAAAGCCCTGAGAGTCCCGCAGAAAGCCAAGCACATCAGGGGCAAGTTCTACTACATCTCAGATGACACGCCTCACATGAGCTACGCAGATCTAAATTACGAGCTGACCAAGGACCTGGGGTTTGGAATCGAGCCCCAGCTCCCCATGCCTCTGACAATGTTGTATTACTTCTCACTGCTGCTGGAGATCGTGAGCTTCTTGCTCCGGCCTTTTGTCAGATACATCCCCTCCACCAACCGTCACCTGGTCACCCTCCTGAACACTCCATTCACCTTCTCTTATAGAAAAGCACAGAAGGATTTTGGCTACGTGCCCCGCTACACATGGGAAGAGGCCAAGCAGCGCACTGGTGAGTGGATTGCCTCTGTGATCCCCCAGAGAAGGCTGTACTTGCAAAGCAATGCTGCCTAAGCCTAAAGAGAAGCTGAAACCCAGCTAAACAAGTAAGTCCTTGAGCTAGAGGAGAGCTGGGGGAGCAGCAGCAGCAGCAGCAGCAGCAGCAGACTTCAAAGCATTTAAATGAATACTTTGTGTAACAGCCCACTGCCCCCACTCCCAACTTCAGAATAAATAAAAGTGAAACATTCATTTGTTTATCAAGAACAGCCTGATCAGGGTAACTTTACTCTATAGTCCACACACACCTCTACATCTTTGCAGCACAAAGAAATACTTTAATAAGATTCCACACAATCCATGATGTGAAAATATCAAACCTTCTTTCACTCCAAGGCACCTTTAAGGCTTTTGTAAAGCACAACTTTTCCTAGAGCTATGATTTCTCTTTACAAATATGTGCCACTCAGCTACACCCTATTCACTCAGTGCTGCTTGCCAATCTTACCAAACACGCAGAAGGCAGAAGCCACCTGATTGCAAAAGCTGTCAAAAACCTTTCTCAATTTTTAAAGCGTTGTGCCATTCACCTGACAGCCAAACTTTGAGCACTGTAAAAGCATTGTGAGGCCAAAAGTACAATGTAAGTGCAATACAGTTTCAGTAAGGACAGTGTGTGGAGGGAGAGAAGAGGGAGATTTGGTCAGGTGAATGCTCCCTTGTAAATTCTCATTTTCCTAGTTACAAATGTTGCAATAAATCTGATGGGTGTCCAGAAAAACAGCTTCAAGAAAATAAAAGAGAGAAAAATATTTCAGGACAGCCTTGGTCCTCTGCAGAGTCAAGGTATTTGTGAACACTGAGGAAAAGTAAACAGTGCTGAAAAAAAAATCATGCTATTACCAGATTTCAGCTGGGAACAAAGGCTAACCTTAGCAGATAGATGCACATGGGCTGTTCCCATTCTGCTCTGATGGCCACACGAATTTCTGCAGAATGTGTAACTTGACTTTTAGGCCAAAAACACAGATCTTGTCTGAACAAACAGATGTCATACCATGTTTGTTTCTTCAGTGTATGTCTCACTTGTTGAAAACCACTCTAAGGGATGGGAAATTCTCTGTTCTGTTCAGGATGGCGTGAACAGAAACAATTTACCTGACTCAGTACTAATGTAAATAAATCACAATTCCAGAGATGCTGACAGCCTGAAGTCTGTGCTGAGTTTAATTATTCAGTGCCCTAGACATTAGATAGTCCCAGTGCAAATATTACTATTTGCTTTAGTAACATCTTTGGTTAACTGTGTAAGACCTGAAGTAGTACAATACCAGACACCAGAACTTCCAGTTGTATTCTGAGGACACAGAGACAAGTTTTCCAGTCTTCCATTGAAGGCCTTGTAAACACTGAGTAAAATAGTACTGTGGATGTTATTTTGAATGCCACTGCTTTCACAGATCACCATGCCATTGCCTTCACCCTTCTCCACTGAGCAAGCAGCACTCTTAACACCTCCATCAGAGTTTCCTATCTATTAGTGAGCACACAGATCTACCCCATTCTGAAGGAGACTCATCCCCAGCCACACTGCTTGCTGATAATACCTTGGGAAACCAAATGGAGTGCGATAAGGTTTGCAGTAATTTTAAGAATATGAGACTTGAAATTTGGAATTACAAACTCCTGGGTAGAATCTATATCAAGCAACCTCATGTGTGCACTGAAGTTTAAAAAAATATGAAGGGCATTAACACATCTGAGTTTGTTCAGGGCAGCACTTTGCTAAACTAGCTGTATAACCACTACTAGAGACCCCTGTGCCTCAATATCATGTTAAAAAACCCTAAAGATGTTTTTAATAAATAAACTAATTCCCCATGATTTGGTCCAACTGATCTTATGGCAGCAGTTTACAAAGGTCCTGTCCCATCCCTTTGCCCAAGAGCAAAGTCAACAGAACAGCCCCATGTACTTATGTCTCAGCTGCTCCAGTGTTTCAGCATAAGCTGCAAACCCACACAAAAGGACACATGCTCTGTTTTGCTCTCTTTGCTCCATCAATGGGGTAAGAAATTGTGACTGAAGCACCTTCCACTGTCGCAGATGCTCACTCGTGAATTTAAGCAAGAGCTTGAATTTTTCCGTGAATTATACAGTATTTTGAAGCAAAAGATGCTGACAATGAGTAAAGAACCAGCAGCGTGGTGGCATGGAGCAACCCGAGACACAAATCTTATGAGTCAGTGTTCCCAAGGAATACATAAGCCCTTGGCAGGCCAAGATTAAAGGCACTCCATTCCCAAGCTGTTTTATTCCTCGGGCTCATTTTGTAGCTCCCCCTGCCTTGAAGGCAGTACCCAGGCTCACTTCCTTGCCTAGCTATCCTGTCACTAACCAAAAGAGAAGAGGTCTCAAGTGCCCTGGCCAGTTTTGCAGATCCCCATACCTATCCTTCCAGGCAAGTTCACTAACTTCAAGCCCTCAGTTCTCCACAGACAGGCAAGCGTCACACCTGAGCTTCTGAGCCCTCAACCCTCCCCTGCTCTGCCTGTCATCTACACATTTGGCTTTTGCACTCTCCATTGGCCAGCTCTCTGGGGACAGGGGAACTTTATAAAAGGAGTCTCTAAGAAAAGTCTTCTGCTCTTGAGAGAGCTGAAGTATTTCTGCAATTCTTCTCCAGCCTTTAATGCTGTTTTTCATCACTGCCAAGCCACAGAGTGATATGGTGCTATCACAAGAGCTGGGATATGGGCTTGTATTTCCATCTGCTTGTGAGGAGACTCCTTAATTCCCCCTCTCCCTTCTTCAGAAGTGTGATGATTCACCTTTTCTTCCATGGTGACATAATCAAATATCCTGAAGGAACATTTCCTCTCTCTCACTCAGGGCAGTTTCCAGGATAGGTCTGGGGAGAGAAGGAAGAGGCACAACCACTTCAGATGCTGCTGCTTTAAACCCTAGCAGAGCATCAGCACATCCTTTCAGGCCTCAACTCCTCCTGCAGCTGCGATATTACACTTCAGTTCTCCATGTTTTCTTCCTATCATTGCCTTTCATGGGGACTGTTCCTCTTCCCTCCCCTAGACACACACTTCTGTTTTGTTTATTCCCCTCTGCACATCCTGTTCTGCTCCACTCCTCTCATGTATTTTTTCCCCTCCCATCTCCGTTGTGCCCACTCTGTTTCCCTCCACTGTTGCTGAGTAGAGGGGGATAATCATTGCCCTCCATCTACTTACTGGCTATGCTCCTGTTGACATAGCTTAGGATACTGTCCCACCACCTTTGCTGCTGAAGCACAGTGCTCCCTCACATCCTGCTTGATGTCTTCCAAGACTTCCAGATTTTTTCAGCAGAGCTTCTCTCAGTCAGTCAGCCCCAGCTCCGGCACACAACTTTGCAACAGTCCCTGTTGAATTCTGTCAGTTTTTTGTGGGCCTATTCCTTCAGCCCACATTGGAGCTCTGAAAGGCAGCTTTGCCTTCAAGCCTGTCAGCTGCAAGCTTTCCCCCTCTTTGGTGTCATCTGCAATCCTGCCAAGAGTGCACTTCACTGCCTCCTTTTCTCGCCAAAAGCCTCCTTTCCTTTCATCTCTGTACATACTCTGTTCTCCTCCAGAATCTCCATTTCTGTTTCCATTTCCATTCCCCTCTGGGCCTCTCTGTTTGCAGTCTATGGGCCTGCAGTCACCACCACTCATACCCTGTTCCTTTCCAGTTGCCAGCTTTCACTCTGTTTCTGGGAAGAAGGCTCTGAGCTGGCCACAGGCCTGCAAAAGACTCCCAAGTACCCATAATTCACAGCCCTCTGAGTGCTGTTAGTAAAGCTGCAGGTCAGCTTCGTGTATTTACATATACATACTTGCCTCCAGGGTTGAATAAGGCTCTCAGGATTTATAAGACAGAACTCTGCTGAAGGTGGTTATAAAACACCGCTTAGAAAAGCAGAAAGGTGTTTAACACAGTAACACCCATTATTTTCCTGGGCTAAATATATTTCATCCTAATGTTCAGTGAGACCAAAGTGATGGGTGCAGCCATGGCTCTGTCACTGAAGTAGGAGTAGAAAGGGCAATCCAGGCACACGGAAATAGAGCACGAAAGGAAAGGGGACAGCAACAGAAGCAAAGCTGCTATTTAATAGGGGAAGGCACTTAGCACATCAAAGAGCTGGAATATTACAACACATACTTAGAAAACTGGGACATCGTTCCCCAGGTTTAACAGAGGTCCTAAAATACCCACAGGTGCTGCCAGAGAGAATAAAGAACAATTTTTCTTCTGCAGTTGAGTGACTTGTTTCCCAAATGCAATCTCCCGTTGCCAGAGTCTACTTTGCCATTTTTGCCTTCTCAGTATAAGACAGTGGGATCTTTTAACCTCTCCAAGAGCCTTATGCCCAACAAGCAGATTTATAAATGCTAAATTCCTTCTTTGCTGAACTTCTTTCCTATTTCTTGCTACCACATCCCTTCCTTCAATCCCCACAACAAGCCACTCCTGCTGAGAGGGTGCTCATTCGCCACTTCTGTTCCTACTCTGACACCCCCTCTCACCTCATGAGCAACATATTCATACCATGACAGAGACCTTCTTGTCATCTTTTTTATTTCTTCCTTCTTTTACTCACACCATAGAATTTATAATTGATTTTTTTTTTTTAATTCTTTGGGTTTTTTGGTTGGTGCCAGGGTGCAGGGAGGGCCAGCAGAAGGTAAAGTGCAGAGATGAATCCAAGCACCCACCCACCCCGAGTGCTGTTGGGTTTGCATCTGTGCTGTCTTTCACTTCAGGTGTCTGCTCAAAATAGTGGAGTGCCTGTAATAAAAACTACTGAAATCCCGAGGGAATGGGTACCTGAACACATTACGCTGCTGCTCAGCAGAGAGAGCCTGTGCGTGCTGTTACCCAATAACAGACAGAAGCCAATAAAGACATGCTGAGGGACATCAAGAGGGAGAACAGGCACACCTTCTGCAGAGTGGCTGATTTGCTGCACATTTACATTTCACTCTACTTTGCAGCTGCTTGTTTATACACTCTTACACCTTGCAGGCTAGCAAAACGGCCACCAAAATGTACTTGATTGGTAAGAGCCTTATTATTTTGAAGTTAGCTGACCAGCACCATTCATCTAATTTAATTAGTTTGTTTGGCAATCAGTAAAGCAAACTATTGGTTATCAATGAAGCTCCACTGTCAACAGGATTGCAGTCAGTAAGAAAAATTTTGCTTCTGTAAACACACTGGAAAAGAGAAAAAAGGTTAAGGCTCCTTTGCTGGAAAGGTGTTTATTTACCCTACAGGTATGGAGAAAAGGAAGAAGTAGCAAAGATATGGCAGTGATAATTACATGCAACAGACAAATTAATCACTTCTGGTTCCAGCAGGTGCAAAAAGATAAGTTTAAAGACCACCATTTGCTGTTAAATAATTTGTCACTACAAAGAAAGAAATTTTTGCTTGCTAAAAGGGAACAGGAACTCTATTAATGCATATTTTTCATAAATTTAGGAATACTGAAGAAGTGCCAGAGGAACAGAAGCAAAAGTGGCTATCATGTCAATATCAGAAACACCCAATTGACACTGGTATCATTAATATAGGATACAGTCAGTGAAGGGCAGTTGGACTGTAAATGCCAAACAGCATGTTTTTATGAAGAATTCATTTTGTCAGAGAAGCGTGACACTGGTATTCTGAGTGCATTGCAGATTTCAAATAATGATAAAAGTTTTGATTTATTACTAGATGAAGTCTGATTTACACGTTTTCATTTTACATTATGATATTAAATAAATCAATATAGACTAAATGATAAAAATCACAGAATAAACGTTAACTTTCTCAACTATGATCTTCAAATCTGCATTTTAATTTTTAATATATTTCTTTTTAAAAAGCGTTGGCTCAGTTCATAGACTTGGTGCAGAAACACAATGTGAAACATTATGTATAACCTCTGTTATGTAGGAGAAGAGTAACAATGATCTCTTTACCTGAAAAATCTGTCACCTATACATCTAGATATAACAGATTATAGCAGCTTTGAAGCTAATTTGGAAAGTGGGACCGGAGTAGGATACACTTCAAAAGACATCCTTGTTTCACCAATTCTTGTCATGAGTCCTGTAGTCCCATGTAATATTCTTCTCCCTCTCTAAAGCTCTCCATCTGCATCTCCATCTCAATTCAAAAGCAACTGGAGAACCAGACTTACTGTATGGCTGTGCAGTGGATATCCTAGTCATACCAATGCTTGCTATTTCTAGGAGTTCCTCATTCAAATAACTAAATTTCTCATATTTCTTAAATAAGATGTGTCTCTCCAGTACCAGCAGCAAGCACAGAATATTAAGTAGTTGAGGATTAATCTATGAAAGGGAAAAGGACACTAATCAAAAGTAAAGAAGATCTATTAAATCTCCATCTTGGTTCTATTATAGGTGCCACTTAATTCTGTGAGTGCCAGCTGGGCTGGTAGGGGGTTTGTTGTCATGTGGCCAAAAGTTCCTGACAATGAGATGCTCAGTTAAGAGACTGGTTTGAACAGGGAAGCTCATGTTGTAGGGCTTCTCTTCTTGTCAAGTTCATATCCCATTTAAAAACTGCAGAGAACTCTTTAGGCACCAATAGTACGTCTACAGAACTGGTTTCTTCAAGCACACTTGTCATCAGTGTGTCATCACTTGTGCTCACAAATGCAGTCATAGGAATGGGCGGGAAAGAGGACTGTAGAGAATGAGAGCCCTGCAATAGCACGTACAAGTATCTTCCATCAAAATGCCCATCACTAAGTTCAACACAGTCACTGCCATGGCAGGCTTCTTTTGGTCCATCTTGCAACTGATGTCTCTTGTCTGTGGGGCTCTTGAAGCAAACTCTGGCACACAGGTACTCCTGGAGCAATGGTCTTTCTGGTCAGCCACAAGGAATAACTAAGAGATGAAAACTGTTCGTCTCTGAGCACAGCACAGTAGGTTTTGCCTGTAAGAACTGGTTGAGGCACTGTTTGTGCAGTGTTTAAGTTTTCTTGTTTCTAGGGACTTTTCCTCAGTACCTTTGAATTTACTGGTTATATATTTACAGAGAAAATGTAGTTACTTTTATGATGATATCATTTACTTTGACCTCTGTTCACGGTGTTGCTATAAATGAGGGAAAGGAACTAAGAAAATGTCACAGCAGGAGCTTGGTCACCTGTTGTAACAAGCACTGTGATAATCTGCAAACTGACCAGGTCCCACCACAGCATGTAGATCCCAGCTGGATCTCTCCACCTGCCAGTGACTCCCTGCCTGGACTGAGGCTGTGGGAACTCCAGGGAGCAGGCAGAGGTGCTGTGCTATGCTGGACATCGGTGCTCAGGCTGCTGGTGGTAGAGGGCAAAGCTTCCTGCTGTACTGGAAAGGCAGGTGGGAAGTGGCCACGGATAGATCTCAGTGAGGTCCCAGGGTAAGGACTGGGTCCATATTCCTATTTCGTCACCCTTTCACGGGGGAAGGTGTTTTGGAAAAGGGATGTCACGGACCGGCCGCTGGGTGGGGTGAGTGCAATATAAACCTGTGACTTTTCTAGTGTTGTCCCCTTCCCGAAGCTCCTGGGTAAGACACAGCGGGCAGAGCGGGATCTGAGCCTAGGACTTATTCCGCAGTGGCATCCTGTGGTTAGAAAAGACGGAATTTATGATCAGCTGTTCGATAGGGCTGATGCTTGCTTCACACCATTTAAATCTGCTGGCTCTGCTGGTCTGTGCCTCTTACTACCACAAGATGGTATCTAGCGATAGTTTCTCCTCACTTGCTCTGTGAAGCCCGACTTAATATTCTGACCGTGGAGTTTCTGTCTTCACAAGGTCTGCGCTTTTATTACAAATAACACAGTGCCAGGTTGCTGGTGCAGACTCCTGCTACTGGGTACAGTGGATTCAGACAGAGACAAACGATTAACCTCATACATCACGTGCAGCATTCATACAGGCAAGTATTCATCTCACTTCCTCTCCTGCTAACATTCTCAGGTGCTTTGCAACCCAAGTCTAGCGCTCTTACAAAGCAAAATTTCACAGTGTAGCTTTAAGGGAATGGCTCGATGCATCTATTTCGAGAAAAGGTCTCAGGTTCAGCTTCTAAATATTGCTCCTGTGGGAGTTACACCTTGGGCAGCTGTGACAACAGAACAGTTAGAGCACAGCTGAGATAGCATCTGGAAGAAGGTCCCAAACCCAGAGTGCCACTGTCTAGCTTTCTGTTCTTGTCTGAGGACAAACTGGTTCATACACTGGAAGTCTGCATGGGTCTGTGCAAGCAGGTAGGTAGCACAGGATTAAAGAATCCACAAGTTTCTCCCTTCCCTCCTTCCTTCAGCACTCCTGCAGCAAGAGGTGGAATAATCATGGTGATAGAGTCGAGGCAAAGTGTATGAATCCCTTTCATTATTCACTTTTGAGTGGAAAAATTATCCTGCTCCTATAAGGATCTGTGCAAGAATCCAAAAGCAATTGTGAGACTCACATTTATATCACAGAACATTTTAAGTGCATATCATGCTATTGAGTGTTGTGCTTTATACTTGGTTATTGTGAGTTATCTCACTAAAAACAGGACGTTGCCAATTGTTTGAACCAGAACAGTCAACAGGATAAATTGCCTGGTATGTCTAGGGAAAGAAGACTTCAGATTTAAGTTTTAAAAAAATTTTAAAAATTTAGCTTTCCAAAGCAAATTGCCCTTACTTCAGCATTTGTAGCAATGCTCAGGGTGAGCTTAAGGCAGCACTGCCCACTCTTGATCATTTCATGGTACTTAACTTCTGCCAGTTTGGGAGATATGCCAAGTCGTCTTTTTATTTTTTATGGGTGTTTTTCATCATTCTGAAAGACAAGGAAAGGGCTTGGAAATATTAAACTCAGAGTGATTCAAAGGCTCAAGATTTAAAAAAAACCCCATAGATGAAGACATGGAAAAAGATCTTCAAACTTATTATTAAGAAGCAAACTCATAATTCTGGCAGTCTGACTCACGAGTTATTTGGAAAATCTAGGTTGTTAAGCAGATAAAGTACAGTCTTTTCTAAACAGCAGCCAACTAAAATCTCACTGAGGTTACCAGATCCTCCTGATCAGGTGTTTCTGCACTCCCCCAGGAAGAAGGCTCCGCACAGTTCATGCCCACATCACAAACTCATCTCCATTCTTTGTGTTGATTTCCTGATTTGTTCAGGGCAGACTGCCATGTCCCCTGCACTTGGCTGTCTCTTCTGAGCTTTGCTGACTCCTGAAACAGGGAACTTGGCACATCCTTGCAAGTTACACAGAGGTGAGCGAAGGATGTTCTGCATTTGTGAGGCAGACTGCAAGTGTCTGACATTTGAACCTAATGTTCAAATGTCACCAATTTTGAAGTCAGTCTGACACTACTATCAAAACTAAATCATGACTTTCAAATTTTGAGCTGACCAGCCTGGATATGCCTTGAACACAGAATACAGCAACCAACAGAGAGGTCAGGAAGGTGGTACCAGCATCAGATCATACCCAGCCACATCAGTACCCTTTTCCAACAGCTCAAGCTGGCAGAGAAATTTCTACAGCAGGGGTAAAATATGAATGTGGGCAGAGCATCTTTCTGATGCAGCTAACAAGCATCTGGCACTGAACATTGCCTGTTCAGAGGGAACATCTCCAGGGCTACGTGCTGTGCTCTGTGAAGGGGTGGGTGTGCTTTCCCCATAGACTTCTATTAAGAAACAGCATGAGCAGGATCTGGAGGAAATTGGAGGCAGCACATTGAAGGGTTTACTTAGGCGACACACTGGAAAAGCAGCATTTGTGTATTATTTAAGCCAATAAAAGAATCAATGTAACGATGTCTCCTCGATGTGGCGCTAAATTTTCCACTGTTGTCACTGAATTAATCAAAGTTTGCTTCACAATTCATTAAAGCAATTAATTTCACAATTTGATGGCTGGTGTGTATTCAAAGAATGTAGGGATTATTTTCCTATGGAAAATTTAGTTGCAAAATATCTAATGAGAACCAGAAAAGCTAACCTTGCTGTGATACAAGTAGAAATACAGTGTCTGAGCTTGACATAAAGTTTTAGCAGACTCTAATACTAGTTTGACAGAAATGATTACCCAAGAAATACTGATTCTAAGATTTGAGCACACTAACACCAATAATCCATAGATTCTTTGAAATTATTGGCCTGGCTAAAGTGTACCACTGATACCACGTATCAGTTCATATCTAAGAGTGCACTTGCAAAAATGCCAGAGAACTGTCAGGGAAATCCTTTAATATGAACATTAATTAGTATAGAAATAAACCACAGACGTAAAGCACCTCAAATAATAATGGGATATGTACCCAAACAAAGGACAGAATGACAATATAAGTGTGTGCAACAGACAGTATCTTCAGAGATTATCTCTCCGAGGGTACTGATGATCTTATTTTGCTGTGTAAGAATCATTGCACAAAGGACTTTATTTGTGGTCTGTACCACTCTTTTTAGTATCATATTCTTAGTTACTTGGTTTTTCTTCAAAAACAAGTCTTGAGATAAAAAGAGATTGGTGTCCTATGAAGCACACTGTGCTTCAACACATCACAATCTTTCTGATTCAGCCACGGCAAACCAGTGTTAAAAGATCATTGGATAAGCACGTTAGAAAACTTAATAGAAAGTATCTTGACGAATTTCTATTTATCATTACTCAATCAGCACAGCAAACATGAACAAATTGCTCCCATCTACGAAGATACAAAAGGCACTCTTTTTTTATTTATTTTTTGACCCACTGGCATTTTACATTTGCCCTGCCTTGGAAACAAATAACAGAACAAAGGAAAGGGATTTTGTAAATTCAGCTCTACATTCAGAGACACCGCAGGTGCTCTAGAATGCAGGATAGGGAAGGCCCTCCTACACTCTTGATTCAGGCACATAAAATTGCAGGCAAGGACACATCACCTTCTCTTTCTTCAGTGGATAAACATGTTTTCTACTTCTACAACCTCACTGTCAGAAAGATTCAGACATCGTACGTATCAATTTGTGTGGGGTTTTTTGTGGCAGGTTTGTCCTCCAGAAAAAAACAGCTTTTTTTTTTTTTTCTCCCAGGATGATCAATCACTGGATGTTTTGTGGACAGCAGTTATCTCCTCTGTCAACCTTCAATTTCGCCAGGCTAAACTCTTCTCACCTCTCCTGATGCCAACTCCCCATTCCCTGTTAAGCTTCAATACTCCTGTCTTACACCTGTTCCACTGAGACAAGCCCTTCTAAATGCAGGTGACCAGAACCATACACGATATCTCAGATGTGTTCATCCTGCTTTCTGCAACACTGACACTTCTTTGGTTTTATCAGAAATACCCTTTCAATGCATGGATGCATTGACAATGCCATGAGGCTGTTTGACAGAGCTTGTTCTGCACACTGACAGCCTCTATTGATTCAGTAAGTGACTGGACTAATTCCTAAGAACATCCCCCTCCCTGAACGCCAAGATCTATTAAATACAAAGATAACCACCTATGGCTCATGAAGCTGCATGTCATTCCAAGGTACATTTGTAAAGTATCAATAATTTCTTTCCTGATATTCTGTAAGAATTTGCTCTTGATCAGACTTGAGATTAGACAGACCTTAGTTTTGACCCAGCACAACAATTTATTTTCACTTGCTTTTTTTTCATCCTGCATTGCTGATCTGTGTATTATGGCTGACTATCCCTTCTGTTTTTTCTCACTATTACTGATTTCAGACTGATGACATCCCAGATTATAGTGAAAGGTTTTGTTCTTAGTCCCTGGAGGAACAAGTTTGCATTTTGACTTTTTGTCTTCTACTGTTCCAAGCCTCAATATTTATCTGATCCTTCATTCTCATTGACAATTCTTTCTAGATTTCTCCTACAAACAAATTCTTCTTGCCATTACAGAAGATTTGTCCTAGTAGCAGGATTCAGGTGACATTCATTAAAACACCTAGAAGTTTCCCTCTCCATTTTGTACATCCATTTCCCCTTTATCCATAACTTATCCACTGTGCAGCTCTTGTGTTCAACTTTATATTTTCCAGACAAATTAATCAAGGTGCACTACTGCATACATTACTGGAGTTCAGTTACATTAGATATAACATACAACCTTCACCTGGAACATGACAGGTAAGTAGCACCTGATTACCCTGAGAACTTTGGTATTCCAAGTTAATTCTACATCTTCAGGTAATCTTTAATTCAAAACACATTCTGTGGCCTCACAGATGGTTCAAGTAGAGCCAGAAGCTCTGTAAAGGGATTCACAGGAATGCTGGACATGATCCACATACCAGTCATGTATGGGTCTATCTGTCCACGTGGGAAATCTTCCAGCACCTCACCTCTTGGAACCCATGCACAGGCCTCTGCCTCAGCTGCTGCAGCAGACTGCTGGCATCCACTTGTATTCTTTGGGGCTTCCTCCACTGATTTCCTTGCTCAAGCAACAGCATGGATTGGTGAACAGAGGGATGTGCACACACACACAGCACCAGCTTGTAGAAGAGACAACTTGAGGACATTCTTCCATTTTGTTGCTCTATCGTAATGTAGTTCATACAGGACTTTTGTGTGACCCCATACCAACACATCATGCTATTTTCCCAGTCATCCTTTCTGGTTTATATGGTAACAGATACACATCATACCTGATGCCTGTGACTACTTGTACAATGGAAACCATGTAAGAAAGCAAACAGTGAAATTATTGCTACACATGGACATGCAGTGCTTTTTTCTTCCTCCTCAAATCCTTCCCCGAATTTTTACCTGCAAGTTTGACTGTATGAGTGACTGCTCTTCTGAAACCTTTTCACATGGGAGTTGGCTCAGTCTGAAATATTGTTAAAAAGACTCTTGCTCTTCACATTAAAAAGAAGAACACCATCAACAACCTTCACACATCCCACATGTGAAGCAGCACAGATAGAGTAATGCTTCCTTTCCAAAGCCCACAGAAAGCACTGAGAGAAGCCAACTCCCTGAGCTACAAGATGAAGGCTAAAAATAACCCATTAAAGGATTAATTTCAGGATTTTAAAATACAGCTAATTAATATGCATAGGAAAGGCACATGGTCTCCAGGAAGGAGCACACACAATCAGAGAGTCTGCAAGGGAAGGGAGGGGGGTGGGTGACATGCAGGCAGAGTGCCAAAGGAGAGATAAAAGAGGATATTCCCTATATATATCCTTTGGATAGAGAATCTGCATAAAAAAAAGTGTGTTTCAGAAGAGGTAGAAGCAGAGGGGTGAAACACTTCACTGTTGAAGAGGCAGAGACAACGCAGTGTGACCACAAAGGACAGGACCCTTGTGAAGAGCAGTGAGGACAGTCATGAAGCCCTCAGTATCGGCCAAAACGTTATACACGAGGACAGAGAGCCTGATGGTACCAGGGCACAAGGTTTTGTGTGTTAGGGTTCAGTGGTCAAGACACTGTGACGTAAACAGACATAAACATGCTTTGATACACAAAGCGAATTTCAGTGAGGTGGCTTAAGGGCCGAGCACACCCCAGGGAGATGGGTGGAAGCAAAAGCTGCTGCTTTGGTAGTGATACTGCAGTTGGAAGCTGGTGCACCATCAACATGCTTGCATGGAAAGCTAGGGAGCAACAGCTGAATGCAAAACAGGATCTCAGGATGGATGGACGGCATGGTAAGGCAGCAGGTGTGGACCTGGTGTCATGTATTGCACTGGATTATGGAATTCCTTTGGAAGCAATTTTCTCTTATGAAGTAATACTGAAGTAGGTCATTGCAGCCTGAGGCTAAAGCACCCTGGTTGGGTACAGCCTGGGAAGGTTGGGCATTGCATGGAAAGCACTGAAACAGGACACACAGGCTGGCAGTCATGAAAACATGGTACCACATATGAGCAACACAGGTGACGTCAGACAGTAAGGATTATCCACAGGTAGTGTGAATCGAAAAGCAAATCTGGTTATTCAGGGACTGAACTGCAGAGCAGAGAATTATAGCAGTAATTCCACTGAATTTAATGGTGTAGGGTGAAAACAGGCTCACCTGAATTCATTTCCTCATACCAATTTCCCCGTGAATAACATTTCAACAATTACAACTTTTTCCATTTCAGAGGGCAGAGGAATGGACAGACAGACTTAAATGCCCAATTCACTGGCTGTTCAGTCTCAAGAAAAGCTGGAGTTTTAACTTGGTGTTGTAAGAAAATTAAGTTTATTTAGTAGCACTGCTTGTCTGCCTGTCCCTTTACCCTCATCTCTAAGATTCTTTGAACTTTCTAGCCACTTTCACACAAATTTGACAAAGGGGGAGAAATCTCATGGTTTTGTGAGATTCTTCTTTCACAATGGCACAGAAACAGCCTCAGATTGCTGTGCATGCAGCTGCATCTTGAGAACAATCTGAGCACTACAGCAACCTGCTAGAAGCAAGCAGGGGGTACAGGGGTTTAATTTTGCAACAAGGGGTCTTGATACATGTTTAAATTGAGAAAGTCCTTAGAAAAGATGCAGGGGAGAGAAAAGTTCCAGCATCACCAAGCCTATGAAACAAGGTCAGTTTCACAGTCCACTGCTCCAGGATGTTGCTGTTGGAGGCAAAGGACACAAACCACACCCTTTTCACTTAAAGACATTCTTTATTCAATCTTTTTTATATACAATATTATTTTTTTATCTGTAAAAAGTACATATGCAGGATTCCAGGTCAGAGGCAGAAGGTTTCCACATCAGAAGATAGACTTTTGCCCTTTTATTATTTTGGAGGAAAAATAATGTCAGTTTTAGACAAAGCAAGAATAAAGGCAGAATGCAAATCCAACTTCCACCAAGCAATTAGGATTAAAGGCAACAATTCACTGTAACAAGTCAGGCTGTCTCCTCCAAGTTTGTGGTTCCCATCTCTTCTGGGCATTTACAGAGCAGTTTGTTAGAAGGCGCTGACAGCTGGAGCAGCTCGTGTTTATCATCTCTGCTACAGTCGTACACACGTAACTTGCAAAAGAGCTTGGGGTTCCTCTTTGTATGGCAACACAAACCCTTGAGTCAGAAGACTGTTTCTCAAAATTCAAGGAGCAAAAGAGGGATGCCTTATTCAGGGTGAACAAATCTCCCAACTAGAGTATGGATCAAGAGCTTGCTTTCACTTTTTTCTGGTATCAAGAAGCCTGTTTCTTATTTGTCCCCTTAAAAACATGGACTAGACTTACCGGGCTCAATTTGCTAGAAGCCTGTTACTACAGCCCTGAAAAAATAAACTGCCTCACCATTTTCTGTAGATGCCCTCTTACAGTGTTGATCCTTTCAATGTTAATGCTATTAACCATCTCTCCATTCAAACTAAGGAGAATCACGTTGTGAAGGCTTATAAAGCATTTCCTCAGGGACAGAAGAGGGGATCATAAACAGTCCAACAGGCCTCTCCTTAGAGGACAGATCTTTAACCTTGAAGGATGGTGCTACAGGGGGTATGTAATTATTGTCACTTTTTAGAAGCCAGGTAACATTCAAATCCTGTAAAATACTGGTGGGAATACATCAGCCATGGGGAGGTAGAACACAGTGATCCACAACTCTGGAGGATCATCAAAGGTGTGACTGGAACATGGAACTACTTGCTTTTCCTTTTATTCCAGGGAACCTACTATTTTCCATCCTTTTCTTACACATTCAGTTTTAAGGACTACATTGTGCACAAAATTAACACTCAGAATGTCATTCAAGGGGTTTGTTTTTATTTAGAGGACAAATCTAAGAAGTTGACTTCTTGAATGCAGGACACACACAGCTCCAGAGATGTTAATGGAAGCTGCAGAAATCTGGCCTCTTTGAAAAGTCAAGCTGTAATTGTTAGAAAAAAATTTACTGCTGGCAGATCCTGACCAATAGGCAAGTTTGAGGCTTGGATTAGGAAAAGAACCATACATCCTTGTTTTGACTGCATGCAAACAGGAAGTAGACAATTCTGGGATTTCCAGGCTCTTGCCCAAGTCCAGTGTGCCAAAAAATGTACATGATTTTCTGTTCTTTATTTCATTCTGTAAGGGGAAAGGGTATTGTAGAAATTGGTAAAATGGGACAACTACCTAAAGAAAATGAGGATTGTTTTGTTAGAGAGTACAGTGCAAGACTCAGAAACAACTAGGACTAGAAAGTCGTTTTGTGCTTAAATTTACACTCTTATCTTCAAGAAAGTCAGTCAGCAGCAACAGAATGAAAATGGCAATATTCTACTGTACCTTATGTACCCAGAGGGAAAACAGTCTGAACTTTGGGTTGCATGTAATGCCATTCTGCAGATCAGAACCTACTTTTCTGTGAAGGACTTAGAACAAGGGCACATCACTTCAGTCAGAAGTTTCAACAGAGGTGGTGCTTGGTTATTATGCACAAATCTCGCTCAGAACACATCACCTCTGAACTCTGCTTGATCTAAGCAATCTCAGGATGAGACTCATGAATGACACAGCAATTAGTCCTTAAAATGCATTATTTTTGATAGACTATGCACATCATTAACTTCTGGAGGGAAAGGCTAGTTGGCATTTTAAGGAGTGATAAAGTAGAAACTGACTGCAGTTGGGATAACTGGAAAATAAGAAACAAGTGTCCTTTATTTGGTACCTGCTGCTTGTCTGTACAAAGAAGAAATAGCAGTACTGTACATCTGCTTTGAGAAAAATACCATCCCATAACAGGGAATGGCTTAGTCCTCAATTCAAGCATTCTTGTGGCAGTGAGTTAACCCATTGGGATTCATGGAGGAATCAATTTGAAGGGTCGCTCTTTAATTCACAAGAGGGGAATGGAAGAGCAGCAACGATAAGAAGTTTGCTGTTTTGGGGACTCCAGAATTCTGTCCTTGACCTTCCTCAGAACAGACTGGCAGCCATTCTACATCTGCATTCATTAGGAGGTGTATAGGGATGGCTTTATGGGGTGCTTTTAGTTTTCTCCCTTTTTTTTTTCCAAATAAAACAGAAGAGTCTGCTTTTCCTCTTTCTCCTTTGTACCCAGAGAGGCTTAGGAGAACAAGGCAATCAAGTGCCGTTTTTAACAAATAACAGTTCTCATGGGATTGGAAAAACAATTGGAAAACACAATGTATCTGAACTTTAGAAAATGAAAAATGACTAGTTCTTCAGTAAGTTACTGAATAATAATTAGAAAAATAAATTAATGTGGGACCAGTGAGAAGAATTCATTTATTAAACTACTTCTAATTTTAAAAAAACAATTACTGGAATCAGTATTATTTACTATATTAATTACTTATCAGTTCTCAAATTATTTTCAAAATACTGCTGCAATTACTGTAACCAAGTTAACTGGTATTAAGATACAAAGATTGAGATTGGAGCCTGTGGCCAGCTCCATGTCGTCTTAAACTAAAGTAACTGGCTGGAAAAAAGAATCTGATAGCATTTTTATTTAGATCCTGTGATGATTTCTATGTCTAAGTTAGTGTCATAGACAAGTGAAGAATAATTTTATGGAGGGAAACTCTACAGTCAGATATAATATGATTGGGAAAAAGTTTTTATATATAAAACTTTATATAAAAGCATTTTTGAGGGAGGAAAATAGCACCCCCCCCCCCTTTAGATCTGACGCTGTACTGCTGTAGCTCACTAAAGAGTTGACATATGTCTGAAAATATCATCAAGATTTTTTAAAGACTCAACCTTTGCACGAATTGGGAGGGAAAGGAGCTCCTAGAAGCTGTTCTTCAGAAAAGGGGCCAGTCACCATGGCAAAAAGATTTGAGAGCTATATAGGGGAATAAAAAGAATAATTTGAGCTGGAACAAGAGTAGAAAGAGAATGAGAAGGACAAAACTGAAAAGACACAAAATCTGAAAAGACATGAAAAAACCCAAACTTCTTTTGGCAAATAAGTGAAGACTGAAGCAGACTCCATTTAAGCAACACTGTCCACCCCAGCCATGAAGTACTTGAAAAAAACCCCATGCAGGTAGCAGCACCTCATTCCTCATAAATTAATGAAAGAAGAGACTCTTTAGTTTCTTTTTCCACTCATATGTAAGGGATGTTAAGTTGCTTCCAAAGAAGATCATGTTGCATTTGTACTGGAGCCCCAGAAGAACAGCAAGTTTTGTAAACTAAATCAAAGGTAATTTCAGGCTTCTGTCATAAACAACCTGCAAAGAAGGTTCTGTGAACAGAATCCAAAAAATGAAATGTAACTTTTAGGAAAAATCTAGATTTTGTAGAAAAATATAAAGCAACAAACTCCTGCTGCTTAGCTCAATGATAGTTTTTTTAGTTCCATATATATCCTCCTATATAAATCATGAGAGATTGTTTTTCTTATGTTGTCATCTCTGTTTATTTAGCTAAAAGAACCAGGACTGAGAATGGTTTTTTTATGTGACATGATTTGTGAGGAAGGGAAGCTTAGGCTCCTTCCTACCCCTGCGATATGCTCCAGACTCTTTGACTGTAGCTTGCCAAATGAACTAAGCCCACACTGCTGACAGTGAACTACAAACCAAATGCTTACTAATTGTTTTGCATTATTTTGAAAAGGGAAAATGAGGAGGCAGTACTTTTTATACTTCAGAGTTTAGCTTTAATAGCTTAGAGGCCCTGAGAATGGCTGCCAGTCTGGACAAACAGATGCTCCTTAGAAAATTCAGACAGGTACAGAAAAAAATTCAAATCCTGATGCTGCTGGTGTAGTGATGTTGCTTTTTGTTGTTGCTTTGTTCATGCCATCATAAAAAAAAAAAAAAAAAAAAAGAAAAAGAAAACCTAGGTATTTGGAACCCACCCGATCTGAAGAGGTGACTGGTGTGTTGTTCCTTGCAACAGTGAACAGCAGCAGCAAGTTCCTCTCCCTGGATGGGAAAGCCTCTTCTTCCTTAAGCTGCTGCATTAATATTATCAGTAGATTCCATGTCTTGCTAGGGTTCAAAGCATGTGAAGTCTCTGTCCTGCAAAAATCACACTGACGTGTTTTGGTCATGTATAAAACAGAACTTTTAATTTATCTATATGTTGAAGAGCTTCATTTCTCACGCCGGTACTTGCTTGGCTTGGAGGTCTCGTTTTACCAAATGTCTGTCTGTCTCCTCTCCTGCTTAAAGTCTCAAGTGGTCCATGTAAACAAAACAGAGCTGAAAACAGTCTCTCTCCCTCTTCATATAGCTGTTTTTATCGATATGCAGGATTTCCTGACAGTGTGGTGTTGGCTAAATGTAAAACAGGCAGAGGATGAGCTTCTGTGTTAAAAACCCAGTTGTCTAATGGTAGAAGATCATCGTTGGAGAAAAGCAGATACAAATACCTACAAATCAAGACAGAGAGGAAAACTGTATTAAAGCAGAGCAACAGGCAGGCAGGGGCAACACAGCAGTGTCAGGCCCTACTGTTCAGCAGCTAAAGATACAAACAAATTACTTGCTTTCAACCTTTGTACAGCACCCACATAACCTTCTTTATTATAATGACCTGGAGAGTAATTTTTATTATGATCAAGGCCTTCAATGAAAAGTTGTTATAAAGACAGCATTTTAATCTTTCCAAGAAACTTGTGTTTTTTAAGTCTCCCTTTAGAGACTTGCAGTGGAAAACAAACATGAAGACACCAAGCACAAGGATTTGGGGGACAGGGGAGCAGTGAAGTAGTTGTCAAAAAACTGAACAGAGTAAACCCACTTGGAAATTACTAATCCTCTTTAAGCTAAGTCAAAGATTTCATGGCAGCGCAAGAAAAGCCACTAAGCCATGGCAGATACCTGACTTGTCATCACCATTCTGGAAGCTGGTTCAGCTTCTGGTGTGAGGATATGGGACTATATACTCTGCAGAGTGGTTTGATAAATGTTGCACATTGTAATGTAATGCAGAGGACATGAAGCATGTAACAAAATAAATGTTACTGGACTCACATGGAAAAAAAGTATTTGTTATTTCTTTTTTCTTAATACACACTGTTGAATGTGGCTGTGCTACACTCTGTAGGAGGTAATGGTAGTAACGATTTCTGTCAAGGCTTCTTAATTCAACTGCTAAAATTCAAGACATTTCCCTTGTTACAGAAAACCTGACAGTGTGAGCGCAAGCGCAACACCATGGTGTACAGGACCTCTCATCTCCTGCTGCAGCTTGCTTTCTTGTCATCCAGAAAAAGACAGGTCTTGCAGCACTTGACAAGGAAGGGATGTCATTCCCATTAGTGGGTTCTGTCACATCCAAATATGCATACACATTGTTCTGCTGTTACTTCATGCTCTCTCCATCAGACACTGGTAGTGTCTGCTGCCTACGGTCATGTGTCACTGCCTGATCAATTCTTCCATGCCTTTATCTGCCAGCTCTATCCACAGCACAACCCGGTCAGTGGAGCACCACTTTTTCCTCCCTTCCTCACCAATTAACTGTTTACGGATAAAAATTTCTTGCTGAGATGATTCAGTTTTGTCATGTATATCTCTCTGTCCACACTTTTCATTTGTCTTTAAAGCATCGTGCCTTTCCCTTCCTCAATACTCCTGCCTTGCTCTCTCCTCTGCAGCTCTTTTGCCACAGCAGCAATGTTTCATTTTACACTCACTTTCTCATTTGATACACACTTCTTCTTTGAATAGCTGAAGCAACCTATTTCTACATCTTGCTCCTTCCCACTCAACAGGTACCTTCTTGCCAGGTACTGCCCAAAACTCTCATTATTTGCTGTGTTATCCTTGATGATTCAAAGTATCTGAGCAGCAACAACGCATGTTTGGGAGAGTTATCAATTTTGAATTTAAAGGGAACGAAGATGCAGAAGTGATCATTAATAGTAGAAAAGATTACAGCAGGCAATTCCATAACACACATTTTATGCCCCTCTTCTAAGGGACATCTTCAGTTTTCTCATGGCATCACATTCAACCCTTACGTCTTTATTTTTATTTGAGCTATCTTGACCTTCTGTTCTCTATTTTATCTCAATCTGAAATCAGTTTCTGGTTTGGCTAAGCCAACTGCATCACTGTCAAACATCTAATATCCAACTTTTCAATAAAAATTTGCTTTGTCCCACAATCAGGAAATTATCCAAACCAAAAGCCAATAAAAATTTCTGAGCTCTTTCCCAGAACTGCCACCTTCTGCAATGCTGGCACTACAGTATATCCAGTTACTGAGTAATGGATCAGTGAATTTTCAGATCTCCTCGTGATTATTTAAGATGCAGACAGGATTCTGGTGACACATCAGAAGTCAGCCTTGTCACCACAGAAGTCCCTTAGGAGCAGATTTCATTCTCTGATTTGGGTTTTATAGGCAGATCAATCATATAACATCAGCTCCTGGGGAGGTATTGTTTCTCTGACTTGACCTGTTTGAAACTGCTGCCTCTCTCTTTGGGAGCATAGCTTTTAATGTCCAGAAAATGAAGTTGAAGGATTAAATGAAATAAAATTAAAGAAGTCAACAGAACAGGTAGCAGTAGCTGACTTTATAATGATAACATAGGGAAAAAAAGTATTGTGAATATGTAGAGGAATATGTATTTCTTGTCAGTGAAACATGTTGTGGTGCCTGAAACAGGCATCAGCACTGCCACTTTCAGGATCTGTTTTCTCCCTGCTCCTTTTGTGCTCCCAGTACTATAAATTAATCTTCAGATACATCAGCTACAGCAAAAAACCTGTTGAGCCACTGCATTCTTCTAGAACTTGGATGCCAGCTTTTCCCGGAAGATGCAGGAGTGAAGAGGACTTACTTCAAAGTTTCAGCAAGGAAAAAGCTCTGCTGTACGTCATCGTATGTAGGAGATGAGGAATAGACATCCTTGACACCAGAAAAGCCACCACTAACTCGGCAATACTTGTCAATTGCCTGCAAAGAGGAAGGGAAAAGACATGGAGAATGTAAATGTAGAACAACATTTGGGAACATTAAAGAATCAGGCTTGTCCAACAAAGCAGGTGGTTCTTTCCACGCCACATTGTTCTGCTGTGAATCTCCTTGTCAGAGGGTGTTACGGACGTTAACAGTTTCTGCTGGCAAAAAATAAAATAAAAAGGGACTTAACACATACAGAAGTAACATCCTTCCAGGGCTACTAACACACTGCATTTGGCAAACTGCTACATGCTAGGAAAGTATTCCAGGGAAGAACACTTTCTTTCCTGGGTATTTACTGTTGGCTGGTATTGATGACATGACAAGGCCTCTGTAGACTTTTGCCCTGAGCTCGTACAGCTCCTTATAGGTAACACCGAGTAGAACATCCATCATTCAAATCAATGCTATATGTACATAGGAAGATGACAAACATTCCTGTGTTTTGCAGCTGGAAGGGTCTGAAGAGTTACAGGAATTCTCTGATGAGTAGCCAGTCACAGAGACTTATTTAAAGTAGGAATAAAATACTGTACTCATCTTTAGTGACTGTTGATTTCATCTTATAAACTCTTCTAGCTGCTGCTTTTTCCGCACATTTCCATCTCCTACATATGCTTTTCTCTGTTTCACCTTTATACAGCTGAAACTCAAGTCAGCCTGTGTGCTGGATTGCAGAGGAGCTCTTTTCCATTAAAGCATGAAATTTAAAACCGTAAACATTCCCTGCAGAAAGGGACCAATGGATCTGCAATTCACAAACCACCCAGCTCCAACACAGTACTGCAAAAAGCACAATGGAAGAGGAGGAGACTGGAAAGAACGTGTTAGTAGCTCAGAGCACCTCTCGCCTACGCTTTCATTATTCCACTCGCATGCACGACCTTACAGCACACGAGGATATCAGCCATTAAAACCGGCTCCAAAGAAACGACTCTGAAATGATTCAGAGGTTATTTGTGCTTCCCTGCTGCTTTGACTGTGTTCCTCAGCAGACACCAACTCTTTTAATAGACTCATGCAGGGACAGAAAAGGAACAGGGGTGAAGGAAAATGTTTGGCTCAGGATGTCTGTCATTACCAATGACTGAACGTAGCTACCTGTAGTTCAGTAATCTATGATTCAGCCCGTTAGCCTGCATGAAGTTTCTCTTCACATGGTGCTTTAGGCCCAGATTTTCGTTAATTCTGATTTTTGCTAGTTATACTCAACAGAAGCTGAGGGGAGT
The DNA here is from genome assembly GCA_035583135.1 of Lophotriccus pileatus. NCBI lineage: Eukaryota > Metazoa > Chordata > Aves > Passeriformes > Tyrannidae > Lophotriccus > Lophotriccus pileatus. Next base: position 25,902,902 of record JAWWES010000001.1, read on the forward strand.
CAAGGCAGGGGAGGAAATAAGTTTTGAATGATGTGCTTTTTATGCAGAGAAGACAGATTCAATCAAAGTTACCTCTTCAAGGTCCTTATTATTGCCTTTGCATACTAGAAATACTGGAAAACAAAGAGGAATTTTCCATTGGATAAATGCACAAGGAATGACAGCAGATGCCATCACTGAAATCAGGAGGAAAAGTGGAAAGTTGAGCAAGATACCTAGAGCAGGAAGTCACAGCACATCAGGTATGACAGCTAACCTCCTGCTAGTATACACTCTTATTCTGTGGAAATGTAAGACTGTTCATAGAAAAAGGAACAATCCAGCCTGGACAAAGTTCTTTCAAGTTCCTGAAGAGCAAGGTTTTTAAAGAAGCAAGAGATGTTACTGGGATGGTCATGGCTCTAGAGCCTGGGTTAATGCCAAGAAAGATATAGTGTTTCTTGGCAAAATCTAATTCTCATTGTAATTCCTTATCTCAAACACAGCTTTCTCCAAGTTTGAATGGAAATGATTGCTTTTTTGTTGGGACTTGAGTCTAAAAGAAGTAAATGTCTGGATGAATTTCAGATCCAGTTACTGGTGCAGGCTAGAGCTACACTGAGACTTATTCACATGCTGGGATTTGGGTTGACCAGGTTTTCCCTACTGTCTGGAGAGAAAGGTGTACACAACACACCTAGTTCAACAGCTCAGCCGACTTCTGAACAAATAATGCCTATGCTGTTTATGGAACCATTTGCATGTTCCTCCCCTGAAGTCCTGCAGCCTCTAGGCAGATGTTAAATGAATAAACAAGAGCACTTTTTCTTTATAGGCAGGAAAGAAAGCGCCTCCTCTTGCCAGTATCCCCTTTTTATAAAACTGTAGAACATGACCTTGTTCTACAGCATGGCAAGATGCAGGAAGCTCCAATGGCTACAGCTCCTGCCAGAATTTTAGCATCCAGAGTCTGATCATGCAGGAGTTCCTCTGGTCAACCTTTCAGCACCCTTGATGGTATGCGCCACAGCCTGGAGAGGTGAAACTTGCTACTGACTATGGCAAATGGAAAACAAGGAATAAATGGTACCGCTGTTAAGACACCATCTCCTTCCTAAGGAAGAGTTAAATCCTCGTGTCAGCGCAAGAGACAAAACTTGTTTATTTTGGAGACTGTAGATAATGGATAGCACTGAGATCCTGCTCTGTGCTGTAGAGGCCTCATGCTTGGGTAACTACGTGCAATACTGGTGAAGGTAGCAGGCCTACAAGTCTGGAGAAAGAAAAGGTGTGATCTATATTAACTTTTTTTTTTTCCTTACGATTACCAAGTAGCCTTGTACCTTCAGAAATTTCTCTTTGGGAAGGCAGACTCTGGCTAGACTTGTGTTCAGAATGGGCAAAGGATTTACCCTGGTTGATCAGAGTTCTAGGCAGTACAGGTCGTAATGAACTGCAGAGGAAAAAAGCCTCTGAAAGACTGCTATACAGCTATTCATCCAAGTATAATATTTTAAAATATAAACGAATAAATTGTCCTTGATTCAGACATATACAGAACTTCAGGACACTGGCTGAAAAGTTTGCTGCCTTAGACAAGCTGCTTAAAAGCCACTTGCAGTTTGCAGTGTGCTGCTTTCACACAGATCTCAGACTACTCAGTGAAGTGGCACCTGATTTGCCACCCAGATAGACTTTCTCTCAAGAGCTGAAGCCCAGTCTCCCTGATAAAAAAATGTAAAATTTACTGCACCCTAGAATACAGGGAAGTCCTAGGTGACTGGAAGGGTGTTAAGGTAATGCTACCATTATGAGGCTTTGACAGACAATAATTTTACAGTGGCACACCTGATGTTAGTTCCAATCAATTACGGAAACACGTGTAAATATATAGAAGAATTAGAGGATAACTGACAGCATGGTTTTATAGAAAACTATTTCACTCACAAGCTTGATTTCATTCTTTCATTCTTTTAGATCTACAAATTTGACAAATAAAGGTAACTGCAGAGCTGTAATAAACTTAAAAGCTTCTAAGGCAATAGACATGGTACTTTAAGATGTTATGAGAAGACAAGGCAGCACTACACCATATCAATGTAATTCAATTTAGAGCTGACTGACAGCGCTCTGAGAACAAACTGGCAATGCAAAATCATCACGAAATAGAGCTGCTTTTCACAGAGATCCACAAGGAGCGGCCTGAAGTTTTATCAATCACTGCAACACTGCTGCTGGCAAAAATGACATAGGTAAACAACAGCAGACAGTGTAATCTGGAGGTAACTGGGTGCCAAAAAAAATGAGTTTCATATAGTGTTAAATCTAGTCATAAAGGCTGTGTAAGTGCAGAACCAGGCTAGCCTGGCAGGCAGAGACACTTCAAAGACTTCTGTGGCCACATATGACCATTCAGTCTGAGTTCGTCCTAGCTTACTGTGGCAGAGGCACACAGAGGTATGGTAAAAAGTAGCAGGGATGTAGCTTTATTTTTGCACAGGGCTGTGGATGAAGTCAAAACTGGAATATGCAATTCTAGAATTCATTTTTAGAAAAGGATGATGAACTAACGTAGGTGCATGCATTTGGAGAAAATACAGTGAGAGACAATACAGTTTGTTTAGCATCTTAAGTAGAGTCAGTAGTAAGCTTATTACAATCTATGAAAACTCTTTGGAAAGAAAATATGAGGGAAATAGAAGACATTTTAATACGGAATAGGAAGTCATAGGAAAATCCAGTGATTGAGAGCTGAAATCAGGCAAATTCAAATGGGAAATAAATCATGGGGTTTTTTTGAACAGCAGAAGTAATTAAATAATGGAACAAACTACCAAAAGAAGTGGAATTTGTAGTTTCATCTATTCAGATTAGAACAGAAGAATATGCAACAGTGTACTCTTGCCAAATACATGTGTCTCAGCTCAAAAAAGACATAAATTGAAATTTCAGTGCCTGTAATGTACAGGGAGGTCAGAGCTGACCTCAGTTTCTTGGAAATAAAATTTGAGGATCCTCTAGATTGGACTCCAACTCTGTCAGTCCCTCTGACGGTGTTGCATATGACTTTTTTTGACTTTGCTAACAATATGCCCATAAAAACTGTGCCAGTTTCCTCACCAGCTGTGGTACTCACAGCTTTTATCCTATGAGACTGTGAAACCATGTTTTTTTTTACCTCCAACCTATGTCTGGCTCTTTTCTGTCTACTGTACTTTACTAGGTAGGATCAGAACAGCTTGGGTTGGAAGCACCTTAAAGATCAACTACTTCCAACCTCTCTTCATGGGCAGGGATGCCACTCACTAGATCAGATTGCTTGGAGCCCCATCCAATCCGGTCTTGAACATTTCCAGAGACAGGACTTCCAAAACCTCTCTGGGCAAACTGTTCTACTGCTTCATCACCTGCAGTAGAGAATTTCTTCCTAACATCTAATCTGAACCTGTCTTCTTTCAGTTTAAAACTACTGCACCTTGTCCTGTCACTATTCCTCGTATAAGAATTCCATCTTCCTCCTTTTTATGAGCCCCCTTCAGGTACTGGAAGACCGCAATGAGTTCTCCTCAAAGCCTTCTCTTCTCCACGTTGAACAATCCCAGCTCTCTCAGCCTGTCTTTGTAGGAGAGGTGCTCCCAACCCTCTGATCATCTCCACGGCCCTCCCCCGAATCTGCTCTACGAGGCCCCCATCCTTCTTCTGCCATAGGTCTTTTCATTCCATCTGACCATCAATCCTCAACTGCCCTGAAATTAGCCTGAGCTTGAGGTCTTGTCTATTGTTCTCACTGTTAGTAGGAACTCTGAACCTCTGCAGCACAATCCTACTTAGTCAGATACAGAAGTCCACAAAAAATATTGGAACGTTTTGTTCACACAGCTTAGCTCAGTAATTGGCTTTACAAGCCTATTGTGAAATGGTGGCTCTTATTGCTTTCAAATAATCAACCTAAAAAGGATTTTAGTAATTTTCTGTATTTACCCTCAATATCTTGCATGCATATTTCTGTAATACTTCAGCCAGCTCCCCAGCATACCATCATCCAATTTGGCTGGCCCAATACAATTGAGATGAATGTTGTCTCTAGTGCTAAGTATAGTATCAAGGAGAATTAGCCTTTTTTTATTAGGAAAGAGAGACCCTGTCACAGGGATTTATGATCACTGGGGAAATGTCAGACTGAACTTCGTGTTTCCCCATCCCCCAGAGACACAGGATTTGAAGAGATGTGACAAAACAGGCCTTGGACAAAGCACAGCATCTGCACTAAAGTGCCCAAGTTTTGTCCAAAAATCTAGATCATAAAGACCAAAAGAGGCTATGAATGGTGAAATAGATAAAGTACAGTACAATGATCTGCACATACACACAATCCAGCCCTCTGTGCAGATTCCTATTATAAAAGGCAGAGAGATCTGGGCTGCAACTGCTAAGAAACTTTACAAATGCAGTTTATTTAAAAGCCAGGTGATTCTGCAAAGTATCCTGGAACATCTCTGAAGAATTCTTAAAATGACAGAGGCAGACATGCAACAAATTGGTGAACTAACCCAAATCCATTTCAGCAGGGATGTAATCATCCATTCAAAAAGCAAACAAGGGAGACCACAAGAACTCAGCCATCAAACACCAAGTTACACCATGTTCAATGTAGAAAAATAAAGCTATTTAGAACTCAGAAACAAAATTCTCTTTCCCCAAAAGTTTAAAGAATTACTAGACTTCTGATGAAGAAACTGTCATTCACCACGAGAAGTCTGTAATAGTGATTGCCAAGTATGCTTCAGAGGTTGAAAGGCAAAAGGAAAGCAAACTCAGACAGTGTTGTAGAAGAGCAGTAAGCCAACTGCTCTGTGTGTCACACCAGATTCTTCTCTATTTATAAGTGAGGGAATAAACACAGCCAGATCTGTGTAGGGCACAGAAGAAGGAAAAGTAGTGAGTAGGTGTGAGGAATAAACACAAGAAATTATTTTCTATGCGCAGTGAACAGAAAACCCTGGGGAAGAAAAAGCTTCAAGCTTCTGTGTCAGTATGATGGTGGGGTAAGAAAATCTGTAATTGTGGAAAGGAGGGGTTTGCAAAACTATTTCTGAAGAGGTCGAAAATATTTTATGGCTGTGTTGGATAAAGAAATCTTTTATTGAGCAAACAAGCAAAAGAAGGCATTCTGTAAGGACAGAGGCAATTAGCACACAGGCTGCTTGATTTACAGAATTTTGATGCAGGTTGACAGAGGGATAAAATAAAATCCTACCCCACACACACAGAAAATTGGAGGCAGAGGGGAGGAAGGGAGGGTTTGTTTTGAAAGCATTAATAGGGACCAAGATAGGAAAGCAAATGGAGAAACCTGAACAAAACACAATTAAAAAACCCTTTACATTTGTAAATTCTGTACCCTAGTACAAAGGACCCCAATCTCAGCTTGGATCATCCAGCCATAGTTTCTGGTAGGAGCTGGTATTTGATGTTTCACAGACAGCAACAATGCATTCTGGAATACAAGTGTGACAAATGTGCAACTTCTCTCCAGAATAACATAACGCTGGTTGTAACAAAACAGACTGTAATGCAAAACCTCACTAAGACTATGACAGAACCATAATATATTTGGACTCTTCTACATAGTTGCAACTGTGCTGAGGGACAAATAATAATGAACTTGGCTAAATATTCTGAACCTGCCTTAACTATCTTCCACTTGATGAATACAGGCATCTCAACAATCTCTTCCTCCAAGTACTTTTTCTCAGTCTCTTGCATTTGGAGCGAAACTGGTTTTCACCTGCAAAATAAAGCTTATCCAGGCTTCTGTTTTGCCTCTTCCTTTGCTCTTTCCTCACCTCCTTTGTCTGTAGTCAAAATATTTCATTATTGTCTTGTTATCTCTGATGCATATTCTCATCCCTGAAACTGGCTTTGAGCTGCTTCCAAAGATTGCTGGAATTGTAGCAGGGAAGTGGAGGAGCTCTCGGGGGCTGTGGACTACTGATAACAGTAGGAGTCATGACCAGTGGATTCTATTTCCATGCTTAAAACTCATGAGCTGTATAATGCTGAATGCAACTCAACTGTGCATCTCATTCAGCAGCTGTGAAACAGCAGTAACTGTGTGCAGCCCCATATGTACCTTGGTTTACAGGAAATCACGACAATCAATTTGCAGTGTTCCAGTACCACGAGAATAAAGTGGCTACAAAGGAAAAATACACAAAATTAAATTAACAGATAATTAATGCAGTTACCTGTGTTGCTTCCCAGCCCCACTGCCTGTACTTGGGATCGTGGGTGAATCTCCACATATACCAGTAGGTCTCAATCACCTCTGGCCTTAGGATATAATACTTCTCATTCTGCCGCACTGCCACTGCCTCTACACCACCATCAAATTTGAATGCTTCTGGGCCCAGCTTTAATGCTGCAGAGGAAAGAAAAAAAAAAAAGTAAAGAGAAGTAAGAAAAATTTATTCCATACCAATCTTTGCAGGAAGGATGGGTAGGAGACTGCTATATCCCAAGCTTGTGAAAAAAACAGAAACTAGCTTGTCTTTAAGCAGTCTCATAAATATTTCCTATTGTTGAGGCCTATAATTTTTCTTATGAATAATTTATCCAATTCCTGTGGGAAAACTACCTATTTTCACAAGACTACAGTAATCCTCTTCAAAATTAATGAAATGCTAGGAATATAAACACACTAACACATTCAATTACAGGATAAAATTCAAGTGACCAACACCAGTTCTTTGCAAGCAAAAGGAGAAAAAAAAAAAAGGTCAACAGGGTTTTGATGTCCTTAGATCCCACCTAGCACAGCAGGAAAAGATCTTGGAACTAAACCAGGTAGCACCATTCCAAATAATCTGTATCTTTACCTAAGCTGTTGGTTTAAGGAAGCGTTGCAAGGCCACTTTAACTGATATGCTTCATGCTGTGATTCTTAAGTTTAGGGTTTACAACTGGGCAATGAAGTCTTAATTACACCTGAAAATAAATCTCCAAACTATGAGATTCACTATTTCAGCCCCTTAAAGGAAGCTGTAAAGGCCTGTGCCAGCATCTGGAAGACTATTCATATAAAAACTAGGTACCTGTAGAAAAACTGTCTATAATATGAACTTGCAATCATATATATATTTTATTATACAGCTACATATTATTCCTCAAATCCAACATTAAGAATGCACTTTTATCTACAGCTGCACCTCATCTTTTGTTTTGGCAAAGAACTTTTAAGGCACTGAACTTTGAAGCTGCACTCCAGCTCTAAGAAATACCAAAGCAATTAATTCTGTAATTCCTATGGGCTAGAGGTTCAATTAACCATTGTCTCATGGGCCTGAAAGGGGAACCTTAGAATACTGCAACAAAAAATGAGAGCAACTCCCAGTGCAACCCCCAGCAGAAAATCTCAAAAAAAAAGTTCCTTAATCTTCGTGGTTCAAGGGAGTGTGGCTCTAGATGCCAAAAGAAAAAAGCACCATGTGTTTTCAGCCACATACACTCCACAAAGAAATGTTTATGGTACTTCTTTCAAAATGGACCACTTTATCGGTTTCAGTACAAAAATTATACAAATTTCACTGCAAAATGATAGGTTAGATACAGAGTTCTACCTATTCAAAATTAAGAATATAAGAATGGTCATACTGGACCAGACGGAATTCTTTCTGTTTCAGAATTATGTTTCCAACAATGCCCAAAATCAGATATGGATGGGGAAGTGGAGGAACAGGGGTATGAGATACCTTTTTCTAGCCTTCCTACCAGTCTCTAAGTTTTTTGAGCTCAACACTGCTCCCAAACTAGACATACTTTTTTATGTGGTCAGTAATTCTTAATATATTGATTTATTTCTCAAGTACTTATCTGATGTTTCCTTAAATCTATGTAAGCGTTTTAAGCATCCAAAACAACCTCTCCTAAGTTTGTCTCTACATCTCTAATACCTCTTTGATGCAGACCCTGAGTGATTTCGCAAATCTGCTGTATCCTACCTAGAATGTCCCTTTTCCACACTGAATAATACCATCCAATTCAGCTGTGACTTCAATAGAAACTGTTCCAAGCCTTTAGTTTTTCTTCCTGCCTTTCTCTGCAACTCTTCCAATTCTACTATATCCATTGTAAAATGAGCGGACCAGCCTGAATACAGCAAAAAAAGTGCGGACAAGATTAATACAGTGACATAATGACATGTTTTATTTTGTTCTTTCTCATTTTGTTTTTCCTGAGTGCTACTGAGCTGACATTTTCATAATCTCAAGAGCAATTTCCTGAACCGTAATGGTCAGTTAACAGCTCATCATTTAATATGTGAGGTTAGGAATAATTTTTTCATGGGTGTCTCACTTTATATTTAACTACACTGAATTTAATTTAGTAATTTATTATGCAATTACTCAACCTCAAAAGGTCCTTGTGTAGTGCTTTCTTTGTTATTATCGGCACATGTACCTTACTGTTCATGCCCTTTTTGATAATTTATACATGTATATATATTTTATTTACAGACATTAAAAATGTAAATATACTATACATTTATACATATATGTATTAATATACTGTACTTTTATACACATCTAACACATAAGGTGTATAAATATACTATACATTTTACACATCTATACATCTTCGTGTATAAACATGTATCAAATACATCCAAGCACCACCGGTTAACCAGCATTTATCCATTGCAAGAGCAGGCTATTTACCTCTACCCTGTTTGTTATACGATGCCCATATTTCTTCCTCCATGCAGGTACTTTCTGTTCATGCAGTAGCTGCTTAATGTCCCTAACAGGCCTTAGTAAAGCACTTCTGAAAAAGCCTTTTGGAAATCAGGTAAATATGACAACTATATTACTCTAATCCGCCAAAGCAGCTGGATTTCAAGGCAGTTCTGGTGATGCATCATCTGCAGAAACTGTGATGCCTTCTCTTGCTTGTAGCCTGCTTGTGCATGAAATCTTTAATTATTTACTCATACCTATTTCTAATGCTATTGGGCACTACAGGAAATTGTACTACGCAAGGATGGGTGACCCTTGTACATTGTGACGATCTCACTGAATTCTTACCTGAAACCAAGGATCTAAAATTAATCACAGCACTTCTACTAACGGCTACCTAAGGAAAAGAAGCTACTATGAACACTATGGTGCTTTCCAGGGGAGCATTCTTCTAATCCAAGAATCATATAAGGACATTTTACAATCCTATAACAGTCACAGTTTAATCCAGCTATTTTCATATTAATGGCACTGATAGGCTATAGTCTAGTCAGGGAGAGGAGATGAGAAACAGTTTCATATCAAATGTGAAACTGCAAAACTAAATTAGTTTTAAACTAAACAATTTTAAAACCAGATTTAAACTGATATAAAGCTGACTTCAATAAGAGCTGTATATAGCACTGCTGAAAACAAGGACAAATCCTCAGACTTTTAGAAAAATATTTATATTTATACTTTGAGAAATATTGTTGAAAACATTGTTTAATGTTTTGTGTGTTCTTTTAAGACTGCTGTCAATCTAGCAATAAATGTTCTGAAAGTAAGAAAGGATTCATAATTATAATAATATTTTCTAAGCTCAAAATCATATAAAATTTGAGCAATAGAACCTCCAAGATACTTCTGAGGTTCTCTGAACCATTCCATCAGTATGCATTGTTACATCATACTTCTCACAAAAACAAGTAATTATTCTCGTTTGTTCATCTTTGCCTGTTTAGCTACTTACTGAGAGTCTTGGAACAGAGTCAGCATCTACTCATACCCTTACAATGTCTCAGATGAAATCTTAATTCACCTGGCTTATTCTGCATTGAAATTGTCACACATACAAAAAGAGCTAAAGCTGCACCCAGATTCTGAGGACAGCTGTTGTCAAGAAACTTTAAAGATGTGCAAAAAAATGTCATTCTAAAATAATCTCCCTGTAGTCAGCCAATACTATCAGCTAACGAATAGGAAAATTTTATGTATAAGGGATGGTATATTTTACTAAAAATACTGTGTGCTATAGATCAGCACATGCTGCCACCTATATAGATAGTTTTGCTTATTTATCTAACCTCTACAATACCTATGAAAGCTGGTTATTCAGATTGATTTCTTAGTGGTCCTACTCTTTCAACTTCACTGGACTTCTTTCTTGTTGCCATTTACAGATTTTGCATTGCCAGTTATTTTATGCCTTTGCCACGTTTCTCTGTCATGCACGTTAAGCATGAAAAACAAATAACTAATCCTCAGTAACTGGAAGACTTCAAGATGTGCAGTCCACACACAAGCTTAAATATCAAGAAACCTTGCACCATGAGCACATGAAGCCGCATTTTTGTAGCCTTAGCACCGACAGCATTATGATTTCTTGTGCTGCTGTGTGGGCATACAGATCAGAGCAGGCCTCCCATCTTTGTTTTTCTCAATCTTCTCTCCAAATTGAGAGCACACTGGACTACAGGAAAATCCTGAAATCTCCTGTCACAGGATGGGAGATTTAGTATGGCTTCAGCAATAATCTACTGAAAGGTTATGGTACAAAAAAACCCCAGAGTAGGTAGGAAGCAAAAGCATGTGTAGATTACACATCATAAGACTATTCTGGTTACAGTTAAGTTTTCTGACCTTGATCATCAATAAGCCTTTTCAAATCCTTGGTGTTTCCAAAGGGTGCCACATGCATTCACAATTTCCTGAAGAGGTGAAGAGCCTCAGGGCTCTCATGTTGTCATGCAACTCCCTTGCTCAGAGGCAGACCAGAATCACAGCCGTATCCCCTGCCTTCACTTCCAAAGACCATCAGCTTCCTCCCGCCGGTGAATTAGAAAGGCACCCTATAAGGAGTGCTACAGACTGATCCTTGGCTTAAGCAGAATCTACAGGAATTTTCACAGAGCCATGGCAAGGGCCCAAGCTTCTCAGGAAATACCTAATCACTTCTCCAGCCTCTGACTCAAGAGTCAAAGGTCTTTTCTCAGATATTCCTGAAGAACATTGATAGGTAACTCAGATCATCAGAGAGACTATGCTCCTGCATAAACTTTGTAATGAGGGAAGTGAAATTCTCTCATGGAAGTGATGCCAGTTGTCACTGGGACATGATCCCCATGAAAATACATCAGAAATGGTCTCAAGGGGTTTCCAGCTTCTCTCTACTAATCAGCACTGAAATAATCAGCTTTCTGAAATATTGATTTTTTTTTTAAATAGGCTTTCATACCTGCAACATGTGCAACAGGTTGGTAACAGTTGGCAATATAATGCCCTCATTTTCCAGAAGTGTTTTTATTCTGTGATATTCTCTTTCAGTGTTCCTAAGACTGGACCTTGAAACAGTTTTTTCTCCCCCTCATGTTCAGCTATGGAAATTTAGGTTGCTTTATAAAGTAGTGTCTTTATACTAAAACACCGTCTCACCAGGGTAAACTGCAGTTTATTATGAGCATCCTGGGAAGACACAGGAAAGGACAGCTCTAGTTGGTTTCTCTGAAGAAAAGAGCTGCCTATCCCCAGCACAGTCTCAGCACCTTTCTGCCTCTTCTGGGGATGACAAATTGGGCAAGAGTTCTCCCAAGTCCATAGGAAAAAAGATCGGCTTTCCTCTTTGCTCACTGAAACATAAACCTATCAGCTGAACCGGGATGACTGTCTTCCCTCTGAAAGATTTTTTTTTTCTGCAATCATCTAGTTCTGTCATTAAAGGTACAATTAAGTCTCAAATCCTGCTGTTAAAGCATAATGAAGGAGCTGACATTTTGCCCATGTAAGTTATTTTCTTTGAAAAATCAGTCCAGAAAATAAAAAACCAAAACACGCAAACAAAAACAATCCACATTCCTGGGAATGCATGACTGAACAAAAGAAAATGAGGGCATTGCAAATTTATAGCTGCCTCTACAACTTTCAGTCTTTCTTGCATGTGTGTTCCTATACGGTCATTAAATATGTAATCAAAACTTTTATCTCTCCCATCTTTTGACTTATTTAGGGTACAGAATAAACATCTGAAGGAATAAATTAGGTCTGTTCAAACAACTGTAAATTTAGCATTGCTTATTTTTAAATGTCAAATTAAACATTTAAATGCAGTTTTTCAGAATGCAACAATAACTACTACGTCCTTCCTTTGTTCTTAAGCATCCTCATATCTTTTTTCCTTTTTCTTAAGGCTGTTGCTACCCAAATAAAATTATCACTTGTGTGACTAAATTATTTAAAAAGACAGGCAACTATACAATGATACAATGTAATCCTGTGAATAAATACATGGATTCTTATCTCAAAACTGCTTGAGTTTTAGTTACCATTACTTCTACTGCAAAGTTATTTCAGAAGCTCACTTCTCTGATGGCTACACATATCCATTTCCAACTTCCAACCTACATTTATTCATGGTGAGCTTAAAAATCTTGCTCTTGTTACAACTGTGATCTTTTGTATCTTAAAAAATATCTCTATTTCTTTTCAGTGTTTAACCCTTGAGATGACAATACATTTGTTCCCTTCTTTGGTATTATTTTTCTAGCCTGAGTGGGCTGATCTCTCTTATTTTCCCTATTGTAAGATACAAGCTCTTTCACTTTAATTATTCTCTTGGTCCTTCTCTGTATTTGTTCTGTTTGAAATTCAGATTTGTACAGAGTATTTTGGGTGACAATTTACACATGCCTTCTAAGGCAGTCTCAATATTATCTAATCTCTGCTGAAAATTCTTCATCTGATACAAACCGGGACTGCACTGGCATTTTTCAACTCCCAGTTTAGAGAAAGAGCTCCTGCCTTTTTCTAGTGAACTTATTTCTGACAGTCCAGTTCTCAAAATCTTCCTGCTTTACTATTCTGAGACTCTTTCATTTTAATTATGGCTTATAATTTTGTAGTCGCTCTAAGTGCAATCAGCATGCTCTCTAATTCAATTGTACTTACCCAGAATGCACTATTACCAAAACCAGTTAAAAGTGTATTTACAAATATTTCACTCAATTGTAAGAACAATATACATGAAACAAAACACCCTATATATCTGTGCAGACAAGAGTTCACACAAATTGCTTCCTCCCTGTATCCATATAACCTATCTTACCTGGTTGATCCAAAAATAAGGATAAACATGCATGAAGGAATCATATTAAAGTCTTGTTTTACATTTACTCACCGTGATGTAGAGTAGAAGTATATACATGGATGTTAAAATTTATACTCATATAAAATCAGGGCATGTTAGACAAGGTGTAGGTCCATAACAAATCCTAAAAACAATTACAACAGCTATTGAAATAACTAGATTAACAATAGATCTTACCTGTCCTGTCATACGACTCATGACATGTATGTGCAATTTCAGCTCCAAGCTGCAAATAATGTCCAGCTTTATCATCTCTGGAACCATCTGCTCCAAGGGCAAACATTCCCCCTGCAAAACAGGTCAAATGACCCATCTTTCTTTCAAGATGCCCGTTCTTCCACTCTCCAATGAAGGTCAGTCCTCCATTGGACTTTCTGATGAGATGTTTTTCTATGGCCTATGAAAAGATTAAGAGAACTTTCAAATATATAGTTTCGTATGCAAGCTTTACATATTAACTCTCTTTCAAAGAACAAAGTATTGTGTTCAAAATGAAAAAAAAAATTTCTCCTTCTTTCAAATTCACTTCTGAGCAAATTCGCTTCTCAGGAACAAAGAATATAATTTCAATGCACATAGAAAATTGTCCTAACTGCTAACAATGCTAATGAGATAAAATATAGGAAAATCATAGCATAGATAACATTGTACTTTTAGTTGAGAATTCAGCACTTATTTTATGGCTCAAACAGTATATGTCTACCTGTTACTTCTGAGAAGTATCCTTTTCTTCCTCTGTACACTCTGTGCTTACTCAGAAAACATAACCATGTTGGAAACTTTTGATCAGCAACATATGTAAAGGTAGCACCTGTACCCTCAGTCAGTGACAGGAATGCTGCATCCACCTTCTAGCTTCTCCAAAGCAGCTCACTGATTGCACATGCTCAAGTGATGGGTGAATATCAGAACTGCTGTTCACAAAAGACATTATCATTTTATAAGTGAAGCCACTGCTGCTTTCTTTTTGCACACTTGTACCAATATATGTTGTTGCTTGTGACTTAAAAATTGTATTCTTCTCTTAGTAAGAGGAATAGCTGACCTAACTGTTTAAAGGTTGAAGATTAGATGGAACAATATTTGCTTAAGCCTCTTTCAGAGAGGTTCACAATTCCCACCAATGAGCTGCATCAGACACTCAAAAAGGCAATGAAAGAGAAGTGCTGGTCTGCATTTCTGTTGGGTTAATTTCTTCACTAATACTACTGACAGATCCAAAGTTTGTGCTTATGGCAGGATCCAGTGAGAAGAAAGCAGAAATAACTGACAGAGCATAAATCAGTAAGTCTCTGACAGCTGAGAGAGTGGTTGTCTAACCATCATGTAAATTAGCATTGAGGACTAGCATGACATCATAGCTTCTGCTGCTAGGGAGTCTGATGTGGTTAACTGTACAAGTCTCATTTGTTCTCAAAGTACTGGTACAGGAAATATTGGATCTGCTGAAAACTGCCACTAAAAAGGATACTCAGATCTGTAGCATTAACTCTGTTGATTGAATTATCCTAGACTGTGACAAAACTGACATTTTTTGACCATATGGTACTTAGAATTTGAGTCCTCTGAAGGAAAGCCACTTTTACTATGAGGAGCAAGAGGGAATAAAAATGTATGAATTATTTATTTGCTGGAGGAAAACATTTTTTTCCAAATGTTGTGTGAAATTCCCTTTTGAATTGTATCTTTTTGTAATTTCATAACTGTTGAGGAGTAAATGGTTGCAGAAGCATTTCCAGTGGGACCAAATTGCTGTGGTTAGCACCAGGAGACCCAGCAAAGGCCAAATGTATACTCTTCTCAATGAGCTACTCCTTTACTCTAGACTTGCTTTCATGGTTTGACTGAAGAACATGTTCTAGGTGCAAAGTGCCCCTCTTCTGAGCAGAGAACACAACTTCTGAACTTGAACATCACTGTCTTGTAGGAGGGGGAGTTTTTGAAATCTGAAAATCAAGTTCTATCAGCTACTTAGTTACTAAGCCAGATTCATGAGTCACAAAGGGAGCATCTGAAAAAGAAAATAAATGCAATCCTCTCAAAATACTTTACTGTTGAACAACCCACACCTTGCTAACTACACAAAAAGGACAATTAATATTTACAGTAACTAACAAGGAATAGCTAGGCATTGTTGGGAGCACTGCCTAGTGTATAAGAAAAGTTTGAGCAGGTTGGGATAGATGTGGCATTTGTATCCTGAGCTGAATGTCTGGGGCCACAAAGCACTATGACAAGCACTGCAAAGCAATGACCTCCTGCTGGACCACGAGAAATACACATGCATGACAGTGGACATGTATACACAAGCTTCCATGGAAAAGATTTAGTTCACATCAACTAAGAGATTCATTGACAGAAGAAGCTTTCTTAGTCTGTGAAATGCCAAAACCAAGAGTGGCTGAGGTCACTTGGTTTGTTCTGCCTAGAGAAGAGGAGACTGAGGGGAGACCTCATTGCAGTCTTCAGCAACCTCATAAGAGGAAGTGGAGGGGCAGGTACTGATCTCTTCAATCTGGTGACCAGAGACAGGACCCAAGAGAACGGCATGAAGCTGAGTCAGGGGAGGATTAGGTTGGATATTAGGAAAAGGTTCTTCACCCACAGTGTGGCTGGGCACAGGAACAGGCTCCCCAGAGAAGTGGTCACAGCACCAAGCCTGACAGAGTTCAAGAAGCATTTGGATGATACTCTCAGGCACATGGTGTGACTTTCAGGGATGGTCCTGTGCAGGACTACAAGTTGGACTAGATGATCCTTCTGAGACCCTTCCAACTTAGGACATTCTGTGATTCTATGCAAAACCTGAATGTTCTCTATCTGATGTTCATGCTTTCTGAGATTTTTATGACTCTAAAAATAGCATTTTCTGAGTTGATTTACAGCAGTGCTTGCCATTTTGTGACAGTCAAGCACACTGCTGAATCTTTCTTTTAGCTATTTAATGCTGTGCAATAAGAAAGGGTGAGGATCAAATTTGTGAGCCTACAAGATGAGACTACTCAAAACAGCAGATTAAAAGAAGCTCCCCTATCCTCCAGCTGATGTGAGAAGGAGAAAAGACAGTTGAAACCGGACTAGCTGGGAGGTCAACATCACAATGCTGAAAGCAAAGTTAAGAGGCCCATTCTCAATTTTTATCACCACAAAAATTTCCCCAAAAGTTTCACAATTTCAGCTAAATTTTTATCACAGCTGCGAATCTACATACTAGGACATTGCAATGAAATGTCCTTTACAGTGGAAGACTGCATTAATGCTATACAGCACAGAGAAGTTACAGATATATAACTTGTTTGTACTCTTGTTACAAAATACATGGTGACCTGGATAAGGCTTCTTACTCCATGGATCAGAAATCATGACATCTGAACAACAGATGCTGTATTTTTCTTCTTCTTAATACCTCCAAGGAATGAGATATTACTGCCTATTGCAAGACTTGAGAGTGAGGTTATGGTTGTCCATCTTCCACTCACCTCCCCATAATACGCTAAGGGAGTGAGGAGTGGTTGGACAGAAACACTCTTTTCGACTGGCAGGTGCTGAGAACATTTCCAACTCTGTGCTATGAGTGGAAGGAATGCATTCAATACCATTCCTCTTCTGCTTGCATAAACAATGCAAAGAGTTTCTGCTCCACATTTTGAAAAACCAAGAGTAAGAAGTGTTAGCTATGGAGGAAGACCTATGTTATAGGCAACAACAAAAGAATGGTAAGGGAATGGGTTCTTAAAAATATTTTAAATAAAAATTCAAATTGCAATCACGCAAAGCAAATCCTACTTAATAACTCTTTGCCCACGTCTTTCGGTGTCAAGAAGGACTGGGGGAAACACAGATCCTGAAACAGAATAATGTTCCACAGTGTATAAATCAGCACAGTTCGCACAGATTCAAATGTATGGAAGTGGGTTTAGCTGAGAAAAAGCCGGAGAAACCATCTGATGCAGGTCACATCACGCACGAAGAGGGAACATCTCAGCTCTCCCTCCCCCCTATCCACAGTGTGTTTTTACCAGGTCCCAATTCTGCTTTGCTCTGTCTCCATTCAGAGACAGAGATTTGCCCAGACAAAAGGTTTACGAGATGGCTTACAGTGAAGAGGATGAAAGGGAAAGTTTATTTCCTCTAATTTTAAAGTACTCAAAGTTTAGGAATCTGAGTAAAATATTTCAACAGTAACCAGAACAGATGTTAAACATCAATTTCTAAACATTTTTAAACCCACAGGACCCAAAAACCTGTATTTTAGCTTATTAAAAGTATTCAACTAATCTTTTGAACTAGTAATGATGACTTTAACAAACCCTGGAAAACTAAGGAAGTTCAAAAGGATTGGGGAATAGCTGATGCTTTACCAGTATTTTAAAAAGATAATAAAACAATCATATAAGATGGATGATGTAATTTAAAAAATTAATATTTGATTGATAAGTGTATGCTGATACTGGGAATATTAGGAATTTCAGGAATTTTCTTGGCATTTTACAATATATTAGTCCTAAATAAATTCAAGGCAGCACATATGAAGTCGACTAAAAGTTGGCTTGCTAGACCAGTTCAAAGTAAAAAAAAAAAAAAATCATGAAAAAAAATGCTCATTTCATGAAGATTCTGCAAGGATACTTTTATTCAACACTGGGCAGCATTTCTAACAATGATCTGCGAGAAAAATATTAAAAAGAAATTTGCTGATGACACAAAAATTGATAGAGCTATAGACAGTGATAAGGAAAAAGTCAGTCCTGTAAAATCATTCAGAACAGGTGACGAAACAGGTTGTGCCTGAACAATGTGTTGTAATAGAGATAAGCGTAAGGTCAAACACTGAGGAATTGGGAATGTAAATCACAGTAGTAGGAAAGCAGTAAATCAAAGACTATAACCAGCTTCAGAATAAGGCAGATGGAAAGTGGATGATGGTGTGAGGCAAAGGTTAAGAGTGCAAACACAGCTCCTGACTGGCTGAAGAGGAGAAAACTGAGAAGAAATCGGGTAATGACACATTAGAAGAACCATTACCCCTTGTCTCCATACTGAAGATGCTGGAAAGTATGTAAAAAGCTTAAGAAATAACTCAAAATCTGTTTTATATTGTGAGGCTAAAGAAAATAATGTTTTTTTTTTTCTCCAGGAGAGAATGACTATTATACCTCTGATAGCAACCAGCTACATGATGCAGATAACACTTTAAAACAATGTAGGGAAGGAAAAAGTTAAAGTAATTCAAAGTCAAATGTAATCAAACTCAGGTCAGGAATAAGACATATTACATCTTCAAAGCAATTTTGTACTAGAACTTTTACTATATGTCTTTTAAAATTGACATTTTGAGAACTCCAAGAACAGGTGATTTGCTTTAGGAGATGGACTGTGCTAAAACTAAGTTTTAAAAGCTTGTGTTGAAAAAAAACAGGGCATGCACAGAATATGGAACACATCAAGCACCAACCACACTTCTGCACTAGGACAAGAATACACAGTCCCTGCTGCTACCACAGCTCACTTGCCTAAAACTGGCTTAGTTACTCTCTACACACGTTAACTGTACCTTAGGCACAGTGGCATAATGGGTAAAAGGGAAGCTGATGAGAGAAAATGACTGGGTGTGGGGAAACTGAGAAAGTAAGAGCTGGGCAGCATAAAGCTCAGAGCCACCACAAAAAGACCCCACCCCAAAGCCTACTGAACGATCCTGCAGTACTGCCCTGCTTGGACAAGCACTACTTGATCTGTGAGAGGGTGCAAAACCATATCAGAAAAGAACCACAGAGTAAGGAATAGATATGAACTACATTTTACAAGACAAATACAAAATGTAACGTGTAAATGAGTTAGAAAATAATATAAATAAAACAATTTGGGACTTCAACTTCTAGAATGATTCTGAACACTGGAGAAAAATTACTTGGTCATTCTGCACATATCTTAGGGTTGCCAGATCTCTTTCTAATAAACTATAGCTTGGGCTTTTACATTATACCATTTTGGACAAGCTAATTATTTTTAGAACAATAATCTGCATCAGACGTATTCCACAAAAACACTTTTTAAACTCTCAGAGTGAAAACTAGTATTATTCATCATTTGATTTCTTAAAACTTACATAATCAAAACAAGTCCTGTGGTTGATGGTGGGGTTTTTTTTGCTTAGTTGTTTTTTTGGGAGAAGGTTATTTTTTTATTTTTTAAAATCACTGAAGATGGTTCCACTGTATTGGAAAACTCAATGAATGATAATCACCTCAATTGCATCGTCGTACATTTTTCTTGCCTCCGTGTCCATCTTGTCTGACATAAGCCAGGCTTTCAATAAATATTCATAAAAACTGTCTCCCAGCCCGCCCACGGATGTGTGATCTGTAGAAGGGAAAGAGGGAAGAGAACAAAAAAATGTTGAAGTTGTTATGTAATAGCACCTTAATTTATTCAAAACATAAACTTATGTTTTTATGGCCTACTGCTGTAGAATTAACATTCTAAGCCATTTTAGCAGGACAAAGCTACACTGTGCCCCATCATCCCCTCCAAACTTACTTCATAGGTGTGGAACCTGCTGCATGTGTTCACTGTTTGTCATTCTGCACAGGGGGCTAGCCCTCACATAAAAAATGTACTTTAACCTCCAGCTTTACTTCTTTTCAAAGAACCTAACTGTTTTGTTGCTAGGGTTTGGGGGGTTAATTTTTTTTTAAAATGTATACGTGAAAAACATATGTAGGAAAACCCCTCAGATCAGTTTATCCACTGTGTAACCAAGTTACATGGCTGGCTACAAACCGCCATGAACAACATAGAAACCAACCCTTCCAGGAGATTTTTATTTCTAACGAGGTAGTCGCTCGACAGACCAATGAAAATGTTCTTATTGAAGCTATTTTAGTCAAAAACTGCCTTTGCAGTGTACAACACAAGACCTGCTTTTTTTCACCCTGCCTGAGCAACTGCACGGAGCTATGCTATGTGCAACAGGGTGAAGCTGCTTGACTATTAGAAGTCACCAGCACAAACCCTGGGCCTCCTGGCATACAGATTTTGGTTTGTCCTCTTTTTTTTTTTTTTCTTTTTCTTTCAGAGGTTGCCTTTCACAAGTAGCATCATTGCTATTCTATGCTGACGGACCACATGAGATTGATCAACCTACGCTTCTCTTTGGGTGAACTATCCCCACAAAAAGCTTGATCTGACAGCCTCAGAGCTTCTTTTCCAAGCAGGGTAAGCACTCCCTAGTATGCCTTTCATTCAAAAAAGCAGCACACTCTATGAGATTTAATAAGTGACTCCAACCAGAATACACATAACCTTTTCTTTCCTAATGTTACAGCCCTCAAAACACTGGCACAAGAACAGTCTTAGCCTACTACAGCTAGACAAGGGAAATGTTTAATACCAACATTGCCAAAATGCCAGAAATTCACTGCCCTAAGCATGACTGTTTCAGTCATGCAACTTCCCTTTTACTGTGTTAGGATACTTTCTTTTACAAAATGCCTCAAAAAAGTGTTCTTTGCAGTTTTTCTAGAAAAAAGGTGCAAAAGAGGTCAAAACTCTCCTTCTGTTCCTTTTTCCTCTAAGCACCATCCTGCCCCAGCATGTCTGCTTGTCTCTGAAGATGTGAGTAGGAGTTTAGAGCTGGTAGATGCTGCTATCCTAACTCTTCTAGCTGCCTTTTGGCTCCTCTGCTACTTCCAAATGGATTTCTAAACAAAGGAAGGAGCAAGTGGAGAGACTGTAGCTTTCCCATTTAGTTTCAAATTGTGAATTTGAAGTAAATTACTTCATGCCCTTCTCTTATACCTCAGAATCTCCTCAACTGCCTTTTCACACCCAGTTACTCAATGATTGCGAGTTTTCATATGCTTTCTAGCTCTGAGCTGTAAAAGGACATTCAGGTCACGAGTCACTTTCTCACACAAATGCAAGGGTTAGAAATTACTGCTTCAATGTACAGTTACATAGTTAAGTAGACACAAGAACTCAGGGTCTGTGTTTTTCAGAAAAAAAACCCCACAAACCTCACAAGACTCAGGGGCTGTTAGCACTACTCAGGGGCTGTCTTCATAAGAGACACTGTTTAAAACTACTTCTGTTAGGCTGCTGCATCCCCAGCTGAGCTCTGTCACTTGAGTAAGCGCCGCTCCTTGGCCAGATTTCTTTGACAGATGCACTCAGCCCCCAAGGAGGACAGGGTTGTTGAACCCTCAGCAGGGTTTGTCTAGTAGCAGCTCCAGCTGGGTTCGGGACAGGAAAGAGCAGGAAGATAAGTAAAAAAGGTTTATTTCCTAAACATACTCCAGTTGAGTTTCCAAAGTCAATTATCAGTAACATGACCTGTTTCATGTCTACTTCTTCAGGCAGTCATTTGAGAACCATCCCTCTCCTGTCAGTATCTCTTCTCCTCCTTCATATTGTCTCTTCCTGGGAGGGGGCAACCTCAGATGTATGTACAGACTGAGGAATGAAAATGGAAAGGGACCTGGGGATCCTGGTCAGTGGCAAGCTGAATGTGAGCCAGCACTGCCCTGGCAGCCAGGAGGGCCAGCCGGGTCCTGGGGGGCATCAGGCAAAGCATCGCCAGCCGGTCAAGGGAGGGGATTGTCCCACTCTGCTCTGCACTGGGGCGGCCTCACCTTCAATATTGAGCATGGTCTTGGGCACCAAAATATAAAAACGATATTAAGCTCTTGGAGAGCATCCAAAGGAGGGCAAAGAAAATGGTGAAGGGCCTTGAGGGGAAGCCATATGAGTAGAGGCTGAGGGCACTTGGTCTGTTCAGCCTGGAGAAGAGAAGACTGAGGGGAGACCTCACTGTGGCCTTCAACATCCTCACGAGAGGAAGCTGAAGGGCAGGCACTGATCTGTTCT
This sequence comes from Lophotriccus pileatus, assembly GCA_035583135.1. Taxonomy (NCBI): domain Eukaryota; kingdom Metazoa; phylum Chordata; class Aves; order Passeriformes; family Tyrannidae; genus Lophotriccus; species Lophotriccus pileatus. The sequence continues at coordinate 25,924,886 of JAWWES010000001.1, forward strand.
TTTTGGTGACCAGTGACAGAACCTAAGGGAATGGCACCAAGCTGAGTCAGGGGAGGTTTAGTTTGGATCTTACCCAGATTTACCCAGAGGGTAGCTGGGTATTGGAATAGGCTCCCCAAGGAAGTGGTCACAGCACTAAGGCTGCCAGAGTTCAAGAAACATTTGGATGATACTCCCAGCCACATGGTGTAACTCCTGGGTATGGTCCTGTGCAGAGCTAAGGGTTAGACTCAATGATCCTCGTGGCTCCCTTCCAACTCAACGTATTCTGTAATTCTGTTTCGCATCTTAGACAAGAGTACAGGGAACACAGGAATCAGGAGCATCAGGAGATACAGGGCTCAGAGCCATTCCCTGAACAGCTTTTTTTGCACCTTCTTCATGTAGTTCAGAGAACAGAGCTGCACAAGACTCTCAGATACAGATCCTCCTCCCACTCAGCAAGTGAAAAACAAACACTGTAAGAAGCTAAGGCCTTCCAAGGGCCTTGCAACTCCCAGCAGCAATGTCCTCCTTACTCCTCTTTTGCATACCTCACTCCAGCTCTGACCTGCCAAGAGTTTTCAAGGCACCTCTCTCATTCAGCAGTGGGTTCCTCCACTCCCCAGCTGATGCCTTTCACAGCTAGACTAGAGGGGAGATCTATCAGAAAGGGCAAAATGGTTCTGTTCCTTCACTTCAACAGCAGCAAAGGGACAGATAAAATATTTCCGGTAGTCACATATGATAGTACTTCAAGGGAGGTGGATGCATCAAGATACAGCTGTCTTTATATCCCTGTCCCTCCCCATCTGCAAACATAGCCAAAAGAGGATGGATGTTAAAAGGAGGTCACCACAGCAGCTGAACAAGGGTTTAAGCACAGCAAGCTTTCCAACTTCTGCAGATGCATTAACTGCACCCTGGCAAGGTCTCCTTCAGGTCTTCTGCTAGTGTGTGAAGGTGTTGCTAAAGCAAGAATCTGCTACATTTTGTAAGGACTGTAGGTAGAAATGACTGAAAATTAAAACACTTTTTGTGACAGATTGTGGTCTTTGACAACTTGCTCTCACCTAGAATGGAAATGCTAAAGAAATATTTTCCAAGATTCCTTAGCAAATATATAACTGGTGAAAACTGCAGATTTGAGTCATCACATATCATTCTCTCCTAAAAACAAAGCTCTCTACCGAAACTTCCCAGGAAGGTCCAGGGTGGTTATCACTGTCCCCTGCTCTTTGAGCTACAACTCAGATGGATTAAAGGATTTAACTCGTCTCAACTCAAAATGTTTTGCTTAGAAAAATGTTTTGCACATAAAATATACTGAAGTTTCCAAACTGGCCCTAACCTTACATGTCAATCCAGAGTACTAAAATGGAACAACTTGTGATCTGAGTAACTGAGCTTACAAGAGCATCTTGGCACTGAGCAGTCCTCTTAGTAAGCAGTTGAGAAGGTAAGCATTAAGTTTCAAATGTTTACAAGCATTTTGAAAATTTAAAAATGGATTTGTTTTTTCATATATTTGATCTACAAGAATCAATTAGCTCTATGTCACTTAAAGGGTTTTATTTTGAAGAACTGTTTCACAGTGAAATCCTGAAGCAACATTCACTCCAGATTACGACAAATATAGCAAAAAGAACAGAAGTATGAGGGCACATCAAATATGGCAGAAGCCACATGTTCTGTTCAATGTATACATTTTTAGAACATTCATTCCTTCCAATCAAGACAAATTAAGATATTTTCTTCACTCCCTATTTTTTTAAATGTAGGCCCAGATGACTGAGCAAACATAAGAGGATTCCAAGTGAAGGATTGCTTTGGAAGTGTTATTTGGAAGACACAGTAGCTGCAGTTGGAAAGAATAGTTTCAACTTTTGCAACCAAAAGCAATTACAAGAAGCCCTGTATTTTTTTGTTGTTGTTTGTCACACTTGAAAGCATACTGTGTGCAAACCACTGCAGTCAGTCTGTTTGCAGGGATCCTTCTTGCTAGAAAGAAACACATAAAACCTTAACAGAAAGACAATGATATTTAAAGTTCATAGCAACATTTTTGCTCAGCTACTATAAAGGATTTATATCCTGTTAAATACTGGCATTTTTCTTCTTAACAAACAGCATGCAATCGTAAACAAAAAAAAACCAAACCAAACAGCAAACCAATCAATCTCGTAGCAATATTTTAATGAGTTTTTAATGCAATGATAAAAGATTTATACTTAGTCAAATACATGCCAAAAATCACATCCATGTCTTTCCAACAGACCTTCTTTTAAATCCTCACACCGTCATTATCTGAGATTCCTAAAGCTAGTTTCATTCCAAATGATCTTATTTGTATCAGCAATCCCTTAGCTCACTGCTGACACAGTCCTCTCTGACAAGAAACAGGACAATAATTTCACAGCAAACCACAGACCTATGCAGCAGGTCAGACAGGGTGTACATACTGTCTGACTGAAATGCCAATGAATCTCAGCCCCAGATAGCAGGGAGAGTCTGTGCTCTGGTGATTTATTCTCTGTAAGTAAAATTGGTTCTTTACACATCTGGGGAGACAAAGAAACTTGTTTTTCCTCAGCTAGCTCTTCAGGGTGTAGGCAACAGAACTCCCCCTCCTCAGTGACAGGCGAGACACTGAGATGATCTTGCTGTTCTTTCTCTCCAGGACTAATTTTTGGAGATGATTTTAGATAATACTGATACCAGGCATTCACACAGCTCATTCTCCTTTCTCACATACCCAGACCTACCTAATGGCTGTAAATAAGTACCTCCACAGCAAGCCAGTTTCCAAATGAATGGTAGTGGTTCCCAAGAACACAGTTATGGAAGCAGACTGCAAGTTACCAACATGCGTCACTTCCTTTTGTGGAAAGTTTGGTTCAGTGAGCAATAATATATTTTCCACAACAACTGAAAGCCCCCTAAAGATAACATTAATAATGGATCCTGCTCTAATGAAGGTCTACCTGCTCTCTAGAGCAAACTTCAGATGTGTAAATTATTTTTAAGCAGATGGCTTTAAGTAGTTAACAGCAGCTTAATGAGGCAAATTAAAAACAGTTCATGATTTGCTAAACCCTCTCTGCTTTGTGCCTTAATTGTTCAATTGTCATTTCTTGGCAAGGAGCAAGAATAAAGAAAGAAGCCAGGCATTGATTTCAAAGCAGCACACAATGCCAGAATTGATGCTGTAGGCCCAACACCTGAGGGTGAGGCTTCTTGACAGCCCCGAGCAGATGGGGAGTGAGCCACTGCCCCTCCCTGACCCCAGGGCACGTCCTCCTGTCTTTCCATTGCGTCAGAAAGCTTATGCATCACTTACTGCACACAGAATAAATAAAAGAGATGAAATACAATACCGAGCAGAAGCATGTTTGGCGTGCACAGGCTGCCCTGCTGGAAAGCAGTTCAGTGAGATAACATTGCAGCAGTACATAAGCACAAGCAGGCAGAAATGCAGATCAACTATGCCCACAGTATTTTTAATCCGTGAATTGCAACTACAACACTGATTTAATATTTTAAGGTACAGAGAGATAGAGAACAACCAAGCAAAAAATTAGAAATTTGGAAATATGTAAAAGAAACTCAAATCTCAGAATTTAAATCGTTAGTTACAACTCTAAAGTGAAGGAAAACTAACTTAAGTCTGTGCTATACTCCATAGACTGAAAACACCAAAATAAACAAACTACTGATTCATTGCAACAAAAAGAGTAGTAGTAGAGAACTACTTTGCAACAAAAGAACGAAGCAATAAAAAGGGAGACTGTTCTTCCTTAAGGATCACAAACTAGATCTTTGACAAAGCGCTATTGTAGTATGTCAGAAAAGGAGTTAAAGAGTGGAAAAGTTAAGTGACCAGGAGGGAACAGCAAAGTCATTAAGCTCATATTAACTTTAAGAAACCCACACACTCCACCACCATTAGTTGTTATGACCTGTACCAACTGGCCTTACACTGCAGAGCCCTCCTTCTCTGTGCAGGAAACTTTCACAGATTTTTTTTCTCTGTTTGTCTTCAGAGTGGCTCTGATTAAACTGCAGTTCAATCTTTACTTCATATAGTTGGGTTTAGTGCTCCTCAGCTGCTCTAAATAGGTGCAAGCTCCCCTTCTAATCCTTTAATCCAGAAAGCTGAGGCCTTGGAAATTGCAGCTGCTGCAATTCACAGCAGAAATTCAACCTGAGGATGTCATAAGCCATAGTGGTTGGCTTAAAAGTGCAAACACTTGTAAATTAACTGCAGCAGAGGCACCCCTGATAAAAAGAAATGGAGGTGCAGTTTTCAGCTATGAACTACTTATCACTAAGGAACACAACAACAGCATAACAATTTTTCTGAAAACATGCAGCTCAGTTGGTGCTGATAACACTAAGGTTGTGAGTTCAATCCCCCTATGAGCCATTCACTTCAGAGTTGGACTTGATGATCCTTGTGGGTCCCTTCCACCTCAGAATATTCTTTGAAATCTGTGAAGTTCCATTTGCTGAAATCCAAGAAAATCATAACAGAACTACATTCAAAGAATGTAAATTAAGGTTGTAACGCCAAGCATTTATAAATTGGGAGATAGCTGAACAGACATTGCTTCCCATTCTACTGTCTGGTAATCAAGCAACAAGAAAAACCTTGCTCAGCTACTCCCAACCTGGGGATATGTGATCACGCCTGCTCAGCACACACAGCTCTAGAGAACGCAGCAGCTGAAATCTAAATACACCATATGGAGACAGTAGATGTGAATAATTTGAAAAGGTTCAGAAAAATATGGATGGTTCTTGAGTTCCTTAACTGTACTCTTCAAAAAACCAAACTTTTATCTGGGTAGAATCACGTTCCACTTCTGGTTTCATTTAGAAATGGCTAAAGCATTTTTATCAAAATTGTTTAAAAAACCCCAACAAAACAGCTTGGGGCAGACAGAATATTCCAGTTGGAAGAGCTGAAGTCTAGCAGCTACAAGAAAGTGAAAACACAATCACTTAATGGAAAGTATTGAGCAATCTTAATAATAAGTCCTACCACTTTGTCATGTAATAAAATTAGGAAAAATTACTTCCTAGAACTGTAGGGCTTATCAAGCTAAGGATTAAAAATTGTCAAACTTGCACAATTCAAGTGTTTGCAAAGAAAAAAGAAATAATTTGAAACAGACCAGCAAGTATAACCAGCAAGCCCAATTAATACATATATTTAGGTAACTAATGTTGTTAGAATGTAAACACTTCTTCAATTATGGAATGTAATTTATGATCCTGTAATGTCAAACAAATATCCTAATTTGGTATCTTACAAAAGAGTGTCCTTTCACTCACAGGAATTCACAGCTGGAACAATTATTTTCTTTTTTTGTATTCAAACTTTCCTGAAACATCGAAACATTCCAGCTATTATTTAAAATTCTGGAAGGATTTAGGTCATCTCTCAGAAGACATGTTCATGAATTAAAGACCAATCAACCCATTAAATCAAGTCCACATGCTAAAATTAGAAACACATCCACAACCTTACATTGATGTTTTTACAGCGAAGTAAAGTGGCCTTTTATCACCTGAAGTTGTCTTTTCAAGATTATTACGCTCACCCACAGAGCCACCCAAATGAAGCACACCTGCTTCTCTGCGAAGTTTGGAGTCAGTGTAAATCCCACCTGGGCAGGCAGCTTTAACTAAGCTGCTGGAATTTGCAGCAAATTGATGGGAAGTCAGGTGCATGTTTATCTCCGATGACTCTTTTTGACCTGACAAAGTGGCTGTGAAAAGCAGCTAAAGGGTAGTAACATCACCTACTCTGAACGATACTGCTGAAGGCATGTGCCCGCGATGCAAAGAGTCCCTTTTGAATAAGATTTCCTACACAAGGGAACAGACAAGCTCTTAAGGTCATTACAACCTTTAATTCATTCACCTTAACCTTCCTTGAAGATCTCAACTCTCCTCTTATAGATTAAAAACAAGAATAAAGAAGAGAGAAACCTTTATTAGATCAAATCTAGTCCAACACTCATCTCTACAAAATTAGCCGGCAAAACCACTGGCAACAACTTCACCCTCTCCCTTCAAGTTGTATCAAGACCATGGCAGTTTACATATTTACATATATACATGTGTATATATATCACATATGAGAGCTGACAGTCAAAAGTGATTCAAGAAGCAAGTACTTATGGATTATACCACATGCAATACAAATCCAGGCTACTCTGCCTATTTCTTCCTCCCAAACTTCTAAGTATCTTACTTTTCTTCTCACGACAGATACCTGAAATGGCACACACAGTCAGCTTAAGTTTTGATCACTCTGTAGGTGCTAGGAAACTGTCCTGATTTTAAGACTTAGTCAGTCTATGCTCTGTGACTGAGACTGAGCTGCCACACCATACGTGCACAGCATTCATCACCATCCCTCTCTTACTTTTGACCGTACAGGTCAAAAAGTGCTATCTGCAAGCTGTGTTTTCACGTAGACTTCCAAGTTAACTGTCTTCAAAGCCATCAATGTAAACTCTCAAAACCACCCCTAAAACATGCTGACCTTGTTAATACAGATTAATTTACTGAATTCACAGTGAGGAAAATAAATGTTGAAGCTGTTGGGGGACAAATTTCAAATTCTAGATATTGATGCACTCCTCACCAAGATCATGCTCTAAAAGTACAGTTTGGTGGTACAGCAAAATGAAATATTCATCTCTTTCCACAGCAATGTAGGCAAGCACTTTCAAAACCCAGTTACACCATATCCAAATCATTTCTTTAGAAATTATTTATAGACACTCCTTTTCAAATGCATAATTCATATACATGTTTAACCTTCCAATAACACTAGAATCTTTAACACACTAAACAAAGCTTTTATTTGTTCACCTTTTTCAGCATCTTGCTCAACAGACCAGCAAAACGTCTTAACCTTGTAGTCCTATAAAAGCATGTTCCCTGTAATGCACAGTTCTGCTGTATTTCATTAAAACAAAGTTTTAACAGATTATCTTGCTCTTGGCTCCTAATGAATAAACAAATTCAAATGCAGCTTTTTCTTGGAACACAAGCTAATTACATTTGTACAAGGTTGTAAAGCAAAAGGGCAAGGGGAATTCCCCAGCAGAGATTACAGAGATTATTTTCTATTCAAAACACATGCACGTTCCTAAGAACAGAACACCACAGAATATACTGGAGAACAAAATTAAGGACATCTGCCAAGATGGCAAAAAAAAAATTAAACTGCAAAGAACTGGCCCCACCTCCTCACCTGCAACTGTATAGTTACTGCTGGAAGTCTAGAAATAATGTTGTATTTAGAAATAATGTATTTATTCATAACGCAATCAAATGAAAGCAGATTTCAAGTTGAAAAACCCACCTCAAGAAATGCTTGTAGTAACGTCCAAACTAATCATCGCATAGATCACATATCTCCAGTTCTATAACTGATGTTCCAACCACAAATCAGAAAAAGAAATTTACTTGCTAAATCAAATAAATGTGCAAAGATGAAGTCAGGTTGGAAACTACTCTACAACTACTTTTACAATATATAATTATTTTAATTCTGCATCATTTAAGTCCTACTTAAGAGAGAGAAAATCTTTTCCTTATGCTGAAGGGAAAAAAAAACGACCTGAGAATTAATGCATTAGAAACTATTAGTAGAAGGTAATTATCTGAAGAGCTTTGGAAAATACTTTGGAATATATAGGCTTACATGACTCAATCCCCTTCACTTCCTTTTAGGTTATGGATGTTTTGCCAGAACTTGACATTATATTTTGCAGTTTGATATTTCATGACTCATGGCACTACCAGTTTCTTAGTGTTGTCTATAGCAAGTAGGATTACTAATGGACATAATTCAAGATACTCCTCCTGCTAAGCAAGGCACCTAGTAAATAAATAAGGGGGAGGAGGGAAAACCCAAAGTACCTTCGAAGTTAAAACAGAATTCTAGCAGCTTCAGCTGGCAAAGACAGGAATTTTCCAATACTAGCATCTTTCTCGCTACCTGTAATTACACTATCAACCTGTTAATTTATGCTACAATCATATTTTTATCTGAAATATTTATCTGCAGTATTTCTTTAATCTTTTGAAAGACCACTTCATTCTTCAGTATTATTCACTTCACCTTGCAATCTGCAAGGGGTTTAATCTCCCAGAGAGGCAGATGTAAAGACTGAAAGGATTTCTTGCTTAATTTTAAAAATGAAAGTACCAATAACTGATAAATAAATCAGTATTTGAATTCCTATCTCTGCAGCACCTTTCAAAGCTTGCATTCAAGAGAATCATTCCTCCTATATATATATTTATATATAGATATCTATATAGAGATATAGATATCTATATCAATCAGAGTTCATACTGTCAGGGCAATACCCTTCAGCTGATATGCTGACTGTTCTCAGTATTAGCATTCTCAAATGAGGGGATATGCAGAATGTGACAGCATCTTCATCAAAAAAGAGTCTGCAGATCACAGGGGCTGCTAGATCTGGGTGGCAGAGCCTGGAGGCTGACAGTGGGTCAGTGGGCCCAGGTTTATGTGCCAACAACTGGAAACACCCACATGTGTTTGTTTTTCCCAGTGAATTTAACCCTGACTGCATGTGTGTATGTGCAGTTCATTAGCAAACTTCCAGCTGGACAGCAGGAGATCCGTATCTGAAAAGACCCAAGCTCTGAGCTGATGCCTGCAGAAGAGGTCCAGGGTGCAAGCACAGGTATTGGGTAGACTGAGAGCCCTTCTTCATACTTGAAGGATCCATGAGCATGAGGACCCTTGCGAAGGGTGCGAGTCCATGCATTTATGTGACAGTGAACACAAGGAGAAGGATCAAAACCCGGCTACCTGCAGGTATGTTCTATGTGAGCTGTGGCAGTACAACATGTGGGTGCTACAAAGGCAGTGCTGTCGGTGGCAGGCTGTGTAGGCAGCAGCATTACTGTCCTCTCACTGTGTGTGCACACCTCTCTAGGACACATCCTCAGCCTCACTGCCGGTCAAATTCCAAATGGGAACTACAGCAGTCACATCCATTGGATAGAGATGGAGAGACCCGTACCTGTCTGGGCTTCAGCAGCTGGGAAAGAGGAATTCCCAGGTCCTGGAGTCTGATGGATGTAGTAGTTTTCCTAACATCTTTAAGTGTGTTACAAACATTTATAAAAAAATTTCCTTTAAATTCTGAACAATAAACACAGACAGATGGTGCTGTGTATTTGATAAAATCTCTTATCACGAATGAAAATAGATAGGATGTATTGCTCATGGTTTGTCTATTACCTGCAAGAGTTTAAATTAAGCAGCTCAATTAATTACCTAGCTGAGCCCAAGAACATTAGCCTAAAACCAGCTGTACAGGCAAGCATAAAAAACCTGGAATAGTCACCCACTATTTCTACTGATTTAATGACAGTAATTTGAAATTGTGTTTATTGGTTTTCCTACATCTGAAAATTGTACCATTTTATCTGAAGTGTAAACCTAATCCAAATAAATTAAATCCACAGAAGTTTTCTCTAAATAGCATTTTAAAATTAGAAGTGCCTGGTTTGGTATAATTTAAGCATTTACTGTTGAAAATGGAAGACCACCTGAAAAAAAAAATGAAATATGCACATCCATAAAGGTATTTGCTTAGGTTTATTTAAAGGCCAGTCTACAGCACAAGCAACTGAGAAACAGAGGTTGTAAACCTCTCCCACTGAGCCACCTGGGTTGTGCCTCTACTTACTTTGTAGTAACAGGTGCAGGGAACTGAAAGAAGGCGAGAACATCACCAAAAGGTGCTAAGGTAGTGTGTGTAACAAGGCAGGCTAAATATCTATGTGAATCCTTCTGCTATCTTTAAAGAATAGCCAGCACTTTGTACATGGAATACACCATTTAAACTTAGTGCACTAAATATACGTAACACGTGTGATTGATACCACACTGCCAGTGAGTCCTTGTAAACGTGCTGACAGAGTGCCCTTTATCAGGCTTTTAACTTAGACTACTGGCAAGTCTGAGTAAGGGGGCTTGTTTTTGTTAAGGAGACACGAATAAAGCACTGTAGAACAAACTGTGGTCTGGCTGTTCATCACATCAGCATTCAGTGGTGGCAAATTCAGTATTTGCTGTTACATTCCTAATAGCAATGCTCAGATCACGCACTGTAAATTAAAGTGCTAGCTTACTTTACAGCAACTTGTTAATGTGCTCACATATCACTAAGGCATAATAAACACACAAGATTAACATAGAATAGACATTTCTGCTTATTTTCTTGCATACGGAAGCTATGCTCTAGTAACCACAGTGGTGTTGGATCAAGGATTGGACTTGATGATCTCAGAGGTCTTTTCCAACATGGTTGATTCTGTGATTCTATATTTAGCCTAAACCCCAATTTTAGTTAAACTGACAACTTTCTTCGTAGCCAATCCAGGTAACTCCATAGGTAGTCTAGGCGCAGAAAATGAGATCTGAAGTCAGATTGATTATTACTTGCAAGAGCTGTTGGAACCAGAAGAAATACAGTAATTTATTCTTGGTACTGGAAAACAAAAAGGAAGAATGCCCAGTTTACAGAAATGTGCAAACACAAGTAGCGTTCCCTAACTTTGAAATAACATGCAGATTGGCATTTCCTTTGTTATTGCTCTTCTAGTTGGTATTCTCATCTAACCTGTTTGCAAATGCAAATTAGAATTAATTTTTCCTAACATATTTCGTTTCTGAAAAAGTCCTTTTTTTTCAGTACAAATTAATTTCCATAATTCTGAAATCTCTTGCTTCTAATCAAATTTCTGTTATATCTGCATAGCAGGCTTCTTTAGAAGCACTGTCACTGTTTTTGAACACAATCAAAATTTGAAGTTCTGTTGCTTAACACCAAACCAACCACTCACCATGGGTAAATGAAAAGCTAACAAACTTAACTGAAGGTTAATGTGAGGGGTTAGAAAATGGTTCTTGATGGCTATTTTCCTTTCAGCCTTACAGAAACTGAAACCTCAATGCAGGAGTATCGTAAATCACTTGTTCCTACTGGACCACCACCTTAGCTCATAAGTAAAACCAGGATCTGTCAACATGCATGTGGGCATGATAGCTCTGCCTTCTAGCAAATGCCCCAGTGAGCTGACAAATCCTGAGCTGAACCCATTAAAAAGGCTGTCATGCCACTCACAGTGTAATAATACCTGCAACATTATAAGCTTAAACACAAATATTTAGCTATCATTTTCCTCCTCCTGGATATAATTAACCCCATCACAACAGTATGTGCCCAAATGTATTACAAGGCATTTGCACTGGAAACCATGGAAATTTAGCAATGACCAGTAAGGCATTCACCCAGCAGCTTTTAGGACTGACTTTTAAGCATTCAAATGGAAAGAAATTATGGAATGGAAATGTAGTCCCTGTTCAGCCCTGACTGTGGTTTCAGACCCTGGCTGCTGCTGCTTCATGAGTTAGGTAGAAAAAGAAAGAAGGTAATCTGTCACAACAACTCTTCCTCAAGGGCTATGACAAATGCATTAAATGCAAATGAAAATCTGTATTAATAAAATTGTAATCACTTCAAAGGCACAGGTATAGATTAATGTCATACTGTACGATCTGACTCATCTCTACAACTTGTTAAGAACCTGGAAGCAATGGTCACAGCCTCCTTGATGAAATCATTATTACTAATGGACCGGTAAGCTACTTCACCGATTATACCTTCTCAGGTATTTGTAACAGAAACACTGACTGGTTTGAATGAAAACACACATCTTTCTAAGCTCCAGTAGAAGAATGATGAGTGAAAAGGACTGTCTGCATGTCTCAGAGCAGTGTGCCCAGAACATCATTCCCCAGCAGTGAAACTGCAGAACATGCTGTTTATATTGAGATCAAAAGGCCTGCACTCCAATAAATCAAACCACAGAAGAAATGATTCACTGGACCCTGCATCCTAACATCAGAAGCATACCAACAAGGTTGCAGCATATCACATACACCACTCCCTTTCTCCTAACCCAAGAAAAGCACAGACCACATTTAAAGCACGCATTTAAACGAGGAAAAACAGACAAGACGCAGCAACATGGCCTAAGATCTACAGAGGCCAAAGACAGAAATATTCTGAGGCACAGAAAAACCCCATAACAATTGCTGATCCCTGAAAGGTCTGAAAGATCTTTATGAAAGTTAGCTTGTCATCATTCAAGAACCCTGGATACGCCAAGAGGATTGGGGAGCCAGCATCCCCTTTTCTTTGAGTCCAGACAACTTGTACATGTCTTGGTATCTGTAAGTATTAGTGAATTAAACTTAGGAAGAAATGACAGTAGGTAGAAATGAGCTTGCTTAAAGAGTCTGTAAACAAATAAGTATCACCTTCCCCTTCTAAAAGACCCAGCACTGAATTTTATTACTCTGATTTTCCTACACCAGCAGCTGAGATGTAAGCTTCATATTTATGAATTATATCCAGTTCACATAAACTTTGGATGGACAACACACTATTTAAAGATCTAAGATCCAAAAAACCGGAATGACAGTATGTTGGGAGACCTTACCTGTACTAAGTTACTTATGTGTCAGTATAAATTACTGCACAAATCTCTGGAGGAAAGAGGAAAAAGGAAGGAAATATTTCTAAATGGGGTATTTCAAAAGCACAGTAGTTGCTCACACTAACAGTTAATACTTGGGATGACAAGTCAAATAAAGTAGATGCAATACTTGTGGGGTTTTTTAGTTAAAACCACAAAATTAGGATGTGCCTTGGCTCCTTGTGCAAACAGCTCTGAGAAGGTATCAAAATACTCTATCAAGTGTCAAGGTAGAAGATATCAAGAATTCTTCACAAAGTTCTTCTGGCAAGTAAAGATCGATCCAACTTACAGCCCTGTGGGGCCACATCAAACCCACAGAAAATGATGCTTCTGTTTACTTCCACAGATCTGTCCTGACACAGGAATGTCCTTTAAGTATTCAAGTTTACCTATCAGCCTGTTAGAATAAATTACACAAAACACCAGCACTTTCAGAAGTATATAAATATATTTAAAGTATATAAATTTTCTTCTATTCAAATCACATAAAGTTTTTCATAAATTGTAAGGTAAAGACAAAACATAACTGCCGAGAAAACTTGACCTAAATGAATTCTTCCACTGTGTATTTTGTCTAATACTCTCTGGATAATCAACTTGTAGTAATAACATTAATTAAGTCTGACTTTTACTTGTACATTGCCAATGTTTTTATTACAATGAGTAAAGATATACACCACTAGAATGAAGGGTACACAAATAGAAAACAAACCCACCACTATAAAGGTGCTTGCACCTAAATCCTGTATTTCTTTAACAGTGCACTTAGATCCATATTTATGTAGATTTATTTTACCTATTTCACAGCCCTCATGACTTACTTGGAATGGTGTACAGATTAAAAGAAAACTAATTAGAACTGAGCCAGGAGAACTAATTAGAACTGAGAAGAAAAAAATGTTAGAAGGAAGAGAAAAAAAAAAAAGGCAGAAGAAAAACCCCTGAAAGGTCAGAATCAAGAGTTACATGTATCTAGGCAAATAAAGAGTTCTGAAATAATTCTCAGAAACTATCTGCAGAAAGTACTTTGTACAAGATAAGATGCATTGAACTAAAGGTCACAGCAAAGACGAAAAGGGCAGCTTTCCCAGAAACTGAAAAAAGAAAAGTTATGCTTTGGTTCTCTTTCCATTGTCTTTCCAGTACAAAGGTATATAACATGCCAAATACAATGATCTTTGAAATTACCTTCTGAGGAGGACATAAAAGCCTTGCCTGCCTTTAATACCAACCATGTGATTCAAGTCACTAGCAGTACTGGGGACTCAAGCACAAGTCCTCTAGTGAACTGGGACATCGTGTGTGTGTGAAGGCATCACCCTTTCTCCACTGACTTGTGTGATGCAGGACACAAACTGCAAGGGCATCAGGAGAAAGAAATTCCTGCCTAAGACTCAGTTAATCCCTCTAATACATCCACTGTTTCAGTCCACATACTCCTTTACTTTAATGTCTCAAATTTTTGCAAACAGGTTCACTGATGAGTACTCTATCAAGGGATACAACATTTTCTCATCATTTCATCCAGACTTGTGAAAACAAAAAGAGAATAATGGGTTCTTGCTATCTAGTCCCCACAAAACTTTTCAAGTGGGGTTTAAAAATGCTTGTTGCACTGCGAAAATCTTAGAAATAATACCAGAACATTTGTATATATATTTGGAACCTTATTTGCTAAAAAAAAAAACCCCACACAACAAACCCCACAAAAAAACTCCAACCACCAAATTCCAGGAAAAAAGTTTATGTCTCAAGGGCAGCATAAAAACATATAAGGTTCAATAAATTTGGTGAGGCATAGGAAAATGTTGCCCAGAGAAGCTGTGGATGCCCCATCCCTAGAAGTGTTCAAGCTCAGGTTGGATGGAGCTTTGAGCAAGCTGGTCTAGTGCAAGGTGTCCCTGCTCATGGCAGGAGGATTGGAACGAGATGATCTTTAAGGTCCCCTCCAACTCAAGTCATTCCATGATTCTATGATTCTGTGAAACAGCCCCTAATGACTCCTGGTGATATGCCACATTAGACTACTTTTGATAAAAGAAGCACAAGCAGTTGGTTAGGAATAGAAAAAAAAGCAACAGAAAAAATATTTCAAAGCAATGATGTAAAATTGTCTTTTGAATAAATAATACATGAATATTTGTATTTGATTACTTTTTTTTTTCTGTGGTTAAGCCTAATTTTATCAGAAGAATTTACCCCATCAATCCATTTGCCTGTCTCAGAAGGTGTCATAATTCACTCAAAGATATTAGATGAGATATTAGATTAGGGAATTTTGGCCTTAATGATAGGATTAGACAAGTATTTCACAGTGACTGCAATGACAGCTGCATTCATCTCCCTCACATACCAGACTCAAAGTTAGGAATAAATTCTCAGTTTGCAAGCCAGAACATGTTCTGCTGGATATTTACAGCCAACCACTGAAATCCCCCAAACATATTAATGATGTCAAACAGGACAGAAATAGATCACTTGGCTTGTTTTGACCTGCATTCATAAAGGAAATAGAAACAGAAACCTTGAAGAAAAAAATTCTCTTTTATCAGAGCCACTGTGAAAGCACTAAACCACTCAACTTTTCTTTAAAGAACCACTTCAAGAAAATGTATCATGTTTGTGTCTCTCTCTTCATGTTTTATCTCTCTACTTACATTGTGAACAACAAAATCAACTTTTTCTTTTCATTCCAAAGCCCTTTTTTTTTTTTAAATGGAAGACACATTGATACCAACAGGATTTATAGGGAGGTTCATCATGCCGTTTCACATGCCACTAAGTAAACGAATTATGTTTGTAGTTGTCAGTCCCTAACACAATTTAACCACCACAAACATGCATTACCTCTGTATCATTTTACAGTAATCCATTTACCAGATGGTTTACAGAACAAAACCAGGAACAGAATCAGAATGAGGAAATACTTTCAGCCTCATTCTTTATTACTGAAGATTTTATTGACTGATAAAAGTAAGGACAGGCACCAGATTTAGTACGAAACTGTTTTCAGAAAGTACCCTAAAAAGCGAGTTCTGGGACTTCAGAGAGCAACTGGCAAAAACTGGTTTCAGGAGATCTCAAGTCTAAGTAATCCTTCAATGTCAGATGTTTGTAGGCAACACTGTTTTGTGCCCTATAGAATAAACTTTCTGATCTCCAACTCAGCAACAAAGTAAGAAGTAAAGTTTTAACTAGAAATTAATAAAATATGAATACTTACGCTGACCCCACCGTCCTGTTCTTGGATTCAAATAATTTGGATAAAGTCCATTAGGACGATCCATTTTTTGAAGTAACTTCCGAATGTGCATCACCTAAATTAAATCAAGAATCAGGGTCACTGCTAACAACATCCATCGGCTCTCTGCACATAGTTAAGTCTTTTTTCTTCCCTTTTTTCTTTTTTAGTAGCAAATTTTCTTAATCTGAACCACAAGCTTTCTTGAGGGCTTTCTTCAGATTCGTATGGGTTTGTTTTTAAAGGATTGCTCACATAAACATGTTTAAAAATTATGATTCTTAAAGGTATGTTGAAACAAATAAGAAAACTTGTGTTGTAATACTTCTACTCAAAAAAGATATCTACTTGGTGTCAGAAATACAAGCATGAATAAATTTACCTGCTACCAAGAATGCAGAGAGAATTCAATATAGAAAGTACTTCCCCTTTAACGCAATTTATGATGAAACAGAATAAAAGTCACTAGTATAATAAAAATACTGAGTTTGAGACTCACCTTGTTGTAGTACACAGGGTCCCCTGTCAAATAGCTGAGGTGGACAAATTCCATGTGCAGAGTACCAAACTCAGCAAGGATGCTGCTGCCAGCAGAAGCCCAGCCCCAGTTGCGACCAACACCACTGAATTCCAACAAACATGCATAAAAAAAGGAGAAGACAACAAAAATTTTAGAATTACTGTAACAACACAACTATCACAGCTAATTAAACAGATAACATCTGAGTTTTAACCTGTACTTCAGATTACAGGAATTGCAGTTTGATTGATCAGTTGGCTCACTGGTTGGGTCTTTTTGGAAAAAAGATACCATAAGCTCATCAAGAAAAAGTCCAGCAATTAAAAAACACAGTATCTTGATGTCACAGAAATACGGTGACTTAACACTGGGCTCAATCTCAGTTGTTGTTTACTTAGTGTATGTTCCTAAGAACAAGAAACAAAATGAGACAAGTATATTTCCAAAGGCAGTAGGGTTCGCTTCCTTCTTCTGGCAAAGACCTGCTGTGTTCCCTTTACTTGTGTGGGATGTGCTTCCGTATCTGCATCTACATAGGAATACACTATGTTTACTGTAGGCAGAACGTATGAGTTCCTCAGGCTCACATAAAGAATTAGCAGGAAGCTTGCTAAGTTGTAATTCCTAATTTACCTGGTTTAATCTAACGTGGGAGTTTTCACCACCTTTCAGGATCAGGTTATTTAATTTCTGGAGGCAACTACATTTTTGTGAAGATTACTTCTATTTTCCCTCAAAAAAAAATTCAGTAAGGCTACAATCAGTTATGAATGCTTCTTTACTTTTTAAATTACGTATAGGAAAGAGAAAATGTAAACAAAAATGTTGGTTATGGAGCAGTAGTTGTAGATCTCACAACACGTTTTAAGACAGAGTAACCACTGCTTACAGAGTATAAAGACACAATCATAGCCTGTCTCAGAGGTTTTTTGTGTTTTTTTTTCACTATGAATACAAAAGCTAATATAACACAAGTCAGTAATTTTCCAAATATTTCTTTCAGGTCTGGTCTTCTACTGCATGTTAGCCTCATGACAAGTGTTCTCATATACGCCTTCTACTGCCACTGCCCTCTGGCATGCCAGCCACAGTTTTCTGCTGTGATGCTGGCTGCTTCT
The DNA here is from genome assembly GCA_035583135.1 of Lophotriccus pileatus. Lineage (NCBI taxonomy): Eukaryota > Metazoa > Chordata > Aves > Passeriformes > Tyrannidae > Lophotriccus > Lophotriccus pileatus. The sequence continues at coordinate 25,942,359 of JAWWES010000001.1, forward strand.
GTACGTTACCGAGAGACTGACACAGTAAACGCACAAACGACACCACCATGCAGGAAATTTCTGGCACTCCAATTCTTTCCCCTCCACCTACTGCAAATCCTCCTGCCTGTCCTGCCTTTCTGACTGAGTTTTGATACCTAACCTATCTGATGGTCCCTCAGTTTTACTGATAAGTATCTATGCATCCATTGCTTCAGCTTCTTAAACCTTGTGTTGCTCAAGCTAATGAGGCAGATGCCTGTGCTGACTGAGGAACATGGGCCACCAGGGCCCTTCAAACATACTGGAGTCATGGTGCAGGTTTGGGCTAAACAAAGCAAAAATAAAAAACTCATTTATGCACAAAGGAACTTCAAGCCTAATGCAGAAAGAACACACTAAGTAAATAATATCACTGTGCAGGAAGCGCGTACGGAAATGTAACCCCACAATATTGACTGTACAAAAAATGGTCCAAAAAATGGCCTCAGCTGGGAAAGGCAGCATGGGCAAAGCAGAGAAAACCAGGCAAGGGTGGTGATGCTCTGCACCAGCAGAAGGGCAAACCACATCTCCATGTTCTTCATCCAGGGTTACAGCAAAGTGAGGAGAGTATCCTTATCACAAAAAGGCACTTAAGGCTCTCAAAAAAGTCCTAAATCTCTTCACAGTCTTAACAAAGCACAACAAATACTTCTCCCAAAAGGAAAATGATGTAAAACAATTCAAAACTCTCTGTTATTTACTATCACACATAGCTTAAGTGTACACACAATCTAGACATGCATCACAATTCAGCTAGTGTTTAAGAACATACTAAAATTTAAAGAATGCCTTGCATCAAAAATGCTCTCTCAAAATCTGAGGGAAATCCCAGCATTGAGCAAGCAATACAAGATGAATTAGGCAAGGCAATTCCCTTCCACAATGCCATACAGACCATCTAAGTCCAGTCTGACCTGAACAGTCATCTAAAGGAGCATCTGCACAGACCATGGCAGGCTTCCACACACTAGACTTTATACCTAAGCTAAAACATAAAATGAAAAATATCTTCAGAGTCCTATCATCTTCTCAAATGCTGTGAGTCTCCTAAAGGTAACATACACCTCACACGGTTCAGAAAACCCAGTAAGTTCAACCACGTCTTGCAAACAATTTTGGTTTTTAACAGGCTCTTTAATGACTAAAGAAACAGTTATTAAGCTCTAGGGCAACACACAGAATAATACCCTGGGTATAGTTCAATGGAACATTGAATGCTTATTGCACAATGACAAGAAAAAAACCTGTGACCACAATTTATTGCAGTTAAAGGGTTAGAATGCTCTAAACTCTATTAAAATTATTCTAACATGCCAGGAATGACAGTTTGTCTCCATCTTCTACAGCTCCGCTACTAAGAAAAACTGATGTATGCCATTACTAATTTTAAGTTGCAGGGAGGGGGAGGAACACACTTCCCCACAAAAGAAAACTCATTACCTTTTCAGATTCACCATTGCCCATGGTATACCCGTAGGTGTGTTGAAAGCTGGAAGAAGTTTTCCTGCCAGTTGCACTGCTTTGATCTTGAAAACCTAAGATAGTAGGATCAATTGCAAATAGTTACAAAGTCTGATTTATCTCGAAGAACCATAAAGACTGAAATTTCCCTGCCCCACCTACCCCTTTGTATTAGAAAAGCTTTACATTGTAAAAAACATATTAACTTATAATTTTTTGCCACTTGTTCACTTTATAAATTTCGTTTAGATTTGAACACGAAAAGCAAACTTGTCATTTTGATTTTTTTCCTTCCAAGCTCTCCAGCAATAATTCTTAGATTCTTATTACAGAAGAAGATCAGCTCTCCTCCCACCTCCCTCCACAGATACTGGGAATTTCAAGTGCTTTCTAAAGCAGTCTCTAAATCATTCTTTATATTTGATAGCTAAAAATCAAGACACAACTCTCCTACCTGAATATTTTAACTTGAACAAAATTCCAATCTCTTTTTATTGAGATTAGTGCAGACAGAGTTCCTATTCTTTCACAAACATTGTCTATGTAAAACCACATGCAGTTTCCCACAGTTTTTCCTTCACTGGTAATGCATAGGAAAGACAATTACAGGTACTACCTTCCCTCCTTAGCCTGATTACCTGGAGAAATTACTGAAAGGACAAAAACACTGTCATTTCTAATGTTGTTTCTACTTACTTTTGGAACATAAATCTGTAATAGCCTTATTCAGACCCTAATGTCTGTTAAATAAAGGCGCAATTGGGAGAAAGCTCCTTATAAGCCTACATGAAGCACATTTTCCAAAGGAGGCATATTTGGTAGATGCGCATTATATGAATCTGCTTTACCAGTTAGTTGCTAACACACATTTTAATTAATGCACTTTCAGTATTCACTACACTTGTGGAGAAGTTTCTCCTAATTTGGAGGTAACATTTTTCACCAGTTTGAAGCACCATATGAACGAACATGTAACAAAAAGAGCTACCATGCCCCAGAATAACTTATGCAACATGGACATAGTATAGAAACATTATCTCTCCAGTGACCAGCAACAGGACATGAGGAAACTGAATGAATTTCAGGGGAATTTCAGATTGGGAAAAGGTTCTTCACTGAAAGAGTGGTCACAGCACCAAACTCATCAGAACTCAAGGAACATTTGGATGTTGCTCTTAGTCACAAGGTTTAGTTTTAGGTAGTCCTGAGAGAAGGAGGGAGTTGGGTTCAACAATCCTTCCAGTCTGCAATATTCTACCATTCCATTATTATCAACTACCTGACCAATACTCATGTAATCAAGAAGAGTAAGATCTTTAAGAAGGACTACATGATAGCTTTGTTGGACTTATAAAAGGGAGAGATGCCTTTTATAAAGTCTATGGGAGGAAAACAGAAGAAGTGCTTACTGGAGAAACAAGCTGAAAAATAAGCAATCAAGAACATCCTTATTTTTCATATGAAGGTGGGAAAAAAATCAATACCTTAATGTTTGAGGAAATGACTAGTAGGACATGAAATAAACCAGAACAAAATATTAAAGATAACGTTTAACTGTATTTGATGCAGTGTAGTATGGAAAGATGGAGGTGGATCTGAAAGCAATGAGCCAGGAAAAAGAACTTTTACAGAGGTACTTCAAATGAATTGTAAGATAGGATATGTCTAAACTGAAAAAGAAGAATATGTCTAAACTGGAAAACATTAGAATATTATTTGATAGAATTGTGAAGTAACAGAGGCAATATGGCTTGAATGATTTTTAGCAAAGAAACTGACAGGAGAAAGCATTTGAGAAAATATGCAGAAATTTGGCAGTAATATTCAGATAACACTCTGACCTTAAATAAAGGACCAAATCAAAATAAGAAGGCATAGTATAAGGAAGAGGTACAATATATACGCAGTCTATCATAACTGGGGAAAAAGAAACCGTAAAGAGAACTAAAAGCTCATTCTTGGCCCAGTTACATATAAACTACCTGATTTGCATCTACAGATAAGTGTCAAAAATTCATACTGAACTTCTAGATTTTTAAGTAGTAGATGGGTCAAGACCAGGCAGAACTATCTACAAAGTCATCTAAAGTGAGTTCTTTTACAGCACAGACAAGTTTTAACACCTAATTTAGAACAGAATGATGACTTCCAGTTAAATGATAAATTGTTTGGAAAGACATTTGTAGCATTAATTTGTTTAGCTTCAGCATTTGGATCCTGCACCCTCTGAAAGCTCTATGCATTATTCATTAATAAAAGATAGTGAATCAATAGGGTAAGAATATTCAATGGGAGAACATTCTTACAAACATCCTTACTAGGACAATATTCTTAATGGTTAGCTATTTACATACCACTATCCAGCTTTTAATCAGTTTGAAATGTACTACATCTCAGGAACAAGCTATAGTATTGAAGCAGTTTTCAGTAGGAGTGTACGAAATAAAGGTTGAGCTGATCTAAATGTACATGAATCTAGACAAGATAGTCAAAGCAAGGCAATCACTGAGCCATTTCAGCATCAGAGCACCAGCTCTAACTGCTGGTTCAAACAACCATGTTGTTAGCAGTAGCTGCCAAAACTTGCTGTGATTAGAGGCACCCTCCTGTCACCTGCACTGGGGTTGAGGACTCTACATACCACTGATTTAGCATCAGAAGGTATGAAACTCCCTCTCTATATGCCTCTCATCCAAGACTGAATGCAAGGAAACACTTAAAAAACTGGCCGAAGACATGCCTTTACTTTCTATTCCTGCCATCTCAGTCTTATCTCGCTGCTGCTTCCACATAACAAAACCACTGAGTACTTGGTAGTTTACCTCTGCAGGATGGAGTGAGAATTAGGAGAGAGCTGCACAGGATTTTATGAAGGCCAGGTGACCATAAAAGCGCATTTGGAGAGATGCAGGGAAAAGCAAGAAATGTTGCAAGCAGCGGTGGGTAAGGTGCCTTTTTTGGGAAACTGCAGATTTGTCCGGAGTTCTCTGCTGAGCTCATTAAAATGCCTTCTTTTAGCAAGTTCCAGACAGTAAAAGCCTCAGGCTCTAGCTTTTAAATAATGAGCTGATATCAGATCTGGATATGAGTACTTATCATATAATATTTTTAATTTATTTTTTTTTTTAAAACAGGTTGAACAGATAGATTCTATTTTAGCCCTGGCAGTTTCCTGTTGACAGGCAATGCATTTCAAAAAACATATAGGCAAGAAGAATAGAGCAGAACAAAAAATGAATGGCTGCCTTTAAAAGAGAGCTCATTAGGAAATAGTAAAAGAATTGGGGTTATTTAGTCCAGATAAAAGATGTTCAAGAAAGGACAAGATAAGGGCTTTTTAGTATATAAAAGGCTATAACAAGGAAAAAGATATAATATTTTTTCCTGTGGACATGAAGAACAGAAAATAACACTGAAATGGAGCAAGGGAAAGCAAATTAGTTATGAGGAAAAAGTTGGTGATAAGGATAACTAAGAATGAAGTATGACTGTGACTGCTGCCAAGTCATCACTACAGCTTTTAAAAATGCTCTGTACAACACATACAACTACAAAGACTGAGATGATTTGACTCTGTCAAGGAACAGAAGAATAATTGAGAATTACTCAGCTGCCTTACCACTCTTCCAGCCATGCTGCTGTATCCGGTTTGCAGGCAAGGTAGGGGGAAGACTACAAGGGTGGCTTCTGTGAGAAATTGCCAGAAGCTTCCCCTGTGTCCAACAGAGCCAATGCCAGGTGGCTCCAAGACTGACCCACCACTGGTCAAGGCTGAACCCGTAAGCATTAGTGGCAGCACCTCTGGGATAATGTATTTAAAAAGAAGGTAAAAAAAACAGCTGCAGAACAGCAACTGCAGTCAGAGAGAGGAGTGAGAATATGTGAGAGAAACAGCCCTGCAGACACCAAGGTCGGTGCAGAAGGAGGGGAAGGAGCTGCTCCAGGTATCAGAGCTTCCCCTGAAGCCTAGGGGGAAGGCCATGGCGAGGCAAGCTGTTCTCCTACATCCCATGGAGGTCCATGGTGGAGCAGAGATCCACCTGCAGCCTACGGAAAACCCCCAAAACAGAGCAGGTGGATGCCTGAAGGAAGCTGTAATTCCATGTGAAACCCATGCTGGAACAGGCTCCTGGCAGGATCTGTGGCCCTATGGAAAGAGAAGCCCATGCTGGAGCAGGTTTGCTGGCAGGACTTGTAACCCTGTGGGAGACCCACACTGGAACAGTCTGTTCTAGAAGGACTACATCCCATGGAAAGGACCCATGCTGGAGCAGTTTGCAAAGAACTGCAGACCCTGAGAAAGACATGCATTGGAGAAGTTCATGGAGTGCTGTCTCCTATGGGAGGGACCCCACGCTGGTGCAGGGGAGGAGTGTGAAGGGTGGCAGAGAAAATCTGTGATGAACTGACTACAAATCCCATTCCTCTTTCCCCTACACCACTGTGGGCGAGGAGATAGACAAAATTGTGAGTGAAGTTGAGCCTGTGAAGAAGGGAGGGGTGGAGGTGGGTGTTTTAAGATCTAGTTTTAATTTCTCACTATCCTACTGGGATTTGATTGGTAAGGAATTAATTTCTCCAAGTCAACTTTGTTTAGCCCATGGCAGTACTTGGTGAGTGATCTCTCCCTCTCCTTACCTTTACCCATGAGCCTCTCCTAATATTTTTGGTTTTTTTCTCTTCCCTGTTCAGCTGAGGAGGGAAGTGACAGAGAGGCTTTGGTGGGCAACTTGCATCCAGCCATGGTCAACCCACCATAATTCCCCAGTAATGAGACAGCTTGTGCCATATATGTAAAAGGAAAGTGTTTTGTCTCTCAGGTCATTGTATCTACTCTGTAGACCCACACAGCACCTTTGTAACTGGTGCATAAATCATCCATTATCCACATCCAGAGACTATCCACTCTCAAGTTTCTTTGCTAGCAAAAAGCTCACAAGGATGGAACCCTGTAACAGTGAGGAAATCACAGAAACCACAAAGCTAACAGCTCTCAAAAAGAAAAAAGCTGCTCTTACAGGGTAACTCCACCTTTTTCAAATATGCACTCACACTTGCAAAAATTACAGAATTCAGCAGGCAGTGGCCTTAAGACAAGGAAGTAACTGATAAGAATCTTCTTAAAATAAAACACTATAACAGCAGTAGCAAGACATCCTATTTTGAAGATGCAAAAATTCTGTACTAGGTAAACATGTCTATTACTCCCAGGGTAGCTGTTCTGTATGCTCTCAACACATGGAAATTTTCCAGGAAAGTTTCAGAAGCCACCACAGACTTGGAGAAGCATTTCCATTTTACATGGCAAAATCTAATACACTAAATACATTAATTTACATGGCCTTTTCTAGGTTAATGCTTCTTTCTGCAAATACTGTAAAGTAATGGAAGAATTCCCCCCTCCCCCTTCAAAAACAAATCAAGCTGTTTACAGCTAGAAGGGAAGAGAGTGAAAATTGGCAGAAAAAGCAAAACTTAAACCCCAAATCGGATAAGTGGATCCCTCATTAAGATAAAAACAGCAATCAGTATTTACAAACTAGTATGTACAGCAGGCCAGCTGTGAGGGTCTGAATAATTTTCACCCATTAAATTGATGCTTAACATATCAAACCTGCCACCCACCCCACAACATGAAAGCTAACTTCTGAGCCTAATCCAAGTACGGCCAAAACGTTCCTCAGAAAAGTCCTCAAAGGTTTCAACGATTCTTCAAAAGCCTTATTGATGTATCCAGTGACTGCCTAGACACATGGCTGCAACTCTCAGAAGACTACATTATGCTAATACTGCTGTTAGGTGTTCCCTTCCAGCACTATGAATGGCAAACAGCATCGAACGGCCTCTGTTCCTAACTCTGAGGGAGGTTATAGATGTTTTATACAGATAAAGAACCTCTTTCATTTATGTGCATAGACCAGCCTTTGAGTCATTCTTATTAAAACAGTACTAAATGCCAGACTTCTCCTTAGTCTGATGGTTAACCAGTGAGTATCTATGGCCATGCAATGTGGCCGGTTCTATAGGTTTGATAACTTTCGATCCTTGAAAAAACCATCAGACAAAACAGATATACTGCACAAGTTCACAAAAACATAGTACCCAGTTCACCGTCAGTACTACTACTACCAAACCCTGCACCCGTTTCCTTTGACACTAAGGGTGAAGATGATGCAGCAGACCTATCTAATTAATGAATGTCGATTAAAAAATCAGAGCACCTGACCACAATACTAGACTCAGACCCTTGAGGGAACTATATGGTATTCCTTGGCCCAAACAGGAACAGTCTCAGTCTGCAGCAGTGAACTCTTCACTGCCTTTTGGTGCCTAACTGCCCATTTAAAGCTCAACTTGTCAGAAATGACTTTCAGCAGGAGTAGAGATAAAGGCTCATGGTGAAAATCAAGCAGCATTTTCACCAAAAAAAAAGAAAAAAAAGAAAGAAAGAAAAAAAATTAAAAAGAATTGCTGATTTGATGCCTGTTTATACTTAAGCCATAATACATAGGAAAAAGATGACTGCCAGATGACTAGCTGTAAGTTCTCCATATTTTACCCCTTCAAGACTGGGAACTCCTGGGGTTTACAGTGTTCCTAGGGCATCCCCCTCTGCGAGTGGGGGCCATTCTGCTACCAAGAAATTGAGAAACAGCTCCCTCTTTGCACATTTGCTTCTAATAACTTCCATGGATTTAATTACAAAAGCATCTTGTGTGATGAGAGAGAGGCAGTAAGATTCTGCTAACAGTTCAGCTATCAGAGCACAAAATGAGAGAGAGAGAGCACTTCAGCCATACTTTACAGATGTTTGTGAGTGATGATTGAAGAGGTATGCCACATCTAGAATTGGTCCTGGAGAATGTAAATCATGTTCATGTGAAACTTAGCAAGGTAGCTACAAACTACACTACCTACAGTGGTGAAATGATGTAGAAATGCATAAATTCAATAGCACCTCTTTAGCATTTTAGGTCTCCTGAGTCCTGGCAGATGTTCAGGGAAGGAATATTTGCAGATACTGTAAAGACAATGCCACAGCTAAGATACTGTTCCTGTCTTTGGTGAGCAGCAATGATTACCAAAGTACTTGATGAGCAACACTTAGCATTTCTAAAAGACTGACACTCTTCAAAAAAGGGAAGACTTATCCTGCAAACAGATGCTCTATGAATTTTTATTACTTTCTCTGTGACAGAAAGATCTAAACAGAAATGAAAAATCTAACCCCATCTCAGCAGTCTAAGATCAGAGTTAAAAAAAGGGGAATCAACTTGAATCTGTACTACAGTGTGAACTTAAAATGGCCATGGTCTCCAGTCCCCTAATGATCTTTGTGGCCCTTTGCTGGACAATAAGTGCTCCATGAAATGTTCCTTCTTTTGGGAAACAGAAAATCCCTTAGTTTTCAAGACTAGATTGACATTTTCTTTAGCCAGTAACACCACACACAAGACTTCTACAAATACTTTTATTAAAGAAAAATCATACTGGATTCCTCTCTGAAAGATAGACTTTTGCTAACAGTTTTAAAGAATGGTAGGAGGGCAAGGAAGCCTGTCCAATTTCAGATGATGCATGAAATTAGGTGTCGTAACAGTTGCCTCTGATTTAAAATTTATGGCAACACAAGCCTAGCTGTCCTTAGTCTCTCTCTCTGCAGATTCAGAGATTCAGCTTGTAAAAATTTTCTAATGCAGTGTTTCAGAATAATCATAACTTCCAAGGGAAAAGCTGCAACTGTGCTCTGCATCTTACTTCTGAAACCAAAAGCTCAGTAAAGCCCGTGGGACTGGACAGGTCCAGTCATACACCCAAGTTGCCAGACCTGCCCTTTCCTAAAGGCTCTAGACAGTCCTCAGATGAAAATACAGGCCACTTTTTTCAGAATATTGAATAAAAGAAACTACCCCACCATATCAACTGATCTGGATGGACTAGGCAGTCTAGGAAAACTATCCTAATCGTAGTTCTTAAGGGTTGTACTAAAAAGCATTAAAATGCCTATCTGATCATAATCATAGAATTAACTGGGTTGGAAGAGACCTTCGAGATCATCAAGTCCAACCCTTGACCAAACCCCACTGTGATTACTAGATCATGGCACTCAGTGCCACATCCAGCCTCATCTTAAACACCTCCAATGATGGTGAATCCACCACCCCTCTGGGCAGCCCATTCCAATGCCTGATCACTCTCTCTGTAAAGAACTTCTTTCTAATATCCAACCTAAACCTCCCC
>JAWWES010000001.1:25952184-26012387 GCA_035583135.1 Lophotriccus pileatus
TCCACAGCCTTCCCCTCATCCACTAGGTGGGTCACCTGATCATAAAAGGAGATCAGGTTGGTCAGACAGGACCTGCCCCTCCTAATCCCTTGCTGCCTGGGTGTGATCCCTTGTCCATCCTGTAGGTGCTGTGTGATTGCACTCAGGATGATCTGCTCCATGACCTTGCCAGGCACCGAGGTCAGGCTGACAGGCCTGTAGTTGCCCGGGTCCTCCTTGCAGCCCTTTTTGTGGATTGGCGTGACATTCACCAACTTCCAATCATCTGGGACCTCCCCAGAGAGCCAGGGCTGTTGGGAAATGATGGAGAGCGGCTTGGCAAGCTCTTTTGCCAATTCCCTCATCACCCTAGGATGGATCCCATCTGTCCCATGGACTTGCGTGGATCCAGGTGGCTCAGTAAGTCACTGACTATTTCCTCCTGGAACACAGAGGGGCTATTCGGCCTCCTGTCCCTGTCTGCCAGTTCCAGAGGCCAGTTGTAGTGAGGGCCACCTGTCCTGCTGGTGAAAACTGAGGCAAAGAAGGTGTTAAGTACCTCAGCCTTCTCCTCACCCCTGTTAACTATGTTTCCCCCCAAGTCCAACATGGAATGGCGGTTTTCCTTGCCCCTCCTTTTGTTATTAATGTATTTATAGAAGCGCTTTTTGTTATCCCTAACAGAAGTAGCCAAATTGACTTCAAATTGCACTTTTGTCTCTCTAATTTTCTTTCTGCATGACCGAGTTATATTCCTAAACTCATCCTGGGTAGCCAAACCTATTTTCCACAGTCGGTAAGCTCTCTTTAGCCCTGATTTCCTCCAGAATCTCCCTGTTCAACCAAGCTGGTCGTCTACCCCGCCGGCTTGACTTTTGGCACACTGGTACAGCCTGTTCCTGTGCACTCAAGACTTCCTTCTTGAAGCACATCCATCTCTCCTGTACCCCCTTGTTTTCAAGGGTTTTTTCACAGGGTATGCTCTGGACTAGTCTTCGGAACAGGCCGAAATCTGCCCTCCAGAAGTCCAATGTGGAGGTTTTATTGGTGGCCTTCCTTGCATCCCTGAGTATTGCAGACTCTATTATTTCACAGTCACTGTGCCCCAGATGGCCTCCGACCATTACATCTCCCACCAGCCCCTCTCTATTTATAAACAACAGGTCTACTGGGGCCCCACCCCTGCTGCAGCAGGAAATTATCCTCTATACACTCTAGGAATCTGTTAGACTGTCTCTTCTCTGCTGTGCTGAGCTCCCAGCAGATATCAGGCACGTTGAAGTCGCCCACAAGAACAAGGGCTGGCGATTTTGAGACATCTGCCAGCTGCTTGCAGAATAATTCATCCCCTTCATCATCCTGGTTGGGTGGTCTATAACAGACTCTCATTAGGATGTCAGCCTTGTTGTCCTTCCCCCTGATTCTGGTCCACAAACACTCAACCTTATTATTTGCGACCTCAAGTTCTACAGAGTCAAGAGACTAACATACAGAGCCACCCCTCCACCTCTCCTACCCTGCCTATCCTTTCTGAAGAGCTTGTAGCCATCCATGGCAGCGCTCCAGTCATGCAAGTCATCCCACCGCCTTTCTGTGATGGCAGCTACGTCATAGCTTTCCTGCTGCACGATGGCTTCCAGCTCCTCCTGTTTGTTGCCCATGCTGCGTGCATTAGTGTACATGCACTTCAGCTGGGCTGCTGATTTTACTCTTAACTCGGGCTTTTCATCCCTGGGCTTCTCTTTGGAGAGCCTGGATTCAATCCCTTCCCCCTTTAAACCTAGTTTAAAGCCCTCCTGATGAGCCCTGCTAACTTATGAGCTACAGTCCTTTTGCCCTTCCTAGATACATAGAGCCCATCTGATTTAAGAAGACTGGGTAGTATGGAGTTTGCCCCATGGTCGAAAAAAACAAAATTTTGATGGTGGCACCAATCCTTTAGCCACCTATTGATAAGGTAGGCTTTCCTGGTCTTCTCCTCATTCATCTCCTCATTCATTCCAGCAAATACAGAAACTGAGGCAAATACTACCTGTGTGCCTGTCCCATGGACTGATCTACCAGTACCTTGAAATCCTTTTTGACTGCCCTGGTACTTCTTCTGTTAATATCATCACTGCCAGCCTGGATTACCAACAGTAGATAGTACCAGAGGTCTGAATTAGCTCAGGGAGTCTCCTACCAATGTCCCTCACCCTGGCTCTGGGAAGGCAGCAAACCTCCCTGTGGGATGGGTCTGGTCGACATACAGGGCCCTCAGTTCCCCTCAAGAGTGACTCACCTGCTACAATTATCCTTCTTTTTTTCTTATAGCTGTAGCTGTAACCCATCTGGTAGACAGGGTGCTGCCTGCAGACTGATCTTCCTCTTGCCTGACCTCTACTTGACTTTCTGAGTCTAGGGCCTCATATCTGTTCTTCAAGGGCACCCGGGGAGGTGATGGGGGTCGAGAGGGTGTTCTTTTACCTCTCTGAACAGGGACCTGTTTCCATTCCCCCCCATCTACACGGTTTGCTCCATCTGTCTGACAGCAGGAGGAGCAGAGGGTCACTGTCTCCTGCTGGACTTCCTTGGGGGTAGAAAGGGTTTGACTCCACCAGTCTATTTCCCTTTCACTTTCCCTAATACTTCTTAGCCTCTCTACCTCTTCCTTGAGCTCTGCTACCATGCTCAGCTACAGTCTAACTGCCTCAGATAACTGAAGATAAGACAGATGTTGTCTTATTGACTATAGCTTCCCCTATTTATATTTTACAAATTAACAATTATTTACTCAAATGCTGCTGCTTAGATACAATAAACACTATAGTGGTTTTCTACCATTAACAGGGAAAGATCTGCAAACAGAATTCTTAAGTGACACTTTTTCTTTTTTAAAAGTTTTCCAAAGTTGCTTTCCTGGACCAGAGACATGAAGAATCTAGTTACTGTTGACTGAGGCATCTTAGGATCTAATGAAATATTCATTGGTTTCACACTACTGATATTTTTGAAGAACCCACATGAGAAAGTCTGTGCATATATTAGCTTATTAGAAATATTTGACATTTTTGCTTTAGAAGATCTAAACATAAAAATTTGGCATGCACTGGACAGCCAGCTAATCACATTTAAACTACCTGGCACTGGCTAATAACACCTCAATTAAACTGCATAATTTCCATTCACCTCAATAGCTGTATCAGCTTCCTTGGCATGGATTTCATGCATATCTGAGTAGAAAAGTTACATTTTCTCAATTTTTAAAGGGCCTTCAAATGCAAGGCACTTTACACCAGTCAGTCAACATCACAGATCACTTAAAATTCAGAATTAATGCGATGAAAATCTGGCATATAAATGTCTCCTCGATCTGATAATTCCAGAAGATATAGCACACTGTTTCATATCCCATCTAACTGTGCCAGAAACCATGGTAGTCTGGAGTTAATTTTCTCTTCTACTATTACTATTAAAAAGTTGTTTTCAGTGTAGGCAATTTTTGTGCTTTATCTTTCCTGCTTTTCATATCTCCAGCTGTAAGTTTACCCCCACAAGCAGTATTAACCTGCCAGATTAGTTACCTTTGTAAAAAAATTGTCCCAGAACTAGAAGCAACAATCTTCAATTTGCACACCATACCAATCACAATCACTCTTGCCTAAGCATGCCCTAAGAGACTCTTTTCAGATGATTTCTTCTTGCTGTGGGAGCTACTACAGTAGCAAAGGGAAACAGATGTGAGAGCACAGACAACATCTGGCATCTGGCTTAAATGTTCCCCCACTAGTTGCTGGCAAAGACTGATTTAAACTGTGGAAAAAGGGACCGGAAAAAGAGAAAGGAGAAAAAGTTATTCTGAACAGCCATCAGAAACTGAAGGAAAGAGCCATCAAGGGACAGAAGATCAGCATGGAGCTTTGCCAGTGATAAAGCATAAGTGGTAAAGGACAGGGATTCCAATTCCCTATCTCCTAGAGGGTGAAATGCCAGGAAGAAGTCGATAAAAGAAGGTACCACAAATAGGCAGTGAAGGGAAGAAACACAGGGCATTAAGAGCAAAGACAGGGAATGAATGGAAGTCTAAAGCAGGTAAGACATAAAATGGATGTACTGCCCAGAGTGTAGTTGTAAGGAACGGGAGTATGAGAAACATCTTGGGGAATCTGACAGGGAAAGAACACTTTCTCATTTCCAGAACGTGTTCCTGGGAACAAGACTGGACTCTAATATATCAGTCTTTCAACATGACTTTGTAGCCAAACACATCCAGGAAAACCAAATGGTAAATCTTAGAGGTGGGGATTTTTGTCCTATTAACCAGTGTTCTTTGGTATTTTGGTAATATCAGTTGTTCTACTGAGTTCTGAGTTGTTCTACTGAGCACTGAGTAACAGAATGCACTGTGTTCCTGAAAGTCCCAACCCAACTGCCAGTCTGTGTTTTTTAAGAAAAAAAAAAAAAATCTGTATTAGGAACCTTAAGAAGTGCTTCTGAAGTCATATAATTAAGCTATTTGTACTAACAAGTTTCATGAGAATTGTTTTCATGAAGTAGAAATTATCTACTTTCTGTGACTATTAATCTCTCTTGACACTGGCTTTCTTTTTGGTAACACCTGTTCCCAATGCTTTCTCCACTCCTGTCAACTATCTCCTTAATTTCTCATTTATGTTTCTATGCCATGTTATCTTTTTTGTCCTTCAGCTCTGTGCTTACATTGTATCAATTTCTACTTTCTTTCTCATATTATTCCTCTCTCTCCTGTTTCTCTTGAATGTGCTGCCAAGCTTTCCATTTTAAATTTAATCCTGATTTCCCCTTTAGTCTTTGCCAGAAATGACTCAGTCCCTTTTAGACTGTATTTGCCTTAGCAAAAAAAAGTTAAACAGAGATTAAATTACATATTGTTTCGCACTATGTGCAGTCATTACACACACAGCCTCCCTCCCTCCATTGGTATGTGACAGATTACAACGCAAAAATCACTGACTAGAAGAAAAAAAGAAGTAAAAATCACATAGCTTTTACATCTTCCAAAACATATCCTTTACAGAATGTCAGGCTCAAAGCACAATACATTGCAACCCATGAAAGTAAATATTGATCTGTTTTGTTCTTTTTTTAATGAATGAACTGGCTTGTTTTCACTGAGTAATAGACATTTAGCTTATCTGCAGCTAATATTTATATATATATATATATATATATATAGAGAGAGAGAGAGAGAGAGAGAGAGAGAGAGAGAGAGAGAGAGACCAAGTTCTCACACAGAATTAGTTGGCAAACCAAACCTATGAGCAATGAATAAGTAAGCACTGAACCTTCATAGTTGCATAAATACTGCAAGGCACTTGAAAAAACAGACATTCAGAAAAAAAGCAGTGAGTTAAATACCCTAAACTCCTGCAGCACAATTTATAGACCACAGGACCAGAAATATAAAATAAAAATGTTCTTCCTCTATGCCATGCAAACAAAAATAAAAAAGGTTCAAGAGAAACAATCTGACCATCTGCAAAAAATAAGGCATAAGTACCAAGATACCTTTATAGTTACATAAATGAGTAGTACTTAAGAGAAACATTCCTTCCAGAGATGTATCTGGGCTGCGTCATGTACCACATACTGACTATTCATGTGTGCAGGAGGCATAACTATCAGTCCTTTAACTTTTCTATCGCTTCTGCGGGTTTTACAAATCCTTCTAAGAACACAATTACCAAGAATCTTGCAGCATACCAACAGCAACACTTATTAATGACTTAAACAGAAATAAATTCCTTATTGTATCCAAAGTTCCTATTTATAAATCCAAAAGCTCATGGGTCTTTTGCCACAGGATTTCACGCCAGAAGTTCAAGCTGAGCAGTTTGCTTTTTGTGAGTTCCACAAAAAAGAAAGAAAAAAAAAAAGTATATTGAAAGCCACAACTACTCAAAACACAACCCCTTGTTTTGTCCCCATGATGGTCTGTCCAACTTGGGTTGTTCACCCTTCTTGTACTGGCAACCTATACCTTTGATAAGATTAAAATGCATTTAATTTACACAGAACAAGTTGAACATTCAATTAAATTTCTCTGCAGTTTTCTACTTGTTTGCCATCTCAACATGAGCTACAGTCAGCTATAAAATCATAAGAGAAGACTTTCGTTTTCAAGTCACAAATGGACTGATGATCTCTTATTTTCCATTAAGTGAATTTTAGAGATGGGGAAGAGGAGTGAAAACAGACCCTCTGGCTGACAGTTACCTAAGTCACCTTAAAAGAACTTTTCTGAACATGGACATCGTTGCATTCTTTTGGTTTAGGCACTTATCTGAAGTCTTACAGTTTGAATTTAAAAAAATTAATGTTAATATGCTAGAAAGCTTCTTGGCCATCTCTTTAATGATTTGTTCCCAGATTATCCAATTCATAAATGGCAACACAATATTACTGGAGACAGCATCTGCTTGATTCCTGACAGACTAGAAGAGTTCATCATCTTTATCATGCAATAGAGGTGCACACATCATTAGAGGCAACATGATTTTTGTTAACATTTTTGCTAGTTTTTAGTGATTTTGCTTAGCAGTTATTGTAGCATTCATGGCATTTATTTTTCTCTTACCGTATCTGTTCTTAATTTTTAATATTCAAACTCCTTTTTAAGACAAAAACATGATAGCTAGCACTGAATGAGAGCAAGTTCCAAAAGGCAAAATCAGCCAAAAATGCCTTATTTAAGAGCAGTATCATGTCCACAGTCTTTTTTTTTTTTTTTCTGTTTTAAAGTGAAAAAAAATCCCACTGGAAGAACTCATGCTTTCAGTTGACAAAAGACAATACCATACTTCCTCTCTGGATCAGATCAAGCATGAAAACCTTCAGTGTAGATGTTAACGTAGGAGGAAAGTACACAGGAAAACTCAGTGGGTAGAAATTAACATATTACTGTGTCAATAGTAATGCCAATAGATGAATGTTTGGTAAAATAACAGGCAGAATACTGTGCTTGCTGTCACTGGTGCCCATAAGCATCGGTATGACTTAAACTAATGAAGGACACAAAAACTAAGAGACTTGGTCAACAGGAGATACATGACATTTTGCCAATTATCTATGTTTTCTTAGCTTTTATAGACCTCTACAGGAACATGACCAGAGAGTGAGTTTCATAAGTAGTATAGTTATTGTATTTTCCATTGCTAAAACAGCTTGTCCTTTATTTAAACCAGTTTAAGGTATGTTATGCTAATAGGAGAAACTTGCTTCCAATCAGACAAAGAAACAAGTCTGCAATTAAGTCAGTCTTCCCCTCCTTTTCTCCGCTTCAGGTGCTGCGCAGTACCAAGATGCAGCAATAAATTGAGCTAAGTGTCATTTGCCAGTCAAGAAAATGTTTACTACAAGCATGGTAAACAGAAACTGCACAAGCATTACAATCTGCACTGCAGTGAGCAGTGGCAACGCCCAATATGAAACAATGCTTTAAAAGTCAAGGGAGGGAAAAAAAAAAGAAAAAAAAAAGTTATTTTTCAGGCTGTGTCCTGTTAAGAGACCAGTGAGCTGTCACAACTACTTACGAATAAGCAGCTCATCTCCTGGCAACAAGCTCAAATCTCATTTTCATTTGACAGGACATATGCACTACTATTAACTCTTCTGAGATTTTCAACCTTTGAAAACTTAATTTAGATATGCCTTGAAACTTTAATTTCGATCATTTCATAGGCACATTTAAGAATTCTGTGAAACCAGGAGACATAATATTGTCTTATTTATTGAAGACCTATATTTTATATATTTAAGTCTGCTGTTGAGGATGTGCACTGGCATATATAACATAATTTGACTGAGTTTTCCTGAACAGAAGAGATGCTGCCTGTCAGATTCCTAGAAAGGATTAGTTTGATTATCTGTTAACAGAGTATCAGGTACTTAACAGCCCTCGTGCTCTACTTTAAATGAGATTTGAGGATGGATTTATCCATGTGAACTATATTACTATTTTGCCCAGAAAGATATGTCATTTTGATGGCTTTTAAAAAGATGAAAAAGGCAGTCATGTAAACTAACTGCTTTATATATAAGGCTGGCAAAGGTAGACACAGTAAATCATTAATATTTTGTTTTTATATTGCAAATATCCTAAATAACTTTGTTTAACAAAGATAAAACAATAAGCTACCCTTTTTATTGTACTAATAAATCAGCAGCAGACAAGAACACTTTGTCATAGTGGTCTGTCCTCCTGATGCTATCACACAACAGCCGTTAGAATAATATTCACTTTGTTTTCCTTACTTGATGCCGTTTCTCAAGCACAGCCATGTACACATGCACAACAACCAACCCTCTATCCATCTCTGGGGTTATGTCATTCTGTCCGTTATTGCTAGCAGGAATATTTTATTTCCCATCACCAGTCATGCCAGAAGTTTTAGTGATTTGTGAA
The DNA here is from genome assembly GCA_035583135.1 of Lophotriccus pileatus. Classification (NCBI taxonomy): domain Eukaryota; kingdom Metazoa; phylum Chordata; class Aves; order Passeriformes; family Tyrannidae; genus Lophotriccus; species Lophotriccus pileatus. The sequence goes on from JAWWES010000001.1 coordinate 25,960,586, forward strand.
CTCCACTTCATGAAAAAAAGAAAAAAAGCAGGCTGTCAACAGGTCACTTCTGCACTCTCTCCTCGGACAAATGCTGTTTATACCAGATAATGCTTAGTTACTCTAAAGGTAAGATGGGGTTACTCCTGCACACCCTACGAATCTCTTATGGACTTGCCTGCTAACAAAGCAGTCTAAGCAGACCATGTAGATATTATGCTCTTATCCAATTCTCAGTCACTTTCTTTACAAACCAGAACATGTGCAAGAACTGGAAATAAACCCTGAATCCTGCTGCAAACAGCTGCAGACAAACTTCTGTGGGGAGGAATCCAAAAGCCGTGGGCTCAATGTTTGGTTTTGTAATAGACTTCCTATGAGATGCCAGTTAAAAGAGTTAAATCCAACTTTTCAGAGACCACTGCTAGCTATGGCATTCCTTCTTCTGGCTCATCTTGCTTCAGAAAATGTGCTGAACTGTCAGAAGCTTTAAGGACTCTAAGTGAGGGCTATAGGCACTCAGAGTTCTAATTGCTGAGAAAAGGTAAAGTCACACTCCTGATCACTGAAGCACTCCAAATCCAGTGATTATCTCCAGCATATTTATCCTCAAGTCTACCCACTTTGCAATTACTGATATCTGAAATCAACATGATAACGTGCACTCTCACGAGAATACTGTAAACCTTCATGAATGAACATTTATGGGACACATGCTGAATACAATTCTACAGCAAAGATCAAGAACAGAGGGTTCTTCCTGGGTACTTACAAACACAGGTGTCAGGCACACACACACCTGCCAAGTCTCCTGCACAGAGGGTATGAGTGAGAATTAACTAGCTCTTCCCCTGCGATCTCCCCTCTGGCTGGGGTTGCATTTCATGCATTTGCAGGGCAGGGCACAACTTCTCAAGCAGCTTGTGACCTACTAACCATCTCAGATCTGGAACAGAGGAATACCAATGGCCCAGTACTACAGTCAGCACACACACACCTCTTTGAGGGAAGTCCTCAAAACAACCATCTCAGAAGATGCATTTTAGAGCCTGTGATACAATTAAAAAAAAAACCCAGAGAGCAAGTACATAAAACAAGCAATGACTTCTTAAGGATCAGAAAAAAAAATGCTCACTCATTGAAATAAGTGCTAAAGAACTTTGTCTTTCTGTATAGATTAGGGCTCTATTTACATGTTTTTGTACTATTTCTTCTTTAATGCTCAGAAAGTCAGGGAGAACCCACACATTTAAAAGTACCATTGTAATTTGAATAAAATCTAGGTACCTGAACCAAGGCCTGCAGTGAATCAAAATAAATCCATGTAACACCATGTTCCTCTGACTCTCTTAGTCTCAGTTAACTACATCTCCTCAGCCTCCCGACGATGACATGCATTTTGCATTCTGCTTTCTCCAACCTGAAGACACAGCTCCAGCAAGCACCTGGGTATGTTTGCTCCAGGTAGTTTCTCTCACTGTTACAGGATTTTATTTTCTGCTCTCAGTATAAACAGGATCTTGCTCAACTCCTAACACACACAATCATGAGAGAGCAGAAAATAACGTATGCTGGGAACACAAAGGGGAAACACCAAAATTCTTAACCTAGGCTGAAACTGCTATTAGAAGGAGTTTACCAACTCCCCCCAGGTGCCACCAAGCCTCAGAAGGGGTCTGTGGCATTGAGGGCTTGCCACCACAGTGAGCCACACAGTGTCATGGACACAGGTGGGGCCATAGCCATGGGGTAAGGGGCAGACTTGGCATACAGAAGGCAGAAGACTCCTTCTACAGCTAGGGAGTTGCTGCTAACTCCATAATGATCAGTGGATGGGTTCCTTTTTGCTTGTCTAGGATTGTCTATGATTGGGACCACTGTGAAGAGATTACTATCCCTGCAGATTTGCTAAAAAAACTGAACTTTATCTATTATTCAAGAAGTTGCACAGACATTTGGTATGTAACATGAGCATCACGTTCACTCTAGCAGTGGGTATAGTCAACACTGGAGGCTATTGGGCAGGAGCCATAGAGGAGAAGAGACAGTAATTCAACAAATATAATTGTAAAAAATCAGACTTTGAACACAGAGCACTTAACTCTGGTACTTTTTATCTTACTTAAGCTTCATTGTTCCTATGACCATTCACTGTGTTTAATTACAGGATGATTCAGCATGTATGCAACACTTGGGCTCTGCAGCTGTCACTCCCTCCCTCCTTGAACAAACTCCCATTTGGAGAGCAGAAATTAATTTATAGTGTGTTCACAAAGACTTGGAAGTAAAGATACTGCTCCTTGCAGGGTTCAGCATCTTCACTGCTTGTCTTTTGGATGGGTTTCAGAAATGAGGAACAATGGATCCTGCAAGATGCCCTAGGAATCTCCATCTGCCTTTATGAGCTCAAAGAAGTTCACACAACCAATATGAAGGACTGCAGCTGCTTTCTGCTGGCATTGTCATCCACAAAGTCTTCCTTGTACTGATTGCTCCTTCGCTACCCAGGTGTGGGGACAGCATAACAGAAGTTATAACTTTTGGACCATTTCATGAAGCACACCACAAGACAATCCAATTTCTGTTGAAGATTTCAGTGCCTACATCTGTCACACCCTACATCAGGGTGTGAGAGACCTTTTACTGACCTAGGCCTTGAGGACACTGCAATTCCCAGTCTTGTGGTAGCCTACTCTCACAAATTCTACATTCAGACACTCTCATCATGGATCTATTTTGTAACTTCTCCTGCAGCTTATTACTGCAGTCTGTTGGCAAGCTTTGTTGTTTCAGCATTAACACAGAAAGATCAGCCAATTCTTTTCTACTTCATGCCATTCATTCTTACTGCTTGCCTGGTTGTTGTTTTTTGCACCAGGAGTTGAGAGTGTTTAGGTCAGGCAGCGATTTTACAAAGCAGTGCTCCCATCCTCCCTCAGCAATCAGTATCAGCTACCTTGATGCCCAAAAAGAACCAGATCCACCAATCTGTGACTGAAAGAAGTGGAAGAATTTATGATCACCCATATACAAAATAAAGATCAACTAGATAATTTGTGTTGAAAAACAACGAATTTACCAATACCAACATACATGGTGAAATGAAAACCTCATGTTACCCAGAGAAAAAGCAACCACCAAACATGACTGATCTTGAATAAAATCTTCAGCCACAAAACTAGATTGACACCATAGGAGATCAAAGAATTCCAGAGCCCCATCCTGAGAAACCAGCTATACACTGTGGCTGATTTCAAGGCAAACTCCCTGAAAAAAGACTTAAAAAGACCATATGAACAGACAGCTCCAATCTAACAATAAGAGCATTCTTTTGCAATAACATCCTTGCAATAGCATCCTTTTTTTTTTCTTTGTGAAATGCAAGTGGCTTTATCTTGTTCTAATCTGAGTATACATGATACTCCTTCACTAAGCAATTCAATCCTGATGCTATTACATACAATAGACTGTTACCAAGATATTATCCAAGACTAATAAAATAAAATAAAATCATAAAGAACACAACATTCTCATACAGTCAGTCTAGTGAATTAACTTGGAATAAACAAAGAAACCTACCGTTCTGGGGAAAAAGTAATGGCTTGCTCAGCATCACTGAAAACTATTTAAAAAACAGATTCATAACTAAAGACTTAAATTATATTTGTGTCAGGATGATACATGGGGAAAAAAAAAAACCAACCAAAAAAAAACCCAACAAATATCTTAATGTAGCCACAAAAAGAAAAAAAAGATGCTTTTTAGTTTTGTTTGGGAATTTTGTTGTTTTCTTTTGTCTGCTTGTTTTTTTAATTAATGTAAGGCTGATTTTCATCCTAAACTGCCAATGTTTACTCCAAACTAGGCATATGGAACATTTCATTTTTATTTATTTCTGTTATAATATCAACTGTATCATAATGTTGTCTCCCCTCCACCCCCTCCCCCAAGCATAATGAAGACCATATCTAGTTCTTACAGAAATTAAAGGATTGTTGCAGGGATTACTGATAAACAGTCTGGCTCAATTTAGATAAGAAGTAATATTTTACCACCAGTATGTTATTTTGGACTGTTAACTCCATTCGACAGATGAAAAAGAGGAAGCATCACAGTGCCTCTGAACTCAGAAGGTGGAAGAACTTGCAGTTCACACACTTTAACTACAATCCCGTTTGATCAAAATTTAAAATACAAAGATTTTATCCATTCTATCATAACCTGGAGTGGAAAATAGGAGTGCCTAGTTCTCACAGTATGGTTCCCAGACACTTTCTACTAAACAACTCTCCTAAACCCTGTACCTCAAAACATATTTTACTAGTAGCTCCTGACTGAATATAGGCACAATGAATTTTGCACTTATTAGAGATTTTGGTACTGAGAGATTATGACTATTAACATACAGCTTAATAAGGAATAAAAAACTTTAATAGAAAGAATAGTTTAATAAAGAATAGAAACTCTAATACAGAATAAACTTTGCATCAGTTGCTCAGGGAAAACTGGGAAGGAATCTCTGGCATACGGAAAAATACAAAAGAGCCTGCCTGGCCAGGATGAACTCTATCTTCAAGGTCTATCCTAATCTAGATGATTCTCTGATTTTATGTCATACAGCACTCTTGGGAGAGATCACACTTTTTTTCTTCCATTTTTTATTGTCTTTTTTTCTTTCTTCGGTTTGACAATATAATTTCAAAAAAAATCCAGTTACAGGATACCCCAGTTCCAATAAGGATTCTAGTACTGTTTCCAGCTCTGGGGTTCCAAAACAAGAAAGAATGCGGACCTGTTGGAATGGGTCCAAAGGAGGGTCACAAAGGTGATCAGAGGGCTGCAGCCTCTCCTGTGGAGACAGGCTGAGAGAGTTGGGCCTGCTTAGCCTAAGGAAGAAAAGGTTCTGGGGAGACCTTACAAGAGCCTTCCAGTACCTAAAGGGGGCTTGGCTTTTAAAAAATATGAAGAGGTCTTTATACTATGGCCTGTAGTGACAGAAAAAGAGTCAACAGTTTAAAAACTCAAAAGATGGTAGGTTGAGACTGGATATAATCACAGAATTGTTTAGGCTGGCAGGGACCTTAAAGATCACCAGGTTCCAAACCTCTGCCATGGGCAGAGACATCCTCCACCAGACCACGCTGCTCAAAGCCCTATAAGGAAAATATTTGCTACAATGAGGGTAATAAAGCTACCCACAGGTTGCTCCAAGAAGCTGTGGATGCCCCATCCCTGGAGGTGTTCAAGGCCAGGTCAGACAGAGCTATACAACCTGCTCTATCAAAAGGTGTCCCTGCCCATGGCCGGGGGTTTGGGCTAGATGATCTTTAATGGTTCATTTCAACCCAAATCATTCTATGATTCTATATTACACTATTTTAGCATATATATGCATTATATATTTCAATAAAGTACTTTGGAGAAAAGCCACAGGCTCAAGGAATCTCAAAATCAATGACAGATTGACATTTCGTTCCTACATAGGAGCTGAGGGAAAGAAGGCACACTCTTAGATCTGATAATGTACACCAGCCAGACACCAGATGGCCTGTCCACAATTAGCCAGGGAAAACGTATTGTGCAGAGGATTTAAATAAGGCCCCCCCAGACTGCAGACCTACAAACCCTGTCACCAGATAAATATCAGTGTTGTTTCAACCACAAAAGACTGAAACAGAAACATGGGCAAATTTTCTACCGTGTCAAGGCATATCTTATTTTCTTCTATTCAAAAGTCATTCTGACATGGAAAAATGGAGAAAGATGTTGCTTTTTCCCAAATCATAGAAACAATTTAATCTCCCTACATTAACAGAATGGTACAGCAAGGCAAGACAACCAAGGCATTTGCATGAAAATGCATTCTTCTCAAGCTTTAGTTTTACATGCTCATCATTCACAGAAATCCAGCAGAAATTCCCACAGGTAAAAGTCTGAGCTGTTAAAAAATTCACAGGTGTCATGTTTCACAGAGAAAGGCCTGTGACTCAACACGGGACAGGACAAGCCTACAGCATTTTCAGCCAACCTGTGTCAATGGCTAAAAACAGCAGCTTTAGTTTTGGTTATTTTTCCCCATTCACTGCAATGAGTAAGAGGGAACTCCTACTGATAAATGAAAGGGCAGCAATACTTAAAACCTTAATATGAGAGGCTTAGATTTTTACCATCAACTGTAACCAGCATTATTAAAACCACAATCACAGTTGACCCTTCTCTATTTAATACCAGTAACATGACAGTTAAAATGTAAATATAACATCAAGACCACAGAATCATGCCAACAGGCATACTAAATCATTTTTTAAAATTCATATGTTTTCAATAAAATCACTAAAAAGGACAGTTTTATCTAATTTAATAGTCTGCTGTACTAGAAAACTACGGTCAATATTTACCAGGTTGATTCTATCAGATAAAATCCTTTCAAGCCCTCCTCCTACAAATGGCAAAATCACATAGATAAACCATGATGATTATCAAATTCTCCAGATGTGGCCATTTAAAAGTGATTAAAGTTCCACAGCTGATGCTGAGTCTTGGACACTTTCTTTTACAGTTGTCCCTACAGCATCTTTAATAAGACTAAGTAATTATAGTAACATTAAAGAAGAACAGCTTTTATAGCTATCACGAAAGAGCAGTAACTCCTGTTCCTGATATATATATACATATATATATACACACATATATTAAAAGGAGAAAACCAGAATTAATTCAAAGCAGCCTGTATTGGACCTTACTTTAATTACATCAAACAAGACATGGAAAAGTATGGAAATCAGTACAAAAACATTCTAGTAAGAGTCTTGCAGAAGTAAAGGCTTGGAGGAAGGGAGATGGGGACTGAAATATGAAGAAGGTCTGGTAAGTGAATATGAGCAAGTAAATGATAGCTTGAGGAACAAAGTCTATCACTAGACAGAGACTTCCTTCGGGGAATAAGTCCATGTGCATATCCACAATCCTGACCTGGCAAAACATCTGAACAGCTGATAACAGGCTTGTCTGTCTTAGCAGTGGCTAAAAAGCATCTCCTCACACGTCTGAATTCAGTAAAAAAAGAAATCAAGCATTCCACAATCCTGAGTTAAGGAATACCTTCCCTTCTTGGGAACAAGAGAGATAAAAAGACTGGAAATCACATCTCAAACAAAGGTGTTTCCAACTCCAAGGAGTTCCCAGACACAGGTGTCTCTCCTGGGCTCAGTTGCTGAAAAGTCTCAGATTCCCTTGCTTGTCATATCCACAATGACAAATTGCAGAGAAACACCATCCAACTTGGCAAATGGAGTAGTCTCTCAGATACCCGAAGCAATCCTAGCTGCCACACTATTTTGAAAGAAATGCAGTCTGAACACTTCTTTTAGCAATTGTTCTTTAGGAAAATAAAGATGACTCATAGGGACATTAGACAGGAATAATCTCGTACCACAAGTCATGAAGCATTTGAAAACCATTGGAGAGAACAATGCCATAGAAATCTTAAAAACAAAACACAATCCAGTGGCAAACATTTAGGAAAGACAGAGAGTAGATGCTTTCTAAGAAGGAAAGAAATGAAAGCTCTTTAAGCAGAGGAGCTTGATGTGACTCTACCAAGCAGTTAGAACCAACTGAAAGAAGGAATGCTCAATTTTACAATTGCAGGCAAAGCATGTGTTTTGGCAGTACCCATCTGCATACTGGGGCAAAACAATTGTTGTTAAGGGGCTTGTGCACAGATGCAGTATCAATTTACACAAACAACCCAGTTACAGATGTGTGACCTTTGCATTTTCTCTGAGGTTATTCATATTCACAGTAGATGCCTCCAAGGAGTACGATCCAGTTTGAAGAAGGTGAAGCAGTAGCACTTGATGAAAAATGAACTACCCATTTCTTTCATGGTGTACACTGGATTTTTGCTTTGCCACTGAGCTCTTCTTCCAAAGGAGAAGACACTTGTACAAGAGAAAATTCACAGATCCCAGAATGATTCCAAAGACCTAAAGAGCCAACGAATTATGTATTTTTCTCTTGGTTATTTTAAGGGTTGGGGGCTTAAAATCCCTGAGAACCTGATGATATGTATGCAGTGCTTCCCTAAACAAAGGAGGAAGATACTTACGAACACCTGAAATTGTATCAAAACTTAAGCCATGATACATGTCTGGCAGTGGGCTACAGAAGGGCCATGAAAAATAAAGGACAAAACAAAGAAATCAAAGACAGGCAGCAGATTAAAGACAGGTAGCTGCTAGGATATGAGAAGAGCTATGACTTCATCTGTAGTTTGGATCAGACTCCAGCCTTGTCAAAGTATGTGAAGTAAGCGGGCACAGCAATGTGACTGCTGGACTAAAGAAGTCCATGGTTGCAAGTCTTTGGGTAAAAGCACTTTTTCAATATAAGCATGTTCTAGCTTACATGCTCCGCAGTCTTTGATCTTTTTTGGCCTGTTATTTATCAGTTTGTCACCGAGAAAGTGGTAAGAAGATTGTGTAGTGCTTTGATGAAGCAAACCTACAGTCTTACAGGACAAGTGACAAAGCTATTCTTTCTCCCTTCGTGCAGTTACGGAATATCAAAACAAGTTATTGTTGGCATGAGAAGGTTGACATTTCACTTGACATTTCAGGTTGATGCTTATTTGAGTGGATATCTTCGGAAAACATCTTGATAAAAGAAACATTTCAAAGCTCTAACAAAGGGTCCTAAATAGTGCCAGACTGGCACAGAAGCAAGCTTTAAAGATTCATACTTTAAGAATTTGGTTATTTTGGACAACTGACTCCTGTAAAATTAGTTTCCAAACTACTGAGAAATGAAAATTCTAGAAAGGTCTTCAAGAATACCTTGGATTTCACAGACACCTTCCAGTCTCCTTACCTCTTGTCCTGAAAGGTAGTATGCTGCTAGAAGACCGCCAATGAAGCGAATATTGACCTCAAATACAGACACTTCAGAATTCTAGAACAGAAAGAAAGAATAAATAATGAACCGATTTCTTATTCAAAGGAAGAAAAAAATCAAGGCAGAGGCAAGTAGATATCTTAAACCAACCCACATGCAAGGTCTGTACTGTTTCAGTTTCTAGATCCATACTGAAATTCTTGTGCACATCACCATGACATCAAATGATAGTTCTAGTTACAACTTCAAGTGATTTTTTTAAAAATCAACTTAGTTTTTCTCCTGCCCTCTAACCACACTATCACCACAAAGCGCAACTACAGTAATTTGAGGATGGTGGGAAAGAAGGCAAGGACTATACATCTCTATAATTCAACATCTTTTCTCTTATGTTTAAGCATAACACCAAATATTCTAGGTTTACAGGATAAAGAAGCAGAATAATTACAGAATTCACATAATGCGCTTTCTTAACCTGAATTACTAATGAGCAATTTAAAATTCAGAGCTCCATTTTAACAGTCTCTGTCTAGGAATAGCCTTTATGTATTTAATTTTATGACAAGAAATACTGCAAGACCACTGAGAAACTCAGGAGAATAAACCATTTTATTGCCTTCCTCCACATGAATATCCTCAGGCTAAATTCAACAGCATCTTTTGACTCATTTAATGACAGAAAAATTAAGAGGAACCAGGTAGTTTTAACATCATTTTGACTCCCTCTGTGCCCCATTCACTCATTTGCCCACATACACTCCATCTGTCTCCCCCGTAAATTTCTCTTCAACCCATTAGACACAGAAACGCAGTTTTATTAAGAGATTTTGAGATGGGGCAGACTTTTATCCAGAAAGTCACTAGAATTACACTGTACAAGCTGACTCACCAATTCACACGCAGCTTAAATATATCCATACAAATGTCTTTCCTTCCATGCTATTTCCAGGGCACCTCCAGTCATACTCTGCATTTTGCTTGTGTCCAAGCTCAATGCATTTTGCACGTACTACTTATTTCAGAAAGATTATATGAGTATTTTAAAGATTTCCTCAAATAGCAGTGATGATTAAAAACCCAAACTTTGAAATACTTCCAAATATGGGGTTTTAGTAAAAGTTCTTTTTTCCCATACAGGTGATACAAGAAAAATAACACCAATGCAGCATATGATTCCACTTAATAGCTATTGAAGTTATCAATCACACATGCAATGGTATAGTGTAAAATGAAAAAAAAATATTTCAATTTCCCAGTAAAAGAATCCAAGAGGAACAAATTTAGGTATTTATTTATAAACTTCAAACCATATAAGGAAATTACTCAAGTCTGGTGTACACACAAGACAACTCATTAACCTTCAGAGATAGTTTCTGATACATAGGAAGATGTCATTGAACCTCAGTAGGTCATGTAAATTTCTTCAATCCAAATCCTAGATTAGTTCTGCAAATTTATACTGAAATTGCCTTAGATCAGAAAAAAGTTATTGAAGCAATTTAGTTCACCCTCATAATGGTATCATTATGTCTACACTGTCTCTGATATATTTAGGATCTTCAGTTTTAGACTGAATAATTATCTGGCACTAACTGAAAAAGCAGAATACAATGTCTTTAACATTTGCCAGACAGTTAATGTATAAAACAAAAGGAAAAAGCCCAAACAAATAATTTCTGAAAAGTGGGGTAAAATATTAAAACAATGGTAAGCATTTGTTGAATTCTGAGTGTATACCTACATTTAATTATGTGCATTTACTGAATGAAAAATTATTTTTGGAACCACAGGGCAAATCCAAGGACTGAAATAAAAATTCCATCACAGAGTCTGTGACAGTCCCAAAATTAGTAATAAGAACACTAATCAATAAGACTAAAATAGAGCCATTTCTTCCACTGTAATATTTCCAAGCTCTGCACACATGAAGAATGTCAGATGCTGTATGGCCAACTGGGAAATTCTTGTAATAGAAAAGGAAAACTCAACAACTCAGGTGTCAGTTTTCATGTTAAAACTCTTAAGGACATTGGAAAAGATGAGATTGTATTCTTAAGTAATTTATACACTGGCTTTCAAGAAATCTGTCTTTCATATCTCAGTTATTTGCAACTACTATCACCTAATAGAACTTCATCTTTCTGCTTTCATTTCTGAGGCCCTGTTTGTTCTCACAAAACACTGTCTTCCATTATCAAAGTAGAATTTGCACTTTGAAAACACAATATATAGATATTTCTTTACTTACAATTGTAAGTGCAAAAGGGTTGAGGTATATTTTCTTCCAAAATAAAGTAACATACACAGAAAACTCAGTTAAAGCTTACATATGACACTTTGATTCATATGTTTTTTAAGTTTCAGCTGAAAGACCTCTTCTGTCTCCCTCAAGGGGGACATTGAAAAGAAGTATTAGAGCAAGCTTTACTCACCACACTGAAATCAAGATTTTTGTCAATCCATTCTTGACCTTCTCTGAATTCATCATGAAGCCCCATGATATAAAGAGTATCCAATGCATCTACTATGGTAGCACCCATTTGCGAGTTTCCTACATGCAAAAAGAAGAATTTCTATTACAAGTGATTATTTCACTGCTTTTCTTAAACATCACAAACGTGACAAAATAACAGAAGCAGTAGCAAAGCAAAGTTACTACAAAGATATCAGCGCAAAGAGTAATCAAAATGAGCAAGGAATTATCAGGTACTCTTTCAAAGCACCACTCTGGCACAGTTTGGCTTCTGTGGAGAAAAGAAGACTAAAGATAGAAAAATAGGCCTTCTCATCTGCTTTCCTAACCTGAACTTGAGCAACTGTACTTCAACACAAAAAAAAAAAAAGACAGAAAGACATTCAGCTTCAAAAAGCTACTAGGAATTCTAGGACAGAAGCACTGGGAAAAAAAAATCATATGCAAGATAAAACAATCCATACTTGAAATAATGTCTTGCATTTCCCAACATTTATTTCTGATATGTTCAAAGTTTGCAATGATGGAAGCTACCTAATCATTGAAAAGCATGGACTGATGAGCAGGGATGCACTGGCTCGGCTTGACTGAGAAAGCCACAGTCCCAAGACCTTCACCTCAATGTCTCTGGGGTTCCACACCATGAGCTGCTAATGGCTTTCTCTACTGTCACCATTCCCAGTGGAGCATTGAAAGACAAATAAAAATCAATGGTGCTTTACCCTAAAACGCCATTCACTTGAAACAGCAGCAATTTAGAGCTGATTGATGAGTGACTCATTGGCTTGTACAAGGGAGACAGGATGATGACGTGGGGAGCCATTGCCCATGTTAGCACTGGTCTCCTTAGGCCACCCCTACCTAAGCTGTTGCCCTCAGCAGGCAGAGATGGTTGTCTATAGAGGAAAGCAAAAATTACCATCGATTTTATTTGTTTTCATAGAGTGTATAAAATCTCCTATGCCCTACGAAAACAGCCACATTTCACTGTTCATACCAGTAATCTATAAACCAGTACAATAACTATGATTAGCAATTTAATGACAGTAGTGTCGTAACAAGCTAAGCCAATTTTAGGGGTTTTTTAATGTGCTTTTCACCCGTAATGGAATCTCTAAAGTGCAGTGTTCCTGCATTGTATTTTCTATTCCATTTCTGACTTTCACATGGTTAGAGTTACTTTTTTCCCCTCAAGCATAACAATAACTGAAGCCAATAACCCCATCGTATTTCTTTCACACACCTACATGGCTGACACACATGCAAGCTTAACTCCATTTTCAGGGACTTCTTTCCCCAAATAATAAAAATTAAAAACAACAGTATCTATGACAAAGTAATCATCTACTAATTTATTAAAAACTAGTCATGCATCAGTTTTGATTAATTTCAATTAGATATGGAAAGCCTAAACTTAGTGGTATTTGTTAAGAATATTCAAATACAGATCTTGACACAACACCTTTTGCAAGATTAATTAAAAGACATTCTCTGACAAACTGGCCACACCTATAGCTCTCAGGAAATGAATTCACTGAGGTGCATAAGTACTGTAAGGTTTAACACCTTCAGCCAAATGACAAATTCCACTGCTTGTGCTGAAGTGGAGGTTGCTTTGAGCAGAGCTACAGCACTGCACTTAACTTCACACCTTCTCATAAGCATAATGTGACAGTTATCTAACATATCACTTCAAAAATATGCAAATCAGACAAGGATATAAGGACTACCTTCAGCAGCAGCTGATAAAGTATCTTTTGACATAAAGCTGGAATGTGTTATCCTGATTCCAGGACATATTCCAAGTAATTTCTGTTCCTTTATTTAAACCATGTTGATAAAAATTTTAAATAACCAAAGTGTCTGAACAAATAGGGATACATACCCTTGGGAAATCCTGAAAGTTCCTCTTGTAATAGTTTCAAAGAATAAAAACTTTGTAAGTTAAACACAGTGGTAATCACATCAGTAAGCTCTCATATTATTCAACTGGCATGGGACAAGGAGAAGCCATTGCATGGGAATGGTCATTGTCTGCCACCCCACACCCCCAGCCTCCCCCAAAAAATTTCAGATACCACAGTAACAATCACCCAGTTTTCTAGATCTCAGAAACACATTCCATTGTCCACAATGTGGGACAGCAGTATGTTGGGCACAAGAATACCTACTTGCAAGTCCTCAAGAAAATATCTTCACAAATTTAAACCACCTTTTTCATGGAGATCTCTACACAAAACCATGAAAGAAGGGCCATGGAAATGCAAGAGCACATGACTACTTTTGCCATCTTATGAATGCAATAGATGCATTCAGGAAGAGCAGAGCAGATTCCTCTCCAGAATTGACCAAAAGTGTCCATGGATTCCCTAATGCATCTCATAACGACTGAACACTATGACTTCACCAAATACGGACAAGAAATTTGCTTCCATTATCACTGTGTTAAAAGTGAGCCCTCAACCCCATATACAGAGATCACACCTGAACCAGAAGTCCCCAAAAGGGATTGCCTGACAACCTGTTTCATGCTGTTTACAGCTGCAGAAACAAATGCAGCCCAACACAGTAAAACAGATTTGCTCAGCATTTTTTGCCCCTAAAAGTCAATTAAAGGCATAGCATTACAATCCAAACTTTTGTCTGGGCCAATACTACTCCAGTAGTTTGTTGAAGCTCTCCCTCCTGCTCCCTTTATGCTCCTTTCTCTCGTCTTTTATGTTTATACTTTCTAGAAGCATAAACATCAAACAAAACATTACAGAGCAAAGCCCCTTCTACTCACACTTTGCCTCTTTCCTGAGCAGTGATGGATACCTGTTTCTGAGATGCAGATCAGTACTGTTATAGTTTCTAGACTCCATGTGAGAGTTCAATTATTTTTTAACACAATCTCTTAACAATAGCATTTATATCACAACCTATCATAAACTATTAGATTTTCTTCTTTCTTTTAAGTAGGGTTTTTTAAACAAATTTGGGTTATTTTTCTTTTTTCTGCATGAATACTTCTTTCTTGAGGAAGACTCAGAAGAACAATCTTGGGTTTTTTAAATCCTTTTGGTTGAACACATTTCCAAAAGGTCAAGAGATGACACGTCAATATTTTGCAACAGATTGTCTATCCAGTCTTCTTCCTTTAATGTCAGTCAGGTAGCACAAAAACAGCTAATTCTCTCCTCCTGGGCATTGAGGGGGAAAGAGTTCAAAATGAGGCATTCACACCCAGGAATCTTGTGCTGACAAGAATAGAAGGCAGCCCTGGACTTAAGGCAACACTGAGGACAACACACATGTAACACATTGGCTGCCCCATACTCTGGTAGAGGTACAACTTAAAATCATTTATGCATTTGGTTAAAGAGTAAAATTAATTGCTCTAAGCTTTTTTCTTCAAGGACTATGTGGAAAGGACGTCATTCTTAAATTGTTCCTAAATAAGAGCTTCCGCTGAATTCTTTTGTATCTGCTCAGGTCTGCAACCTGACCAAAACAGGAAGTGATGTTGTCACAGCTGTCTTCATCTTAAAATTCACTGTAATGCCATAAGCAGTAATACCAATGCAGCAAGGTATTAGCTGAAAGATAAGCAGGAAGAAACAGCAAGTGTTCAAAGATCATTGACCTGAATTAGTGTCACTCGTGGCGCTGTAGGGAAAGCAGACTGCAATGGATAAGCAGCTGTACTCCCTCCTCCTGATGTTGATAGAAACCATTCATCTAAAGTCACGAAGAGAAATCACTTTCCATTCATAATAAAGGATAGTAGGTTTTTTTGATTTCATTACCACACTAACATCCATAAATTTTTCTGTAAAGGACAAGAGCATAGCCTTCTTGGACTTAAACTGTAGAAGGTGGTCATTTGAAGAGCCATAAAGTAACTGTAAAGTAACCCTAAACAATGAGATTACAGTTTAGAGGAGCATACACTGCTTGCTACCACTTCAACCAGTCTGATCTATTATTGCTCCAGATACAGAGAGAGCAGACCTCTCACTGTGGTGAAAAAGGCTATAAAACAATTAAACTATAATGGAAAATAACACTCCTCCTAGCTGAAGGCACTCCTCCCGGGGTCTGCCTCTGTTCAATAAAAAGGCTCGACTACTCATGTTGCATAAGATAATAACAGATTCTAAAAAGGCTCAGTTTTACAAACGTCAGATTAGGAAGTCTCCTCTCCATATAATTATAGTTCTAGTTGATTGAGCTCCAAATTTAATGAAGTTTGCCTAATGAATGCAATGCTTATTCTTCTAAATAAAACAGAACATCCATCATAAGCTAATGGAAAGAATTTAGCATGAAATAGCTGAACTACTAAGAAAATCGTGCACACACTCATTAAGCAACAGTATTATTCCAAAGGACTGCAAAACAGTAATTCCTCAGATAAGCCAAATAATTCCTTCACTTGACAGCACATTAATCTACAGTTTGAAATATCTAGCAAATCATATGACTAAGTGTAAAACATCAGGCCTCTAAAAGAAAAACTATCTTCGTAACTAGAATTCTTTCAGTATGCCAAAGCACTAGATGAAGAACTGGTTTATTTGTACCATTTGAAGTCTCACAAGAGACTACTCAAGTACAAGGGAGACAGATCATTGTCATGTGTTCCGTCACAAAAGGAATATGAAGAAAACAAATAGCCCATTTTCATTATACCATAAGTGTAGAGATTTAAAAGTCTGATATCAGCTACAGAGTTGCTCAGTGTATTTATTATGTGGAAGCAGAAGAGACTATAAGCAGTGAGCTACTAGAGAAAATACACGAATAAGCATAGATGAACTATAAACAGAGAAGGCTAAAGATATGAGCCATAGACAAGTTAAATAACTAAAAAGATTACAAATTAGAACTCTGCACCAGCAAACTGAAGCCAGGCACTTTGTGTTGAAAGGTTGTCATCAAATAGGTGCTTCACAAATCACCCATACCTACTCCTTATTTCAACATGTATACAGCACACACAAATCTCATTACTTCTCCTGAAAAACACTTCCATGGAGGCTTTCATTAGCCCAAATTGAGGGTGGAGGTGTACTGAGTCTGCATGGGACTGAGCTAATTTTCTTCACAGCAACCGGTACAGTGCTGTGGTTTGGATATGTGGCTGAACCAATACTGGTGACACACCAAAACGTTGACTGTGGTAAGCAGTGCTTGCACAGCAACAAGGCTTTCTCTTTTCTCCCCCTCTCTGTGCCCCCACAGTGAATAAGTTGGCAAAAGGTTGGGGAGAGAAATTTTCTTCTTACCCTTTCTCTGCTGCCTGTGCTCTAACACTTGTGTACCAAGTGTGTTAATGTCTTACAACACACTTGGCATCTACCCAGAGACCAGCTAGAGGAGTAACAAACCTGAAGGAAATCCAGCCTATTCAAATGGATCTCCCCTTACCAAAATGCAGACTGCTGCTACAAAGTCAAGGAAACCAGCCTAAGTGGAAAATTACTGTGAGGCCACTCTGCTTCCAAGCCAAGTCATATAAATAGCCCTAAGAGGTACATATAACCATTCGTACTCTTCTACCTTATGCAGTTGACTGAGAAGGAAGCATTTTATTCTTACTCAGAAAAGATTTGCAGATGACAGGTTCAAAAGCAGGATGCTCACTAATTCATTTACAATCAAGGTAGGGTTTTAGTATTTCCTAAACCAGTGACAAAACCACACAGAAATCTAATAAAGACTATTTTTCCTGTTTACAAGGACACCAGCAGCAGCTATATTTTGAAGAAAGCTAAGGGGATTGGCAAGATTGCTTGGGGAAGAATAAGCAGTTAGATATAGTAAAAGCACTTGGGCTGTTACTGAAGACAAATGCCCCTACATCATACATACATACAGCAAGTATCTTTGTCTCAAAACATCCCCGCTCTGGAAATAAGTTATTCTATATTACAGAAAACCAGCTTATCTTCCTAAGCATCAGAAAGCTGAAATCTACAGTTAGTTATGTGTAAAGACTAGAGATCTGGATGTAAGGAAATAGCTTTCACTCTTAAAACAGTATGGCCAATGGGAGGATCACAGTGATCGACAGAACCGTAGGAGATGAACAGACCTCATCTGCCACAAATACTACTGGTCTCAGCCGCTCATATCCAGTTCTTATTTTTTGACAGAGCCCTAGAAACTCGAAACAGAACCTACTCCTACTGGTGCAGAATGCACTTGATTACTGGTGTATTTACTCAAAGGTGGAGGGAGGTTCAATTTGCAAAAGGAATGTAAGAGGACCGAAGTCTCTAAGGGATAATTTAACTTAACTCCTAAGATAAATTTCCACTAAGTCGGGTGACCTCAGCTTCAGAGTGATCCAGCACTACCAACAGAGCAACCCAAACATTGGCTGTGCACAAGCATAGAGCAGATCCTCCCAATTTCACCACAGTGATTCCAGAAACAAAAGAGGAGCTATAAAGCCTCCCCA
Source organism: Lophotriccus pileatus (assembly GCA_035583135.1). Taxonomy (NCBI): domain Eukaryota; kingdom Metazoa; phylum Chordata; class Aves; order Passeriformes; family Tyrannidae; genus Lophotriccus; species Lophotriccus pileatus. The sequence continues at coordinate 25,978,381 of JAWWES010000001.1, forward strand.
AGGAGAAGTGTGTGTACTCTGTCACACTTCAAACCTGAAAATTTATTTTTCACATAGGCAGGTGTTTTAATCCCTAGCAACAGAGTGAAAATGCTTCCTTGATCAACTCAGCCTGATATTAAATAAAGACTTGTTACAATCTTGAAGAAGACAAATATTCTTGTTATTGATATTCCTGTCTGCCCGGCTTCGTAACAGCTGAAAAACACGGACTGGGCAAGACTTTATTGATCCAGGGAAATTATACCAATATCTCCTAAAAAAGATTCAAATAATTCAAGCTTTCAGACTGTAGCAACGGGATTTCTTGATGTGACAGACAATTACAGACATGGTAAGAAAATATGTAATATGAAAATTAAATGCAAACAATTATCAACAGATTTCTGTATCTCTAATGAGTCTCTGGCAATAAAGCTGTCACTACTGAAGCATACCACTTGCAAAATATCTTAATGACTCACGAAGAACAAATAACATTTAAGAAAATTAATTAAACTTTTGAACAAGAGAGTTTCATTTCACTGAGAAAACAAGTGCCTCAAAATTAGTCAATGAAACCATACATTTAATACAAAACTGCAATGTATGATTTCAGCTCAGTCATAAAATACAATGAATAAGCCTTTAAGTATCCATGAAGAAACCAATTGCCTTTAACATTTTAGACTAATTAAAAAAACAGCACAAGAAACTAAGTATGTTCATTGCTTAGTTCTGTTAAATTGCTGATAATAGACAACATGAAAAGGAGGTCTTAATGTTTTGTATCAGACAATAAAGTACTGCAGCATATAAAGAACATTAAATAATCAATTGTAATGCTTTCCTTAATTTCATCACTGAGGAAGTAATGGGAGTGAAGCACTGAAGTGTATGCTAGTCTTCGAATTTATTAAAAACTGGACTGCTGCTAGATGGGATTAATCAACAAACTGTTGCTCAAATAGCTATGGTTTTAAGACCCAAATTTTAAAACTTTGTCTAAGAATCTATACTACAGTAAACATTCCTCTTCCCTGCTCCTCACTTGATTGCTTTACTTTGCTCTCTAACTAAATCTTTTATGGCCCTTCAAATTAATTAAAAAGTCATGCAAGGAAGACTTGAATGCAGTTTCTCTAATACAAAGGCTAAATGTCCTCAAAACTGATTTGAAAAGGACTTATGATTAATATCAGACCATTTCAACTTTCTACATTTCTATCCAATTGTCTCCATAGTTTTTGGTTATTTTATTTTTTAGCACAAACACAAAACTCAATTACTGTAGACAGAAGGACTGTGTGCAGACCATAATGAAGATTACTGCTGAAACTATGATCTGAGTTAGGGGAAGGTTAAGACCTGGTGATAACTGAAAGGCCACAATATCAGGAGAGAAAGATTAGGATGAACTTCAGAATAGAAAAGGAAGGAGGGAGAGGAGATGGCACTAAATTGGCATTAAATGGGACAGAAGAGCATGAGAAGGGAGGTAAGAATAACATGTGAGAAGTGAATGGTGATGACAATCTGCTACACACATGAAGCAGTCCATCAAAACCAACCAAAAATACAGATCTGCCTCAAGTCTATTTTGAGAAAGCAGGAAGTGGAAGACTGAAAGGAAAAGTACCTGTGAATGATGGCACAGAAGTATGCAGAACCTAAACACTGACAGCAGCCAGTTAAACTCAGCAGGAAGCAAAGCAAGACTAATATTTGACAATAAATAAGAGAACAAGATGTTATCTGGACTCAAGTATAGTCATGTGACCTGAAGTAGGGAGCAAGCTAAGTATTAATCTTCCAAGACAAGATACAACCTCTTAAAGATAATTGTAAGGTAAGCTACTTAGTCAGCTAGGTAGTAGGAAAAGCATCACAAAACAACACGCAAAACAAACAAACAAACTCCAAACAAAAACAAACAAACCCACAAAAAACAAAACAAACAAACAAACAAACAAACAAACCAAAAACAGACAAACCAACAAAAAAAACCCCACACCTAAGAGCCATCATGCCACAAATCTTTTCTATGTTTAGATAAAAGTTTGGGCCACTTCCACACATTTTGGTCCAAACCACATTCTAAATTTTCTTTGGAACAGTTGAAGAGGAGCTGATTTCAGTGCGGGAGCCATAAAACTTCACCAGAACGGTGCAGAACTTAAGTGAACAGTATCTGTGTATTAGGCACAAGCACAGTGCTACACTCATGTGGTTGAACTGCTTCTGAATTACAGCTGCCTCATACATCTGCCAGCTTCTGATCACCACAAAGCGTACTCACATCTGCCTCCCTCTCCGTACACGTGCCCAATTGGTTGTCCTCAGCATATACAGTTTTAGAGCTCAGCATGCTAATTCTTACTTAGCTGTCATGCCTGTTTACTTACTATTTTAACACACTCCAAAACACACTGTGTAGCCTTAATTTCACGCTCTGCTCCCAATTTCAAATGATAGGAAACAAGTTTAAATTCATGGACAGAATTCCCACAACCTAAATAATTCCCAAATCAAAACAAATGTTAAGTCCAAAGATTTCCAATGGGAAATAATTTTTTTTTTCCCTCGGAACAAACCATCTGGTTTGTAAGAGAAGAGCAAGAGAGGATACTATCAGACGGAATCAAAATTCTCAATCTGAATCTTAGCCCTGAACTCCAGTATGACTTAATTTCTTCCTTACCATTTCATACAGATGTTTACCTCACTATTCTACAACACAAGTTATAGAAATGAGGTGTGTTTATCTAGTTCCACTTTGCATTTGTCCATCTCTTTTTATTGTTGTTGTTGTTGAAGCAGAATTTTGAATCTTTCGAATAATGCCATAGGATTAAACATCATTGGTTCAAAAACACATTAAAAAAGCCACTGAGAACAACTGACCTAAATGTGTTGTACATGAACTAATACAAACTGGGTAAGAAGAATTCAGTGGGAATACTGTATTATTAAAAAGAACAGAAACAGCTGCTCATGGTGAATTTTCTTGATATGCATGGGCACACTTGTGACAATCTGATGAACTATCAGTGACATTCAAGAAAGATTCTTAGCTAAGCAGTTGTTTTTATCTACGGCACCAGTACTGCAAAACAGCTGAGGGAACACACAGACAGATTGCATCCTGCCTGCGCACATTTGCAAGTTTTAGAGAACAACCATATTCTGAAAAAGCGTGACATGTATTGCAGTGAAGCAAAGTAGTGTTAACACACCATTATTTGCCCAACTGGCAGTATCAATCAGAAGACAGCTTTAAGTTACATGAACTGAGGAAGAGTCTAAAATTTTGTAAAGGGAAGTTTTATCTTCAGATAATTGTTGAGGTCTTTTTAAGAAGTGAACTTGTATATGGAAAGAGAGCATACACAGAAGGAATGTGAGAACATCTCTTAACTAAAGCTCTTAAGAAAACTAACCTACCACAGGATAAGAAAAAAATCTCATGCAGGTGAATAACTGTTAGAAAGACAGGAAATAGGATAAGTGTAAACAACCAATTATCACTATGAGGTGAAACCATCAGTGGGATCCTATAGAGATAAATGCTTGAGCAAATACTTATTTAGGAAATAATTTGAAAATATTTGTAAATATTTATAAATAAATATAATTGGATACAGTGGATTAGGATTTTGAAAAGGAATGCTACTGCAGAAAAGCTACCCTGTAGTATTTTTCTAGACTCCATAAGGAGCCTAAAAGATAAAAAACGCAATTACTAGGAAAGGAACAGTGAACACAACAGAAAACAGAACAAAGACTGAGTCGTCTTCTTAAAAACAAACAAAAAAAAGAACTTGAAAAGATACAAAGAAAGGAGATAACATACCAGGTATGAAAAAATGTATGTACGAGAAATGACTTAACAGGTTAAGACTCTCCATACAAAATATACACACAACTGAGGGCATATGCAGTTCTACAAACTCATGAATGGCGAGGAAAATATGAATAAGAGACCAAAACCAGTCACTTAGGAGAGTGAGCAGACTTCAAAAGTAAAAAGTTTCCCACACAATGTCAAATCAAACTATGAAACCACTCATTATGGGGTATGTTGAGTGCTCTTAAGTTTGCCCAGACGCCAAAGCAGTTTGCACAAAATCAGTAAAAGTAAATAAAAAGTTATTAAATAAAACATGCTGCCTCTGACCACAGAAGCAGTAACACTGCCCAAACTTCTGTAAGGCTATAGAGTACTCACAGACAAGCTCACTTACTATAAGCTTTTCCTGCTCTTACATTGCTTCCCTTGGTACCTGCTGTAAACAATTTTTGAAGGATGAGTAATGATCATGTGTTTGATCTTTCACGCGACCTAAACAAACTTTTCCTGCGATATCAGAACACTGTTCTAATTACAAAACAAGCCAGCAACTTGAATAGTTATGCCCTTCCTCAAAATTTTATCTTTCCAAAATTTGTGTTATTGGCCAAAAAAATACACATTCAATGTACATGTAATATTCAACACTGTCTCACTGCAGTCACTCATTACTAATTTTGCAGAGGACACAAGTATATGAGCCTGTCCTAAAGCCAGTTTCATTTACTTTAAAATTGAATAGAACCCGATACACAGAGATTAGCCTGAAATTTGCATCATGAAATTACCTCTCTCTACTAATTAGCACAAATGGATTTTCTTTCCCCTTTCATCTGCCACAGAAAAAGGCAATGATGGATAGATTACTTGTGCAGGTACAGTTAAAAGATAAGAACTACTGCTCACAGAGTAGGCTTTTTTCATCAAGATAACATACAGTCAAGAACATTTTTGTTTACATATATACCTCAGATTTGGTTTTTGTGCTCATTTATCCTCCACATGGATTCAGAGGCTGAACTCATGCACAGAAAAAGGATGCTGAGCAGAAGCTATGTTTCCTGTCTTTATTAGGATTTTACAGTGAGAAGACACAAGAAGTTTTCAGACATATTTTCAGAAGGTCATCCATCAGCCTTTACTTTAAGGTGTATCATCTAATTTCTTTACAGTAGAAGTGTTTGTCTCCATGCTGTTTATAAATTTTTGCATGTATTTTGCCAGCTTAAAAAAAAACCCGCACAAACAGAAAATACAGAAGGCCCACGAAACCAGACACCCGTGACACTCAATTATGTGAACTTCAGAAGTAAATTACAACTAATCAGGTGACAGCAGATGATAGTGTCAGAGCAACTCAGGCAGTCCAGTAACTGTTACAAGGACAGATGACAAAAATGTTTAATAAACTAATAAATATTTGCAAGGGTAATTAAAAAAAAAAAATTCCGTTACAACATTTTCTTGTAGTGCTTACAAGAAATATTCCACCTCTCATTTTTAGGACCACAAACTGAACAAAGAAATCGCATTTCTCTCCCAAGCTATACTGTACTTGTCAAAGGTATTGGAAAAACAGACTCCTGTGCCTGACTCAGCTCCTTCTTGCAAGAGCCCCCACGTCCTTGTGGTCTGACAAATGCATTTTCTGAACAGGGCTTGGGACTATCGCTGCTCCCGCTCTCCGGCACAGCGGAGAAATGCACTGTCAGATCTCCATTGCTTAGCAACACAAAGATCTGCAGCAAGAGCTTCCTATACTGCGGCAGTGGGCAGTTGGCAGCTGGCTCAGCAACTTTCTCCCATGTCACAAGGGTTTACCAGTGGCACGGGCAGCAAAAGGCTGAGACAGGCCGTGCACAAGCGAGGCAACAGGACACACTCCGAGAGGTGGTAGATACCAAGTAGTCCCCGGCAAGTTAAAAAATATTCAGCACACTAGGGCTGACCCAACTGAATCCTTAAGATGTTCCCCTGGACACATCTTGCTCCTTAATGACACTGAACGTGCCAGACAAAAATCCCTCATAAAAAAGAGAACAGCTTCATTTGGTCAATTTTAAGGACGAGATAAGGCACTGCATCGCAGCCTTGAGGCTCTACCAGGTAACACAAATGCAACAACAACGTGATGTCATTGACAATTTTCTCTTCCCCCCTAAAAGACGAGATCCCAAGACAGAGCTGGAAGACATCTCAGACTAAGTTTGCTGTTTGGGTAGCATGTAAGATGAGAGAACAGGAGAGGCATGAAAACACTACTGATATATGAGACAGTTCTAGCGTGACAAAATACAAAATAATGATTTTATTAAATCTTTATGCATAAGAATGGGCATATCTGTATGCAAGAGTCTGCAACTAAAACTTCATATCATTCTTAAGATCTTTTTACACCCTTCAAAACAATCTAGACATATAACTGTTTATGGATATATACATTATCACACTGTCTTCATCTCCAGACAGAATACATTCAAATGCTAGGTTTAGAAATTCACTGTTAGTAATATGGGAAGTTTTCAGTTTTGCCAGACCTGTACAAATACTTTGCCATGTACTTATTACTTGAAAAAAATGCACATCTTCACTTTATTTTTAGACAGTAAAATTATCAAACCAAAACAAAAATCAGTGCCAAAACAACAAAAAAAATACCACAAATTTCAGAACTCTTGTTCCAGAAAGCATCAGGTAAGATGATGCCCATGATTTCTAGTTTTGCTGACGACAATGTTCCAAATAGCCCAAAGATTATGGTCTATTTTCTGTACCGTTTTCCTTAAAGTCATTCAGGTTCTCAAATAAACATTGTTTTAGAAAAATAAAGATTGAAGACTGATAAAAACTAAGTAGTACAGACTACTCAATTTTACTCACAAAGTATCCTTACAGCTTATGGTACAGTAATCAGTTCATAAGATACTGAAGTAAAAGATACCACAAACATACATCTTAAAACTCTGAAGCATATCTGGACTGAGTAATTGTGTTTTCATAAGATGTTCACCTATAGGTCATCAAAAGTGCAGGGACAAATCATCCTCAAAAAGCACGTTTCAGATGGTTACTCTCATATTCAAAAGCAAATCCAATCAGATTTCATTACAGCAAGAGAATACGATAGTATCATCAACTACTCTGGTTTTGGCTAATCTCAGAAAACCTTCTGAAGGAAGCTCAGTGTTTGTCATGCTTGCTCATCATATTACATGCATCATTTTCCATCAGCCTTTTCTCTTCATCCTTTGTGTTCTAATGAGAACTTGACCCAGATGCCATAGAAAACCCACCTCTGCAATAATGCCCTGCAGCTACCATCAAATTATTCCAGCAATTTAAGCAGTCCAACAAAAAAGGTTCACTTTTTTTTAAGCTTAGCTACAACCTTCAGAAGAGCCACAAATTAAAATTCAAACTGGGAAAAGAAATTTACACCTCTCTGATGTACCTTCTCTTTACCTTTCATATTTCATCTTATGGGGTAGGAATAAATAACAAAACTTGAGAATACCAGCCTTTTCAAAAACAGGTAAGTTATCATCCTGTTTCACCAACAGAGAATCTGTAACAGTTTGGTTTATATGTCATCTAAATGTAAATATCTTTAAAAGCTCACCAATTCCCAGTCATACTTTCCCAAAGTAGCACCACACTACCGTTGTGATCCAGCAGTTGAAGAGGAAGAGATACTATTCAAGATTATAACTACTGACTGACTACTGAGCTTGATTGACAAGGATTTTTAGCAGGCTCCCCTTCACAATTTACAGTCAGACATCTCAAGAAGACTGGCAAGAGTTTCTAGTTGCAGGTCAATTAGAGCAACCCTAGCAGGTTTTGTTATAAAAGTCAAGCTAATAAATTGAGGAAGCCCATATATGTTCTTATTGGCATGCTTCAGTGAGGCATAGAGCATCTTGCTTTTAAGTTTATAAAGTTTATCCTTCCTCATATTTTTAATGACTTAAAAGTAAGATTTATAAGAGCAGAGCAGGCCACCTCCTCTCCCCTTCTCTGACCCCAGTCTGAACCCTGCTAGATCTTGCAATGTTAGAAACATGAGTGTTCCTCTTGGCATAGATATGGATATACACTGCTTCGGACAAAAGTAGAGTCCAACACAGAAGACTAATGACTTATCTGCCTTCTACATTGAATCAGGTTTACCTCACTTAAGAGTTACCAGTAAACCTGATTTCCCAAAGACTCATGCAAATAGTTTCAGTGTCAACCAGCGATACCATCTCCTTGCAGAATCTCACAGATGTGCTAGAAATCGAAATGGAAGACTGCACTAATGGCACAAAATAGTTAGGGTCACATCATCTTTCAGGTGAATAATAAAAACAGGTTTTGATAAGCATCTTTTTATTAAAACTAGCATGACATTTCAAAAATAATTACGTAAACCTTCTATAAAGGCAAATACTGCTGGGAATGGTGACAAAAGGGGTAATAGAGATTGGTAAAGAAATAGGAATAACAAAACAACCTAGGCAGTTCTTGGTACAAAGGCCAATTTCCACACACACATTCCCCCCCATCAACAACCCACCAAATGAACAATAGCCGATTCTATTTTCAGATCAAGTATACTTAATATATACTGCAAGACTATGTATTTAAAAAAAGTTTTCCATATGAAATAGCCTTGAGCAATGATGACATGACTTGGCTAAAAATTAAATGGCACAAAACAGCATCTGGATTTTAGAAGGACAGACACATAGGGAGTTGGCTGCTAGAGTTAACTGCAACAAAAGGAGAAGAAACTGTACTGTGGACAAAGCCTGCAATTTCTTTCAGAAAGCAATGCCAAAACTTAAAAAATACATCACTCCAAAGAATAAGCATTCCAAGGGAAAAAAAGCTGAAGTCCTCCAGACTCATTAGGAGACATGTTAGAAGAACACAGAGGAGGAATGGAAAGAAAAAACTACAATGAAATTATAATTCATATCTGCTTCAAAATATTTGGTCACTCACATTAAAAACAAAACATCATAAAAACGTTTTCCTGCCACATGAAGAAAGAACCTTAGGTTCATTGAGTCTGGGTTACAAACCAAGGCTAATCTAAAATTATACATGGCAAATTAAGCAACAGAATTGCATCTAAATTCAACAAAGACTACATGATCATACAGGTGAACATTAAAGATTTTTCACTGTCAGATCCCACTTCATCAGCTGGAAAAAATATAAAGGAAAGCCATGAATTAGTCATAATATAAAACTAAATCACAGTAAGCTTCAAAAGAGATACTTCTAGTGGAAATTAAAGCAGTGCCAAGGTATAAGGTAGAAAACAAAGTATCTAAGAATACTTCACAGTACTTTCCTGGTATCTAAGAAAAGTCCTTTCGTCTGTTATGGCAGAAGCCTGTTCCTACAGTCTTTCCTTCAGCCTCACACACTCTCTCCTTGCACTACGCTTAGCATCAGCTGCATGCTCCACATCCACAGCTTATTTAAGGTTGCAATTCATCATGCAAATAAACTTAACGAAAAATTGTTTAACTATAAAGAAAATAACTTGTTTATTTGATAAGATATAAGAATGATTTTGAGATAAAATTTAAGGGGATTGGGAAAAGGGACAGCAAAAAAATTAGAAAGTCCCTTTAAATATTATAATACCTTTGAAAACATCGTTTGACTCTTTTTTCGGAATAGAGTTTCTCTATGACCTTACTTTTTCTCTATGAATGAAAACAAAAAGCTAACCAAACTTTGATGAAGTCAAATATTTTATTCTAGATTCAGGCATTAACCACCAAAAATGAGACAATTACCCAATCCAAATCCGTATTTCTATCACCTACAAGAAACAAATTCAAGGTTTAAAGCAAGACAAATAATACAAATGTCAATTACAATGAGAAATAACCTCACACAAAGCCAACTACCTTACAATAAAAGCCAAAAAAAAACATCTGATTTCAAGCAAATTTTATAAACAATATAATGAAGGTATACACAGTATATTCACAACCATTCTTGATGTAAAAAGGGATTATGATAAAGTTGTATCTTCCTCAAATACGAGAGTGGATGAACACAGTATGAAACCCTGAAAAGAATTCAGAAAATTCTTCCTAGCCTTCGAGCAACTCTCCACTATGTTTCAGAATAAATGCACAAACTTCACAGCTCAACCATCTTAGGTGCTGTGCATCCTGGACCAATCCAGACTTAACCCTAATTACTAACATCAAGGTTTTATGTGTTTTGATATACCAGAGGATGAACGTAAGGAACCTCCAGGGCTCAGTCCTCAACAGTTACAACCATATGGCCATGTGGCTTTTTTGGAACCATCAGTCCTACAGAGCTGAAGTCAAAAAATGGATTCCTTCTTGGTTTGAGTACAAATAAAATGCTTGTCATTTTCCAATCACTATTCTGCTTAGTCTATCTCGGTGCATTTACACCAAAAAAAGTAGTACTGCTGCAGAACACTGATATGTTAAGGAAAAAAAGTCATCTAGTCTGATCACATGTATGCAGTGCCAGACTATTCAGTTTCTTGATCTTTAACGTCCTCATGTTTTATACTACTATAGATGCCATTTGTAACACTTATATTGACACTCCATTTTTCTAATATTTTCACTTCATCCTTCGAATTTCTTTAAAACTTGCCCCTACCCTCAAACTTCCATATTTTGGGTATAACTTTTTTCTTTCATTCCAGTCTACCGGTTTGGGATCCACAAGTCACTCACGTCAAGTAATAATGTTACTTTCTCCTTATCCAGATCTTTTTTTAAAGCTGCTTTAAATTTCACCTTGATACTAGCAGTGTTTCAGCATTTTACATGCACATTTTGCTTATATCACAAGAAGTTTTTAACTATGAGGGTGGTGATAGGCACGGGAACAGGTTGTCCAGAGAAGCTGTGGATGCCTCATCCCTGGAAGTGTTCAAGGCCAGGCTGGATGTGGCTCTGAGCACTCTGGTCTTGTGGAATGGCAGAGGGGGTAGGACTAGACTATCTTTAAATTAAAAGGTTCCCTTCAACCCAAATTGTTCTGTGATTCTCATGAAATTAAACACAAAGATCTAGACAATATGAAGTTGGCTCTTTAAAAAAGAAAACAAATTTATATTCGTTGCATCCCAAAATATCATCAGTGCATCAGAACTTTCATTTATATATACACGCACAAAGTAACAGTGCACACAGACACAGCTTAGCTTTTGCAACAATAAGAACGTATTCTCAAAAAGATAGGTTAGTAAAGTAATACAACAAAACAGCACTGAAATAATTTATATACTTCTGTCAGCCACACTTCTAAAGATTTATATTAAAATGGAGTTTGGTAGGAAGTTTGGCTAGACTTTCAAAGAGGACACACAGACAGAAATATTAAAAAAAAATTAAATTCACAAACAAACCAGAAAAACGAAGCCTACCAAATATGTTGGTGGAATGTCCTTTCCGGGCAATTGGTTTGAGCTCATTATGTCCCCATCCATATTGCCTATAATTGTCCCAGGCATGCTTCATCATCTGAGAAATGAAAAAACAGGATTTGATGACATTATAAAACTACTTTCTATTAATACAATATTTTACTTCTTATTTGAGACTTCAACTTTCACAGTCATCCCAGTATACTGATTAATTATTATGCCACTATTTCTATCCGTTACAAAAATCATATTTTACAGCATAAATAAATTTAGAAACGACTTCAAGTCTATTTGATTTGATCTGTAGAGCCTAATGCTCTGCATTAGGTCATTTTCTTGTTCTTTTTTTTAATATATGTACAGACATTTAAGAATGTAAGCATAAGGAACGCATTTAAGTGTAAGGGACTGCTGTAAAACCCTGGCTAATGTCTTAAGAGGCTAACTAAAAGAAAAAGATATCTACCAATATCTGAAGCATAAAAGGGATTTATTTACACTGGTACATCCAAGTATGACTAAACAATTCTGCAAAAGCATAATAAATTTCTTATTAGCAACACCTACTTGACAAAGATATATTGACATACAGCCTGTACCTAAAGAAATGCCAAAAGGTTGCTCTTTAGAAAGCATAGTGAATAAAGAAATATAACATTAATAATATTTGCTACACAAAACGTTAAACTCTTTTTAATAGATGTTTCCACCACCTGGTAGGAAAATTACATTTAAAACCCCAAAAGGTCTTGTTGACCCACATAAATACTAGCTGTGCACATAAGCCACTAATCAGCACTTTTATGGATTTCCTAAAACTCTTCAAACTCCTTGTCTGTTCATATACAGCAGCCTGCAAATTGCAAAACAAATGCAGTTTAAAAAAAAATAAATTATTAGTTACCTAAACAGACAAGAGTAAGTAACAGCAGGAAATTATATTTCAAAAGACAAACTGCCACAGTGACAGTTTGTCAAAAACTCTTCTAGAACAACATCCATGTTTCTGCATCCACATTATACATATTTTTATTTTATACTGCATTTTTAGAATGGTGTTAAAATACTGTTAATATGAACAAGATCCCCAGGAAACTGTACAGGACTTAAAATCCGCACAAGTTTGAGAAATGCTCTCTAGGAAGAGAAACCATGCTAAGGTAACTAACAGATCAAAACTAACAGTTTAAGAAACTCAGGGAAGGCAATCAGTTTTCACTACAATTTACACTACTGTAATTTTCTTATTTTAATCAGAGAGTCACTATACTCACAGAAAATAGGCAGGAGCAAGCAGATGCTGGTTAAAAAATGAGGTGCAGCCAGCACTACCTCACATCTCTCCTACTACCTCACAGGTTTCCCCTCTTGTCAAGTTCAAGTGGAAGTCAGCATCTGGTAATCCCAAATCTTTCAAACTGCATCTAAACTGCCTTCTGAGACATGGAAAACCAAGGCCCTGTCTCCCTACAACCATCAAGAGATCCCTGTCCAAACTAAACAGCCATAATTCCTTTGAATGTAAATTCCTTCCAAATTTCCCATGGCTCAGTTAACTCATGCCTAGATAATAAATTTGAACCTCAGCACAGGTATTCACACAGGCTCAGAAGATGGGAAACACTCCTGTGTTAAACTGGCATCAACTTAGGCACAGCTGTCCCTCTCAAGGTGCCAGAGGTTACACTCCTACTGCTTGTCATTCAAGGTCTGCTCATCCCTTGCTTTTGGTATTTGCACTAAAAGATTTTGACACTTGAGTTGGCAATAATACTGTATCACTTCTTTTAGTGCCATGAATTAGCAGTGCTAGAAAATATGGATGCAATATTATACTAAAAGGGGACAGAAAAGCCATTTCATAACCATTCACAAATTCCATAGTGTTTACAAAGCACTTATCAAACTGACCAACTCACAGCTATTAGAACCTCAGGACGACTCAGGTAAAGTGATTATCCCTTGACAGTTAAGAAAACTGCAGCATGACAAACGCAGTAAAAGCCTGGTCACAGTCAGTAAGTACAGAAGTTCTTGTGAGAGGTCTTGATAAGGTTATCCAGAACCAAGTTACAAATTTCTATATAAAATTGTTTCTTAAGATCATAAAATCAACAATCACAGCATCTTTCAAGTGGGAAGGGATCTCAGTTCAACCTCCTGTGTAAAGTTATGGGATCAAACCAGGCTACGCAAGGCTTTATTCACTCAGGACAGAGTTAAAGACAGTCAGAATGGGACAGTCGAGGCCTCTGTGAAGGGTCCTGCTCCAACTCGAAGCTTGCCAGACCACCTTTAAGTACTAAAAACTCTACTTAGGAAAACACAGACCTATAGGTTTGGGGGATGAAACTAAAGACTGACTGTCCAGTGTGGTTCAAAACAGATAAATAACTAAACAACAAGGTGACTGTGACCATGACATGGCAGATCTAACCAATTGGCTTGCATATAAGGAAGGGAAACTGGGCTTCTGAGATGTTTGCATGCCTCAAATAAATATTTTATGAAGGAGAATCAAATAACCATTGACATTTTAGCTTTGTAAAAAGCTCATAGTGTAGGCAAATACCAGTTAAGTCTAAGAGAAGAACTTGTTTCCTCACAGCAGAATATTAATTGTGGAATACTTTACTCCCCTAATTTGCTATGCTTCTGGGGAGTAGGTACAGATTTTGTTACAGAATATTTAGCTCTGAAGAAACACAAAAATATGGAAATTACAAATGGTTAAAACAGAATACATCACAAAGTAAGATGTTTCTATATCCATAATTTATCCTAAGATAAAATTAAGATAGAAACTGTAAAGGAGTACATTTCACCAGACGCATAACTTAATGAAGAAGTAACTTAAGAATACACTACTGAGACCTGAAACTCTGTTGCACACAAGAGACTAAGACACAGCTGACTGCCTCATCTAATTCTGAGATAGGAAATCATATTTTGAGGAGATTGAGCTACTTTGAAAACCACAAACACATCTGTCCTGTCCCCTCTGCCTCCCCCAAGCAGTGTACGAAGAATATGATCTTAAAAGTCCTTCAGAAAAGTCTTTCAGAATCCTTTGACTTTATTGCAATAAGTAGTCAACTGTTTTTTTCCAGATGAACACTGAGCATTACTCTGTCACACAGCTCACTCTTTCCTCTACCACAAAGCAAGCAGGCTTCATGATACGATAGCAGATAGCTGCACGTTACATGCAAGTGAGAAACCCCACAGCTCTTGTATACAGCATTAAATTTTGTAAGGATGATATGCCAAGAGATCTTATAACAACATGGAGATTTCTGTTACTGCCAGAACAGGTAGCATGTTATACTATAGTTAGAACATCTATACTATTGGGAGCAGTTGTTCACACAAAAGCTTTGGAGCAACACAAGAAGATAGATGCCTCTGCCAGCTAAAAATTTAACAGAGGATGGCATTTTGGCTCCGGAAGTACAAGTAACGTGAACTCCTGATTGGAAAAACAAACTTATCTCTATAGTTACACTAGATAGCATCTAGGAAGAAACAGACTTTTCTTAAACCAAAGTTTTTAAGAGGAGAGGAAAGTCTCGGACACTGACTGGAACATCAGCACTACAGATAATAGAAAGAAAGCAAAAAACCACACCCAACCCTTAAAGAACTCACAAGAGAAACACTTGAAGCTCAGTAAAATGAAAATAACAATCAATGAATCAGTAATTGTGAAAAAGGCAATACACAGATTTGCATAGTTGAAATTTCCTTACCTAATAGCAGGTTGTCACAATAAGTGCTTGGAGCTTGATGTCACATAAAGATCTTACAATCTGTCCACTAGAGAACCACCAGAGAAGTGGTTACAGCAATGGACTTTTTACTGACACTATTAGTGCCAAACTTTTGAAGGCAAAATCATTTGTAAGAGGTAAGTCCACGCATACTAATATTGCAAATGTTTATTATGAGATGCACCAGAAACAACAACCAGCAAGATGCTGCTACAAACACAACTTGATAATTTTACAAAAAGACTGATCTGGACTCTGCTGCAAGAGAGCAGAATGGCAAGAAGCAGGGCATGTCAAGTGAAACTACTTTTGTAGGTACACCTTTATCTAGTTGATCTTACTGACTTTAGAGCACATTCATGTGATCTGATTCTCTGTAGTCACTGGGAAATCAGGTTTTTATAAATACAGAGTGTCAATGACATCTTGCACAAATTCGTAATTGTAACAGTTGAAGGAGGTTACAGTGATTGAAAAGAGACTTGTAGGGAAGTTCTATCACTACAGTGACATGTTAGAAACATTAATTCAAACTAAGCATTCGTTGGAAAGGACCTTTCCAATCCTCAAAACAGGGCAGACAACCAGTGAACAGAAAGTCCTGACAAACAAGCAAAGGAACAATTTACTGGCAAATTGCATTATTTACTGGTTCCTGCCATTCCATCAGGAATGTGTGCAACAGATAGCAAATAGGTTTTGCTTCCAAAGGAATATCTTCTGCTTAAGACTGCATTTTAGAGAGATTTATATAAACCACCTTCAAATTCAGTCTTAAAATTAACCAAGGATTTGCTAGACAAAATTACTGCTCAACTGGCAGATTAAAAATTAATAACCATTTTTCTACTGTCTGCAGAGAATACTTTTAGGAGGTTAATTTAAAGAATGATCTTTTCCTTGTATATTGAGATTGTTGATGAAACTCAGAAAAATCAGAATTTTTTTATTCTTCTGGGAGCTCTGCTTAAGCAGAAATTATTTCAGGCATCAGTTCATGCCTCCATCATGCACTTCTGAACACTGTCACTGAAAATGTCTGTTTGGAAGATGTTCCTAACAGACACAGTTGGGTTTTCTTTTATTGCCAAATCTGGTAACAAATCCATTACTAAAACAAAACTGTTTATCAAATGGATGCAAAGTGGGAAGCCTTTTTTTTTTTTTTTGTAAACACCTGAAGTCTTAGATGCCTGATGAAATCAAGGGGAAAATACTTCAACTGGCAAGAACTGAAAGTAGATGTAAAGAGCCCAAATCTGGAGACCTTATAACAGTGAACTGACTGCTCAAATTTGTACAAGAAAGCCAAATGCTTTCTACCCAAAAGGATGAACCAGGATTTTTGACCTTGTGCATTCTCATGGTTTCAAGAGAAACTAGTATTCACAGGATTGACCAGTCCTATGGTGTTTAGAACACTAGAACCTCTCAGATCATCTTTGTAAACAACCCTGACTGCGCATGAACCAGCAGAAAGCAGTCTCTTTCTTCCAGTCTTATCTTTTCAGGCATCAGACTAATCATCTTCATCAGCTTATCCCTGCACCTTCGCCAGTTTTGCTGCATCCTTTTTGAAGCTGAGACACTACATAAAATGTGCAAGATGCAGAGGCATCTGAGGAGCTTCAGAGGCTACCATAAGAACCTTTCCTGTCCTGTTCTTTTTTGAAATACTGAATATCTGCTCTTTGTCTGCTGTTGAGCACTACATTGACATTTCCAAGGAACTATAATAAATACAATTTCTCATTCTAAAGTGGTAATAAGTCACCTCACACCTTTTCATATTAAGCACGAAGTTGGAATCTCTTCCTCTCCAGCCCCAATATGCATCATTTTATATTTAGCTGTGAAATAAAAGGGGAGAAAAATCATTCAGTCCCATAAGGTTTTTTTGCAACTCTTCATGCTGGCAGCAAAGTTACCATATGCATCCATTTTCAAACTTTAAATAATTTATTTGTATAATTTAGAGCATGGATCCCCAGCACATGTCCTCTGTGGCCTCCAGTACTATTTATCTGTAGTCTCCATTTCCTGCCTTCTAACCAATTGCTCTAGGCAAACAGAAACTATCCTCCATCCCACAGCTGCTTAGTTCAATACCTGTTAACAATGAATTTGGCCCAACATTTTTTGAAAAATTATGTATCTAACCCTATCTCCCTTGTTCTCATGTTCACTGACTCTTTCAGGGATCTTCTGTAGCTTTGTGCATTATGACATCAATAAAATATAGCAGGAAATCGTACACATCTGTGTGCTCAGAGATTCTATTCCCCATTCTGGTTTCTGTTAATCTGCAGTTCATCAGCAGGCATAGTTCTGCAGTTCTTTGACCTCCCCTTGAATCTCTTTCAAAAACTGATGCCTTGTTAGCCACTAGTCCTCTGGTAACAAAGCAGAAAATAAGAATAGATGCCAGCAATGCAAATCAGGAATCCAAATCTCAAAGTAAACTAATTAGAGGGAACTGTTTCAAGTTTTGGGTATTTCAGTATTGGATGGAGATGGACTATGTCTTAATGGAACACACCATGAGAGGTTACTCAGGAACTACCAGCAGCTTACACTGTGTATCAATGACATCACTAATATCAATAACTGAGAGGTAACACACTGTGTTAAGAACACACTGGCATATATTCTCATATATTGCTCTGGGAAACACAGAAGGGACTACAGGAGATATTGTGTAAAGATCACTAACAAGAGCATAACAGGATGCTCTGGCTTTCCAATCGAAGTCCCCATAGCTGTAAAATAAACATAATATCACTGGTCTATTAGATCTTGTAAAATTTTAAATTGAGATATCTTCCATCTACCTGTAATTCATTATTTTTGCTATGAGCTTTTTTGTTGTATGGGAATAAATGGCATATAAAATACAAAATAAAAAAAATTAGCAGGAAGGTCAATGAGATTTCAGGGAGCCTTTGGATTTACCCTGCTCTGAAGATAAGTAATTTACCTGGAGTTTTGCTCATTTTTGTTTGTCTGATTATATCAGGGAAGTGAAGTATTTCCTTATTTCTTTGATTTTATTTTGCTTTTATGAATATTAAATACTGCAAATGTGCTAATTCACTTAATTCACGTTGAAAGACAGGTTCTTCTCACAGTGGTCTGGAAAAAAGATAACTTCAATGACGAAGACCTTGAATTTTTTAAGATGCTTCCAATAATGCAAAAATGCTGGAGAATTCTGTCATTGTTACAACTTGAATAAATTGATTCATTTTTAAAATACCTTCAAACAAAAACTTGCATTCTTCATGAGTAGAACATTTTAAGTTAACAACCAAGCAACTTATGGACATGCAGCTGAAATACCGCACATAAAACTCCAAGCTTTATTTTCATTCTTCTGTTCCAGAAAATAAATACACCAGGCTATAAAGCTTCTCGTAGGTACAAATGAAAGATTTGCAAATGTAAAATGAGCTCTTTATACAATCACCCCAACAAGCTGCAACAGAACTTTGCGCAGGGCCACTCCTAACATGTCTATGCTGGCCAAAGTGCTAATTGCAAAATATTCATTAGAATATATCCATGGAAAATTAGTTTACCAACTTGATCAAAAAGATTTTATCCTTAATTTACAGATTTCACTAATTAAGTAAAATTAAGATAAGCTTTAAAGAAGTGTAATGAAACTAGCTGAAAGCCAACTCACCTGTTCTCATCATGTCGAATTACACTGGAGAACCCAGAGCACAGAGAATCCAAATAGTGTGCACACAAATTCCCTTGGTAAACAACGTTTGTGTATATGTATGTACAGATACAAAGACATTTTTATATGCACACATACATATAAAGTATGTGTGTGTGCATATAAAATATATATAATGTGTATATATATGTTATACAAACACACACTGCAGCGAGTGTTAAACACCGAAAAAGCTGGATCATAATACTGATGTCCTTCAGTTTCTCTGGGTTCTAAGTCAGGAACAGTGCACAACCAACTAGAAGTCCAAGTAAGTCTGATCAAGAAAACAAAGAGTGTAAAGTGTCAGCAAAAATGAAGTTGTTCTAAATTAGTTTTAGATGTCGAAAAAAGGTCCCCCAGTCACAGAAGGCAGCGTATTTGGCTAGATCAGAAACACTGCAATTAGAAACAACAAACGAGATGAGCATTGGAAGTTGTATGAATAGCAACTATGAAAAGAAGAATTCTGCAGCATAAAAAGATCTCCAGATGATTAAGTATTTCTTTCTTCTCTTTTCTCAATAAGCACACTAAACAGAACTCAGGTAAAAGGACACTTACTATTTTTAACCTGATTTCTTAAAAGAATAAGGCTTATGCAATCTTGCTGTCTGTACATCTGTCATTTGACACACACCTTTGCAGTAGCCTTTGAATCCATTCTCTAATTTTATACTTGATTTTAAAGAGCTGGAGGAATCAGATACTGTACTTTTGGTGTTGGGGGGAAAAAAAATAAAAGGAAAGAAAAAAGAAAGAAAAAAAAAAAGAAAAATACCTGTGGCTAGATAAGGTAGACAGACACAAATTAGTACCCTGTCTGAGACAAAGGCAGTTATAATTCAACCCTTTATTCATTCAGAGGGGAGGCATTTAGCACACAGGTGTCTCTAAAGCAGATATGGAACACACTATAATTCATGCAGACAAACAGGAAGATAAGAGGACATTCACAGCAATATGTGTACGATGAGCAGAGGGTGGTACAAGGAGATTTAGGTCAAAAATCCATGGAAAACTGCTAGTTTTACTGCTTATAAAACAGCCTGTTACTTCTCAACACTATTAACAGCCTCTTGAGTATCATCCAGAGACCATGATGAAAATACACTTTAATCACTTTTCTTCTTGGCACATTCCTAGAAGTATTTCCAAAATTGCTTCCACTAATATTAAATAAATTAACTTTCTACCTTCCCTTCTAAGAGGCAATATGTTATAACTCTAATTTTAAAAGAGGATCAATGGAAACCTCTGCCGAAAGAAGTTCACCGGCAAAAGAACTCAAGGCAGGACATCCCAACCTTACCAGACCCAACCTTGTTCCTCAATTGCGCAAAGCATCCACAGTTAACAGCAACTCCTTCTGCAGGTGTCGTGTGTAGCAAGTGAATTTCAAGTTGGACTAGATGACCTTCAAAGGTCTCTTCCAACCAAAACTATCCTATGATTCTATGATCCTTAACTGTGGCACCCATACTCCCTGGATGTCCATTTCAGAACAACTTTTGCATAAATGTCTTTCCCCACTTTTTCTTTTTATCAGAAAACTGTGACAAGCAGGATAACCAAAATTTTGCTGCACTGAAAACAGCTTATCAGAAAGTAATAAGATATCACCTTGCTGTCCCATCTCATTAAACGTAACAGCTTTTAAACTGCACAAGCAAGTATTCTACAGCCAGCACCTTCAGTCACTTCAGTGACTTCAGTAGCTTATCTGTGCAAACACCACATCTCCTTCAAGCTCAATTTAAAAAAAGTGTATTTAGAAGTAGCATTGACTAATGACATGACTGCACGTCTCAACAAATACAGAACAAGTAATGTAACAAAAGCTCCAGAGAACTGAGATTTTCCAGTCTCTTTGAAACGTAGAACATTATTATTTCGATCTTAAGTTTTCTATTTGCACTTGTACAACATTCTGAAGAAGCTTTCTTCCAGCTGACAGGATTAGTCAACAAAGACCATCCTACCACAAACTGGTTGAGGATGGAAAGGACCTCTGAAGGGTATCTGGTCCAACCTCCCTGCTCAAGCAGCATAATCCAGAACAAGCTGCCCAGGTCCACTTCCAGTCATCTTATAAGTATTTCCAAGGGGGGAGACTCCACAACCTCTATGGCAACCAGTTCCAGTGTTTGGGCCACCCTCACAGTAAGCAATGTTTTATGATGTTCAGATGGACCCCCTTGTGTTTCAATTTGTGCCCATTACCTTTGTGCCTGTCACTGCGAAAAGAGCCTGGCTCTGTCCTCCTTGTACCCTGCCTTCAGCTGTTTTATACATTGCTAAGATTCCATCTCTTATCCAAGACAAACAGCCCCAGCTGTCTCCTCCTTTGCTCAGATGAGATGCCCCAGTCCCTTAAGCATCTTTGTGGCCCTCCACCCTCTCCAGTATGCTCATGTCTCTCTCATACTGAGGAGTCCAAAACTGGACACGCAACTCCAGGTGTGGCCTCACCGGTGCTGAGGAGAGAGGAAGGATCACCTGTATGGGTATTAGTACCATTATCAGGTGAAATGCACTACTTTGGCCCAAAATGAATGCTGGCAGTAAGATAATACTGTGACATGCTGAAAGTAAAGATAACCTGAACCCTGATTAGAGAGAAAAAAATTACAAAATCTTCCTTATTTGACTGGGTAAAATTTAACTTCTAAAGGAAATAAAACTCATTATACACCACAGAGCACTATGTAATGATTACATTTAAACTGCAGGGGAAAAAAAAATAATATTCTGAACATCATTTTAAGGACGTAATAATGGAAATTAAGTGCCAAAAATTCCAAGTGTTCAAGCAATTTATATCTAATTTAACTTGGAAAGGAAGCCAGTAACTTCCAAAAGATGAGTTTTTGTTCTTAACTTCTCTGTGTTAACGACAATAAAAAGACATCTTAAAATCTTTTTGTAAGATTATACAAGTTACTTTTACCATCTTAAAGAACATTTTCTACTTCCAACATTTTTCTTTTATATACTATAAAAACCCACTAAAATATTAATAGAAAGCCAAAGTGTAGCAGCAAGAATCTGAAAAAACTTTCAGATATGTTTGTTCTTAAAATACCAGTTAATTAAAAAATGCTATGGTGTTTAAAAGTCAAAGCTAATATACTGCAGAGCATGTATAGTAACCAGGTGGAAAACCTTTACTTCTCAAAGTTCTCACTGTGCATCCAAATTAATCAGGCAACTCAGAAATACTGCTTATTGGAATAACTGAATAGCTCCTTAGAAGAATATAGACAAATTTTGCAATTCTGTAAATTAGTTACACTTGAGAATACAATGTAACACTAAGTATAATTATCAGATCCAACGACACAGAAAAACAAACCCATGAAGATGCACATTCTGCTCCCAATTTATTTCACAACCTTAAGAAGGCTCCTGCTCTGCGCTCAGCAAGCACTGTTACTATATAAAGCTTTCAAATGTTTTACAAAGCTCTCTTAAGAGCATTACATGAACTTTTTTTCTTTTAAATACACTGTTTTGAAATTAAAATAAGCCTTTTTAAAATATTTAAATACTGACAAACCACTTTTTATACAGAAAAACTGTCAAAAAACTGTTAAAAACTGGAAAGAAAAACTGGTAATAAATTTTTTGTAAAAATAATAGAAACTAAATCCTCATTTGAAAATTTTCCAGCCTTTCTTACAACTTGTAAAGTTGTAAGACTTGTGTGTGGTTTGTGTTACATATTGTCCCCATCATTCAGCCTAACTTTACACAGTTTTTCACCATTTGAAAAGAAGTGAAATAAGCTGAATAACATCATTAATGTCAAGCATTTAAACAGTCTAAAGCTCTTCTCTGAGTGAAGTTCCTCAAACATGTATCAGGACACTTTAAACCAAGGCATAGGTCAAGTGCCTTCCGGGGACCCCCTGGAATTCTGAAGCCAGATGTGCAGCCTTCAAAGAGCTAGGAGCTTCCCTGTGCTATTTTTTAGGCCTTGATCCAAGCAACCATCGTGTCTTGCATGTCACAAATGCGCCAGTTGGAGGCCTATGTTAAGAGAGACTGTCTCCTGGAATTTGTTCTTTTTTTTGCTAAGTCTCCATCTCATCTACCAAGACAATCTGTATTCGTCTATACTGGTTACATAAAACAGTGAGAGGAACTCAGCGATGAAAATAACGTATTTCAAAATGCACTTCGCATCTCTGGAATCACTGCAGCCTTCTCTGAGACATCTGATGCTGTCAAAAACAGGTTTCAGGCAAAATAATATCCATCTGACACTGTCAATACATGTTTTATCTCAGCCACATTATATTCACTGCAACATAGAAGATCCAAAATCCAGAAGAGGACCCAAAGGCCAAAAAAAAAAAAAAGACACTATACAAATGTGGATTCCTCAGCATTATCATTTGACTGCTCTCCCTAGAAGACCTTTTGCCCCTGTATTTTATGCCTTCACATATCTAGCTGTAGAAGTGAAAATTTGCTGCCCTGCAAGAAAAAAAATTAAAAATCCTGGAGATCACCTGGTAGTTACAGTACTAATAAGACTGACTCAATGAAGGCAATTCACAGAACAAATTTCAGTCATGCTAGTGTGATCCTGGACTGTTCAAGCAAAGTGGTCATACAACTGAAAACTGCATAGTACAAAGGTATTATTACCCTACCTGAAAGACCTACCCACCCAATACACAGTCCCACAAAAACCTTTTGTCTGGCTATGAAAAGCTGCACCTCAGAAACCACAACAGTAGTCATCAACAAGTTATGCAATAGAAAAACAGATTGTGAGTGTGACTCACACGTAGGCTGATCACCAAAAAAAGGAGTAAGCCTTTTACAGCACGAGGTGTGTGGCAACTGCAGCTAAGGATCACCAGAACTATAACCTAGTGATCATCACTCACAAATCACCCTTAATTCCTTACAAACAGATATACCTTCAGGTTTAGATCAGCAAGAATTGTCCAAATTTTACTACTTATTCATGACACCAAGAAAATTGGCATTCTGTATTAATCTATAGCTCATCATCTCCTCTCAGTCTACATTCTAACCAAACAACCTTGGAAATGTAAATATTGATTTTCAACCCTCCCTCCAATTCCAGGCTTGATCTATAGGAACTTTGGTTGATAATTTCTTCCAGCTAGTTCTTCATTGTTAGCTGCGTGCAGTAATTTTTCAGTTCTTGGACAACTCAATTTTATTCTATCCATTAAATCCATCAGTGGCAAAGGTATCTAACTACAGTAATCTGTAGTAAAATTTGACAGCTACATGACCATATCATTCACTGTTCATCCTCACCCTACAGAGAGATTTTGAAAAGCAAAATACCCTGTATATTCTCACTGAAAATGTTTGAAGACACAGGCTTGAAAAGCAGCAGAGCCTTTTCAAATCCACAGTACAGTGCTGTCCTTTGGGAAACAGCCCTAACCAAGCAGGGTCAAAGAGGTCCAATATTCCACACACAACTTCTCAGCCAGAAAAACTTCTGCAGTAACCACTCAGAGGCACATCTTGCGGGGAAGGACTTGCTACTTCGGAGACTCAAACTGTGATATGTCTCCATAGGTAGTAACTACTACCAATAGTGATACGGCCCCACGCTGTATCTCTCGTGTATCATAAGCAGTTGATCAGTACTTCATAAGACTGGATTCCATCTAGTTATCATTAATATTCAAATTAAAATTCCAGGTTGGGTGATCTACCACACACTTCAACTACAACTCCTTTCTGTGACAAGGACAGGTCTCTGGTTTTATGAGCTAACTAAACTCAGATTGGAATTTAAAAGAAGATTTAGTTGATGTAAATACTAAGTGCTGTGGCCCTGGATGTTCTTTAATAACAGAGCCTGTTCTTGTCTACCTCTGGCCGAACAATTCCTGCTTGCTAACCCGATTTTTAGGCATAAAACTAATCAGATTGCTGGGAAGAAAAAGTAAAACAAGGCTGTATGAGATTTCTAACATATTAGTTAGAAATACAGACTCAGAGAAATGCCTGGCAACAGTATTAGGAAATTGGCATTGCCAGAGCAAAAGAGGGCAATGAATCTCATGGTCAACTAGGAGTGGAGAAGGTAAGACCAGAAACAGCAATTTCCACAGCATAAGCTCCCACAGAACCAAATGCCTAAGCAAACATCTTAGTTTAACTCATTTACCTGTAAAACATTCAATCTACTTAAATTAACTCATAAGGAAAAAAAAAATCTGCTGCTAATACTTGAAACTTAGTACAAATAGTCATATGCTTTTCAAAATAAAATTTACATGTGTCTAAAAAATTATCTTTTCAATCTACTCTTTAAACTTTTTAAAATATCATGTGATACGGTAACATTACCCGTTCTTTGAAAGGAAACTGACAAAGTCACTCTCTATTTTAAAGATGCTTTTGTTACTGTTCCATGAGTTAATGACAAACTCACTTTGAACTCATACCGCTAAGTTGAAGAAATCCTTAAAATAAGTTTTATATTGTTATCCAGTGAAATATTAACACCCCAACACAAGGAAAAAAAAATGCAATAATGCTGATGTTCATTAATACTTCTGCACTTTTATCTTACTGTTTATTAAAAGCTTCATAGACCTGTTTTTCTTTTTAGTATAAATCATAGCAACTAAATGTCATACAAATCAATGCTACCAGATACAAGAACACAAAGGACCACATCATCTTTACCTCTTTAACTTTGTTCCTCTTCTCTCGGATATCCGGGTCTGCTGGTTCTCCACTGTTTATCCCTATCAGATTTGGTAAAGGAACAGGGGGCAGTGGCTTGCTGTCTTTCTTTTTCAATTCTTGCACTACTTTGTTCTTTTCTGTCTGAATCTCAGCTTGAATCTCATCACGTGATTTCTTCAATTTCTCCTTAGCCTCTTCCAGAGCCTTTTCATGATCTGCTCGGATCTTATTTCTCAGACGTTCCTCTTCTTCTCTAGAGACACAAATGCTAGTCAGCATCTCATTACTAAAAACATATTGTCTATAAACAAACTGCAGATTCAAAACAGAAGTCACATCCCAAGCTGGTTTACTCTAAGTAATTCCAGTGATTCAGACGAGCTTACTGAGGACATCAGCACACAATCCTAAGTTATTTTTGCCATGAACCCTAAAAGAACACCACACACATCGGCAATGTTATTGTGGAAAAATGTATTGTAAGAGTTTTCTAGATTATGTCTCAGCACCTTTGCTTGTCCAGTCAAGAATTTAGAGAGGAAAAGCCCTATATCCTGTACTTCAACTACAGGATGTGTGCAGAGGCACATCTAGCAAACATTCCTTTTTTTTTTTTTTTCTTTTTAAAATCAGAAGGGCTCTTCCTCACCTTCTGCACAATAAATAGATCATACACAACTTGCCAAGATCTGAAGTAACCACTACAAAAAAAAAAAAAGAAAAAAATCACAGCGACTTCTTTTATTACCAACCTCCACTTCAGCATGTTTTCTCTTGAATTCAGAACACACTGTTCCAATCAGTACAGTCCTTAAACCCCAAAGGTTAAAAGCAGAATTAATTATAAAGCCATTTAGGAGCATAAGAGCTTTTAGTAAAACATGATTTTGAAATTCACTGTCAACAAAATCAACACCATCTTGGTTTTAAGCAGTATCTTACAGTGTGATCTTTAATGATCAGATAAAGTTTTAAGATTCACACTCAAAACAAAGAGTGCTGTTTTAAAGCCTGGTTTAAACAAGAGATTATTCTAACAACAGACAAAAATGGCCCATTCCAGTTCTAAATTATTTCAAGGCATCCGAAAGATACACATCAATCTCTCAATATAGCACAACCTTTTCAAGCTTCTTTAAAATACAGAGTTGCTCAATGACTAATGTAAGTCAAAAAAAGTTGCAGGGGTTTAAAACAAGCATTAGGTAAAAAAAGCACGGTTACACAAAGAGTACTTTATCAGCCCTTACATTTTTCTGAAGTGCTATTAGGTTTACTTCTAAAATAAATTATAGCAGCATTATTACCTTCAATATTTCAGTACTAGAAATACAAAGCAACATTTTAATACATGCACTGACTGAGGGGCTTTTAAATGGAAGCCACTTTTCTCAATATGACTCCGGTCACATCCATATTTCTCCCAAACATTAAAAAAGCAAAGGACTGAACTCCTCAATTTGACTGTCAAATCTAAGCTCATTAATACTGTCAAACAGTATCACTGCCTCTCTCCCTCAACTCAGGAGCAAAGAAACAACTTTCAAAGCGGCAAAACACTATTATAAAAAGAGAAAACACAAGTAATGCCATTGAGGATAACTTTTACTTCTACTATGACCCACTTATATGGGGAAATAACTTCCTCGTATTCCTGCAAAAGTTACTCACATTTCAGTGTGGCAGTAAATGTGCTCAATTTTTCAATAACAAAAACGGATGAAAATGTCTACCACCTGAAAGATTTGAAACCTTGGGAAGCTTTTCCAAGGCTAGCAGAGGACTCTGTGTAAGATGCAGTTAGAGAGAATGAGGTCGCCAGAACAAGACATCCTTCCCACACCAAGAGACATGTTCTCACCAAGAGACAGCAGCTGTACAGGAGCCAAAGGGAGGGCTGACAAAGAATGAGAAATCGGAAGTGTTACTGAACAGTTAAGAATCAAAATAATTCAGTGTTGGGAATAATGTATTTTAGAGGTACATTTCTCATATTCAAAACTCAGTTTCTGGAGGCAAGTGGCAGTCTTTATTTTCTGACCAAATTCACTAACATTTTATTACTAGATACTGGAATTCTTTTGTAAAGCATCAACCATCACTGAAATACTTGAACTTTTAGGGGGGAAAAAAAAAAAGGTAAAAATTTATCTCAGACCTTAATAAAAATATGTTAAAAGTATAGTCACATTACCCTAATTTGAAGATGCTTTAAAATGACCGTGCTTTATTGATAAATAAGAGTGCTTTTGGTAAATCCCATAGCTAACCTGCATGTGCCCAAATACAATTCCCCTGAGTGAAAAAGATTAATGAAGTTTGACTAGTTACAGTGACTCTGACTCACTGGAATGAGTCACTGGTGATGTGCTTTGTGCATCTTCACAATTTTGCACCATCAAGATCAAGTGCCAGGAAGATTTCACTTTTACCTTTATTTTGAATTTTCAGTCCCAGGTGCTGCACACAACAGTAATAATAAAAGTTCCATCACTCTACCAATTTCATCTATTCAAGTTGGTTGAATCATATAGATTCAAACTGCATGAAACTGCTATAAATCGGAAAACAAGTTTTGAACTCACATTTGTCTATACTGCAGACGCTACTGCATAAACATACAAAAGCTGTTGATTTTTCCAGCAATATAATCCAATTAGAGTCATTAAGGAGGTTTGAATGACAGTCTTCTTTCCTTCAGTCAATCAGAAGAAAATACACAAAGACTAAATAGAGATGAAAAATTCTACCGCACACTGTATGCTCAGCTCAAAGCCTTCCTTCCAGGAAGTGACATTTTGAGATAAACATAAGAAAACAGTAAGATGAAGAGAAAGGTCAACAGGTATTTGAGAGAGTTTACAGGAGATAGTACAAGAGCTTCTTCTGCAGGCACATACTCTCAGTGCAATTACCAATGATGGACAGCAGGAACTACAAGATATGTCATATTCTACGTGCCAGCTGAAGATGTATTTTACCAACTATATTCACAAACATGACCCTAATGGAAGAAAAATCACACCCCTAAAAACCAATACCACACATTCCTTCTGAGTTTTTAAGCAATAAGAACTAAGTGAAAATACAGAATAAAGTTAATGAGAAGACTGGATACGTGTGAGCAGCCAACACCCCCTCAAGTCACCAACAAGCTCCTCAGTCAGCATAAGAGAGGGTAAGCAGCAGTTTAATACATGTAGATAGCACTACATTCAAATTCTCAGAGTTAAAGAGACCTCAGAAAGAATCAATCTAAAAATATAAGATTGGAAAGAATCCCAGCATAAACACATATACCAAAACGTGTCAAACTGTTTCCGTATCCCACCCCCGCTTCTAAGCAACATAAGTAAACTTAAAATTTAGAGTATTTGAGCAAATCTTCAAAAACCTTATCTAACAGAAAGCTGCTTTCTTCTAGTCACCCCAAAAGCTTATTCAAAAATCTCAAAACAGAGGTTCAAGTACCATAAAACTACAGCAGAAGCTACTTTAAAGCAAGCAGTGCTATTAAAAGAACCTGTGATTAGACTGTTTTTGCCAGCAAGAACCATAAACAGATCTAATAATTAAAATCTGAATCTAGAAACAGGTGCAAGTTTTTTACACAATCCCTGCAATTAACTATTGCAGCTGCTTATGCAGGAATGCTGAACACTCTCAAAGTGTCCACAAACTGTCTAAATATCATTCAGCAAAGACCACGAATTATAATGCTTGATAAGCAAATCACTAACCAAAACTTTATGTGTTTTAATTATGTACATAGCAGTGAGTCTCCCGAACAGCTACTAAAGCTTCACTTGCCAAGACAATGACTTTAAATGGAAGTCTTTCCTATCTGCTGTTACACAGCAGGCTCTTTAGAAAGTGAACTGCAAAAAATTCTGTGAAAATGTTTTCAAATTTCTTTGTAAGATTCAAAATAAAAAAAGGAAATAAAAATTAGAATGGAGTCAAGAAAAGGAAACTGGCCACCACCAACTGTTCTCTCCACTAAAAAAGCAGACCACTTGCTCACTAGAGCAAAAGGACACCCAGTTTATTATCATTTGGAGTTTCTGCAAGTGGATAGGCAAGAACTGTTAAAGTACATAAATATTTGTGTAAGTCTGTCATTCAGAAACAACTTCCTGTGTGGAAATTCTGAATTTTTACCCTTTGGTCAAGTTTGATTTTCAACCAGAGGCTTTCAGAGACAGTAAAACAAAAAAACAGGCACTAATTAAAAAAAAACAAAACAAAACAAAAACACCTAAATCTTTGAGAGTCAGTGCCTAAAAACCACTTCACACATTAACTACAAATGTTGTTTTTACTCCAATCTTGCAGCTTATATGATTTTAAAATATCTACAACCCTCATCATGTTCTCCCAGCATATGGACAACATAAATTCACAACATACAAGGACATACAGGTCTATATATCTCATGACTGGAAGATATACTGCCCCTTACATGAACAGAGTCTGGAGGAGAAAGAACTGGAAGAAAGGAGCAGCTGTGTTGGTTTTTCTCCTTGCTGGATCTCCCCTCCTGGATGGATAGCTGCATTACTCTCTATTGTCAAGTGTGTACACAGAAGGACGCTTGATTTTTTTTTTTCCCCCCACATTTGGTTTTCATCATGATCATCCTGCAGAAATAACCATTTTCCTCCCAGTTTGCTGGGCGGCTCTGAGGCGGCAGAAAATATGCTTATGAAGGAGTACCAGGCCTGTATATGCCTGTGACAGCTAAAGGGGTAAGCTCCACCACCATTAACAGTGAGGTTTCTACTTACCAAGAGTTTTCTTCAAGGCAAGTTAAGGTTCTATTTATTTTACTCAAGTTTTTTTTCCTCAGGTGATGAACTCAGAGATCACTGGTTAGAACTGAATGATTTTATCAGAAAATAAGTGAATCCTGCAGGAATGAAGGTAACTTAAGTGTATCAGAAACACTGTGTCAAAGCATTGGTTATAAACATTTTCCAACCAGACTTTTAAGAATAATCTTACGCATGTTTGCAAGGGAATATGTTGCCCCAAAGTCCTCTCTCTAACACAGTGTTTGTTCAAAACCCAGTTTCTAATTATGTTTTCACCTTTGCTTAAAATACCCTTGCAGATGGACACAGCTTGAAACTCTATCACAGGCAGAGTAGATAGGTGATAACTTAGTAAAAATTTTTTGTTATTTGAAAAAAAAGACTGAAAGTCAAACTGTTCTTTGCTGATGTTCTAAACTATTTTAAGAAAATTATGCTTTCATTTATCTGTAAACATCCTACTTGATCACTATTTTAGTTAAGACAGCAATACTTACACGCAATACATGTGCTATAGTTTCCTGTGCCTGTATGTAGTGATGGCTTGGGAATAAAGCCAAAATGCAGAATATTCCCCATTTCAACCCTTCTCCCTTAAGGGAGATAATAACAGTTCATTATGACATCAGAAGAGAACAGATCTAATTCACTTTAAAAAGTTATTGTTAAACTTCTGCAGATACAGAAAAACTGTGGAAAGGGACCTGGGAGTCCCAGCCAAAGTCAAGTTGAATACGAGTCAGCAGTGCCCTGGCAGCCAGGAGGGCCAATCACGTCCTGGGGGGCATCAGGCAAAGTATCGCCAGCCTGTCAGCTGTGTCACGGGAGGTTTAGGCTAGATATTAGGAAAAGGTCCTTCACCAAAGGGTGAAGGTCAGGCACTAGAAGAGGCTCCCCAGGAAAGTGGATGTTCCAGAGGTGTTTCGACAACACTCTCAGGCACACAGTGTTATTCCTGGGGTTGTCCTGTGCAGGACCAGGAGTGGACTCAATGAACCTTTGTGGGTCCTTTCCAACCCAAGATACTCTATAATTCTATGATTCATAGCCCAGAAAATTAAACCATATAATAGATTCCTTGAGTGGTTTCTTTTCAACAAAAATGACAGTATAATTTATTTCTAGCAATGGGTTAGATTTGCATATGAACATGAGTAATGCTCCTCAAACATAAGGAACGTGAGACAGAGTCCTTATTCAACTCCTATCCCTCCCCATTCAGTTTCAGTTTTCATTTTGACCTTTTCCATGTTCCTATTTCTTTCCTTCCTTTACTATTATTTGTACCAACTTAGGCTGGTTTGCTTCCTTGGTCTTCTACAGAGGCATGGCCACCACTCTGAAAGCCAGTCCTCCTCACTTGCATCATTTGATTTATTTGGACCATGCTAGGGAGAAGAGAGAATTAATGCACTGACACAGGCACTCTCCTTCAATACTTAATATCCCCTCCTAAAGTCCCTGTAGACCTCCTCCAAATAAAACTTCCTTCCACTTCTGTGAAATCATGTCCCTAATTGTTCTCTTTTGCGGCCAAATGTTAGACCAAGAATCTGGGCTTTCAGCCACTTTGCTCTCTAAATCTCTCATCTCTGTCATGGAAGCTCACAGATCCTGTTTCAGATCTGCTCTCCTGTCTAAACCAAAACCTCAGCCTCTGACATATCTTCGTAGATAGTTAGGTGTCACCTTCAAGCCAAATGTAATTTAACTTTTAATCTTCTTTCCACATCTTTTGTTCAGTAATGGAAACTTCTCCATTGCCCAGATTGCCAGTCTCTGGGCATTCTTTCTGCTTAGTTTCTACATATTTTAAATTCAGTCTTTCTTAACCCATAAGCCCTCAAAGCTTCATCTTGTTCCTTTCATCCAGCAATTCACCGAGGAAGACAATCCACTTAACTACTGGCATCCTTAGACTGCCTTTCTGTATTTTCCCCCCTTCATCTTTAATTCATTATATATATTTTTCTAGACAATTAAAAAACATGGCTACTTCCAGATGTCCGACACATTAAATTCATGAATTTTCATGCTGGTCATTGAAGATCACTGCTGCTTGTTCATCCTTTACTGTCTCTTCCCAATTGTTTTCCTTTGTCTTGTAATTAAGGTATGGCCTTTGGAAGCAGCTCTGGAATGAGGACAAGCAAAATCCTTGAGGAGATATATTTAGAGAGAATTTCACAAACACAGATTGAGTGGGCACACAGAACTTGCCGAAGTGAGAGGAGAGTTGAAGCACGTCCCGTACACATGAAGACCAAGTCCTCTGCAAAACTGCAAGTCAAAAAGAACTTGAGTATTCCCAGGTATCTTTTATAAGATTTTGGAACATAGCCAGGATCTGTCTTCATGAATCACCATATGGTAATACTTTGTTAATAAAGAATATTAACATACAAGACATCTCTTGTTTTCTTTCCCAACCATAATAAAAAGAACAAAATGTACCTTCCGGTTAATAAAACAAGTGTGGAACATGTATAACCTTTGATGGATCAAAAAAAACCAAAACAAAACCCATGCAGGCAAGGGATCATCCTTTGGAAATTATTTGCTTCCCATGTTATGAATGTTGACATGAACAGCATTGGTTAAATTTATCTTGAGAATTTGTCACGTGCTGTTACCATCAGCAAAGGCATTTTTTCCTCACCTCTGTTATTCCAAGCACCAATGCAAAAAAAGAAGGAGGGTGCCAAGCTCAAGTCAGTGACTTCCTTGGGACCTGGAAGCACTGTCATAGCTGCTACAGTCAGCTTAAGTTTTACCAGTGAAGAAAATCAGGTGTTTTCTACAAACACTCCTACAGCTGCACTTACACTAGCAGCCAGGCATTTCTCAGTGCTAAGAAGGGTCACTAGAGACTGTGTAAATATTTTAAGCTTACACGAAAATTCTTAGTTTCATAGTTACAGTATCAGCTGAAACAGGTTTTCAGAAGAATCAGACCAACTATTTCAGGAAGAAATATACTTTTTAAGACTACAACAGCAATAAATGCAACTTTCATTAGTGAGGAGCAAATAAATCAAATTACGGAAGTTTTCAACTACATACAAGCAAAGTCATTCAGTTTTTAGTGTCTTAATGTCATTCAGGTATGAAAACAATTATAAAAAGCAACAGCTCCACAAAGTTCAACAGTGTAGAGTTTTCAATCACTACAGTTCTATCGAACACATCTCATTTAGAACTGTTCTGCTTACACAATGAAGAAGAGAATACAACTACATTTGCCTCAAGGCAATAACACAATCAAAAATAGGCATTATTTCATATTTTTTTATGATTACAGAAACTTGAGTTAACATCTGCAGCTAATTACTTCTGTGCAGAATATTTAGCCTCTGCAGAATGTCTTAAATCTGATTGTCAAAGCACTTACAATTCTAATACAGAGGGAAAAGAAATTTATCTTTTAGGAATCCATCTTACTTCTATAAAGGTACTCTGAAAAACCTACATCCTACTAAAACTTTAAGAAATTTAGGATCCCTTTGCATTTTATAAAGAAAACTGAATGAGAAGAGTGCTACCTGGCCTGTGCAAAATGATTTTAAATAGCTTCCTGTCTCCTAACACTATACTGACTGAAGCATCAGATATTCCTTTCCAACTAGTACCTCAATGAGACAGACATTATTTTTTTAAAAGTAATAAAGATGAAAGAACTTCACAAGAAATAGGAGTGATAAACACATATAGATAGACTATAGGAATAAGAAACAGAGAAAGAAAT
>JAWWES010000001.1:26021354-26034066 GCA_035583135.1 Lophotriccus pileatus
TTGTTATTCTGACTTATAATCTCTCTTTTGAGTTGAGTTCATTTCCCCTGCTGGGTAACTCTTAAACCAGCACAGGGAGAAAGGCTGGGCAAAGGCTATTCGTGATCTGAAAAACAGCATGGCATAAAGGAACATAAGAAAAAGTTCTGGGTTAGACTACAATCCAAATTCTCCTACCCTTTCCTCCCCTCCCAGCTTTCCCATCTCCACATAGCATAGAAGCTGGTGATGCTGTTTTAGAAGTCTTGGACTATAGAACCATTGGACAGCACTTGCCACCTTCACTGCCCCGCTTCCTTTCAACTATTGAGCACTGAAGTGAAAATAGTAAGATCAAATTGCTAAAAATAACTGAACAATTCTATACAAAGGAGAGGTAGAGCAGAAACCGAAAATAAAATACACATCCAAAAATCATCTGCCACAAATGTTTTCTAACAGTTTGATGTAAATACAAGCCTTTCTAAATCTCAAAAGGCATTCTATTTTAAGCACTATTGAATACACTTGAAAGCTGGTAAGAACAAGCTTAGCTGATGCAGTTTAAGGGAATTTTTCAAGACAGCTTGGAAGAACTCCACAGTCTGCACAGGTTCCAGAATTTTGTCTCCTTAACAGAAGTCAGATAGAAAAATAAGTACCATATTTTAGGAATAACTTAATTTTTTATGCTTCCACGTATTTTCTAGTTACTAAAACACTAGACAGTATTACATAGCTTCCTTTTTCTTTTCTAAAAATTCAACACTATGAATCCATGAAAGTTCAAAACAAACTTGATATAGAACCAAAGAAATGCAAGTAATTACAACTTACTCAAAAGTTACACATGCCACTTTGGAGTTTGGGCTAGTTGCTAATTTGTTTACTTGTTAATGTACGAAAGGAAGCTCCATTAAAGTTTCCTTGGGGTTTTTTTTAGCTTTTAAACTCAAAAGGCACTTAACTTTTTCTAGGATCACCACCAACAAATTCTAGAGAATGAAAAATTTTGAATAAAATCAAATCTCTGAATGAGTTAAACCACAGTCTTATGATGGGGATTGATCAGGTGGCTTGTGTCAGCACCTAAACCTTCCAGCCCAAGCAAGGGTGGCGTTTTCTTTGCACTGCCAAGTTTCTCCTGCAAGTGCTCCTGCAGGTTATATTACCACTTGAAACGTCACATATTTCATTGAGCATAATGATTCAGGCACCTTGCCAAATTGACATGAATATGTCAAGCCTCATTTTTCTTTGTAATAGCAGTAGATTGGATGATCTAGTCCCACCACAGTGTGACGGCCAGATGCTATTCTGAGAAAATTACGTCTAAAGAGGGGAGACGGGGTGTCAAGCAAATGACTGCGCCTAACACAGCACACCCATCGGAATAAAATTAGCACTCAAGTGATTTATAGAAACCAAAACAAACATATCAAAAGACTACAGAGCAAAGCAAGGACCTGGGGGTCACACGGAGTGTTAATAACAATGACAAAAATTCTTTTGTTTCGCTAGCACACTCAAAAACAAAGTCACCATTAGGCATTTGGCTTTTTCAGTGAATAAACTGTTCCCATTGCCTACTTTGGCCAGTGAGCAGCTGTCAAATGCTGCAGTGCCAACACAGGGCTGAGTAACACAGAAAGATTCCAGGTTCTCTTCCATCACTGGTTTTGTCATTGTTTTTCACATAAATACCAAGAATGATAGGGTGATGGGAGGGTTTATTGTTTGGTTTTGGGTGGGGACTTTGGTGGATTTTGGTGTTGTTTTTACAAAAGAGCTTCCTTTGGTTACCAGTACAACTTTTAATTATTCCCAATCATCATGTTCACCAATATTATCTAAAGAAAATGCTGAACTAAGTTCACACAGAAGTTACTTATAAAAACTTCCAGTAGATTATCAGTCACCTCATTAGTCACTGGTTTTGAAGTTTCACAATCATGTATTCAGTGATACCAGTGACAACTGATTATCCATTTCATCAAGCAGTTTAAAGACATCACATATACAGATACCCTGGTATCCTTCAATAGGTATCAAACTCCCAAAATGAGAAAGTTCCCAGACGTGACATAAAACTGAAAAAATTCTTAGTCATCAGGGTGACAGTTACTGAAGAGCAGTTAAGGTCCACCCTCTGGCATGTGAAATAGTAACTCATTTCACATAAAAACAGGTGTAGCATTCAAATTCTATGAACTTTTCTCTGCAATGATCTCAACCAATTTAACAAGTATAACAGTCAGCAGACCCAACCTGACTGTTTTAAAGTATATAAATCAATATTTTTAACAGTTCAGAGTAACAATGAGTTAAAATAATGTGCAAGACAGCGATAAAACTAAAGTTAAAATGTAATTGTTAGCATTATTTCCTATTTGTTTTGATTGTTATGTATTTATTGGAAAAGGGCTGTTTCAGAGACCCATTAATATTTCAATTGCCACAGATTCCACTATCTGTAGAAAACTTGAAAATCTGGATTTCTTGAATACTCTTTATAACATCAGAACTCCATGAAAGAGAAGAGCCCACCTAACACTCTGCAGTCATTTCTTCTCCAGAATACTCTGCATTGCAATTCAGAATTCACTACATGCATTACTTAATAACTTGAAGAACACTTTCCACTCAAATAGAAGCCAGTGATAGCAGAACAGATGCCTTTAGGAAACTAAGGATGTGTGATTATAGCACTGCTTGCATCATCTGCAATTATTAAGTTTAGAATTAAATAGTCATCACTGTTTCTAAGATAAACCTGATTAAGAGATTTAAAAGGTCACTAGAAACACAGTTCTCAGTCAAACTAGTTCACACTGTCATTTTTTCAGGACAGAATTATTTCTTTCTTTGGAAACAAAAAAAAAAAAAGGGGGGGGGAGAGAAGAGGAATATTGTATCTTAACCAGGAAAATAACTTCCTTCTTCCCTAAGCATCTTTTCCATCTACTTTTGCCACCTCCAAGCCAAGAGAGTGGCAGGTGTTTTCTCAAGTTCTGTTTTTAAAGCATAGAGCAAATTTTATTTCACAAAAATAGTAAAAACAAACAGGAAGTCTGTGGTCCAGAAAGTCAGCTCTGGATTATGATTTTCTAAATATACTACAGAAAGGATGAGAGTATTCTGGAGCAAAAGCAGATCCCACAACATGCATTGGAAAAACAGCAAATAGCACTCAAAACGCAACACATTTGTAAAGATAGCAACATATCCAGAAAAATCTGCTGAAAGAACACCACTTGCTGTACCAAATGTAGAACTCGGTATATTCAGCACAAGTTTATTTATCCAGCAGGATATCCAAAGCGAGAATATGGCAGATGTGATCCTCCCTTCCCACTGAAGGATTTAAGGGATATACCGCTCCCACAGACGGTATGTTTTTCTTACCCTTAGTGAGCACATTCAGTTTGATCCAATAAAAAGTAAATTGGATTAGTTTGATTTACCACTGATGGTCACCTGCTCATAAATGGCCTGACTGTACACTTCAGACGTTAAAACATGTCAGCAGGTCACAGAGAGATGTGATAGCAAATAACTGAGAGGGAGAAACTACCTATGCAGTCTGTCTGTGAAAGCTTCAAATGCCTTGCTGGACTGCAAACAGTGCTAAAACTCAGCTGAGATGAACATCATCTTGCAAGTCTTCCAACTGGCTACTAGCATATAAAAAGCTGGAGCACATCTTCTATGAAGACAGGCTGAGAGAGGAGGAATTGTTCAGCATAGAGAAAGCTCTGTGGAAACCTTCTAGCAGCCTTCAAGTACCTAAAGGGGACCTACAAGATAGCTGAACCTTTTACAAAGGCATGTAGTGATAGGACAGGGAAGAATGGCCTTAAACTGAAAGAGGTTTAGATCAGATGTTAGGAAGAAATTCTTTACTGTGAGGGTGGTGAGGCACCGGTTGCCAAAGAAGCTGCGGGCTCCCCATCCCTGAAAGTGTTCAAGGCCAAGTTGGACAAGGCTTTAAGCAAGCTGGTCTAGTAGAAGGTGTCCTTGCTTATGGCAGTGGGGTTGGAGCTAGATGATCTTTAAGGTTCTTTTGAACCCAAACCATTCTAGGATCCTATGAAAACTAACATTTCTGCATGCTGGTGTTAACAGACACAGTAACCTCATTTAAGAGTTCCTAAAGCTTTATATAGCAAGAAAATACTTTCAT
Organism: Lophotriccus pileatus; assembly: GCA_035583135.1. Lineage (NCBI taxonomy): Eukaryota > Metazoa > Chordata > Aves > Passeriformes > Tyrannidae > Lophotriccus > Lophotriccus pileatus. Next base: position 26,025,517 of record JAWWES010000001.1, read on the forward strand.
CACATGCACTCCCTTAAAGCTGTAATTTTGCTCATGCCATACTGATCAGATTACATAATGTTAAGCGAAGTGAAAACCTCAAACTTGCTCTTTCAAATAGAATCACGGAAAAGCTGCCCACTGTAAGCCACAATGGCAGTACTACTGCAAGGAGCTGGAAAAGCATCTAAAAATCCTCTCTGGTGGTTTAAGATTAGCAAGTAATAGAGCACATAAAACATTAATGAAACTAATGCTGAATATCACATGGAAGGTAATCCTCTTCATCGGTGTGCATCATAAGAGTATTTAGAAAAACAAAAGCAGCAAGAGACAGTCGCAAATATGATTCAACATTTGGGCAAATAAGTCCTATAAGAAGAAGAACTAACACAGCCCTGTAGTTCAAACACCAACGGCCTTCCACTTTCTGTTCCAATGTTTCCTGCCACCTCAGTAACATACCCCATTGCTACTGCTATCCCATAAAACCCAGCTCTTCCCTGCCACATCATTAATTTCCAACCACCCCTCTCCAGCGATCAGTGAAGAACAGAGGACAAGTGCTGTGGCTGGTTCAGAGTTACACTTGTGCAGACTGACTAACACAGACCAAGTATCAGAAACGACTCTTGGGCTCACAGCTGTGATCCTTCCTTCAGCACTTATTTTGACAGGTCACCCTTTGCTGCTGAGAGATCCTACAGGGAAGAGAGAGGAATACAGAACAGCAAAGGGTGTGTAAGTCCTGCAGGTAAAGATACAGCATGTCCACAAACTCTGTCTGCTCTGGCAACAAGGCCAAAAAGACCTTTAAAAAGCAATGTCTAGCTAACAAAATGATATTATAGGCTATTTATTAACCTATCTTCTAAGTTTGGTTTTTTGGGCTTTTGGTTTTTGTTTTTGGTTTGGTTTGGTTTTTTGTTTGTTTTGTTTTGCCTTTTTTTTTTTAAACACCAGTGTACCTGGTTGGGTACTCAAAAAAACAAGAACGGAAGTTACCAGGGAAAGTTATCTCCCTTATTATCTCCCTTAGGTATTTGAAGGTATCAAACGATAGCACAGAACCTCCAGATCTTAGAGTGAATGGATGAAGTTACATAATTTCCTCCATACAGAACACTAGGTCAGACAACAAAGACAAAAGGAATCAAAATCCTACAAATTTTATGAACAAACCTATGACAAGAACCTAGCAGTCACTAAAACTTTTCCCAACATTCCCGCTCTCTTTATGAATAAATGTATTCACCCTCAATACAATAAAATAATAAAGCAAAATCTATGTGTTGAATTTCAAGACCAATATCCTCGGTCATATTGAGCAAAATCATTAGATCGTAAATTCAGATACTTCAGCAAAGTTACAATCATACCAGACATTTGAAGACCGCAGTTTTTTTATTTCAGGGTTTGAGACAGCAGGAAAAAAGATATTTATTTTTTTCCCTTTCTTGCCGTTATAGGTTTGTTGGCCTTACAGTGTCGTTGCCGTTATAGTGTTTGTTGAACACTCCGCTCTCCACAAACAGCCAACTTGGAAGAGAACTCTAAATTTCAGTAATAAAGTGATAATCTAATCACTGAATTAAGACAGATGATAGCACTCACTTGAGCCTGCATCTGGAAATGAAGGGAAAAGAACAAATCCCACAAGCTATCCCCAAACAGGTGTCCCCAAGTTCCCACTTTGTTAGCTGGAATAACTACTCTGAGGAACAGCTGCCTACCCACAAGACCAGTCTCTTCTCAACATTGACAGCTGCAGTAATGGAAGTGCAGGATGGTGGAATAAAAGCACTGACCATGTTTTTTTAATTGTTTGGGCTTTCTAGGGATGGACATAAGAAGAAAAGAAAGGCATTATAAAATTTCTCCTCTTTGCCCCTATTCAGTCTCAGTTCAGTTATTATGAAAACATGTACATACCACACCTGTATGAAAAACTAATTACAAGTTTGGTGACATTTGTTGTAGGGAGGCAAAAACCCATAACTCAGAACTAGCTGAGTAGGATCGAGATATTTGTATTTACTACAGGAAACTGAGAGGATCAGACGATGGGAGAACTCTTGTAGTGCAATATGCCCAAAACCAGCCATGCTGCTTACTACTGCCTACATTGCTACCATCATCAAGCAACCCACATTTATGCTAAAGTTCTTTTGAGATTTTAATCTACAAAACTCCGAATTAACCAAATTGCTACTGACTCCCACCCACTAGCTGGCCTAAATCCAGCTAGCAGGCTTCCTGCAGTTTTCCCACGCCTGATTGTTTTCCAGCATGTAGACAAGTGTAGGTCATGCAAAAAACCAACATGTTAGAACTTTTTTTTAACTGAAAAGGGTAAGAACTGGAGAACACCAGCTCTTGACTCCCCTCTTTCATAATAGAGGAAATACTTTGACAAAGTGGAGTACAGTAAGAGAACATGAAGAAAGCAGTGCTCTACACATGATGTAGTCTGTTCAGCAGATGGGGGGGGAGGAGGGAGGACATCTAGACAGATGGTCTAGAATTTCCATTTTGTAATTCAAAATTGAAAGCATTTCTCAGCCTACAACATAATGCGCTAATTTCAGCAGAACCTGAGAAATAATAGAAGAGGACACCTCTCCCACTGTCCAGTGAAACTTCAGGAGAAATCCCAATTGAGTTTAAGGGTATAATGTGGGCACTCCAGAAGAAGTCAAACTCCCATAAATCTTCAAGTACCAGCATCATCTCACAAGTCCCTTCTCAAAATGGAGTCCAGAATGAAGTATTATATTTGTCTACTAAAAACTCCAGCTGAGAAAAGTCTCCCAATAAAGAAGGCCAGTGGTCTTGCAATAGCTTCAACACTTGAAGACTGGTTGGTTTTGCTTACTTTGCCCTAGACATACAAAATTATTTCTGAACCCTGACTTGGAAAATGTGACTTGAGATCCAGAGATGTTACAATGAGGACCTGTATCTCCTGCATGCTGCACCCTAGAAAATCCTTGCTTCCAGACCAAGCATCTCAGCCTAAACTTGAAAGAGACTGTGGGGAGTCTGCTCTGAAGAGAGGTTTGGTCTCATTCAATGAAAGATTGAATGGAGTAGGAGTTGGGGTGCAGACGCCACAGTGGCTCCTGATTTTTCAGGGGAAAACACAGGCTTGCTGAATCACAACAGCAAATACTGTTAATTGCACTAACAAACTGTGCCTAGAGTAAAGTTGGGAAAAGAAGAACAAAGAGTTTTATGTACTTTTATAACAGAACACACTGATCCCACTAACACAGATTAAATTATCTCCTCTGCCCACTTTTATTATGGCTAATTAAGTCATACAGATAAGAAAAAGGGATTCAAAAGAAGTATGTTAAGCTTTTCTGTTTCTTTTTTAAAAAGGCAGAATTTAAAAGAAAAAAATAAGACTGAAAGCTCCTCAGAATAGTTTTTGTTATTTTGACCTCCTAAGAGTAGAGAGATAAGAGCTGCTACTGCCATAGAGACAACCACATACGATGCAACAGAAGAAAGAGCACCTCTGGGCTATTGCCATCCAGCTGCTGACCCACAACTGGTCATATCAGACTGCTGAGCTTATATCTTTGCATCACATGGAAGTCAATATCCGTTAGCTTTCCAGGAACAAAGCTGAAAGCATTACTTAAACTGATCTATACCTATTCACTCACAGAGGCCAAGGTAGCTGAGGTGGTCACTTCTATTAACAGCTCCTGCTATCAACCTCATAACATGATGGTTGGTGTTTTGTGTTTGTTTTTTAAGCACAGACAGAAATTATAACTTGAAGCAATACACAGGAATTTAGCAGCTGAAGATACAGCTTTGCAAATTCTGAAGGACTTAACTGTTGGCACAATAGTAGTTCAGTTGCTGTTACAAAGTAGCTTTGTTGCTTTGAGTTCCTAAAATTACATTATTCGTTGCCTCTAAGATTAATGCACTTTTACCACAGAAATGACCTTAGCTTTTGTAAGCTAATATAAAGAGCAGCTGCTTGACACATCATTAAATAAAAAAGTCCCCTCCATTTTTATATTGCAGAAATCTTGTTTTCAAAAATTCTGAGAAATCAAGGAGATTACAGGGCATCTGCATTCTCACTCACTTACATTAAATGCCAAGAAGTCATAAGAGCGTTTTGATTTGGTTCCTGAGCTATCTTTTAGGCCTGGTACTGAAGAATAAAATACCTAAGATACCTGAAAAGTAACTGGGTAGTAAAAAAAACCCTCAAGCATGTTTATGTGGCAGGAGATGCCGAAATTTGGGAGAAGTGACAGTTTGTGTAACAAATTTTGAATGATGCTCAAGTTAGTTTGGCAAGATATATCTTTAAAACCACGCAGCTCTCATTCCAGAATCTCTGCGATATCTTATTCAAAATGGAGAGAAATTAATCTTCAGGAAATTAAATTGATTTTTTAAAAGTGTGTGTATGCACATATCTTCCTAAGTCCTGGACTAGCCTTTTCCACTTCCCCTCCCCTCAGAGGCAAAATTTTGTGGTACATCTTTCCAACATCACTAACTCATTTCCCACCTTCTACGCTGCAAGTGCACAAGAAGAGCTTACCGATGAAATGAGCAGCTGAAAATGATTACTACCTTGCAATACAGCCCTCCCACTTCCCAAAATATAAACTGCAGTTTTACTCCAGATTTTAAGCATCTTTTTACATGAAATGCCTTTTTCTTTGGATGATAGGTAAGGACTGTAATTCTTGAATAAATACTTAAGAACATCAGGAAGGGAGCAGAATTCCTCCCCACCTCCTGCCTTTTTCTGCCTGGAAGGGGAAAACAAAAAAAGGAATGGGAGCAGTAAGGAAAACAGTTTAATGGAAGATGTAAAGTTAATGTCAGCAAGGGGTAACCACTGTAACAATAATAATAAAAGCACTCAAGAATGTCAAGGGTTCCCAAGGGACAAGGTGGGAAAGCAATGCGAGGGACACAGAAAAGGTCCATTGGGAATCATTGTTTGTACACCCAACACTAAAGCATGGCTGCACAACAACTTTCTACATACATCATTGCTATATTTTGCTAGAAGATAGAAACAAAATTATTTTCCAATAGCCTACAAAGCTAAAAATTTGAGTAGGGCAAAATGTGCATTAAATTAATATAGCCTATATACCAAGGGAGCAGCATATTATTATAAGCACTTTATAATTTGATAGAGGTCAATACCAGCATTCACAGAAGAAACACTTCTTTTAGTGACTAAATCAAAACACCTGTCATTTCATGATCAAGTGTATATTTCACATGAATGACCTTTCATCTGATTACCTAAGTTCCTCAATTTCTGGAAATGCAACTTGTCAATCCATCCTCACACTCCACATCTTAGACCGCATCCTCCGTCGTACTCAGGATAGGCTAATTCCTCTCAATCTTTTGTACCATAACCCCTCTGCACCGCCCAAAAACCAACACTTATAGTTGACACTTGACTTTGCTCCTTGACAGCAGGCAGAACAGATATAACAAGTAACCTAGAACATCCCACCGAAGACCCCACACTTTCTCAAAATGCCATCTAGCAATGTCCCTGCAATCCAGGAGCAAGTACTCAACAACGAAAATGGCAACAAGTGTTTTCCATTATGGAAAGCAGCCACCACATCAGCTCCAAGCTAGGAAATAGCCTGCTGGTAAGACTGTATGGTAATCAGCCAAAGAAGTTGTTTTGAAAGTAAAGCACATAACCTTGCTTCACAGTGCATCTTACAGCATTCACACAAGGGTCTTGCAAGCAGGTTAAGCAGCCAGGCTTTTCAAGCAGTTAAGATATGCCTGGAGTAATCCAGTGGTTTGCAGGGCTAAAACAACAGCAGTAATATCTATTCTTGCTCAAATAACAATTCAAAATGAGGCCATAGGGAAAAAAAAACCCCAAAAAAAAACAAACCAAAACATGACACAGAAATTTTAGGTGGTGGAGGGCAGGGTACACACAATCAGAGCAGTAGAGGAACAGTAGGAGAAGTAACTGATGACAGGATAACCACTTTGCTTAAGAACATATCCCAAACAACCAAAAATGCATTTAGTTCTGACAGTTTTGAGTTACTGCTTATCTACACATGACAGACAAAAAAGTATGTACTTCATTACTAAAGCTGTGGCCTCAGTAATTACACTCCAAGAGGGAACCTGTAAAGGACCCACGTGAAATATCACTAGCAACTAACTCCTTTTTCTACAGCCCATCTACTGGGCAACACAAGGCACAACAGTCACAGCTGGAGTTTTGAAAATTCCTGAACGCTTTTTTTGTTTCATCTGTCCTGTATTTTAGAAACTGATTTTGACTGAATGTGCAAGAGGGACCAGGAAGCTAAGAAATAAGATCACAAAAAAAAACAAAACGCACACTGAAAGATGAGAACTTCAAAGGCATATTAGAGACTGTCTAAACCTATGCTTAATGCAACATTTAACCATACCAGAAATTAACATTATAGACAAAATAAGTACTTGTTAAATATTAAGTATACATGCCCTTTCAGATAGCGAAAAAGGGCTCATGTAAGTGGCCTAAGGCATCCAACAGCAAAGATGCCTTAACGAAAAATACCATAGTATTCAGGTATTCTTTATAACTCACAACAGATTACTAAAAAGAGGTCAATTAAAACCTCCCCTTTTAATCTAGCACAAATAACCTTCAAGTAATTCTTACATAAATAAGATACGTTTTAAACTGTTCTCAAAGGAACACTACCAGCATAAGTAACATTTCTTCAAAATTCACTGTATTACTAGTTTGAGTATGGAAGAGCAGAATTTTTATCACCCATCATCATGTGTATTTTAGCACATGTTTGACAGTGAGGAGAGATCCGTCAGCCTCACTGTGACCCAAGCACTAGGGTAGGATTTAAGCAATTAAAGTGTGTTAGAAGCAAGTACACTGCATAACCATCATTTAAGGGTCTTTTATCTCCATTTTGAATGCTTAACTTCACATGACCCAGCCTTGAACATTCAGAGGCTTGCACCACACAAAGCTTTAGGTGGCCCCAAAAAAGCTATCAACAGTATGACATTTAACCTTGATACTCTTATTTTATCTCCGATTTCTTTACACTGGCAAACACAATTAAGGCAACTCAGCCACCGGCACCTTCAATTGTGTGGAATAACATTATTACAAGTGATTCTAAGGGCCAGAAAAAAGGCAATTGTGCCATCTGCACCAGTTCCGTGTCCTGCACATCAGAGGCTGACAGCCTCTGGATCACAGCATGAAGTCTTTGTCAGATCAAAGTTCTTGTACACTATTCAGCAACAAGCAGCTGTTTTGAGTAAGCACATAATAGCTATAGAAGAGATGCAGCAGTTTTTCAGTCACTTATACTGTCTCCACAAATGCCATAAGTTAACCCCCTTCTCTCCGTGACTGATGCAGGGAATTGGCCAGGGTGAGAAAATAAATCAGTCGCTGGAGAACAGCTCATATTTACCCTCCCAGCTCTCGCTCGCCAGAAGGCGAAATTCACACTGGGAAAGAAAACATGGAGCCAACAGCCACATGTGGCAGCTGGAGGACACCAGGCTAGCGCTCAGAAGTTGATACACGTTGGGAAGACACGAGGATGCCAGAGAGAGAAGGTACAGCAATACGGGAAAGAGCTATTTTAAGGGATCTCCCACTCCCCCGGTCCTGCTCCCTCGCCGGAGAGCAAGGTACCCACCTGTGCCGGTGCTCGTCGTGCCCCTGCCCGTGGATGAGGAAGCCGCCGAGGTTCTTGCCCCCTTTGCTGGTGTCCACGTGGGGAATGAGCACATCCTCCAAGCCCAGGTCAAAGCGCTTGTGCTTCGAGGAGTCAGGGAGGAAGAAGAACGCTCCGAAGCACAGGGTGATGAAGGCACTAAGAATAAGGAGCAGGATAAATTTTTCGGAGAGTCTCAAGGTAGCCCTGTGGTGCGGGAAGGTGGAGGCCCCCAGGTTGAGCGGGGGCAGCCTCCGCCCGGAGAGCGGCAGCAGGGCGGGAGTGGTCATCCTTGCGCTAGCGACCACCCGGCGGGGCACGACTCATCCTCTCAGCCCCCGGGGAGGGCGGCCCCGGCCCGGCTCGGGGGCTACGGGCGGCTGCACCATCCTCCCCGCCGGGGGAGGGAGGGCAGGGGGGAGGCCGGGCCGCCCCGACGGCCCCCGCGGGGGCTCGGGCGGACGCGCGGCCGCCCCGCTACCTGCGCGCCTCCCTCCCTCCCTCCCTGGCCGCGGCGCCGGCCGGGCCCGAGCGGGCGACTCCGGTCAGCGGCGCTGCCCGCGCTCCGCGACTGCGGGACTGCGGGACGAGCGGCAGCGGGCGGCCGGGGACCCGGCCTGGAACGCGGCGTCGCTTCGCCCACGTCCTCTTGCCCGGGCCGAGCGGAGGCGCATCCCCTTGGCGCGCCGGGGCCCCGCTGCGAACGGCGTCGGGAGCGGCCGCCGCGCCCGTCCCGCTCCGGACCCTCTGCCCGCCCCTCACGGCGCCTGCGCGGCGGCGGCGGGCGGCGCACGCGCGCGGGGCGCGGCCGGGGCCGAGGGAGGGGCGGGGCCGGAGCGGG
>JAWWES010000001.1:26037590-26075263 GCA_035583135.1 Lophotriccus pileatus
TAATTGCAAAAGGCGTTACCAGAACTTCTGATTGGTTTTGTCCCGGAAATCAACCTGGACAAACCATCTCACAGTCCGTCAGGGAGGGGGGAACCTGCTAACCCACGACAGTAGTTCACATTTTTCAAAGGTAGGCAAAGTAAGTCTTGTAGAAGTACAGATCCATATCAGTGTATTATTTCTTTCTTCTTTAAATGACCACAGAAATCCTTTCTAGCATCACAGTTTGGGCACACAGTCTGGATTCATTGTTTGCAAAGCCTCTTCTTCAGTTTTCTTCAAAACACTGTCCAGTCTTTCCTGTGGCTCCCAAATTCCATGGAAAGTCTGATGCAGCTTGAAACAACATTTGTATTCTCTTGGACCCAGTGGTGGTTGGGGTCCAAAGAGCACATTCTTTATGTAATCCAGTCTCTAGTGGCTCCTGTGACTTTGTCTTTAGGTTTCCCCTCCTATCTCTCCAATTATTACTTCTTTGGAAGAGACTTCACGCACAGCCAAGCTTTGCCACAAAACTTTGCTCTTTGGCACGTTGCCCCACTCTATCTAGACCTCCTCTCTGTGTTGCTGAATGTACATAAACATACACTTTTCTATTATTTCTATGTGGACAACTCACAAATAAACCTTTCTGATTCAAATCCCATTTTGTTCCAAACAACCCTTTCCCTTAGAACTTTCTGAAGAAGACTAGCCTTGCTCATCCTTGCCATGGCTATAGCAGGATGATTAATACTGTCTAAATCTTATTCTCCTCCTCCCTGTTTCAGTCAATGTGGAGAACACAATCTTCTCCTATTTCAGAACCATAACCCATGCTTCAGCTCTGAATTCACCGTACACACTCACATCCACACTCTGAATCACACCTTATTGAATTTTTTCTGTGTAACATATCAAAGATATGGACTTTCTGATCCATCACCTCAGCCAAACTATTCCACTTAGGCATTGTCTTGCTTCTTTGTCGCTGGTTCTCACAAAGGCAGTATTGCACTTTTCATGTCCATTCCAAGTGCTTCCAGAGGGAGATTTTTTTTTGTGAGTGATTGCCCTTGCTGTGTCACTTCAAGTTTAGCATCTTCTGAATCTTTCCTGACATGCCTTCCCCCTCTCCTACCATTTCTGATTCATCACTAAGACACCAGCTCCTCCTACACCCAGTTGGCCTATAGTATCAGCCTCCAGCCGCTATTTATTAGTGTTTCAAGTACTTCCATGCTTTCTTCCATGCTTCCTTAAGGTATGAAAGGACTTGCACATCAAAAAGAAATTTGGGAACCATGAAAGAGTATTAGACTGCACCAGAAAATTTGCAGCTATGAAAACTGAACTTACTCGTGGCAACTTCTCTACAGACACGCAGAACGGGCATAAATATCAGATTGTAAAAGGAAATGTGATGTCTATGAATGTGTACTGGGATCAGCAGCAGCACTACCAGGATGGAAGACTATCTCTGAATTACTGCAGCTTGTTAAATGCATGGAAGAGATTGTGTAACAGGTTAAATATATCATCTGCATAGTGGTCTGCATTTACATATGGTGGGACTCGATGACTGAGGTTGTCCCTGGAAATAAAAACCAAGCTGATCATTCAGATGGACACAAATCTCACACATTTGATGTTTTATGTCCTAGCACAATCTGCTTTAAAAGAAAAACAGGATTTATGCCCCATTTGTGCAGTCCCAAAAATAGAATTGCTAAGACATCTTTATGATAATAGAGATGAGAAATTTCTAAGTAAATAAATTATAGCTTCCCGTTGCCAGAAGTTTATTACAGAAATGAGTCAAGATAAGGATTTTCAACATTTTGAAAAACAAGTCAGAGTCCTCTTCAAAACGTAATTAAAAAAAACTGTCACCCATTGCCAGAGGCATACGGAGATGGACAACATTTAACAGTGGCAGATCCCTCAATATTTGAAAGGGTCATGTTTTTCTTAAAATTCCAGCCCTAGTCCGGTGAGCACTATGGGGAACATGAAAATCAAGATCATATTTCATAGTGAAGCATTCCTCCATTCTGGAGAGGGCAGATTAAAATTTGGCTGAAAAAGAGAGAGATTTGCTCCCTTACAGCTGTGTTTTGAAATATCTGCATGTCCCTGTTCCTCTACACAGATCTTCATGCCTATCTCAGTGAGCCTCCCTGCAGGCATGTGGGCCCAACTTCACTGATTACTGTGCAGAACTGGGGGTTAGAAATTACAAAGCCACATGCTTTATAATTGCAAACTCACTAACTTATCCCAGTCTCGTTCAACAATCTTCTCCTTCCCAGCAGGGCCCATCTGTCACCATTTCACTAACTCCATATTTTAATGAGATCCAATTTCATTCTTTCCTTTCAAGTGAATTTATTCTGTATCTGTACATTGAAAGAAAAAAAAATATGTTTTCTATTAAAAGAAAGTCAGTCATAAATATGTAGAAAACTGAAGGGCCCCTGCATATATTGTCATTTAACATTTTATCATTGTGTTGTTCATAGTTTTGCATTGTCTTCATTCAATGCTAAAAGAGAAATTAAAAGACGTTTTGCTTTAGAAAGAGAAAAAACATGAAGGAAATATGGACATTTAAGTATAAACTGCCTTAGAACCACAATGAGCTGATAAGAAAGTCCTTTGGAAGCCTAATCTTTGGGTAAAATATTCTCATTCAGCTCATGCTACTGAATTATACTTGGACCATGAAAACAGTCAGTGAAGAATTCTGCTGTTAAAGGAGAATATACCACTTGATGTAAAAATAACAGCATCAGCTCTCACATTATTAGCTTTCTTCATTAGCCCAACCACAGTTTGAGAGGGAAGAAAGGCTCTACAGAAACTAACTGGGATCTCCTAGGGTAGCTCAAGCCTGAGGGTAGAGTGGAGGACATCAAGACAAATTGACCAGACACAGTAGCTGTCATTTCTCAGGATATATGAAGTTCATGTAACAATGCTCCTTTGTTCCAAATGAACCAAAAAACCCCTATGGGGAGCGCCATCATCAGCTACCATGGGCAAATGCATGACTGTGTTGCATGGATGGAATGCTCAGCCAACAAATTCCTGTCACACTGTTGTCTCTCCTGCACATACGTAGGTAGCTGCAGCGTGACGTGCAGCAGGGAAAGCTGCACTGCTGTGTCCCAAGCATTGTGCCTGTCCTTGCTGCCTTGTGAAGCCATCAGAGTGCCTATCAGGACTGGCAATAGTAAGACAAGGATTTTCCATCTGCCTCTATGTAGATTGAAAGTCAAGCCAGTGGAACTGCTTTCCATGAGAGATTATATTCATCACCCAAACACAAGGCTGCCTTTTGGTTTGTTAGTCCACCCTTACACTTTTCGGTAATCCTCCTCCTCCTCACTTATCTAATACTGATCAAAGTCATACATATGCAGTGAACCCCGCGTTTGCTCAGAATGCTGGCCAGACTCCACTCACTGAGTAGCAGACAGATGATAATTGAGTCCAGTGCATCCTCATGGCATGAGCTCTATTTGTTGGGTATGGAGCAGCTGTGTGAGGTGTGTGTTTGAAACCACAGTGACTTCCAGATACACAGCCCCCCCAGCTGGAACAACTATGCAGGAAACTTGCAGCAACTTGGATCTACTAGGTACCTTTCAAAATCCTCCAGTTCCAGCAAGTTTGAAATTCTGGATACCAAAACAGAGCTTCTCTGGTGAAATTTAGGTATGGGACAACAGGTGAGGAAAAAAGGTGTTTCTTTTTCTGCTTCTACTGGTTGAGATGACCACTATTGCCACTGCTGATGGAGATGCCCAGAGATGAGACTGAAAACTTCTCTACTGTGTCTGTGATTATATACCTTCACCATCATTATATATTCTCTTCTTTTCCCTTCCACAAACACACACGCGTGAGCACCCGCTGAAAGGAAAGAGCACAGAGCTGTCTCCCCCCAGGAAGGATGAAGCCAGCTTCATCCCTTCTCTCTCAAGCATGAACAAAAATCTGCTGATCTTACCTGAACACCTTCAGAGCTTTACAGCTAGTCCTTTCATGCCTCAGAGAGCCTATCCAGCATTCCTATAAATGCTGCAATGGAAGTTTATGTTCCATCCAATAGCTAAATAACTGCTGACAGGTTATTGTGTTGTACCATTGTTAGATTTTCAGATACTTCTTCATGGATAGAGGCAGAGACTAAAGCCAGGATGAAAGACAGCAGCATGAATGCTGTGCTTGCTGTTTGTGTTTTTGTTACCTGAAATTTGTATATAATAGGACTTCAGTACAATGGAGTCCTTAAAATGAAAATCACAATTCCCCGTAAATACAGAAAAAAGAACAAGGCAGGGGAAGATCTTGGCAGGTCCTGCCCTTGGGTCATAACATAACAAACCCATGCAACACTACAGGCTGGGGGTGGAGTGGCTGGAGAGCTGCCTGGCAGAGAGGGGACTGGAGGTGCTGGTCAGCAGTGGCTAAACATGAGCCAGCAGTGTGCCCAGGTGGCCAAGGAGGCCAATGGCATCCTGGCCCGTATCAAAAATAGTTTGGCTAGCAGGACGAGGGTAATGATCATCCCCCAGCACTGGGCATTGGTGAGGCTGTACCTCAAATCCTGTGTCTAGTTTTGGGCCCCTCAGTTCAAGAAAGATCTTGAGGTGCTGGAGCAAGTTCAGAGAAAGGCGACAAAGCTGATGAAGAGTCTGCAGTACAAGTCCTATGGGGAGCAGCCGAGGTTGCTTAGTGTGGAGAAAAGGAGGCTCAGGGGTGACCTCATTGCTTTCTACAACTAGCTGAAAGGAGGTTGTAGCCATGTGGGGATCAGCTTCTTCTTCCAAGTAATAAGGAACAGGACGAGAAAATGGCCTCAAGGTGTCAGGTAGGTTTTGAGTAGATATTAGGGAAGATTTCTTCATGGAAAGGGTGGCCAGGCTCTGGAAGAGACTGCCCAGGGAAGTGGTTGAGTCACTATTCATGGAGATATTTAAAAGACATGTAGATGTGGCACTTAGGGACATGGTTTAACGATGGACTTGGCAGTGTCAGGTTTACAGTTGGACTTGGTGATCTTAAGGGTCTTCCACAACCTAAATGATTTTATGATTCTAAGATGTTGGATGAAAATCACTCACCTCAGTACAATAAAATCACAATAAAAAGGGAGTTCCAAAGTCTCTGGGGTGGGCACTGTGTAAATAAGATGGCAGCTCTAAAAGTTATGAGAGATGATGATATCTTGTAAAAGCTCACATTCAAGCAGCACTTTCTGTTGAACATGAAAATCATTTGGGCTAGTAAATGAGATGACAATTAAAGAAATGGAACCAGTTTGGGGAGTACTGATTGCATTTTGTACAGGAAGATAAAGGGGAACGTTGTTTTGATGGTAATGCAAAGGTGGGACAAACATTGTTTCCACAGGAATGTTATTCATTTTCTCACAAAGAGTTCAGAATAAAAAGAGGAAGTAGGATTTTCCCCCCCACCCTGAAGAGTTTTGTGTAGGGAGTTTGGAGGGGTTTTTTTCTGTTTGTTTCGCTTGATTTAATCAGAACAATTCATTAATGGTCAGAAACTTTTGATTTATTGAAAGGAATATCTGAGTGACCACTGAATCAAAATCCCAAAGGCCTTTAAAAAGCATAGATTACATGATGCTAAGCAACCCATTTTGAACTATTTCGGTAAATACTAGAGAAATAAAAAAGCAAAATAAATAAACACGCCAAACAATATCAGAAAAAAAGCAGCTGGCAGGTATAATAGAAAATGTCCAAATACCAGCAGTTGTAGTGATGAGCCCAGCTAGTTCACAAAGATATACACACAAGGTAGGAAAGTATTTGGGTAAAAGATGGAATGACTGGGAATAAAAGGGGAATAATAATAATAGTAAAGGGGAAATGTGCAATTTCTGAGAATACCCAACAAAACCAGGCACAAATGGTCCATATTCTAACATACAGAACAGTCAGAATGCCAGCAAGGAAAGTGAAAGCAGAAATAGAAATAACTGAAAGAAAATTTTTTACACATGAAACAAGCTTGAAATGTCAAAGAGTAAAATGCCACGCTGGGGGAGAAATTCCAAAACCGAGTATTTGGGCAGCATTGATTCAGAGAAAAGGCAAAATGGTGAGATAAGGGCACAGGGATATACCCAGGCAACCAGCAAGTTTCCATCAAAATCTTGGGGGGGGCACACATGTTTGGCCTTAACAAGGTGTAGGCCACGACAGAAAATCAGCTTCCTTAACAAACCTGACCCAGATCTGAGCAAGGCAGTTGCATCACACAGAACTGTATTTGCAGGAAAGAGACAGAGACAAAAGAATATTTATAAAGGCCTTAGAGATCACTGTAACTTGCACATTTTTTACAATACTAAGGACTTGGTCTTCCGATGTATCTATTCTTTGATAGATACAGCCTTACCAAACTCTTTCATAGTGTGCTCTGCAGCTGTGATATTTCTGTGCAGACACAAGGACCTGACTAGATATTTCTAGGCCTGTTTTCTACCTGATGCTTGTTCCTGCTTAGCCTGCTTTTGTGTAGAGAAGCAATTCTAGCAAAAAGCCTGTGGCTAAGCTGACACCCTCCCCAGCCCATTGTTCTCCCATCATTAGGTCTATCAGCTTCTCACTTCATCAGGTACATTTTTATGAAATTATGACTTCCCACAGCCACATTTTCTGCCTCTTTTGTGCTATATTTGACCGAACCTGGGTTGTATCTACATCTCAGTGTGCAAGGATGCTCCAGAAATTAATTATTCAGTGTTTAAAATCTTCTAGCACATTTTAAATTGGTTTGGACTCATTTATAGCCATTCATTTTTGCTCAGATGCTACTGTTAAAGTACCAGCATTCAGGTTTTATAATTTCTTTTTATGAAGACTTTGAAGTTTAGTTTTGGCTGAATTTTTCTCATGGCAGAGATTCAGAGATTGTTCATGGGTATCCCATAATAAATAATGCAAATGTCTGTACCATTTAGTGTAGATCTAATGCCTGGAATGTTTATGCTATTTCACTTTTTTTTTCATGTCTATCTACCTAATTACCAACAGGTAGAAGAAATGTACTGTTTACATTAGACAGAAGGCTTTTAAGTACAGCTTATACCACTAAACTTCATGTACACCTAATAAAAGCACATAAATCTTAGATGTTCCCTGTCATCAGCTATACTTCATATCCCTCACAGACATTATTTAACAATTGAAATGTATTAAGAAAGTAACTAGGTGCACTTTTAAAATAATTTTAAGATACACAAATACATAATAATCTTGGCATGGACCCTGGGAAGCAAAGGAGTAAAAAGTTAGGGCAGGCAACCTACTTCCACCTTCCACACCTCTCCCAAAGGCATGTGCATTGTATAAGTTACTCAGCCTCCCATCATTTGCCTGGGGACTCCCATTACCTGTCACACCAGCACACTCCACCCCCACGACACTGCAGCAAATAACCACACAGCCAGTCACAGGCAATCCTTTAGTCCCGTTCCCCTTTTTGTCAGCTCATTCTTTTCTTAGAAATGTGCTGGCACTGCTGCACTCTTCACTCCCTGACACAAGGTATGATTAATGACAGTTCTTAAAAACTACAAATGCCTTTTTTGTCAGCATGGCCAACAACTAGCATTTCATATGGTAGCAGCTTCATCAGTCTTCAGGCAGGAAACAAATCATGACACATTCCCCACAGGTCAGAAAAAATATTCCACTGTGGTACTTCTTTATCATTACTGAAAGAGAAATGCACCTAAGAAGAAAGCACTCAAGATTCATTCTGAAAAATCCTTCAAAAATTCCCTTTAGTCTGCCTCCGCTCAGTGCTCCAGGACACAGGCTGTGGGAAGCAGAGAAATATGTGCCTACACTGAGCACTTTTTTTGGAAAAAAAAGAAAAAAAAGGTGGGAAATTAGATTAAACAAAATCATCTATAATGTAGTTTTATTGAATCAGTAATGCTCATTTCGGTTAGGATGCAGAAGGGTTTAAATTCTCATCTTTTGTTTGCCATTATTCAGAATTGTCTTGTGACAGAAATTTCCCATGCCTGGTTTATCCAGTTGCTGAATTTTCTGCCATTAAGTTTAGGCACAACCAGTTTTAGCCTCTTTCCTCAGGAAAGCAGGGCAAATTCCTGTTGTGTCACAAGTTTATCTCCAAACCATCTCAAACTTGAACTCGAAGTTGAAAAAGAAAATTCTGACTTAAATAAGTGACAAGTCTGTGAAAACATCTTGCTGGGTGCACAAAAATACCTTGCTGGGGCATTCCTGCCGTAGCCAGAGAGGACTCAAAATGGCTTTCCCACCCAAGAAAAGCCAGCCCATGGTTATCAGACCCTCTGTCTTGATTTGCACCAAGTTCTTCTGAGCTATTTGTCCACAGGCATGGACTATCAGCCAGAGTCTTACACTCTTTCACTGAGAAAGCGGACATTTTCTCTCAAAATCATCTGGGGGAAGAAGCTGTGGTCCGTTTTACCTGTGGTGTTGTGCTAGAGTTATCACAATGAGAGTGTCTGGGCTTTTCACAGTTGCTCACATCACACATGGAGCTGCATCTCAACACAGTCCTGTTGAGCACAAACTCACCTACCAGTGTGTGCTTAGTCACAGCATGGCTGCCCAAAAGAAATTTCTAAGGAATCTGCACCACACAGCACCTGACAAGCCCACTGACAGCTGATACTCACTTCCAAGTAACGACACATGATTGCTCAGCCACGGCTTCTGCTTTGCAAGCAGATAGTGGGAGCCATCGTTCAGCCAGTTGTTAATCCAGTTAATGTAGTCTCTCTTCTCATCGCACTGTGCAAAGTTCTTGATGAGCATAATGAGGTACTAAATCAACTGCCTTATAAACATCTGTATATACTGTATCAATGTTGTTGTCTTAATCTGTGTATCTTGCTGTCTTCCCAGCACAACTGTTTGATCTGACTCATTTCCCTAAAAATATGCTAACTGACATTAATTATAATCTTACCCTTCAGGTTTTTCTCAGCTAATCCCTTAACCACTTTTCCCTTATTTTACCATGACTGAATCAGGCTAACTAACTTATAATTAGAAGTACCATTCTCATTCTCTGAATATTGGCACAATATTATCACTAAGACGTGTTTGGAGGGTTTTTTTCTGTCATTCCTATATTTGTTAAAAATTAACGGAAGTGCAGAAGTCAAGTTTGCCGATACATTTATGACTCATAGGAGCAAATAATTTGGGCCTGCAGGTTTATCAGTGTTAGCCTCTGTTGCTTAACATGCCAATAATCAGTGGGTCAGAAAATAGTTCATCTGACATACATGTATCACACTACTTTCTCCGAAAGATAGTAAAATTATTACTCTGTCTTTTCTGAACCATTAGAAGCAGTTTTATCAGCTGCACCTAGCTAGGGCCAAACATTTCTGGGGCTGGAGGGTTTTTTTTTGTTGTTGGGTTTTTTATATTAATGCTCTTAGCTTTGTATTGTCTTTTGACTTTCCAGTAAGAGACCTTCTTCTTTGGCAACCTTATCTTCCCATATCAATTTCCCAAGATTTGTGGCTCCTCATTCAATATTCTTACAGCCTGTTTCCAATTTTTTCATTAGTTATGAATTGCTTCTTTACTAATCGTGGCTTTCCTTTAACAACTGAAAACAGTATGACCAATGTTCTTTTCTTTGACGGTGACTTTTGGACAGCTAAGAAACCCTCCTCAAGAGCCATCATCTTCCATGTACATTGTTCTGCCCAGATATATTACCCCAACAGATTCTGCTTATAACTTTCTTAAGATTTCATAAATTAAAGCTTTTGAAGCTGTCTGTGTTTGAATCTCTCCTGTGATTGGCCACACTAAATATAATCAGGCCTTGAACGCTGGTCTCTTGGTAACCACCAGCTTCCAATTCAGCAACTTTCATCTTTATTCCTTGTAGTGAAGTCCAAAATATTTATCTTATGCTGGTAAGGCTTTTAAGTTATATAAGTGACATTTTACCAACTTTTTGGAAGAAGTGGCTAGGTCACCATCCCTTTGAATGCAGAAGACAAGATTAGATCTCTTTTTAAAAGACATTCTTTGATCTAGCTCTGAAAAAACATTATCCAGACTGCACAGAGAGGGTCAGCCTAGGTGAACAGGGAGGTCCCTTCTGTCGAGAGAATCTGAAAGTCTTTGAACAAAAAATGAAACTCTATTGATGTTTAATTGGTAACTGCAAGTCTTCCAGTTTTTAATTTCCCCAAAACAGTGCCGATTTGAATTCTGCCCGTTGTAGAAACTTGATTAGGTGTAACTGAAAGTTTTCTAAGCCTTCTAAGAGGTTGGTCCTTTTCACATTCATCTTATTGTCTCCTTCCACCCTGCTACTTCTGCTGTGTTTTCAAGTGTTAGTTGGCATACTGGTCTATAGGCATTCAGGAATCTTCACTTCTGATTTGTCTCTTCTTGCAGATGCAAAGCAACAATGTGAGAGGGAAAAGGCACAAGTTAGGACATGAGAAATTTCAACTATAGATCATATTTTTTGGTTTGGTGTTTTTTGCCTCGGAGTGGTCAGATGCTGGAAAAGGTTGCCCAGAGAGGTTACAGGATCTCCTTCCCAAGATGTGTTCAAGACTCAACTAGACATGGCCCTGAGCTACCTGATCTAATTAGACCTGCTTTGAGCAGAGAGGTTCCCCTAGATGACCCCCAGAGGTCCCTTTCAACCTAAATAATTCATGGTTCTATGAGCCAGAGACCTAAAACAAGGTAATTGTATCTTCCCTGTATAGTCCTACCTCTTAAACTCTTTTTTCCTCTTAATCTGTCTTAATCACATCATAACCAGAGGTGTTAACATTCACATCATTAACATCTGAGCAGGTCAATGTAATTGATAATGTCAGTGAAATTATAATGTCTTTTTGTTAACGCTGTTCCATTTTTTCAGGTCTTTTCCTCGCCAGACTGGAACCCAGTCTTCATGCTACGTAAAAACAAAGTCTTTGATAACGTGCCTCATTTCAACGGTTAGTATGGCAGTGTACTGAGGTACTCCAATGCTGCTCGTGAATTTTTGTAGGATATAGATAGTACATAACAGACATAATGCATTGTAAGAGGTGTTTGAATGGTACTACACATAAGCAGATACATCTGTCTCAATTAATGAGGTTTTGACTATACCATTCTTGCACAATACTAGTTTTGGTACATTGCTTCCTTCAGGCCTACATAAATGAATGGGCAAGGCAGGTGGAGCATTATAATATATGCAGGGATTTCTGAGTTTTGAAGAGCATGTCTTTGCTATAGAAATGTAAATCTAGAATGTATTAAAAGGTGTTTGTTGGTTATATAATCCTTTTTTGGAATATTCTGATGGACTAAATATTTCAGAGCATTGCTAATAAACTCCACAGCTTTTCACTTTTATTCGCCAGAACTGTGCTAACAGAAGCACATTAAATAACCTTGAAGACTATTTCAAGATCCACTGGCTGTTATACGTGATGCAAAGTCAAGGTGAAGTACTTTGAATTCTAGAAGTTACAGTTGTTCAAAAAGTACCACCTAATGATGAAGGATGACAAAATCAGGGGGAGCTGCAGTGTGGACCAAATAGTCTTTTTGGAGACCATAACTACGCAAGCAGTCCATTAAACATTCTGAAGTTATATATAATTTGAAATAGATAGATTTTTTTTTCCAGGTTCATACCCTGTTAATATAATACCCAGTGACACACAGGTATATATAGGCATCTAATGTAATAGTCGTAAAAGCTAAGGTAAGCAAGTGTCTCACACAGAACCCAGGTACACATCAAGACATAGAGACAGATATTTACCAGAAGAACGACTATAGCTTTTATAACTACATTTCTGAAAGGGAAAAACCCTATGCCCAAGAGCTTTTACAAAGATGATTATCTATTAATAAACAAAGAAGCTTAAAGTTCATTCTTATCTTAATAAAACAATATTGCCCACTAAGCCAAATGAAATCAAACAAGACAGTGCTCAAATTAAATTACTCCTGCAATAAAATGAATTAATATACTTTTAAGATAGAGTATGAAGTAAACAGCTGCACTTTAGATGAACACAAATGGGATTCAGGTTGTGAAATTACCTGTCTGAGACTTAAAAATGTGTGATAATGGTATTATAACAAACACAACCTTCTTTCAGTCTCTTTGAGGCAGCTGCTCAACTTATCAAAATTGCTCTTTATTGAGGATCTTAATGCAATTTTCCATTATTCAACGTGATTGCTCTTGTTTCATTCAAAATGGCCTAAAACTCTCTCTTTTTCATTTTGGCAAGCTAATACACTACAAACACAGTTTCCAACCCTCAGAATGCAGTATGATTTAAGATAGCAATTTCTACATATTTGGATGTGTACAAGCTATCATGCAGACACACTTAATCACAGTTTCTAAAGGTTACAAATATTACTCACCAGTAGGGAAGCTATCTGTGGGCTAGTTTGCAGAGTCTTGAGCTGTCATCTGCTTTGGACTAGCCTCAGGACAGCAGGAGCTGCATTTTGTTAGTCCAGTAGGAAACTACCAATGCTGCTTACCCTTATGAATGGGATTCTTCTTTCTCTGCACCAACCTAAATGTGTTGAAGGATGTCACATATTTTATCTCTGAAATATGCTGTTTCCTTCTTCTGACCCCTTTAATTTCAGGGGATTATCTTCAATTTGGCCCCATGTCATATCCTGAAAGTCTTGCTATCAGTTTGCATGTTGTCAACCTCTATTAAAGCAATGATAGAAAGATCTCAAAAAAGGAAGCTTTCAGGATAAGGAGGAGATTACTGCATAGTTCTTTTATCAAATCCCATATAGGATAAGAGATGAGTTGATGATTCTGTCAGTTTCTCTCACTTCCTCTGTCTATTTAGTTTCATTGATGGCCAAATTCACCAATATTTTCTCTCACTTTCTCTGACTATTGATACTCCCAGTGCTCCTGTCAATATTTTATACTCCCCTAACAATTTTTTCAACCATTCTTGGTCCTATTATCAGCAAAGCATCAGGGAAATAAAGTATTTTATTCACCCTAGCTGAAGGAAGGTCACCCCTGCAAAAGGATCTTTTGTAGGTACAGTAATAAGAAATTTAGTTAAGTAAAGGAAAACAGCATTAGCAGAGCATTAGACAGGAGAGTATGTAAAGAGAGGTATATAAATACCCAAGCTTTGTCCAAAGGGGTTTAGTGCTGCCTTCAAATGATGGCTTCAAAGACAAGCTAGTTGTTCTCAATACTTATTAAAAAAACCAAAAACCACACAAAAATGTTCATAAGTTGTCAATTCCTGTGATTATTTCAGTTTTTCAGCAATGACTTTTAATTTTTGTAAGGTACATATAAAAAAACCTCAAAACCATTAAAGAGTAAAATCTTACAGTTCTCTTTTGATTATATTTCCACACAGTGGACTTGCATTGCAGTAGAGGCTACAGTAATTTTCTTCCATTTTCAGCCAGATTTTATTTTTTATTAGGAGGACTGCCAGATTCTCTTATGTGCTGGGAGGATTTGAATTGAAAAAGGTATGCTCTCTGATCTGGTCTCAAATGTCGTAATTCTTCCAGTTGGCATAATATAGAAAAATAGTGAATAAGTCTATACAATGCATGGACAAGAGCACTTCAGTACATCAGCATATATACAAGGATGTTTGTAAACCCATTCCCTGTATTTAAATTTTATGTATTTTATTCCCTTGCATGTTACCATCACTTCCACATCAAAGAATCACATTTTGTTTAAACAAGTTGCTAAACCAGATGCCATGAAAATGAAATCCTCTCCAAATGCACTGGATACTTTAATCTTCATCTCTCAAAATGCAGGCATTTTGTATTAAATAAACTTTGCTCCCAGTTTGACTGGAACACCCTGTAAGACACAGTCAATTAAATAAACTTAAGGACTGAAGTTTAAATTAGTTTCCCTGCCCCATAATAGCAGCTACTTTCTCTGAATCCAAACTAAGCTGGGTGTGACTGAGAGTTCTCATTCCTGGACAACTGTTAGGACTTGCCAAAATGGGCCCTGGGACCAGCAGAATTTTAAATCTCAGTCTTTCCTGAGGGGTAGAGTGTTTTCCCAGGCACTGCTGGCCATGGCTCTAGGAACTACAGTAGGTACCTTCTATGAGATTTCCTTTAATCTCCAGAAGTTTTTGCCATTCTATGAGTTGAGAAGGTGTGGGATATCATTTTCAACAGATATTGGTAATCATCAGTGACCAAAGACATAACAAAAATCAAAGGTAGGAGCTGCCTCTGGCCATAAAAGGAGAGAAAAAGTCTGTCCAGGTAGGACAAATCCACCAAAGATTCTCAGCACCCAGTATGGTAAATTCTATAGGCCTACAGGGTTTCAGGTTTCCAGGTGACAAAACCTGAGATACTTAGAGAGTGTTTACTAATTCAGGACCTACCAAGAGCCACTCTCAGCCAAGTCCCAGCTTTTCTCTCTTTGTCTTTTTTGATGGACTTGACATAGTTGGTTGTCTCAGACCATATTTATTGAATCAGTCTCTGCACAAAATTGGATCACAGGTGCTTATTCCTTTGGAAATTTTGTTAGAAGGACAATGTCTCTCTCTGTCTATTAGATTGGGACTAGTTTTGCAGTTGCTTAGTGGTTAGAGCCCTCATTCAGAGGTGGGGAGGGTGCAGACCATTTCCCAGTCCTGCTGTCAGATGTTTGTATGCTTCCATTGCTTTTGTTATGGAATAGCTCTGTAGACAGCTATTCTCTGGTAGATGGCAATTTTCAACCACTCCTGAACCTGTGAATTAGAAAGGTTTATGCTTTATCTGTATGATGCAAGCAGTCTTACAGAAGAGGTCATTCCTGGTCTTCTTTTCTCAGCCCCAAGCCACCACCAGTGCATTTGGCATAATAATATTCAACACAAAACTCTTAACACAGTCCTGAGAGCAGCAATATTAATCCAGAGCTCCCATATCCCACATGAAGCACTGGTAAATGGAGGTCAGTCTGCTCCTTCTCCATCTCTGGCCAAGAGACTTTGTAATTCTTCTGTGCAAAGTAGGACTGATGCAGAAGTGATTTAGTCCTTCTACAGGACTGCCTTTAGCCTGGTACATGGGAGTAGTCCTGTAGTGTGAAAAATTAGGTCAGGTACTCCTCATGAGGACTGTGAACCTGAGCCACCTAAAGAAGAGAAAGAGGATTTGCTTGTGCCCTTCTGATAGAGAGGTGCATCCTTCTTTTTAAAGGAAGTGATGAAGATGCCTATTAGCAGAAGAAGCTTTTAGGCTGGTAACCCTGAGGGAAATCAGCTGTCTGAAAGCCACATCCTAGAAAGTGGTCAGACTGAAAACTTATTTTTGTGGGCCTCTTCCGTAGGTTCATGTGGGTGTCTCCCTCCTCAGTGTTCTAATTGTCAAAATTTCCATTTGGAAGCATTGCATTCTCCTCATGGAATCTCTGTGTTTAGCATCTCTTGTTTTCTGGATGTGGGCATTCAAAGCCTTAGTTATAATAGCAGTCTTACTGTAGCCAGGGTAGTCTAAGTAAAGCAGGATTTTTAGAGAGATTGTGTTTCCTATTGGAGCAACTCATACAACAGGAAAAAGAAAGCAGGATGTCAGGCTTTGTTCAAGACTTTTCAAGCTCTTCCTGGTTTTTCCACCAATATTTGGATTTAATAAAAAGTATTTCTCTGTCTACAAAACTTGTCTCATGAATTTCTGGCGATATATGTATCAGCACCATCCCTAGATTTTAAGATTTGTCCTGTACATCCCATTTGGGGAATACCCCATGTCAGGGTTCTTTTCGTTTCTCAGGGTGAGCTGTGACTGTGGCAGCAGAAACAAGACAATCTGTTTTTTCTGTCTTTTTGTGCTATGTACCCTGAGGCCACTCAGCAGAGGTTTTGGCCTTGGTGGTACCCAAAGACTCTAGGGGGACTTTGACAAAACAATTTCATAATTATACCTCCAGAGTCTCAAGATACCTCCTAACAATACCTTGGGTACTTTCCTGTTGTTTGCTGTTACACATTTTGTCTGGAGCTCATCTTGCTTTTTAATCAATCAAGCATCATTTCTGCATCAGCCTTTAATACTCTGGGGCTAATGAAGAATGTTTTGTATCCCATATGCCTTTAACATATCCCATATGCCTAAAACTGAGATCCCACATAAGGCTAAGGAGGTTCCCTCATTGGGTTGTTCTCTTTGCCACAGATGCCATCACCCCAGTTTGGGGCTCCTTATGATTTCTCACCCGCCTTTTTGGGGGCTACTTCAGCCTTAGGCAACAGATCACACTGTTCCTCTGGAAGTTTTCTGAGGTTCCTAAAGAAGGCAGCACTTATTTTCAGATCCAACCATCCCTTCCTTTAGGATGCCCTTTACGTCCTTCCCAAAACCTTTCTAAAAAAATCTCTCCACATCCTCACATGATTCAGTACACCAGATTTGCCTGCCTTTGACCATTTTGTCCCGTGCTTTTCCCACTCTGATCAGTATCTACAAATCATCTGCCTACCCTAAGTAGAACGTATTTAACGCTAAACTGTGTGCGCAAAAATTAAGACCTCGGCCATCCACGCTTTGGCCCTTCATCAGGTTGGGATGTCTGCTGAGCATGTTTGGCTGCTCACAGCGTTTGCACCCATGCTATGGGTGGCAGGCATATGTCCCCGTAAGTCTCCATGTGCTTCAGTCAATCTCTGGCACGTCATCTTATCATAATGTGTTTCACAGTATCACAGACAGCTTCCAGACTGGCAAATCTTAACATGCAGCCCTGCTGCACAGTTGTGGATTTCAGTGAGGTTCTATGCAGACCATAGCATCTCGTCCTTGATGCTACATATCTTCAGGGGAAACCTGTGTGGAGCTGGAATCTGGGCTGCAAGGAAACATTTTCCCAGGTCAGCTTTTAGGGTGGGATGTATTTGAAATACATACAATTATTAGTGTGACCTGTTTCAACAAAGAACATGTTTGCTCTATCTATATATACCAACTTGGAGATATGTTTCCAATCCTTACTTTCTATCTTCATGTTTCTTCCATTTCAGCTTCAAGGTTTTTCTTTTAGCAGCAGACAAAGAAGTGGCTGAACTTCTGATGAAAATTCACGCTTAAGCATGGGCTTTCAAGTTCAGTCTGTCTTTCTGTATAATTGCTTACCTTTTCTTCATGATCTATTATCAAGTATGTCTTTTCCCCTAAAACTATTAGAGAGTGTTCTCACTAACGTCATCTTAAAAACCTTATCTCCTGCTGAGTCCTAATTCTGTTCTACAAAATCCCTGCCTCTCTGGTCTTCTCATATAGTTTTTATGTGTTTCAATTAAAGCCTGATCTGGTTTCTCTTTCCTTGCCTATGCACTGTCTCTGTCTTGCTCCAAACCTTTTTGATTCTCTTCTGATTTAGACTCACTGATTTCCTATTTCAGATGCCACCCAAGTTTTAAAGAGATAATCACAGGCTGTACATTGCAAACAGAGCTATCAGCACCAAATGCCTATTATTATCAATAAAAGTATAGGTAAAACTAACATATAAATGCATAGCAAAACTTTCACCATGAACTAGGAACCAAATTCCATCTCTTCAGAAGTTACCCAGGCTCCTACAAAGAGCACTACCTTCTAATACAACTGCAGCCAGCCTGGATGGTTGGTGATGTGACTCAGATGAAAACTGAACTCAATAAATTTGTACGACATCCAGTATAAATGGTGAGACTTTGTAGGCAGAAAGGCAAAGAATATTTAGCATTTCCAATCTGATTACTTCCAGTGCAAAGTTTAGGTCTCATCCATCATTATTTGTGGTGACATCTTAGAGTGGGAGGAGGATACTTCATCATCTCTTAAAATCCAATGCACCTCTCCTGCTTTTCTTGTTAACTGCACAACTAAGTTGCAAGCAAGTAAAAAACCTGAAGCCTGTAAATGCTCCTAGGTTTTAGATTTTTGTTGAACATGTTTGGGAAACACTTAAATTAGGCCCAATTAGTCTTTAATCAATCTAGTTGAAGAAATAATTCTTTTGGCTGCATTCACAGGAAACTGTTAAAAGTAAATTATAGTTCTCTGATTGCTACAGACTGGAGAAAATACTTCCACTTCTTCACTCCTAACATCCTACTTCTCTATTTTTAGTCAGAGCTTTTGAGTAGTTTGTCCTGAGCAAAGAAAAACGTGTATAGAAACTGATTTGGATTTCATTTCCAATAATAGGCAATAGATACAAGATATTTAATAGGCAATAGATACAGGATGGATTTTTTTTTTCTCCCCAGACAGCCAATTTCCTTTTTGAAAGCCATGTGATTCAGACAAAAAACTCAGGTGTGAATATTGTTTGATCTACATCTGGCAAGCATAACTGCCATCATTAAGTTGGACTTTTATGAGGCTCACTGCATGCTTATAAGCCAACTTGAAACAAATCTTAATGAATGATAAAATTGCAAGTTTTACTAAGCTGGCAGAATAAAAAATGATATTACAGGAGAAATAAAATTCCATGTAAACAGATTGGCAATACAGGAAAATGAAGTTATCAATTTATCAAAGAATTATAAATACAAATAGTCAAACACATAAGCACAACTTCTTTACTCAGTCATATAGAAAAGTCAATGAAAACACAGCAAGAAGGGAAGATGTGGCATAGATATGGCCTTAAACTTCCACAATTTCCTGTAAATATTAAAGAATCAGTCCTGATATCACTTTTCTTACATAACAGTCCATTCAGCTGTATTTTTATTGTGTCATCAGTTCTTAAATTAACTTGGTGACTTTCAGCAGCAAAGTGTTGGGGAAGGATAGACAGTTTTGTTTAATCTCATTGTAATAACTTTGGTCTTTGCCAAATATCTATTTTATATTCTATTATTATAAGACCTATTTAAGCAAACAAAAGTGAATGGAATTTGCCAGCCATGAAGACTAAGTCCTATTCAAAAAGGGTTATTTCCTTCAGGCAAAATCCAAGGAAAGGTTTTCTTGAAGACTGGGGCAACACAGCAGCTCAGGGACACTGTGAATTACACTGACACTTGTGAAAGAATTAAATGTTCTTTGAAAGGGGAACTTTGACTTAAAAAGAGGAAACTTCTTTTGGACAGAGACTGCTTGCTATAAGTAGCACAAACGTATTTGTGATAGGAAGGTCTGATTTTCTGTGATGTGGGCTTAGTGCATGGTGGAGGACAGGTACTGAGGACGGACAAAAGAATGGACATTTCTGTTGTCAAGATCCATACTGGACTATTTTGCTGCCTCTGAGACAGGAACCTTGGAAAAAGAAATAAGGGATTTCCTAGTATTGTAATAACACTTTCAATTGAGTGGTTTAGCCCTTTTTCTTTATCTGATAATGATTTGAACAGCTGCAGATGCAAGCCTTTGTAATGTTCCTATAAACAAGTAGGTGCATACGTTGATAAAAATATAATTGCTATTAGTGAAGTGACTCCACAGATGCTCTCGGTTTCATTTGAGTCACAGCTGCTGTCATAGCAGCTTCACACATGTATTCCTTACTCCCTGGAGCAAGCTGACCAAGCTGTAGCAGAATGAGCCAGAACCTACTCTGTAGTGGCATCAACACAGTATTTCCTGAATTCCCAGAGCAGGATGTTTATAACCAGAAACTGGGCAAAAGGACCAAAGTGGATCTGCAGGGTATTGTCTGATTATGCATGTTATAAGGATACCAGTCTCAATTTACAGCACTAGATAGGAGAATCAGGTACTTTCTTCCCAACTACTGCAATTCTGGTGATTGACGGGAGGAAACCAAAACCAAAAGGCAAAATCTTTTCCTTTAGCTTTGTAAATCAGTTAATGTGCCATGAGAAACACCGTGAGAAAACCAGTATGTATCCCTAGAGTGATTTCTGCACTAGAACTGAAAGCAGGAGGGCTTGGCTCATTTAACTGCACTTCTGGATATCACATCTTCATTTAATAATTGAGACTAATTTATTGCAGGAAAAAGTAGCATCTGATCAGTGATCCTTCTGTTTGAAAAGCAGTATGAGGTTTTGTCAGATGCCCAGCTGAATTTGAAAGATACTTACTGAAAATAAAGAATGTAATACCTGAGAACTAAGCATATAATATATTGTATAGCTGCTAATCCTTGTTACCTGTGTTTGGATATAGGTTAGGAATCAAGTGCAGATTCATCCTTCTGTATACAGTACATACCTTGAGATCAGAGGTGCCCTGCAAACTGCTGTCTGAGGTTATGCCTGCACTGCATTGTGTAGCCATGATGCCATTTCCAGGCAGTGTCCTGTGCAGAAATAGTAGGCTTGGAAGAGGGACAACCTGGGAGTGGGCATTTGAATTCCCTCTTCTGTACAATGACTCTCAAAGAGACTCCAGCAACTGGCTGGTCTATTAATCATCTAACATCTCTAAATTGTGACCTGTGCAGGAAGAGGGGTGTGCTCCTTCTCTGTTTCATTGTGAAGTCAAACGGTTTAATGTGATTTGATGAGAAACGACCCCAGCAGTTGCTACTTCCCAGCTGGCAAGTTTGCTTGGCTAGCCTTGAGGCAAGTGCAAGGGCTGGGAAAGGAGAACAGGTATGGTAGCTGTGAGGCAGAAGTTGTTCAACCAACTTGCCGATTCTGTGGCCAGATGTAGCTTACAGGGTGGAGAAATATGTCAACCTGACCTGTCCTTTAGGTGGAACTCAAACACCACAGCTAATCCTAATGAATGCCTCGTTCTGGTTGATGACGTTCTTCCCCTCTGAATTTCCCCCGCAGTTTCACTTGCAGGGAGAATACTTTCGTGTCCTATGATTTGTGCAGTAGGACTGTGTGTGTCGTTAGGCAGCTGCTGTGCTCTCTTTTTGAGATACCTCACCCTACTTGTGGATGAAGAATTCTGCTTGCAGAAGCAGTGGAATGCTCCATGATCTTTGGACCAAAGGTATTATTTAAATAATTAGTGTTTTTTAATTGCTATCAAAAGAGGAGTTTCTAGGTGTTAGGGCAAAGTGATCCCAGAATTATAGTGAAAAGTCATGGTTCTCCTGGAGATCTTAGATATAATAAAAGAATGTTACTTAGAGAGGGCATAATGAGAAAGAATAAAAAATGCATTCAGAAATGAAAAATTAGGGAGACAGAGGTTTGTATTTTTTCATGTAATAGCAATACAATTAAACAATAAGGCCAGAATTTTTAAATGTAACTTGGTGTAAAAGATTGTTCTGAAAGAAGGAGCAATAGGAAAAGTTTTGCAATTGTTTAAAACAGTGACACTTTCTAACTGGAGAAGCACATAGGAAACACAAGTTGCCTGAGTAAGGGTATGTTTTTAAAGTGTGTCCCTTGATGGATAGTTATATGGTTGTATGGCATGTATTTGGGGGAAGGGCATCATAGAATTCTCTGAATTTGCCATGTTAAGGGAATTTTCTTAAATTGTGATTTCCTTTGATAACACTTGTTCAGTCAACCTGTGTTTACATGGGAGAAGGCTGGTAAATGCATTTTTAGGATAATTTAATTTAGTAGCTGCTAGGATAGCTTTCAGGTCAGAAGTGGAAAGTCTTAGTCACAGATGTCCTGCCTCCAGGAGGCTCACAGCACTGCTTTTGGAGCTACTCAGTGTTGCAAGTCGGTGGAAATTTTAGAAAAATCCCCACACTAGAAAAGTCAAAAGAGTGATTTACTACTTTGGTGTTTAGTTTTGGTTTGAGTTCAACATGAAACATGGGGCAGGAGCCTTCCCATAGAGTATGTGTACCCAGTGTAAGAAAATAAGCTAATTACATGTGAGACCATGCAAGAAAGGAACATTTTGGAAGGAACTGAAGGGCAGTGAACGAACTTAGGAGTCAAAGAGCACAGATATGACAGGGTCTTTCAAAAGTTAATGACTACATCCAAAACTGAAAATTACAAAAAAGACAGCAAATGAAAACCCAGACAAGCATATTGGTAAAGCTCTTGCTTACTCCAAGCCCCTTATGCTTCAGTGTGCCTATTGGGGTTTTACATGCTGGTTTTCACATGCTGGATTGGGAGGAATCAGAAACAGGAAGCACAAGCCGATCTCAAACTAAGTCACACTGAGCTTTCTGGCAAGTGCCCTCAAAAGTGAGGGGAGTGAAGTCGCAGTTTTTCCTCAAACATCAATTTTAGAGTCTTTGCCATCCAGAGGGACCGTGACAAGCTTGAGAGGTGGCCAATGCAAATCTCCTGAAGTTGAACAAAGCAACGTGGAAGGTCCTACACCTGGGTTGTGGCAATCCCAGACACACCTGCAGGTTGGTCAGAGAAGTGACTGAGCGCAGCTCTGCAGAGAAGGACTTGAGAGTGATGCTCGGTGAAAAACTCAACGTGACCCAGCAATGGGTCAGCCCAGAAAGGCACATGTATCTGGGGCTGCATCAAAAGGAGTGTGGCCAGCATGGTGAGGGAGGTGATTGGCCCCATCTGCTCCACTCTTGAGAGACCCCATCTGGAGTATTGTGTAAAATTCTGGTGCCCACAACATAAAAAGGACACGGAACTGTTGGAGCAAGTCCAAAGCAGGGCCAGGAAGTTGATAAGAACACCTACTTTGTGAAGACAGGCTGAGAAAGTTGGGGCGGTTCAGCTTAGAGGAGAGAAGGCTGCATGGAGACCCAATAGCAATCTTCCAGTATCTGAAGGGGGCTGCAAGGAAGCTGGAGAGTGGATCTTCATCGGGATCTCTAGTGATAGGACAAGGAGTGGTGGATACAAGTTGAAAGAGAGAAATTTAGGTTGGATATTAGGAAGAAGTTTTTTACTGTGAGAGTGGTGAGACACTGAGACAGGTTGTCCAGGGAGGTTGTGGATTCCCCATCCCTGGCAGTGTTCAAGGCCAGGTTGGATAAAGCCTTGGGCAACCTGGTCTAGTGGAAGATGTCCCTGCCCATGGCAGGTGAGCTTGGGACTAGGTGATCTTTAAGGTCCCTTCCAAGCCTTAACATTCTGTGATTCTATGAATCTATGATTCAGGACAGGAATCCCCCTGTGCTGAGACAAGTGGGAACTGTTTCATGAGTTTTCTCAGACTGGTTTGGGCCAAACCAATCCAGTCATGAATCAGGCCTGTAAAGTGAATGTATTCATATGGTTTCTTCTCCTTTCAGTGATTGGACTGAAGAGATAGTAAATAAAGGGTTTGAATGTGACTACTGGCTGCATACTGACAAAGTTTCAATTAATATGCTTCTCCATTTTTCATCTCTGATGTCCACACATGATTTGTAATTGTGAGTCATAAAAACATCTCCAGGAATGGCTGACAAAGTTTCAAAAGGCAAGAAAGACACAACACAAAGTGCTAGCCTTATTTAGCAAGGGAAAACGTGTACCTCTCCATAGACTGACCTCACATCATTCTGAATGTCAGAGATAATTTTAAAGCCATGGGTCTTCAAACCACTCCCATCTCATCAGTTATCACTTCCACAGATGGATGCATTCAGCCTGTCACCAGTAAAACTGCACATCCGTACAGAGACCACAATGTTCCAAAGTGGAGCAGTGTGCTCATGCACTGGGCCGTGGCCTTGAAGAGGGCAGTTTGGTCTGTACCATTTGCCAGCAGCAGGCCGTATCCTGAAGCTAAGACTATCTTTCCCCTCTTACCTAGCCTCCCATTGCTAATCAATTCTAGGACACAAGAAGACTTTCAATGGCCTGCAGATATGAGAGAGAATTGAGCATAGAATTTGTATTGAATATGCCAAAGAAATGTAAGAAGCCAGCACAGATACTGTGTAATTCCCCTTCCTTCAGCCTTCCTGGACACTGGCTCCAAGGATCTGCATTAGCTTGTTGAAGACATTTTGTAAAAAAGGGGAAGAAAAGCTGCATGCAGCACTGAAGTTGTAGCGGCCCAATTAATGATTCAGCTTCTTGCTGTAAAGCAGGTCTCGTGAGAGAAGCAGCTTCTCGCACACTCAGTGACAAGCAATTCCCCTCTGCAGGGAATGTGGGTGTACACCCATCTGCAGACTCCCAGGATCCTTCTTCATGCAAGCATCCCCAGCAACATGCCTTCTCCTGGAAGATGGCAGCCAGGAAACCATGCAGGATCTTTGAGACTTCTGTCCTCACAGCTCCAAATACAACCCCTCAAGAAAGGCAAGCTAGTGTTATCTGGGATTCTTGCCTGGGTTTTGTCTCTCTCTCACTCCTGTTTTCAGTTCCGGTTTTGGTCTTTGCTCCTGTGAGACAGTCATTGCAAAACATGCCCAGCTATAGCAGTACATTCTCTCTACTTCACTTATGTCTCCAGTTGCTAAATTGTTTTAACTTCTCCTCTTACACATCTCCATTGGATTAAAAAAAAAAAAAATAGGGCTATCCTTTATTTTTTTTCCTGACTGAAAGCAAAAATTCTTATTTATTTGCTGAGAAGTAGTTTCTGTAGTTGTCAGTGGCCTGGCACATGCCTTTTTATTTAGGCAGTCAGCTGTGTGATTTAATTCAGTGGAGTCTAGCTTGGAAAGAAAACCCCTTGGTAACAGTTCACCACGTAGTAGGGCAGCCGGAGCAGAAGGAGAATGACCCCTGTCTACAACAATGGATTCTGCACGAACCCTCCCTCCCTTTCCTCCTCTTCTGCTATGACAGCTGGATCACAGAAAAAACTATCTATATCCTCTGAGACATTTGGACTTCTTTCTCTCCTTTCCTAAGAAAAGGCAGGATGAACCTGGAAAAAGTACAATTGACAGTTCTGTACATTACAGTACAGACACAAAAAATATGTCAGTGGACTGAGTGGAATTCTGTATTAAATAGAAGAAGAGACCAGAGGCCCAGGGTAAAGACCCAAGTGTACCAGCCTAAAATAAAACATGAGGAAAACTAGGAAACCGTAAGGAAACTGACAGCAGACAGCAATCTCACTGTTTTTAAGTAGTAGGACAGCTGGAGAGTTTTTCCATCTGCTCCAGCAAAGGAGGATTCTTTGGAGCTGTTTAAAGGAGGAGAGTGAAGGATCATGGCAAGGATAGTGTGGAGGCTTCTTCCAGCTATATGGAAAATATACACACAAACCCCACAAAGGCACTGCTAGAATGCAACTAGCAAACACAGACCAGTCAGATGCAGGTGCCGTTCTCTCACCAGTGCATGGGAATGACATTTGGCTGTTTACCAGGATTATAGACCTTTATACCACATGAACCCAAGCACCCAGAGAAGTGCTTATGAGACAAATCACGGTTTTCTTTTTTTCTAAAGAGATACCCATTTTTCTTTACCACAAACTATGTGCTGTTTAGCCTCAACTTTTAAAATCATACAGGATTTCTCTCCATTGCCTTCTACTGTTGTGAAGGATAGGTTCCTGTTACAAAACTGAAGGTCACACACTTCATTACTTCTGGAAGCTGACATCATCACGCTGTCTCCCCCACCTCCTCCTTCTGTGTCACCCTCTTCTTCCCCTCTACTTTCAATTCCCCCATCTACTTCCCGCACTACCAGGTCAAGCATGCTCCCCATTCCTCTTTCAACGCTTCAGGCGTTCTGAGTACTTGTCTTGCCCATTGCACCCCGTGGACTCTGTGTTCCTCCCATGGCATACACAGTCTGTGGTAATCTTGCACCACATCAGCGTCTCTGTAAACCAGAGATCTGCCATGGCATGCTGGATGTTGTTGCTAAAGGCTGGGAAGCACACAGAAGTCCTCGCACCAGTCTATGCAAAAAGGTGAGAGTAACTTTCTCAATACTCTCTCTCTTGCTAAAACTTTTTGTGTTACCATTTCTTTGGGAGTACTTTTGAAGTGTTTTCAATCTCTAATATATTTCTTTCTTTCCTCCTTCTTACAGTGTCATGGAGGTCTCCATATTCTTCCTTTGTGCTATGATACCTCTCCCAGGTAAAAGGCACATTTTTAATTGGTAAAACTGTTTTGATTTTGTGTCCTGCTATGTGATACTTTCTCATCCACTAAGAAGCTCATTCCTTAGTAATAATTAATCATTTACAATGCACAATCAAGGTCATATAGCCTATGTGTCATATTTAAATTGTGTGCAGGTGCTCTATAAAATATATATAGCAAGTACTTTCTCTCTTCAACTTTATATCTTTATATTACACTTATTTTATGTTGGTCTTAAATTTTCAATTTAAATCTGCCTTTAAAATGTGTGTATATCACCTGTGTGTATTATAGAGAAGAGCAGTATTATACTGAAAACTGACAGTTTGATATGGGACAACTGGAGTTTTAGGCAGCCACAGAGATCATTTTGCAGTCTGGTGCTCTGAAAGAACAGTCAAAGCTTTGCAGCAGGAGAGAGACTGTAAATCTTCTCCACCTTTTGAACATAGCAGAGATGTTTGCATCTTCTGGGACAGAGAACTGCATTTCTTATTCCAAGAAAAGACAGCCCTCCGAGCTCTTTGCCACCCATAAAAATGGATACGTGTGTGGATGAAAGTGGGAGAAAACTCATCCTTTGTGTAACATGTTCATCCTTTTTTTGCATGAAGGTATAATTTGTTTATTGACCATTTTTGTTAACAAGATCAGCAACAGAACAGTTAAATCTGACATTTAATCTGTCATTAAACTCTAGATTCATTACAGAGCAGTTAAATCTGACATTTAATTTGTCATTAAACTTTAGATTAATTCTTCATTGAGACAGAAAGTGTTCACCTGTTTCTGACCTTCTGGTCATACATTCCCTAGACACTCACATTTACCACACAGTGTGTACTTCACATTTTCTTCAAAACTTCAGTGCTGTGTTGGTTTATTAGGAAAATGAACTCAACTTTTTAAACAGGAATTGTGCAGCTATCTCTTCTGGGGCAGAATTTTATTTCACTTGGGATGCTACGAACAAGAACGGTTTTGACCTTAGGCTTGCAGATAAGTCTTCTAAAATATAGATGCTCACAATCTCTGTGTGGTAAACCTTTCTGGGAAAGTAAAATATAGGAAGAAAAAGGAGAAACAGTTTATGACCTGAACTCTGTAAGACCAAGTGTGTCAGTTTGAACAACTACGTGTCTTGTCATACCTGGTGGGAGAATTTTTGTCTAAATGCTGGTGATTTTATTGCTACTGCCATTAAGTGTTCACTCTGTGAGCCCAACTTGGTGTTCTTTTGTAGCTGGTGGAAATCTTAATTTTTGTCTCCCTCTGTCTAAGGTATTGCTGCCAGTGTGCATCAGGTGAAGGCATTTCTCAATCACGCTGCGTACCTATCCTGCTATTTTCCAAACCCTCAGAAAATTGACATGAGGGACTTAATAGTTTTTTGGCAAAAAGACTCTGACAGAGTAGTGCACGAAGTATACTACGGTGAAATAAAATGGGAGCACCTCAGTCCTGAGTATATGAATCGCACGAAGGTGGATGTGGACAAATGGACCTTGCAATTGCTAAATGCAGGAGTTAAGGACGAGGGACACTATGAGTGTGTTATACAGCACAAAAAGGAAGGACCGCCGAAGGTCATACACACATCTGAGTGCTCACTGCACATCATTGGTAAGTAATCTCTTCCAACTGCTCCGAGGGTTGGGGGGGGGATTCTCTGTGACTTTATTCAGTCCAGAAATATGGGTCCTGTCTCCAAGCCACTGAAAATGTACCTGCACAGGAGCAGAATTTCTAAAGATGGATAAGAGCATTCTCAATAGGAAATCCTTGTCTGTGAAAGAGAAGTACTCGGGTAGAAGTAAGCAGAAGAAGTAGAAAATGAGGCAATAATTTGCTCAATATTACATGATCCCTGATCTCCACTCTGTCATACTTTATAGTGAAAAC
Source organism: Lophotriccus pileatus (assembly GCA_035583135.1). Lineage (NCBI taxonomy): Eukaryota > Metazoa > Chordata > Aves > Passeriformes > Tyrannidae > Lophotriccus > Lophotriccus pileatus. Next base: position 26,065,410 of record JAWWES010000001.1, read on the forward strand.
CATTCTGCCTTCTTCCTTTTGCCTCCTGCAAGTTTTATGGCTTTGAGGACTCTGGAAAATAAACTTTATTTGCATCTGATGCACTACCTTCTATTAAAAGTAGCAGTAGTTATCATCATTGGTGGTACATTAGAATTGAAACATAGCAAGATCTCTGCAAACACCCAGGTATTTTATGATCATATAAATCACAGGGAAAATAAAGAAAAGAACAGCTCACATGGAGGAGTAGAAATTCATATGTTCAGCTAAAGGAAAACTGAAAATATCTCTGAAGAAAAAAGTGCATGCATTAATGAGATTCAACCTGATTTTTTTATCAGAGAATTTTTTGTAATCAGAGGAAAAGGCAGTAAATCTTTTAACAGGGAAATGGAAATGAGGCACCGATCTTTTCCTAATATTTTCGAAAATATTTTTAATAATGCCTAATGTATAATCCTAATGTTTTTCTATTTTAAACTATTCTGTTAGTAAACTTTAACAATGTACCTATGTTCTGTCTTCCACTGTGATAGTGCTAGCCATTAATAATAACAGCTTCTAACTTCCACTGGTGTTTTCAGGCTTCAACATACTGATCTAAAAGAGAAGAGGACACATGTAACTGCAGCCAAAAATGGAGTACCAGGACATCTGAGCCTGTTTAGTTCTGTGTTACCAGCAAGTGTTCCCTTGATCCACAGATAGAAAACCTAGATTGTTCATTTTGATTCTCCCAGGATCTTCTTGACAAGCATTTTCAATGAAGTTTTAGAACTCAGAAACTCATAATGTGCACTCAGTATCATGACCTCCAGTTTAAGAGATGCTTAGCATCAATTGCTCAATTAGTTCAAACAGTTAAGTGAGTTATCAGCTTAGCCAACATCTGAGCAACATGTTACAGATATCTCATGTTTAAGCACTAAGACTCTGCTACACCTTGTAAGGTTTATCTCAGGAAGACTGTTTGAACTATGTGCTGTTTGGTTCCTTCCGAATGGCTCTCTGTTCAATAAATTCCTAAACAAAGGAGCAGTATAAAACCATATTAAAAAAAAAAAATCAAAATAATTAGAGGAAAAATACAAATGTTGAAATGTACCTGTGCTTACATGCTGTTTTTTAATTAGAATCTCATACCGTACGTGGAGGGCTTTTTGTAGTTTGGCATGTCGCACTTAAAATGGACTTGAGAAAAATTGTGTGCTGTACAAGAATGGTTGGGCAGTCACACAAAGATATCTAGATCACTTGATAACCAAGCCCATTCAGAAATACTGAAGTAGCTTCTAATATAGTTTACACAGGTTATTTTTATGTATTACATTAGTACAATATACAGATAGCGTGAAACTGTGTCAGGGGAGGTTTAGGTTGGATATTAGGAGGTTTTTCATCCAGAGGCACTGGAACAGGATCCCCAAGGAAATGGTCACAGCACCAAGCCTGCCAGAGTTCAAGAACTATTGGGTCAATGCTCCCAGGCACATGATGTGATTCTTGGGTGCAGGGCCAGGAGTTGGACTTTGATGATCCTTGTGGATCCCTTCCAACTCAGGAAATTCTATGACTCTATACTATGTATGTTGTATGTATTGTGTACAGCTAGGATGACATATAATAACAATGAACTCAGATCCTTTTCCAGGAAAAAAAAAAGGAAGGCTTCACAATGGAAAACTTTGGCTCTTAAAACATGCAAGGTAGAGACCATGGTGACAAACTGCTTAACTGGAAAATCTGCTGCAATAGCATGTCTTCTGGATGAATCAATAAGGGAAGTAGGTGAGGCTGGGGAAGCTGTTCAAAATATGCACTTTTCAAAGTGCTGGAAATGAAGCCAATGTCAGAAAAGAGACTTACAGTTTGTGGCCTGATTTTAAAAGAGATGTTGAAAAACCGTACAGTATGAAGAAAAGCTAAACCAGAGTTATCTGAAGGCTGGAAAAAATATGGTCCAACTAGAGGCATTAAAATAACAATCTGTTTACCTTATAACATAGGATAATGAGAAGAGTATTGTTCCCAGAGTGTGGGAACCTGACATATACATAAAATACTAGATATTAAAAATTTTTAAAAGGGCTAATTAGTTCAGTGACAGTCAGTGTCTGGACGCAAGTGAGAAGTAAGGCACATTGTCACTTGAGAAAATAGAACAAAACCAAGTAGGATTAAACCATTGAGAAAAATATTAAAGGCTTGATGGATCTGCTGCCTCTTGAAGTATTGAATGTAAACCCATAGCGTTTTTGGAAGATGCTGTCTTTAACTATGAAAGGTGTCCTAAAATGTACTTTTCTGTTAACAACAAAAAACTGACATATATGTAGCCCGCACCCTGCATGCAACCAACATCACTTTTCAGTAAATTGAGGTTCCAGAAGCTATAAAACAGAAGTGCAGGGTATATTGCACTATTTCCACTTGCTTACTGTCAATAAGATTGAAACCCTTAAATCACTTGGATGATGTGACAAGTTTCACAGCCATGGATTACAATCCTGCCATCTCTATAAAATACCAAGGAGAGAATAAATACTCCAGACCAGAAGTCTGACAGGAGTCAGCTAAGCAAGTCAGACCTTGAAGAGAAAGAGAAAGCTTGAGCTTTCCTGAGGGACAACTTAACTAAATTTTGGGGTATAAAATGGGGGGGCTTTTTCAATTTTGATTTCATATCCATGGGGTCTCTTGGGGGGATTCAAGTGACTGAACTAAATCCTATTCCCTGTGTGCTAGGATAGAGCAAATAAAAGCAACATCATGTTTCTTCATTCATCCATGTTAAGAATGAAGTAGGGCAAGGATTAGATCCTGGATCCAACACACTGAATGTCTGTTCAGAAGAGTGAGACCCTCTGAGGCACGTATTTTTCTAAGAATCCTTTCCCTCTTCTTCAATATTTCTCCATATTTTCTTTAGTCCTATTGGCACTAAAATAATTAAGCATTTTCAATGAAGTCTTGAGTCTGTTTATTGAGGTTTGTTGATGATTTTTGGGAAGGGGCTGTTGTTTGGTTTTTTTAACTTGCTGTATGCCAGCATGTAGTCAGCATTATGATTACATTCTCTCCTTCTCCTTTTCCATCAGAGTCTACTATTTTTACTATGACCTTTTAACCAGAAAAATCCTGGTTGAGAATATTTAGGAGATTATTTAAGAGAGAGTAGTGGTTAAAATCTTCCATTTTTTCTTTTATATTTTATTCTTAAATGGTTCTTCCCAATCCTGTTTCACTATTTCTTGCCTGGGAAACGTGTGTTTTTCATTGACAAAGTAGAAAAACCTTATACTATGGTCATTTCTACCTAAAAAGCTAAGCTAAGGGAAGCCTACTACCAAGCTCTGATGAGTAAATGACTTTATATGCTGCAAAATGTTTGCTCGCAATACTGACAGACACCAAGGATATTTCTGCTCATGACAGCCCTGCACCTCAAACTTAACCCATCTGAATTCTCTCAGATGATCTCTTTCTTTACATTTCACAGTCACAAGTTTGTGGTTTTCCCCTTACCCGTTCAGGAGGTCAAAAGTAGGCAGCATTGTGTCCCCTTCCCATTTTTTGCTTAAGCCCCTACCTGTAAGCAGACCAGGTTTGATTATTCTGAGGTGTCTATATGTCTAAAGGAGGTGGGAGAGACAGAGGTCCATTGTCTTGCTGATCAGACTTACATCCTTGAAACACCCTGAAGACAAGAAGCAACAAGTCTACATATACACCAAAAAAAAACCAACCCACAACGCAAAACAAACCAAACAAACCAAACCAAACAACAAAAAAAAAAGCAAACATAAAATAAACCTTCTTGGAACACCCATTGGCCTCCTCAAGAAAACTCTTTAGAGTTGTTTCTGCTTGAAAATCTGAAATAATTGGCAGGAACTGTCATAAATGTGGTATGTCTGACTCATGATGCTTTCTCTTTGGTCTGTTTCAGCCAACTTTAGTCAACCTGAGATAGCACAACTGCACACTGGGGAACTAAAGCCCAGTGGATACTTGAATCTTTCCTGTTCTTCCACTGGAGGTTATCCAGAGCCCAAGGAGATGACTTGGCTAATGTCATATGAAAACACAACACACAGGCATATGCCTCACATGGACATCTCACAGGATGCTGTAACAAAGCTGTACAATGTTACTAGCAAGCTGAATACCCCAGTTCCTACAAACAGCCTCATTAATATTAGCTGCCTGCTTCAGCTCAGAGAGCAGCTGGGAATCCTTGTCTCAGCGCCACTACACATAGGTGAGTCTCCATTTGCCTATTCCAATTTTTGCATGGGTGGGAGCAGCGCATACAGCAGTAGAGCTGATCACAGATAGCAGCATAGTCAGGGCAGGGAACAAACCCCAACTCGTAGTAGCAATTTGTTACAAGGGTTGTATGTTCTCCATCTGTTTGCCAATGAACTCCCTATCTTTTCCACATGGGAAATCTTACTACAGCAAGGAGAGGGCACAGAGGAGGAAGGCTGCTGTTACACAATCCAGAACACATCATTCGTATCCATCCCTTCCCTAAAAGGTGCTGCAGTAGCAACAAAGCAACTTGGATGTCTGGATTAGGCAGCAACTGGTCTCCAGGGGTAAGAGCTGTTGACAGAGGTTGACACTTCACAGACTCAGAGAACTGTTGAGGTTGGAAGAGGCATCTGGAAATGGTCTAGTTCAACCACTCTGCTCAAAGTAGGGTCAACAGTTAGCACAGGGCCTTATCCAGTTGAATTTTAAATACCTCCCAGGATAAAGACTCCACAACCTCTCTCAGCAAGTGTTCCAGATTTTGACTACCCTGAGAGTAAAAAAGGGGTTTTTTCTTCTGGTTTAAAGTGCTTGAGCTGCTATTCTTAATCATTGCTTAGAGAAAGGCAGAAGGCAAAACAGAAGAGCCCCTTAGACCATATTTGGTTCACAAACTGCCAAATAGACTGTGCTGAGTTTAAATGTAAAGGCCATGAAACTTGGACTAGTATTAGAAGCATTCCTGTTGGTTTTCATAACATTTGGCAGAATGAAGTGCACATTCCAAAATGACTGTTCGGGGATTTTTCTTCTCTGAGATTGTGTCTTTTTTTGAGATACCTCTTGCATGAAGAAGCTGGGGACCTGAGTTTCAATATGACTTTGCTGTTGGATTATCTCAGGTTTCCACATGACTGATCCTTTCTTTAAATTAAAGCAGTATTTTATTTATTTTCTGGAACAGGAAGACATCTTTTGGCATATTTTCGTTTGTAAGTTATGGCACAAGCACATCAAAATAAAGACAATTCCCACTTTGTCATAAGTTTGTTTGGCTTGCACATGTCTCTTTCAGACAATGCTGAAAATGCTTCAACTGACAGGAACGATGAGCAACGGTGGGGGAATGGTAGCACTGCAGGAAAGCCTACTGGTGTAGTACAGACATGCAGATGTAAAAGAACCTTGCCACTTTTTCTGGAAAATTTCTACAGTGCAGTTTTCTTAATATAAATTTAGCTGAAGGGTTAAGTTATCAATGGCAAACTGCCTCTAATGTCTTTAAATTTTAGGACTTTTAAATAATACTAAAATACAACCCAGAAGTCTTCTAAGGTTTGTTTAGCTCTACACATTCCTCGTGAATGTTGACATGGCTATATTAGCTATATTAGTTATAATGCTGTATCCTCCTCTTCCCTATTCAATTCTTTCCTCCTCCCTGGCTTTGTGAAAATAGTCACCTGATAAGCAGAGATGGTAAGAAACCAAAAACTCCACATAAATATAAGTTGTTTTTGGCAATAACTGAACCTCTATCAGCTGCTAACCTTACCAACCAAAACCTCAAAAACACAAAAACCAGAAACAGAGGGAAAGTCCTTTGCATTCCCTGCTACTTTCACATCCCCTCCAGCATTTCATTAGGCTTTGACTATCATTTGCAACAGATACCAAGTAGTAACATATCCAAGGTCCTTTGAACTTGTGCAGTAGCATTAGCTCAGTGGCTGCCTCATAGGCTCTTCTATTAATTAAGTTGTTGATCCCTCACATGTTACCCAAACATCAGAAAGAGTGCTTTGCCTTACTGTTGCTGAAGTGATGATTAAGACCTGGTAGTTTCTCTAGGTTTTGGAAATGGAAATAAAACAATATGTATAGTGATTTATTGACACTATTAAAGCACTGTAAAAGCAAAGCATGCTGAGGTCTTTTAGCTAAACTCCTAATTCACTTTACTTTGGAATAAAGTGCTTAAGCTAACTGTCACCAAATTAAATCTTTCCTGTGTGTATCTTCTCTGTTTTCTTATTCAGAGATACAGGAGAAAGAAGTGGAACAAGTAAATATAAATTTCTCTGGCCTGCTTATAGCTGTGGTTGTACTGATGATACTTCTTCTGGGTTTTGTGATATTGAAGAACAGAAATATGATGTCTACCAACCAGAGTAAGTCATTACTTGTCATTCTGCTCTGCCATCCCTCTAATCATAGGTTTTACCCTTTGTAATCATCCCTATACCTACTTTCCAGGTGAAGAGAGAAAGTTAGGTTTCATGTTGGACTTAAGCTAAACTTCCTAGGACAATTTAATTCCTGTAGGACAATTTAATTCCTACAACAACTTAGTCCATCCTGCAGCAAGTCAAAACATCTTTCTTCTGTCCTGTCCTGTGATCTATTTCTCCCTCTTGTTTGTGCTTCGTGAGACTGCCATGGCACCAGCTTACCACCTTTTCCTGTAGTTTCAACCTTTTTATTACTGGATTTTGAATAGATTTGGCTCCTAAAATCATTGAACTGTATAAATCTTTCTTGTCCATCACTACGTATAAGAAAGGTTGAACTGGGGAAGGGATGAGATGAACTTACATGAAGTGCAAGGATCTCCATCGTCACAGAACTGAATGATCACCACAAGCTGCTCACACACTGGACTGGAAGAATCACCTTGTACTAGGAACAGTATTTGATCTTTGCATTGCATTTCTCTATTTTCTTCCAAGACTAGTTCTCTAAAGTCCAGAGTTTGTTTGGCACTGAAAGGATCCTCATGCTGACATCAGAGTCTATTCTTCCTTGTAGCAAAAGGGAAATGCATTCCTCAGTCAGTCCTGTTTCCTATACAGCCAAGGGTCCTGAGCCCCACCTCATTCTTTTTTTTCCAAATTCTAAGATAACTAGACATTTCCTATCAACTCTTTTTCAGCTCCTATTTATCACATTTCTGTAAATCACATATTCATCTATTTTAGGGGTCAATCTAGCAGTCTAGAAGCTATCCAGCTTGAAACTGAGGCCATCAGCCAGACTACTGACAGAGAACTGCCTCTGCACATAGCAAGACCCGAGGTCCTATGTTTTTAGAGGCTCTGCCAGAACAAGAATCCTCCACAGATGCCCTACAGAACAACATGCAACACTTTCATCTGATGGCTGAAACCTACTGCCCAGTGCTTTCTGGTTTTATTTTTGCTCCAGGATGGTAGTAAATATGATGCTCTGCCTCTCTGCATAACTACATTTTTGATGTATCTTTTATTGTGCACTTTAAAAATGTAAAATCCTGACAGTCAATGAGGAAAACAGAGCTGCATGGGTTATGGAATGTCTCAGAAATAGAGTTAGGCCGCAATCTGTGAAGCATAATCATTGCTGAAAACAAGCAGTCACAGAATCACAGAATGGCTTGGATTGGAAGGGACCTTAAAGATCACCTAGTTCCACCCCCCCTGCCTAATCATGAGGCACAAATGCTTTTGGCAGAGCCAGTATGGCTCTGCACCATAACTTTCTTGTAAAGCTTCATGCCAGAAAGAGGAACTTCAGGGCACTTCCCCACCTTCTGAGAAAAGTCGTGCAATTCCTAGCAGGCATTTAAAATGAGAAATAATTTGAAGGAAATACCTGCTTTGAACATAATTTCTGATTATCTTAATTTTTTTTAATATCACCCAAGTTTAATATGCCTGGACAGTTAGTACCTCCACACTTTGCTCTTCTGTATTATGACTGAATGCTGTAGTAGTTGTTCAGGTGGATGCAGGGATAGAAAATGGAAGCATGAGCTATCATTCATACATGAGTATATCTAAACATACAAAATTAAGCTGAGCAGATAATGAAAAAATATTACATGAGTAGGTCATGTTCCAATTTGGTTGACTATGTTAATTTGGCTTCAAATTTGAAGATAGAGTAATCCATACACTGTGGTATGCTCAGCCATAGGAGGTAGTTTTACCTTTCAGAGAAGATTCTTTTTCACTCAAAATGTGCCAGCTCTCCAATCTTGAATGACCTCTGCACCCTATATTCTTCAACAGCACTGACATCTTCTAGGAGCAAGAACACAGCAGAACTGAGACAAAATTCTTCTGAGGTCTTGATTGTGTTTGTAGGTCTGGCATTTTCAGAAAGAGCAGGAACATCATATTCTCAAGACAAATTTCATCTCAGAGTTGCAGTTTGGGGACATAAATTCTCTGCAGTTTCTCCTGCATGCAAATATTCTTTTCTGTTAAATGATATTGTGAGTTGCTAGATTCCACCTCAGTTTTTACTCTTTTCTCGAGTGTGTGAGAGAAATGCGTGTTCTTCTGAGTTAGCTAAACTATTCGGGAGTCAGTTTATTAAGCTATTACACTAACATTCCAAATATTTACATTCAGATTCATATCATTCAAATGTTATTAAAAGTTTAAGGGTTTTTTTTATGTAAAAGTTTGTACTTGCTGGCAAACTTATTTAATGATTTATTAAAACATACGTCGTTTTCTGTGTTTCTGTTTTTATTCTCCTGCCATTAAAGCTGTATATTGGGGAATACTGACATTTGGTGTTCTCGAGGAGAAAACATTTCCAGAATTACTTCTTGGAAACAAGTGAATAAAATAAGTATTGATACAATGACCAAGAATGGCACAATGGGAGGTTTTCATATGTTCACCTGTAGATCCACCTCTATGTGCACAGATCTGTGTATTTTGATTTATTGACCTATACACCTCAAAGATTAGATACAAAATTGCAGTCTGAAAATTTTGGATTCTATGTTGGAGGTTGTCAAATACATCTCCAGTGGGTCACATGATCTTCTCTAACTCTTGATGCCATTTGGTCCCTTAATTAGTGCATGCGTTAAACAGTCACGTATACTAAATCAGATAGACGCTCACCAGACTTGTGTTGTCTCTCCTGCTTTTTTTGACACATGCTGTTATTCAGTTAATTTTTTTTTCAACGTTTTCCTTTCCCGCTCAAGCCATCCACCTCAAATGCTCACTAACACTGAGCTTGTCAGAACAATAGTCAAGCCCTACTTTGCTCCTACCCAAACAACGAGCCCAGTGGGTCTTTTATCTCCCATATGACTAGATTCACACATGTACACATATGCTATTGTACTCACAGTCTTGGAATTCTGCTACTGGTCCCTGAATCCTGATATGCTGGTTGTCTGGTCAGCTTTATGCACTGAGGGAAAAAACATCACCAACCTTTCATGTTTTTCTATAAGAGAAAAACAATAATCAGTTCCTCCACAACGGATAAGGGATCTGGAATTCCATGTTAGAACTCAAGAGTCCTATAGCACATTCACTTAGCAGAAAAAAATAATTCTGAGCACTTGGAAATTCAACAGTTTTTGCAAAAATGCCTTAGTACTTCTGAGGGAGCTTTTCACCCTGACAGTATTTGCTGTCACTATCTGTAGCTGCGGGAGCCCCTGGTGGTCTAGTGGTTAAGGACATGGCTCTGTTACCCCCGAGGCCCAGGTTTGATTCCTGGTCAGGGACCTCCCCAGGCAGATGAAGCTCGTTAGCCCTTAAGGCAATCCATCTAAGAGAAGGTCACTCTGAAAACAAACCTACGTCCTGAGGACCTCGCTG
>JAWWES010000001.1:26075363-26104259 GCA_035583135.1 Lophotriccus pileatus
AGGCTCGAAGGCCTTATCTGCATATGCGGGTAAGGACCTTCCCCGGCTCTTCGTTCACGAAGACGGGCCATTTACTTTACTTTTTATCTGTAGCTGCAACTAGTGGAAAAAGTGACATGGTGAGTTAGGTTTATCCTTTGACAGTTCCCTTCCATCCTTAATTTGTTCCTAATTGGTGAAGTTGTTTGTTTTCCTCCTTGCCATCCATCTACTTTAGGCTGCCAACCTTCTTCTATTACCTCCTTTATTTCTCTACCTCCTCTTATTCGTGCTCTTAAAATCAACTCTAATTCCCTCCTGCAGTTAAAGACATTTAAGGGGAAAACAGCAGATGGGCTTCAGGGAAAAATCTTAGTTTGTCTCTTTCTATTCAAATGCATTAATCCTCTGCACTAGCAGGTGTAATGAGCACAGTAGCAAGACACAGGAAAAGCATGGATGATGTGCTGGCATTTTTGTCCTCTATGCAGATACATTCAGATTTCCAGGCTCTCTCCTCACACACTTCTCTTTTTAGTTTGGCAGCTTACTTTCAGTCATTCAGTGACTCTATAAACGTGGCAAGCAAATGAATAAGCATACACCCGTGTGTACCACAGCATGTAACAGCTTCACTAAAAAACACCATTCCTTTATTTTCGGGTGGAACATTATGAATTGCAGAAAATACAAACAAAGAAATGGCAAAGGTGTGTTAAACTAGTATCCGATGCCCTAAAGTAAAATCCTGTCAAAAGACTTAGAGTTGTGATAGATTGCTTCAGAGTCACTGATTAACCAGCAATGAATCACCAAATAACTGAGACTGGAATGGACCTAGGCAGATTGTCCAACTCAACCCTCCTGCTCAAGGAGGGTCACCTGGAGCAAATTGCCCAGGTCTGTGCCCAGACAGCTTCTGAATATCTTCAAGGAGGGAGACTCCACAACATATCTGGGCAACTTGGTGCAGAGCTCAGTCACCCTTCACAGTAAAAAAGGGTTTTGTGGTGTTCAGAGGGAAACTCCTGGGTTTCAGTTTGTGCTTATTGCCTTTGGGCCTGTTACTGGGCACCACAGAGAGCCTGGCTCGGTCTCTTTTGCACCCTCCCTTCAGGCACTTACATACTCTAATGAGATCTCTCCAAGGCTTCTCTTCTCCAGGCTGAACAGTCCCAGGGTACTCAAGCTTTGTTCAGACAAGAGATGCTCCAGTCCTTCAATCATCTTTGTGGTCCTTCACTGAGCTCTCTCCAATATGTCCATGTCTCTTGCCTATTGGGAAGCCCCAAACTAGGCACAGAACTTCAGGTGGTGCCTCACCAGTGGTCACCTCCCTCAGCCTGCTGGCAACGCTCTCCCTGGTGCAGCCCAGATACTGTTGGCTGCCTTTGCCACGAGGGCGCACTGCTGCCTCATCTTCAACTCGTCCACTAGGCCACTCCTGTCCTTTTCTGCAGAGCTGTTTTCCAGATGGTTTACCCCAGTCTGTACCTATGAATGGCATTATTAATCCTAAGGTGCAGGACTTTGAATTTCCTTTTTTTTTTTGAGGTCCCTCCCTGCCCATTTCTCCAGCCTCTTGAGATCCCTCTGGATGGCCATATGACTGTCTGGTGTGCCACTCCTCCAGAGTTGCTGGAGTGTACACTTCAAAGTTGCTGAGTGTACACTTGCTCCCAGCATCCAGGTCACTGGTGAAGAGGAAAATCAGTTCATTTTACTGTAAATTCCTTAATGTCACCAGTGCCACTGCTAGGGCTAACAAAGGATGGAACAGTGGAGTGTTGCATTTCCAGAATATTCCACAGTCACTTCTGAGAGGATTGTCATTAATGAAACATTTCATGGCAAATGTCCCTTAGTGGATTTTTTACCCTTTCACGTGAATTCTTTGCTACTGGAGGTTGCATTTAACCACAGAAATATGGTAACTCTATTAAAGAAATCTAGTTCTTGTGTGTATTACCTCTATGTTTTGGTTTCAAATTATTTTTCTTCATCCTTTCCAAACTCAGAAGGCAACAAGAAAAAAATATATTAAGTACTTCTCTACACTGGAATGCTGGGCTGTCATAATTCATAACAGATTTGTCTTTGGTTTTCCATCTTTTGCAATAGGAGGGCCATAATGCTGGGACAGGTAAGGATTTAAGCAAGAGATGTTTTCTGATCTCAGGATTGACTACCAGAAGGTTATCAACAGAGAAGCTACAATTAGACAAGAAAGTTGGTGAAAGTTGAGAAAGACTTGGAAATAGATGAGGTGTGAGAAGGTGTAAGGAGAAGAGTGATACGCAGGGCTGCCTTGCAACAGGAAGTGCACATGCATCAAGTGCAGAACTGCTTCACAGACTCCAGGAAGGCTGGGAAGGGCTACTCTGCAGACAGCAGACATGCCACTAGCAAGGAGAGGTTCTGCACAGAAGTCCAGAAACCCAGAATACTCTTACAGATGTTGACCGTGTCATACCTCCTCACATACTTCTGATATTTATGGCAGATATGCAAGATCAAATTTTCCTGCACTTCCTGGTTTCTTGATACTGAGACATGCATATTTTTTGTCCATCACTTTTGTTAATACAATTCTAAAACAAAGAAACTAGTGAAAATCATAAAAATTATCCCTCTCCACCCTCTTCTAATAAGCAGTGCTTATTTCAGAAGAACATAGACCTAGGAAAAAACAGAAAGATGAGTTGAGAATAGTTCAGACTGCACTTACATACCTACATGCACAGCTGATGCACTGTGTATATTGCTGTGTATATTCTTCTGAAACTTGCTTTTGATTTAACTTGTACAGGTGTGAAAATGAGACTACTACACAGAAGCAAAGGAGAGATCCTTCTTCTTTACCTTGCACTGTTAAATGCACTACGGTATCCAGAACCATGTCATATCTCAAAAAGATGTTAAAATATTAGAATTAGAAAAGAAGTGATAAAAAGTGACTAGGGCTCTAGAAAGCATGTTTGCAACATGAACGTGAAGTTTGTGGAGTTCAACCTATACAGACAATGAAGAAGATGGAGAAAGGACCTGATGAATCTGTCTAACATTCCAACACTTGAATTGATTGGAGATCATTCCTTCTGAGTGACTCATACTGGGGAACCCAGAACTGGACACGGTAGTAGAGGTGTGGCCTCATCGGTGCTGAGTAGGGGGGAAGAATCACGTCCCCTGACCTGATGGCAACACTCCTCCTGATGCAGTCCAGGATACCCTTAGCATTCTTTGTCACTTAACGTTCAGCACAGTGTCCACCAGGACCCTCAGGTCTATTTCTGCAAAGCTGCTTTCTGGCTTGTCACCTCCCAGCATGTGCTGATGCATGGAAAGGAGATAGAGAAGCTGAATTAAAAGAGTCAGAGTAATCAGGTTTCTTGAATGTATATGAAAGATCCAGTATATACATACACATATGCATACATGTTTGTACAGTGGAATAGAAAGGGACTGATTTAACAAAATATTAGAGGGAAAACAAATTATGACACCTAGCAAGAGACTCTATATGGAAAGAAAAGCCAAGATAAACCCAAGGAGAGAAGATGCTCAGTATCATATTCCTTTATCACTAGATAGCTTCTTAAAAGAATTATCAGTGGCCATGGCTTCTATTACTCAAGTTGCCAATGGCAACAGAGCATATTGTGAACGAGGTAGAAATCAAGCTTTTCCTAATACATCAAGCACCCAGATGCAGAGGACTTTAAAACTCTGAGATCCTCTTTCTTCAGAGATTTTTGTTTCTATGCGTGGGATACTATGCAAGATCCACTGTCCAACCACTGTTTGGAGAGTATCACAGCTGAGGTTTGGTCAGATTGGATGGGCTGAAACTGGCAGAATTGTGCTGATGGATAACAACAGATCATCTGGCCAGTCACCTTTGTCCAGCTGTATTAGAAAAGATAATTTAAAAAACCCTCCATAACAACTAATTCCGTCTTCAGCTTTAGTTAAATTACAGTTAGAGTGTATACTTAAAAGACAGAGCTATTTCTTAACATCTTTAAAATCATGGGTAAGCAGACTAGAAATGTGCAAGAGTGAAAGCTGTTTAGCAGACCTAAGCCTTTACAGAAATTCAATTAGACTATTAGGAATTTTCTTAATTAGGTCAGTGGTTAGGTCCTTCAATATTATGTTTGCACCCAGAGCATAAAATGCATAAAAACAACTCAGTAGAGGAACAGAGTAGGTTTTATGAAGCAAAATACCAAAATGCTCCATCAGCATAACACACAGAAACATCAAACCCTAGCTTCCCCTAAAGTAATGCAAAGCAGGCGTTTGATCCCAGAACACAGAGTTAGGAGCCATGGTACATACTTATCTTCTCATATCAGTCTTACTACTCCTAAGCTTCCTCTCATGAGCAAAAATTGCACAGAAGTCTGGGTTCAAGGGAATCACGTCCCAGACGCTCATCCGCGGGGTAATTTTGGGGTGCTGACTGCAGCTGGCCGCTCTAAACCCCAACACAAACAGCTGCAGTGGCCGACACCACTGAAAGAAAATGTAGCTATGTGTTATAATGACGGTCCTCAGTCAGACCACTGGGCTTGGCTGGTTATTTCCTCTTTCTTCTCCTTTGCCCTCCTGGAACGCTTGACCAGCAGCGCCCACAGACCCCGAGCAGCCCGGGCCGCCTGCCCCCATCCCCTCAGGCCCCCGAGGCAGGGGAGCAGCCCCGGGCAGTCACCGCTGAGGGACGCCTGTGCGCTCCGCTTGTACGGGCACTCCGGCACCCTTAGGATTCCACATCAGTTGTATTTGAATTCCGCGTCAATTTCGCCCCGTAAAGCCGGGAGCGGCGGCGGCGGCAGGGCCGGCTGAGGCGCGGGGTCCCCCTGGCGGCTCCCGCGGCCGCTCCCGGGGCCCGGCCGGCTGCCCCGGCACAGGGGCTCTGCGGGGCTGCTGTCAGGGGGTGCCTGCAGAGCAGCGGGGTCACAGCGTCAAGGGCTGCAAGCGGCGCAGGAGGGCTCCGGTCCCCTCTCCGGCCCCAAACGGGGTCGGCGCTGAGACCGGACTGAGCTGCTCAGGGCCATGTCCTGCCAGGTCCTGTAAACATAATCACAAAAGCACAGGATCAGTTAGGTTGGAAAAGACCTCCGAGATCACAGAGTCTAACCAAACACCACCTTGTCACAACTAGACAATGGTACTGAGTGTCACATCCAGTCTTTCCTCAAACGAACAGTGTTCCACCACCTCCCTGGGCAGCCCATGCCAGTGTTTAATCACCTTTTAGAAGAAAGGGTGTCCCACCTAAACCTCCTGATGTCCCACCTAAACCTCCCCTGGCACAGCTTAAGACAGGCTCTCATCCTGTCTCTCATTGCCTGGGAGAAGAAACTGGCCCCCACCTGGCTACAACCTCATTCCAGGTCCCCCCTGAGCCTTTTCTCCAGGCTAAACAATCCCAACTCCCTTATCCACTCCTCATGGGAATGAATGTTACTCTCCTGACCCTTCAACAGCTTTGTTACTCTTCTCTGGACTTGAGGATGGAAAAGGCACAGCCTTCCCGGTGTTACTTAGTTGCTCTGCCTCTTGACTGTCCTCCCAGAGAAAAAGTTTTACCTCATGCCCAGCCTGAGCTGCTCTTCTTTCAGTCTCTGGCTGCCATCTCTGATCCTCCCACCATGCACGACTGCAAACAGCCTGGCTCCATCATCTCAATAACCTCCTTGTGGGTGTTGGAAAGATGCAATTTGGTATCTCTTCTCCAGGCCAAATAGAGGGATCTCCCTTGGCACCTTCTCACAATGTGAGTGCTCTAGGCCCATCACACCTGGATGGTCTCACACCAAACTTGTCCAAATTTATCAGTGTCTTCCTTGTGCAGGGGAACCCAGCACTAGACATGGTATTCTAGAGGTGGTCTAAGCAGTGCTGAGTAAAACCTGGTAGTGCCATTCCCCTCTATCTACTGGCAGTGCTGCTGTCAGTGCAGCCCCAGATAGCATCAGCCCTGTTTGCTGCCAGGGCACTATTCTGTCATGAGCTACATGGACAGAAGTCATCTCACCAGCATCTTCCTCTTTACACCTTTTCCCCAGCAGCAGCTAGAACTTTTGGAGATGAGATATTGAGAACCTATGCTGATTGTTTTACTCTGCTATCTTTAATGTCACATTGTAGTTTGCTTGTCATTTCTCCCCCTCTTTTCAGGCCTCACTCACGATCAATGCCACAAGCCTAGCCCACTCTCAACAAATTCTTTGCAATTTGTTCCACTCACTACTCGGGAACTTTTAATGTAAAACTAGAAGGTACTCAGAAAACACAGGAAAAAAAGGAGAATTATTCATGTGAACAGAATTCTAAGGCCGTTTGGGCAAAAAAAGAAGACACGGGACAACAAGACAGGTTTAGAGAAGAGGGAAAATGAATTATAAGGTATGTTTGAAGGTGTAGAGTTCCTCAGAAAACTGAATGCAAGAGGGAGAATTGAATTCATCCAGAAAATTGAGAATATGGATGATAACACATCAGAAGCAGGGACAGAGAGTCTCTAAGGGGAGAAGTTCCTATTTTACAAACCATGCAAGTGAAAATCGCAGTTGATAGAAAGCAGTTTTCCTCTTGGAAAAATTGTTAAGAATTTAAAGCATACTCTTACTCTTAAATGGGAAATTTGGAAAAAAAAAATGGATTTGTAAAACCTGGAAAAAATCTAGTCCAAGCTTTTAATTTCAGTAGCGTCAGTACTATACAACCCAAACAAAATTAGGAGAAAAATGAGAACATATAAAATACCAAAATAATCCTTTTTCAGTTTTAGTTATTTACCACTCTCAACTACTTAGTGTAGTACTAAACCTTTCAGTTTACACTGGCACTCCATACTTCTGAGACATGAAAATCCATTCTTTTACATCCCTCTAACAATTCCCAAGCATTTAAGTAAGTTGAATAAGCACCTGTAGGGGGAAGCTCCAGTGTCACTATTATTACACACCTGTAATGACTCTCCCTGTGCAATGTGGTACTGACAAAAGTATTGACTGGGTAGGGGTGACATTTTGCAAAGCATTCTTTTGCCACATTCCCTGGTGAGCTCGACATCTTAAGGAAAGATGGTGTTATCATGTCCTTACATGGTAACACAATATTACACTGCACATACAAAGAAGATGAAGGAAGAAATCTTGTGATTGTGGACTTTTAGCAGCCAATTTTTGCTTTCCCTGGGCATTTTAGGAGGTAAACTGAAGAGCACATGAGACTTGAAGTCTTGGAGAGATGACCATAATTATTTATTGGATTTACACAAAAAGGCTACTAATCTATTACCAATCTTCTCTAAGATACTTTGTGTACATTCCTACTATGGCTATACAAGCAGTATTAACTGAAGTTCTTACCTTGACAAGATTTGAAAAGTACTTTAAAACCCCATTCCTTTTTCTTCTCTTTCTCCCTCTCACATGTGCAGGAAAGGGAAAAAAAAATATGAAATGTCACACTCTTCTAGTCATGGCAGCAGCTCTGCATGTTCCAAGAAAACTCTAGAAGAAAGCCATGATTGTCAGTTGGGCCGCTGTAGATGATACCTTGATTGTACTAGGAGCATCTTTTTTTCTACCTTTCACTTTAAATGTCTGAATAATTTGAAGTAAAATAACAATCTCTGTGCTGATGTTGCCAGCTCTTAGGCCTCTTTGCCTCAGAAATAAAAGTCATTGGACCCTCCATGAACTTATCTAAAACTTACCTAAAAGTCAATTTGTACAAGAAGCTTCATAAATATATACAGGAAAAGCATGCAAAGAAGTACTTTCCCTGATTCAAGTGCACTGCTTAAATAACCTCTAATAAGTATGTTAGCAAATACAGTATATTGGACAGAAGGCAATGGGTCTTTGCCTTCCTAGATCTTCCAGGTGATGTCAAATGCTGTATATGTGAAAAGATGAAGACAGCAGGTGACCACAGGCTTCTGAGCATTAATTAAGTCAATCTAGATCTTGGTGCATTTAGGACCTTCAGAGTAACTCAGTGTGAGAAAATCAGAAAAACCCCAATCATTCTTTAGTGTATTATGGCAGTACCACCACTCAGTGTTCAGTGGGAAGATGCACTGTTTTTATATCAAGCAAGTAGCCCCACATAGCTGGTGCAAATGCAGTTTCAGAAAGGAGTGAGCTAAGTTTTACGTATAGTAGAGAATGCAAATTGTTCTGACCTATTTGCTCAGTGGTCTTCTCCCAGTGATTAACAAAAATACTTGTTACTGAAGAGGAACGGACATACTCTGTTCTTCAGTCTGGGAGCTGGAAGCAGCTGATGTGATTAAGCAGCTGAGTGATAAAGCCACTCTTAACTGATATGAAGAAAATCTGTGAGAAGAGGCAAAATTCTACACCTTTGTACCAGAAGAAATAACAGACCTTCAAACCAATCCTGCATGAACCATGCTGGCTGAGAACTAGTAGAAACATCACAACTTTATCCCTCATCTTTCTGATAAATAGCACAGACCAGTATAAGGAGGAGAACTTACCTGTGTACATTCGCATATTTGTAAAGGTTGGTGTTTTGTGCTTCATTACATGGGAAATAGTAAAGACTTGTTTGCTTGAAGCTCCAGTGTGTTCAGCAACTTCTACTGTAGAATGTTATGTACATCTGATTTTCAGCAAAAGGAGCCCAGCTGAGTCATCCAGCCTAATGTAAAATTTAAAAAGGGGGAATTTTTTATTATTAAACTAAGTTTCTTAATTCATAGACCAGAAGAATCCACCACCTTTAAGTCAGAGAAAAAAGAATTGCAAGATCCTTTACAAAGTCGCTGATGAGAATAAAAACCAAGTTCACTGGTGTTTTGTACCTCTGCTACAGTAACAAATCCAAAGAATGAGCTCAGTAGAGTCTCAGACACAAGAAAATGCACTTGAGAGATTGTTACTCTCAGTGAGGGAGCCATGTGAAGGCCTGTCTAATTCTATATGTGTCTCATTCATTCTATGTAGGACCAGCTCAGTACTAAAATATCTGACAAGGACCATACCAATTGTTTAACATTTCCTACAGAGAAATGGTTCAAATGAAATTAGAAGGATGTCTGACCAGTTGAAAATTCCAAGGAGCTTATTTCCTGCATTTGGAAATAGATAGGAACAAAATAAGATTACTGTTTCTATTAGTTACAATCTGATTTATAATCTGTTGTAAATGAAACAGTTCGGCAATAGCAAAAGCCTGGAATTGAAACAATGGAGTTAAACAGTTCCAAAGAGAAAACACTAATTTTGAAACACTGAGAAAACAATAACTTTGAGAGAAGGCATCTCTGAAGGTCCTGGTATCTTTGTAGCACTGAAGTTTATGTCAGGGCAGATACAGAAATTGGCATTGGAGTTATCTAGACATTTAGGTGATTTATTTGTCAGCATCACTGTAATATACAAGCATTTCCCAAGGGAAGTAGACAAGTACTGTCATGCTGCAACAGCAATGGGACAACTAAAGCACAGAGTTAAGCAATCTAGCTGAAGTCATCATATAGAAAGGATTTGAAAGAGCAAGGTACGATATCTGATCTCCTGAGAGTCACTCCACTGTCTGATCCACAAGGCCATTATTCCTTGATGAGCCAACTGCTCAACAACTGATCTCAGTCACTGCAGACCACTTTTTCAATAGGAAATCCACATTCTGGGCTTTGCTTGAACTAGGCTAAAAAAAGATGTAGATGTTTCTGAATGGCAATTGGATAATAAACATGTTTAGAGTCTGGGCAGACTTTGATCTGCAAGGTGGAAAAGAGCACAGTGAAGGAAGTAAGTCAAGTTGCTTAAAAGTTGCAGTTTGACAAACATGGATTAAAGGAAGTATTGGTTTATTGGTTTGATTACTCTATATCCTCAGTGAAATATGCTTTTGCACTATCTAAAGCAAATATCCCTGCTTGCCATTCATCCAAGTGAAGACACTTAATCTTTTATTAATAACTGCATTTATTAAACCAGCCATTGGCATTTCCATGGCTCCTGGATCCTAAACTATTGTACATGTGCAGTCAGTACACAGCAGTGTTAATAGATTTTCGATAGTAATCTTTTTGTAGTTGCTCACTTCCGAGTCACCTGAGGAAATGCATCTCTTTAGCAATACAGTGCAGATATAGCTGGTGGGAAATGCCAGGAAGCTGTCAGTAGGGACGAGCTTCCTAACCTGGTCAGGAATTTTTGAGCTTTACCATAATGGGAACAATATAGTAACAGACACACAGCCTTGCAAATAGTTTCTTGCCTCATTTGCAACCAGAGAGAACACACTTTCTTGTGTGCATATCCATGTGACTAATTGATGCCTCCAGTAATTCCAGCCTCTGTAAAAAAAAAAAGAAGTCTTCATGTTATCATCCCCTTATCTTACAGGCCTCCAATTTGGGATACCTGCGTCAGCACCTTCTTTTTCCTGTGCTGATCTTGCTGACCTGTGCCTTTTGACAGCTGTTGATAAAATGCTAGTTACCACCAGGTGATGATGTGTTTGTTACTGACAAGCAGTATGTACTCCCAGGCCCCCATGTGAGGAGTTTTGTATCGCTTTTAAACTCAGTGCTTCTTAAAACTGGTCATGGATTTTCTGAAGTAACGTGGTTAACTAGGAAAAGCTAATTCTTTGAAACCAGCCCTGCTAGTGAGATAGGGCAGCTTTTCATCAGATTACTCAAGAAAAGTCTGGCGGAAAAAATATAGGTTTACGATATCTGAATTTAATGTTTTCAGAATTAGCCCTTCTTTTTCAACTGAATATCTTTTGCTTTCTGACATTTATGTTTTAAAATGTTTAAAATGTTCAGAAGATCAAATGTAAAAAGTGGTTTTCAAAATCAGCATAACAATATTTTAAATCTCTCCTATTTTCTTTTCCCACAGAACTTCCATTCACTATGTTTGACAAGCTTTAGGGTCTCTGTGACATTTCAAGAAAAAGAGATACTTCTAAATGAGACCTTCACAGAATCAAAATCTGCTTCAGACTTCTCTATAAACTTTCTCTATTTTTTTCCACATCACCGATGCCTATCAGGATACTGCAAATCAGGCATTCTTGTAAAGTAGTTCTTTCTAGGGCTTTTGCCAATAACTTTGCCTATATTCCAACCATCTGCTTGTGTTTAACGTAGTTCACTTAAAAGCACAGACATTTGGCAACATGATTACATTCCATCATGCCCTTTCCTGTAGATCACTTTGGTACTCTAGGTGTTATTCAGACTCTCTAGATCAAAGAAGCAACCACTTCATATTTCAGTTCCAGGGTCTGAAATACTGAAAGAACAGTCTGATCTATCTGTTCAGTACTGTGCTATTTCTAGTTTCATTCCTGGTTGATGAGGGTAAGTGAAAAGATATGTAAGCATTTAAAAGCATAAATTGAATTTGAACTTAGAGCACTGATGTTTAGTACAAGCGTGGACAAAAACATGAACAAAACATGCCTAGCATATTTTGCCAAGTTCTGTATCCAGAAAATAACTTCTTTTATACTGACAGCGTTAGTACTACTGTGTACGGTGTCCCAGGTGGAAATTTGACACTTAGGGCTCAGGGAGAAACTCAGAGCCTGCAGTAAGGCTGAGATTTCAGCAACAGTGCTACTGCACTGTCTAACTGCATGTGTTTCGGGACCTGCGCTCCTACAAAGGTAGGCAGAGTAGAGGTAGACACACATAAAAATTTTTGCAAACGTCATTCATTCATTAGAACACAGAACTGAGGATTTAGTATCTGATCTTTAAAATAGGCATAATAATATTTCCTTGCCTGGGTAGGCATCAGTCTCCCCTTTGGTAAATCACAATACACCTTTTGCTAGTCTTTTGGCTATAGGAAGGATTAGCCTGTTCACAATCACGCTGCTAAAAATTATTTGGCCCTTTAAAAAATTAAATCCTTGAGATTACAAACACAGGGTCCACAGATAAAGGCACAGTGTCTGCTTTTGCCAGCCCTTAGTTTCTGATTGCGGGACTTGACTTTGCACCTCAACTCTCCACACATTAGTAGTGTCTCTGATTGTTAGATAAGGTAATGGTCCCCAGAGTTACAAAAACGGTTTAGCATCCTTAGACAAAAGGGAAGGCAATGTGGAAGCACAAAGAACTGTTTACATGAGTTAAAAAATAACTTTTAACCTTTGGTCTTGAAGATCTATTTCATGTGTGCACCATATGCTCAAAGGCCTGACAGCTTCAGCTTCACCTTTTTTCTGTGGATGCACTCTTTGACTTCACAACCCTTATGCTTTTAGCTTGATGGCATCCAAAATGTTTCTTAGCAGTCATATCCTGCCAGCAACACACATTCTTTGCTGCTTGGGATCTGGGAAATTTGCTGCATTCCTCTCTTTTCCACACTGCTCTTTAGAGAAGTTAACCTCTGAAGAAACCCAAGCAAACAAACAGAAATCCCACAAGCATAAGGGATTTGCAGCATGTTGGAAATGTATAGGGGTGGAAAAACAACTCTGTAGTTGTCAGCTGAACCTGATCCAAACAATCTGATCAAAGGTGATAACTCGACTTTGTTTTGTGCAAAAAGACCTTTGTTTATACATCGGGTGCACAACAAGGGGAAACAACTAGAAACAGTGAAGTAGCTGGCCTGGAATAAGAAATGTAATGGCTAGAAGAGAGGAACAGCAGCCTGCAGGAGAAATTCAATTTTTATAGAGCTTCTGGTGATAAAGGAAATGGTATGGGATGTGTAAGGTTTATATCAAGGCAGGTGTTTTTTAATTGATACCTTGACTCTAATATCTGATTTAGGGAATGTTGTAGGTCTATGAAAGGGGCAGGAATAGAAACAGACATGGCCACATACACCTTACCAATATGATGACCACGTTGAAAGATTTTTTTAAAAAGAGACTACTTGCCAAAGCCGAAGAGTCACAAAGAGAATGTAAGCATAAAGATAGGAAACAAGGCAGCAGCCTCACACTTAAAACTGTGAACTAAGCCACTTGAAATTACAGGACTAGGAGAGGAAAAGGCGTATTCTTGCCCTGCTCTCCTCATATCTGCCTTTCCCGTCTAGCAGTCAACTAGCAATCACATCACTAGCACTGTCTCACTCATGACTTGATCTCATAGCCTAATGCATTCAGGTCTCTTCTCCAACTCTATCCCTCCCCGATCCCAGCCTGCTGAAGCAGGTGAGAGCAGCCATCCTTGGTTGTACTAAAGGTCCACTTCAGAGGGCAGCATCCTGGCTCTGTACACCAGTGGCAAATGCTGAGGGAAAAAGTAAAGGAACAGTCCAAATGCCGTTCAGTTTTCTCCCAGGTTCTAGAGATCCACCAGTTCAAGTCCTCTCTGAAAGACAAAACAGTCCTGGGTAAGACACTGAAATGGCAATTTTTTTTTCTTTTTCCAAACGATCCTTGATTTTTCAGACCCCTACCATAGCATACCTCAGCTGCCTCATTTCCAAGCTGAACACCATATTTAGTGTCTGCCTGTACATAAGCTGTTCCAGTTCACTGATTATCCTTACTCTCTTGTGTGTCTTCAGTTCCAGTATATCCTATTTTCAGTGGGAAAGACCAGAGCTGAGGATAGCATTCAAGACGTGGACATGTCAGGCTTTTAATCTTCACATGGTGTCTCCTAGTCTACTGTATTCAATAAGAAGCTGAAAAGTAAACAACTGGTAGCTGACAGAGAGATTGTTTGCAGAGTTACTCATTCTTTTAACTATCTGAAACTTATCACTGCAATACTGAATATGGATATCAATTCAAGTGAGTTGATTCTTATTTGCAAAGGAGAGGCAATACTTAACCAAGTGTGTCTTTGGAGCAAAGAGCTTTCCAAGAAGCAAAATACTTCCTTAATTGAGACTTCTTGTCATGGAAACTATTAAGACGGATGTAGAAAAAGAGTGTAGTAGTACATATAGCTAAACATGATTACCTCTTCTTCTCTTGCTCTTCAAACATGATGTTATAATGACCAATTTAAAAGCCACCCAGAAAATTCTCATTGCATATAAAAGCCTGATGATTACTCTACCCAAGAAGCGTGTTCTAAGACCTCATAAGGGTGGGAAAGGGTATGACAAAAAGTAGGTGCAATACAATAACAACATTTTAAATTACTTTTTATGCTTTTAAAAGAAAATAGAATGTACTTTCTGAGCTACATTTTAGATATTGTATCATCCCATTAGCAGCTGTGACACAGAACACAGGAGGAGATTAATAATTTCCTTTCTTTAATGATTAGATTTATTCAGTGATGGCTGAATAGTACATGTGACCATTTCACAGAAAAGCAGAGGTGGTTAATGAGAGCTTTATTAAGACTGATGATCAAACAATACTGTAATGAAGGTGTAAATTCAGAGGCTGGGATGTTATAAAGAAAGGAGAAAACATCGTGAACATGTAGTTCAACCTCTTCTGTAAGACTGTTGAATTTGATATTAATGTCCTGACTATTAAAAAAAAAACCAGCTTTGAATTGAAAATATTTTGCATGAGTAATTGTTGGTAATTCTTCTGACAGCTATTTGTCAGCAATATTACCAAATGTACTTGATTTCAAGTCTGAATTTGCTTCAATTGGGATTTCCATAAGTGTCTCTTGCCAGGCTAAGTGTCTGGGTGTAAATGCAGGCAAATGGGTTGTCTCTCTATATTTGAGGAGTTGAGAAATTACCCATTTCTTTCTGCCTAGCTTGAAGCATCAAACAGGTAAGGTTATCTACTTTTTTTCTTTTACTACCAGAAAACTGTCCTTGGCTTTGAAATTGAACTCTATTACCACTTTCCCCACCACAACGTTGGCACTGAATGGCTGTGATAAACTCACACCTTCATCTTCCTTTTCATAAACTAAACAAATCTGTCTCTTTCAAATTTTCACTGAGGCTTTTATTTCCAGATCTTTAGACACTATATGTCCTTTTTCTTGCTCATCTCCAGTTTTAAGGCCATCTGTCTTAAAGCAAGAACACTTGCACTTGATACAACGTTCCATCTGTTGCCACAGCAGCGCAAATCAGAGACAGAAGATTCCCAGTTTATAAATTAACACTTTTCTGTACAGCATTGTTTGGGTGAACCTGATGTTCATCTACATGTCCACTGAGATGTCCAAGTGCTTTCATAGCAGTTGAGGCTTAAGCCACAGTGAATGCACACACAAATGTCAGTGTGTGTGAATTTCTCATTATTTCATTTCTCACTCTACATAATCTGAAGTGAGGAGATTGTTGTGAATGAGTAAAAGTGCAGAGAAAAACTGATGGCGCTTTCTGTGAATCTAAAAAAGTAGGGAGAACTACATTCATCCTGGTTTTTAGATTTTTTTTTCATCCAAATTTTAAGGTCCTGATTAAAGTATTTTGTTTAGGAGCAAAAATTGCCACATGCTGACTCGTTACTTTATAGAGACAGGCAACTTTCATGGGGCTGTTCAGATCTTTTAATGGGGCCTTATATTTTCAGTCATCTTCTTATGTGTTATCCAGTAAGTATCCTAAAGGATCTGTATTACATCACTTCTCATTCCACCAGTTCTTCACTGTGTATTGTTATTAGATCTAACAGGACACAGCAACTAAGTTGTAGAAAGGTAGAGCCTTGTGATTTATATGGAACAGTGCATCAGCATTCAGTCTTTACTAGAGGAAAAACTTTCCCTTAAAAAGATTGTAGGGAAAAATAGCTATTAACCTTCATCATCCTCATGAATAATTAACCACGACAGCAGCTGAACTTAAGATTCATCTCAGTTAATGTTTGTCGAGGTGGATAATACCTGAATTGACTAAAACCAAACACAAAACCCACACCCAGTCCGTCTGTCAAAATCTGCTCACACCTGCAATCACATGAAGCATAATTGACCTTTTAATAAAACACATTTTAAAATTATATTTCATGTGTGAGCTAATTAAGATTCTTCTGTTCTTAGAAGCCTGTTTATTATTCAAAGTGTAAATTCTCTAGGAATGCTACAGTTTTGGGACAGATCATATGTGCAACTCAAAAGTGGAATAGAAATTACAGGAGAAAGGAGCTGGGAGAAGAACCCAAAAAAGCAAGCTTATGTACATATGGCTAGAAATCTGGCTGAAATGTAGCACTTCTGTGACATGCTCTCTTAATAGAAGTGGAGCAGATCAGGAAGAATGGGAGCTAAGGAGCTGTAGGAAACATGACAGAAGATGAAGAGCCTTCTCGAGAGCAAATGAGCACTTACAGTTCAGTTTTCACCTTGAAATTGTGTAATACATACATATAGGAACTCCAAAAGCCCTTCTAAATACAGGAGGGGGAACATTCCTGTGACTTCAAAGTCTTCTGATTTCAATGCATTTCTGAGTTCTGCGTTTGTTTTTAATCCTATGGTATAACTTTTTCTTGGGTTGTCTGTGCTAAAGGGATGTTTGGAAGCCTCTTTTGAGGTCAGATTTTATGGTTTTCCATCCCAGCACTTCACTTGCACTAACCTCAGACTAACACAAAGGGAATGACGTTCGCAAACCTGCAGACTTAACAATCACTATTGGCTCAAACACATGTGCTGCTTTTGTGCTTCAACCTGGAGAAAAAAATACAGGGCAATATGTGCAAGGTTTTTCTGTAACCCACGTGAACCAAACTTTGGAAATATAGAGAAGAAATATAGATGTGACAATAAGGGCAGACAGCAAGAGAACTAATATCAGAAGGAAAAAAAAAAAAAGCGCAACCAAAACAAAACTGACTGAGGAAGGATCAGAGGATACAGGAGGAGCCTGACTGAAAAAAGCAGACAGCCAGAATTTTTCCTTCTGTTCAGTTATTGTGCTAATGCTGGAAAACTTCATCCTCAGTGAACTCTTTTTTCATACTAGCCTCTTTTTCTTATGAGCCAACAGAGATACTGTTCACCACACTG
The DNA here is from genome assembly GCA_035583135.1 of Lophotriccus pileatus. Lineage (NCBI taxonomy): Eukaryota > Metazoa > Chordata > Aves > Passeriformes > Tyrannidae > Lophotriccus > Lophotriccus pileatus. Next base: position 26,092,270 of record JAWWES010000001.1, read on the forward strand.
CCTTTAAATAGTTATTAACAGACTCTGGAGCTGAAATGAGGAAAGCAAGTCCTACCTCTTAGATTATTTTTTGAAGCTGGCAGCTTTCTGGTTCAGATATCCCTACATCCATTTTGACTGGCTCACATCTGGAAAGTTTTCTTTGCAATCATAAAATGTGGACATGAAACTGTTACTTTGTCTATGGCTAGCTCTTGAAGCACAAGATGACTCTGTCATGAGGGAAAACAGCCATCTCACTAAGCTGCCTCAAGTAGGCCAAATGTGACCTATAGATCAAACTAATGCAGGGACTGAATAATGAACAAAGGAACTACAATAGTTATAAATAAATCTTTAACCTAAAATTCCTTGCTGAAAAATTATAGCACAGAACAGGATTTTAAGAAGAGTACTCTTGGCTGCGTTTGATAGAGGGACAATGTTCTCTGTGTGCTTCTGCTTTGATATTCAGCAAATACCTTGGAGATTTTGTTTTGGTTTTTCATGCTCCCCAGGACAGGATATTCCAGGGCTGCTCAACAAATAACTACTCAAATGATATTGCTTAGGCTGCTTGTATCTGCCAGAGTAATCCTGCCCAACTGTGCAGATCCTTTTAAAAAATCTAAGGAGGGAGAAGAAACATTTAAGGATAACCAAATAAGAAATGCCTGAAAAAGGAACACAAGAACAAAGAAGATGAAGAGGGAAAGGAGTAAGGAAAATGTGAGGATAAAGAAGGTGAAAAGGGAAAGGAGTAAAGAAAATGTAAGAATGGACATCACCATCTACTTCCAGATCTGTACACGAGGAGCACAGACCCTCGCCAAGAACGTAGAACATTTCAAAATGAGTTTGGAGGTGATCCTGGAAAATGTACATGCAGAACAATTCTGCAATAGCAGCAGGGGGGATGGACTGGATGTGAACTTACTGGGTCTCTTCCATCTCCAGTTTCTATGAAAACAGTCACCATTCTTTAGCAATATGATAAATATTTAAAAAAATCATAGATACAAACTAAATAAAACATATTAAATAACAAGTTCAGCCAATTTAATCATGACTTTTCAACTTTTTAAACCAAGACAGCAGGGAGGAAGAAGGAATAGGCTCGAGATTTTTAGTCCTCTTTGTTTAAGGCTAATTCACATAGGACACACCTTCATGAGACTTGTTCAATAACATTTGTGGAGCTGGGCTGGAGTTGTTGTTGGATTGTCCTCAGTCCACAGGGTTGCTGGTTTTATCCAATGCACTCTGGGTGCTGTCTCCCTCTAGAAGCTTTTAATTCGGATTTTGCCTTTTTTATGTTTCACTCCTAGCTGGACTAGTAGATTTGGTTTTGGGTAGTGTAATACCAGTCTAACCCTTAAGCATTTAGTTACCAAAAGCTGATTCCATTCTTCATTCCTGCACTGACCAAAACAACATGAACTGCCCTCCAAGAACAAATGTGCTCCTCTGTAAGGGATCCATGTGTTGCAGATACACAAACTTCATGGTCCTCAGTAGGGGGAGAAGAATTTTTGGCTCAGTAAACATAGAACTCATTATTTGAGCACGTGGTGTATCCATAAAGTCTAGCTGCAGAGAGGGGACTTGTGTTCCATGGGACAGCCACTAGACAGTGATATAGCCACATGAACACAGCAAAAGTACGTCAGCTTCACACCCCTCTAATAGCCCAAGTCTCTTTCCAGCATTTCCTTCACAGCCTAACAGTTCAAATTTTCGCTGAATCCCTGTACAAACTCAGCTCGCATGCGCTCCTTCCGAGTACTCATCATTCAATCTCAGCAGAGAGGAAGGCTTTAATAAAGCTTTTTCTCCAGGCTGAAGATATGGAACATTGTAGGGTAGAGGGAGCCAAGGATATACCTTGCCTGTGGTGCTCAGTTCGTACAGTGGAAAGAAGACCTCAGCCTTCTGGGTTGTCAGTCTTCAAACTCTCAGTCTATCTTGTTTGGTTAGCAATGAAAATAGTTTAAGTTGAGGCAGACTTAAATAGTCATTCTCCCTGTCACATACTTCTCTGAACTTATGTACCAGAACAAAACAATGATTTAGGCCTTGTTGGTATAATTCTCTTCAGCATGCCAGGCTTTGGGGAAAAGAGTCAATCACCAGTAACCTGGCTCAAATTTGAACTTCAGCTTCTCAGGCGACTGGCTGAGGGCACTTATGTCCACATTCATGGTATTAGTCATACATCAGCTGCATCCTCAGAAAGCTTTGTCAGAATGAACATCAAAGTTTCCAGTTATCCCATCTGACTTTGCATCTTAACATCTAACCTGTATAGCTTCTTCCATGGCCCTTTCTTCTTCCCCAACTACATGCACACCCTGGATAAGGGACACAGACAAACTAGAAGAGGCTAACTTACAAGAACACCAATCCTGTCCTAGCACCAGTCCATCCTCCTGACCAGGACCAGGTGAATCAAGAGGCTTTCCAAGCCATTTTGCAGAGCAGTCCAACTTGAGAGACTTGACTTGAGAGCTGCAAGAGTTCTGTTTGGGAGGTGACATCTTTGTCCAGATGATGGGAAGAGCTGTCCCTCTGCAAAGTTTCTACAGGAAAACACCTCTGTGGGATTAATCTGTCCCTCACGCCTAGAGGGGACTGCAGTTGGTGAACAAAATGTTTGTATGCGATAAGCAGCCTTCAGTACTCTGCTGTACAAGCTGTCACCTGCCTTGCTCACATCGACACATGATTTCACCATATTTTTGTGAGACTCCGTCACCTCATGACACCTGCACATTTCCTGCCCTGGCTATTCACTAGGAAATTAACTTGGAATAGAGAAAATCATCCACAGAGTCAGTGTAAGGTGGATATGCAATGCCATCCACCAGAGTCATTATTCCTGACCAGGAATCACCAGAGACATAATCAAAAGAATCAGCAGCCAACATAAATTGTCCAATTGTGCCCTAAAATACAGTCCATGAGACCCTACTTGCCTTAATTCTGAGCAATAAGGTGTGTTATATACATAAATCCTCAGTAGGTCCAACTGATTACAGAGGCCACTCCAATCAGTGGTCTCCTCCAGGAGTCCTTCCCAGAAGTTGCCCATCTCTCTTCCAACCTGTTTTTGACTGAGTTGCTAACATGCCTGGGCATCTGATGGTATGCAGTTGAAAGCCATATCAGCCCTGCAATCAAACAAAACCCTTGCAAGAGGAAAGTGGCTGTTTCTGAGCATCCTTCTGTTTTTCTGAACGCTCTCCTTGTTCTGTGAGACTTTGTTTTGACTTACACACTGAATAGAGCAAAGACAAGGCCTCAAGAGGAGAATAAATACAGATGAGCAAGAGGTTATTTCACTGATAGCTCACATTCATGAGAGCTGCCCACACTTACAAGGGCAAGTGCAAACACTGAACCTGGAATCTCCCCACTGACGCCGCAGGTGTCCTTCCATCACGAGGGACCTGCTGCAACTTAACAGACTTGACAATACTGCCTTTGATCCTTTGAGATCAAACCCTGAAGGCCACAGTGCAGTCAAGGTGACAGTGCTATCATGGAAACCAGAGAAGTCTCTTGCCACCTCAGCTTTTCTCTCCTTTATCCTTAGGCCTGGTATTTCATCTCAGCCCTTCCAGCTTTCCCTTCTTTAACTGCTCGACTTGAGAGCTGGTTTAGGCCTTATTGGTCCAGACTGACCTGGTATTTCCCGGAAATATTCAAAAGTGGGTTTAACTTGTAGTTTTAAAGGAACTAAGGGCTACATGTTCTCTGTAGTTCTGTATATTCATTTTCTTTTTGCTCTCACATGTGCCTTAGAAGTGATCCTCAGTATTTGTTGGTTTCCTTCTTTCCCAGGCATTGTATCACTAGTTACCAATGCCATTTAGTATTGCAATAAAGAGGGAATTAAGTAATAAAAATAAGATATTTGGATTTTACTTGTTATTTTATGACGTATTTTAAGTGTTTATTGTATACTTGTATACAGCAAAAGCAGAGAGAAGCTGGGATATAAGGACCAGCTTCCAAATCAATTCACTACTGAAACTGGCTTGGATCCAGAGTCTCTACTAAAACTGTCAGCTTCATCTGCAAAGAGTGATAAAGTCAAAACTGCAATCATCTGTCAATAGCACAGGACTCGTAATGTTAGTATTTCCATGGAGTAAGTAGCTTACTCTTTCTTTTTCCTTCCATCTAATTCAAAGTAAAATGAGGCCATTTGAAATAAAATGAAGGATAACATGGATTTCAAAAGGACAGCATAGGTAATTCTTCCTCTGGATTGCTCTGTGGCCAGCTGTTTAGGCTATTTCCTTGCTAAGTGAGAGATGTGGGTTCAAATCTGCTTAGACACTAGAGGAATTGCACCTTCTACATCCTGGCTGGGCTCCCCAAAACACTTGGATCTGATGATGTGCCTTATGGTATGGTCTGCTTGAACTCTGCAGATGAGAAGAGGAAGAAAGCCTGTCACGTTGCTCAAGCTTAAATAGAAGGGCCCTGAATGCATGTGATTTTACTACCTTGGCTTGTGTCACTAAACTCTAGAAAGCAGAGCTGTCCAGCAATATCCCAGACTGTTCCTATGAGCTTGTCCTGCAGCCTCTCCATTGTCCTATTTTTAGTGGTGGAAACAATTTTTGCTATGTTGCTTCTGTTGTGGAGAAAGAAGCCATCGTAATGTGATTGAATCACAGATAATGGGGAGATACAGTTAATATTGAGAGAAATTAAAAAACAAAACATTCTGTCACATTGTTTCCTATTTGATACAATCATGCCTCAAGTACTGGGCCACAAAAAAAAACTATGGCATAAATTACATGGTTGGCTATGCAGGGGTAGTGCAGCAAGGAAAATACAGCAGTATCTGACTTACAGATTTTGTGGAAGAAGTTTCAGATGGTACCACAATCTGACATCTGACCTGGATCATCTACCATTTTAAAGGGTTTGTTTTCTTTCATCTCTTCTATCTTTGCCCCATAATTATATGATTATTTAAAATAATCAACTTCCTGTTCTCCTCAAGTTTCAGCACAACCAGAAAACAGCATTAAAAAAAAGTATAGTTTTGTTGCTATGCTACAGCACAGTCCTGAAGAACCTGACTCCAAATACTTGATATACAAAGAAACCTCTACTGTTTCTTCAAACAAAATTTTATTTTGATTTGAGATTTGAAACCTTAACATTTTTGACTGCTGCAAGGAAATGTTATCTTTTCTTGGGTCTGTAAATCAAACTTTAATTTAACCTTAGTAGGAAATTCTCTGGATTTGTAGACCTTATATTTGGAACCATCTTCAATGAAGCGTGATTAATAATTAAGGAAGCTATTTTTCTCCTTTGCAATCAGTAATTATTTTTTTTTAATCTGAAAAGTATTTGTGGTCATTTGATTATGATTGTGCAATTATACTGTAATAAGTAATGTAAGGATGATTATCTGTTTCTTAAATAATTAGTGTACTGCAGTAGAAGCAGGAAAATAAAAACAATTACTTTTCAAAAGTAGTTGCACCCTAATACGTGAAATGCTATTTGAGGACCTGGGTGACTTCAAGTCTGTGGGTGGTTCTACAATAATACATGGTCTAGACATTTACTAAAGTTAAGTCTCATGGATCTTCAGAAACAAAGGTCTCTGTCACCTCTTCAAGGTGAAAATACAGTACATTTTAGTATATTTTAAGTGTCAGTCTCAGCAGTACATCACAATTCTAACAACTTTTTTGTTATTATTATTTGGCAAATGAAAACTGTATGCTCAGGATAGATCCAGACCTCTTTGATTGGGGTGTAGAATGGCACCAGAGTCTGAGTATAGGGCTACATGCTACTTTTCCTTAAAAAAAGCATTTTATGAGGTTCAGATATAAACTGTATAATGATCCCAAAAGACAGTGTTGCCCTCAACCAACGCTGACAGACCTTTTTTTTTTGAAAAGCAGTGAAGTAATGTAATTGCTAGCAAATAATAATGAAAACATTTCATCCTCTGCACTGCAATTCTTACGATCCAGATAAAGTGGTGGGTACAGCAGATCTGGAGCTGTACATATCCACACAGCCACGCAACAATTTAACTGTATGGAGCAAGACGAGGATTTTCATCTTCAAAAGGTACAGGTCTCTGGTGTCTTTACTGCGTGGACTTCAGGTACGAGGGAACAGCGCATACCAGGTTGCCAGAGTTTCTTCCTGCGAGCTGGAAGACCCCAGTCTTGAAAAGAAAACTGAGCGATCAATATGCGGGTTTTTATTGTGTTTTGTTGGTTTTTTTTTTTTTTCCCAGTACCGTCCTGCTGCAGGGTTATGTACCCGGGGTGCCCACCTGTCGAGTGCCGCTGCATGGGGAACAACAGGACCAGGCAGCAGCGCCCGCAGGGAACTCGCACGCGGGTCAGCGCCCGAAGTCTGGCTGCGGGAAGGCTCCTGGAGAGGTATCCGACTTCCCTGCGCCTCCTGGGGGGTACGCGCGATGCCCTGCCCGGGGCCGCCGCTACCTGCGGGCGCGGCGCGGGGCGGCGCGGAGCGGAGCGGAGTGAGGAGCGCCCGGGCGGGTCGCCGCGGTCGCCGCCGCCGCCCGCCCCGCCTTGCGTGGCCCGTGGGAGCGGGCCCGGGTGCCGGAGGCGGCGGGGAGGGCTGGGACGGGGCCCCGGCCAGGGGTTTCTCTCTCCCCCACCCCCTCCTCCCCTCGCCGCCGGTTCCCGTGAGGCTGCAAGTGCCGCCGCGGCAGCTGGGGGGCCGGCGGGGGATGCTGCTGCCGCCGCCCTGCCCAGCGCCGGAGTAAGGGCAGGAGCTGGTGGCGGCAGGAGCAGCCCCGGCGGCGGGACGAGGTGAGCGGGGCGCGGGCCCGCGGGGCAGGTGGGTGCGCTCGCCCGGCAGCGGCAGCGGCAGCGGCAGCGGCAGCGGGGCCGGGGCGGGCAGTGCTGTCGCCGGGACCAGCCCGCCCGCTCTGGGGGCTGGGGGCGCACGGGGCAGGGACGGGGCGCAGCCTGCGGGGTTTGGACGGGAAGAGCTGCGGAGCGCCGGGGTCTGGCTTTGGGGGTGCAAAAACCTGGAGAAGCAGAGCCCCCGGCGGGGCGGGATGGGGAGCGGGTCGAGGGCGACGGGGAGCCGGGGGCATATCAGGCTGAGCCCGACCGGCCGTGCCAGACACAGACGTAATTCAACGGAGGGACCCCTCCGCCTCCCCTCCCCAAATCTGGGGCAGGGTGGTTTCTGATACATGGAGGATCAGGCAAAAGGAGACATTTCTGTAGAGGTCTGAGGTGTTTTCTCTGGCTGAAGTTACCTAGAAATAATATTGAGGGGAAGAACAGTAATTCATAACAAAACTTTAAAGAGCAACAGGTTGTTTTACTGAAATCACACGCGCTGGGAAAAAAAAATCACCTCAGTGATCTTGATAAAAAACGACTAGTAGCACTATCTTGCAAACCGATTTATAACACAATTAGGAGTTTCAGAAGCTCCTAGCACTAGTCAAAATAAATGTCACCATATGTTTGAAGACAATTTTTAAAAACGAATGAAACTGTCCTTAAAATCTTCGTTTTTACTTACATGGATACAGGATATGATACTTAGAATTACTTTCATATATTTGTTAGAAGTGTTTTCTTTTTACTGATTTTTTTTTTCCTACTTGAAACAGGTGGTCCATTTTGCACAGCCCTCTTGCTCCCTGTCAGGCTCTGTCCAAATACCATCTCTGTGTGCCTTTCTGTGCTGCCCTGGAGCAAACTAGAATTACAGTTGTTGGACACCTTGGGCTGGATTCAGAGGAGCAGGGGAGGAAGTTAGTAAAGGCTAGTAGCCTGCCATCTCCCAGCCGTGACTAGTGCACTGCTTCTGTTTGATCATGTATCGTGGGGAAGAGAGCTTTGCACGCTTTTCCTGATTTCCCCTTTTGAGTAGCGTCTCTATCACTGTCGGGACTTTTTTGCCTCCTACTCGAGTTTCACCATCTGGTGTAAATGCAGATAGGATGTGCTGGGAGGGGCAAGGTCAGGGGAGTGTTAGTAAGGCGTTGCTTAGGCTATTTCCCAGGCAGTGTAGTGCCTCTGAAAGTATTTATGCTAATTGTGGAAATTAGAGCCCTTAACTCCTGATCTTGATTCAGTCCGAGTCTGGGCAACTGTGGACTCTTTTCACTTACTGTCTATGCTTCTCACTTCACCACGCTGCAGGACTAAGCTCTCCTTTCAGTGCAAGTTCCAGCCCAGGAACGTAATCCATTTCTGTTCCCTGTGCATTATCTGGGGTCCGGCCACTGATCCCTGTGTTGTGAACTCCAAATCTATACATCTCTTCTAGTTGTGAGACTGGAAAAATTAGTAAGATTTTTATTAGGAATACATTTACTGAGCAGTGGTGAAAGGATCTGATGGCTGTTCAGACGAAATACTATTTGAAAATCTTGTTTACATTTAATTGATGTAATCGCAGCTGTTGAAAGGTATTTCATTTTAAAGTAAATTGGTTATGGCAGTTTGGTGATGAAAAAGTGTACAGAGCACCCCAAAGCAATTTCTTTCGTTCTAGGACAGGGTAAGGATGATGTTTGAAATCAACTATAAAATTAATGGGGTTATCCCAGCTCTGTATCCAAGTGTGTGTCAAATGTCATCACAGTATTTCACACCAGACTGTCCTACCTGTAAACTCTCAGAAAGCCTAATGATGGACTGGGTTGCATGCAGGTAAAACTGACATAATTCTCAAAGTAACAATAGAGCAATATTGACAGCTCTACAGTTACCTCCTCTGTGCTAAATTTAATGGCTCCATGAAAAAATCAGATCCCAGATTTGTCCCTTTCCACCATTCTCAAACCTCAATGTTTTCTTGATATTTGATAATCTTGTTAGAGTCATCTTCTGAAACATGAGCAAAAATGTCAAGTGAGACAGAGGGACTTTTTCAGTTCACTCCCATTCCATCTGCATGTTGGTTGCAAACTGTTGCATCTACTGTTGGTTGCAAACAACCTCTTCTGCATAAGCTGATAGGCTTTCTCAGTCACTTATTAACGGCAAGAGTGTGGAATGCTTTACCTGCACTAATTTGTGCCAATGATTTTGAGAATGTTGACATGCAAGTAGACTGTGGGAGGGCATTGACAGAGAGGTTTAGTACCAAACTCTTCTCTGCTGATGTTTCAAGGCTAATTCCATATAACCATGTTTTTTTGTTCATCTGAGAAAATTAGGACAGATAAGCTGCTCAGATCACAGAACATGAGAGATTGTAATCTCTTCATGTACACATGAAATGACAGTGAAAGCAACAGGAACCTTGTGACTTTAAGTGTAAAGATGATTCCTGAACCTGTTCTGAGATTGGATACTGACCTCAAGAAAACCATTTTCTTTCAGTGTTCCAGTTTCAAAAGTGAGGAAAATAACCATATCTCATGGGATCTTATTAGAAATATCCTGGTTGGAAGCAGGTGTTTCTAAAGCACACTGTAATTTCCATGCAAAAAGCTTTGTATTATTTTATGGTATGTTTGCCATATGGGAACAGGTAAAGCAGGGGTTCAAAAGTTTCTGATCCTTTTTCCCACCACTTTCAGGAAGGTTCACTGGATTGTTGTGCACAGGGTCAGTCAGCCACTTCTCTGTTCTGCAGCCTTCAGATGGTCCTTGTAACTAGATCCCTCGTGTCTGAAACCAGCTCTACTGATCTAAATCCATTTTGGAGCTGGAGAGAAAACTTTATGCTATTCCACTTGATAAGTTTTATTTATTAATAGTTAGTTTGGGGCATTTGAGTCTGGTATATTAACTTGCCTTTACCTCCAGTACCTGGCACTGGGACAGAGACTTTTTGATGCTGAACACTTTGGCAAACAAGACACTGAACACCTGGCTGAGTGTATGATAGGGGTAAGGCAGTTAGTAAGTGCCTGGGTTCTGATTTTTGCATCTTGAAAAACACAAGTGAGGAGGGGGGGGACCATATTAAACAGAGCTGTGACATTGCAGATACAGATAACGCAATATTCTCTTGACCAGAAAGTGAGGGCTGTTATGCTGTGTCCTCAGTTTGGAGACAGGTTTGATCCTGTGCTCCTCTGGGCTTGTCAGAGTGCTCGTGGTTAATGGTGGCACTGTGCATGCTAATAGTTCCAACACAATGCAGACGGAGCTGGAATCTGCAATGACACATACAAAGAGAAGAAAAAGAAGATAGAGGAAAGAAAGAAGAATGGGGAAGAAAAAAAGAGACAGGAGTCAAGGGTGGCAACCAAGCTAGCAAAGGGAACGTTTTTCAGCAAGCAGTTCTGAATGTGATGTAAAAAATAACAACTGAAAGTTTTATCTTACTACACAGAGCCCAAATTCTTCCTTTGATCTCTGTACAAGCTTCCTTTTGGCATCTGTGGGAGATCAGTGGAGAGAGGGGAGTGTGTAGTCTTGAATTTATGATGCAGCATGTAGACAGTCATGAAATGGAATTTAATCCTCTCAAAAAATGATTACACAGCATGAGCCAAGCAGAAGGTACACGCATGGTCCTGAAATAAATTATAAATGCAGTCACCATAAAGACATCTCACAACCAAACCAGTGGGTAAGTTATCTGTATACTCTGCTCATAGCTAAACTGTTGGCATCTATTTTAAAAAAATTAACTGGTTGACCATGCTACTGTCTACAGGAATTCCTTGATAGACTTTTTTCTTTCTGTAATAGTTTGCAGAAATACACTATTTTTGAGACTTTTAACTGAGTGTTCAGGATCTAAAACCAGTTATTTAAGCTCAATAAATTAGGAACACTTTAAGTCACCTCTAGTGAGTAACAATAAATTCTCAACAACTTAGATTATGGGATCAGTTCAGTAAATTTTCCTAATTAAATTTGCTACTTGAAATTAGCAATATGGGAGCTTTAAAAGATAGATAACAGATGCACCAACCTGAGAAAACAAATACACAAGAAGTCATTAAACTTAAGACAGTTGATTTCAGGATTTTTTCCAGGTGTTTAACATGAACAATCAACATATAGGTCTATTCACCTACAGAAAGCTCACTTTTATTTGAAAGAGTTTGACCTTTGATGCTTCTTTTTGCCTATTGTGCTGCTGCTATACATGGAGTCTTGATATCTTGAAATTAAAAAAAATTTGGGAAACTAGGGGTTTAGAGTTTCTTTACATATATCTTATGAGAAGAAGAACATTTAAGAGCAACCCAAAGTAAAATTTAATATTGAAATGTCACTATAAGTCATTCCTGCTGTAAGCAGCTTTGCCTTCAGTCAGCAAGTCCTTCTAGCACCACAACACAGAGCAATCTGATGGGTTCTGCAAGCAGTGGGGCTACAGACCTGTTGCTTGCCTCCACTGAGGAGGTCATGTCATAAACCGGTATAGTGGTCTGCAGTATGTTCTGCAAACAGAAAAGAGAGCTGGTTCCTGTCACAGAGTGCTGAAATTGTCTCAGGGTGATTAGGTTAAGGAGATAAAAGACTCTTTGTCTTTCAATTTCATGTCATCATCTCAACACAGAATTAACAGATGAAGTCCTTTCCTCAAAGAAATACTATCTAACCTGTATTTTCTGCTTTCTGTCCTCTGTGCTTTCTTTTTACCTTAATCTTCTTGAAAAGAGGAACACTCATCCCCCATTCCTCTTTTTCTACCCTCTGGCTCACCCATTGCCAGGCACCAGTAATTAAGCATTTGCTTGTGAAGCTTATTTGTTTCACTTGTTACACTGTTGCCTGTGTAAAGCAACATCCCTGAAGACAAACTGTCAGATGAATGTAATGTCATGGGTTGATTTCCTCTAGCCCCGTTACTCCTGGCTCCTATAGTACCAGCTGGAAGCATCAGGGATGGGAGCAGACTAACTGTTTCAGCAAAGGTGCAACAGATCTGTGTCTCTTATGCTGGCTGTTAGTGTCAAAGTGGGCAGCCCCTGGTGGTCTAGTGGTTAAGGACGCGGCGCTGTCACCGCTGAGGCCCAGGTTCGATTCCTGGTCAGGGACCTCCCCGGG
>JAWWES010000001.1:26104359-26176429 GCA_035583135.1 Lophotriccus pileatus
TGCGCAGGCTCGAAGGCCTTGTCTGCATATGCGGGTAAGGACCTTCCCCGGCTCTTCGTTCGCGAAGACGGGCCATTTACATTTACACAGTGTCAAAGTGTTCACCAAACTCGGGAGCTCCGTAGAAGTGTGCACTCATAGCTGTGTTCACATGGTCCATTGCACAGTGAATTTACAGATTAAGGACTGAGGAATCAGACAATTTTTTTTGCACCCTTGCATCTTCCCAGGAAGATTCAGGTACCCTTAAAGTTCTCAGGGAGTACCATCTCAGGTAGGCAGAATACAACACCTAATCTTGCAGCTGCTTCACCCCAGATGGGGAAGGATCTTTTGCAGGTCCTCTGTCCCGTCTGCCAGACTGATGCAGTTACCTCTGATATTCTAGAGAGTCACTGTGTAGGCAGTTTAATTGTCTAGACTAGTGCCTCAGTAGTTGCTGCTTGTGTCAGGAGTTGCCTCTTTATTCCCATCTTCTTCCACCTTTCTGTCTTTGCCACACACAATGAGCATTTCTGCTCAGTTCTTTGGCACTGCTTGAAATGCTGTTGTGGAAAGCCCTATGGTAGCTCTTTTCAAGGTGGCAAATTTACTTGCATGTGTTTTTAAATGCTTTGAACACATTCTAATTGGTACTCATTAGGGCCTTCTGAGTAACCCTGAGCAAGCCAGCAGTCCAAGCCCTGCAAGAGCAATCCAGTTTTCATCTCCCTCTCTTTGTTTATATTTTAGAACATGTTTTACATTTAGCCTTTGAGGAGAAATTTAACTAAACTGTACCCACTATACAACAGTGCAGCTGTTCAGATGCCATTCTTCCTACATGAGCATTTTGTTTTTTGAATTGTGGAGGTAGTTCTTTACAGGAACTTTGTGTTGGAAAGACAACAATCTGCTCAAAGGGCAATTAATCTATGCCACATATAAGTCCCACTGGTACTTTATGCCTTCTGCATAGCCATATATTTTGCAAGACTGTCATATTCTTGCACAAATTATAAAATGTCATACCTTGCTGATGAATTTCCTTCATTCAGTGGCCTACAGTCTAGGGAAAATGCACAGATTTATAAACCAAGCTGTAATACTAAATCTTTTGCTACCTGTTTTTATTATTTCAGGGAACCTGCCTGCAGTCCTTATCTTACCTTAGGGAGGCAACTGTAATTGTCCTGTTTTATGTATTAGAGATTGAAGAGGCTGCATCCAATTAGTGAATGACAAACTGAGCATAAAAATCTGGTTTCTAAACAGCAGAAATAGGTTACACTTTTGTGCCACAATGTCTTTTAAGTACGTTACTCCATATGATACTCTTGTCTAAAGCCTTGTAATGAGGTTACAAACATTAATATAATCAGTGGTTTGTGAATATACAAGCCTGAATTTTTCATGTGATTTAGACTTCTGCCTTTAACAAACATACTGGTAACATATTATGCTTCTTTTACTTCCTGAGATAATCTCGGATGGAGTAATTTCAGCAGCTAGCTAGAGTACAATTACTGCTGCTTCCATTTCTCAGGAAGTGGGGTTTGCATAGTTAATGGTCTCTGATGTGTCATGTCCATTTGCATGGACATTTTCATACCTAAGCCTTTGAAAGCATCGGGCAATCAGAAAGCTCTGCTTAATCTTAAAAAGAGGCCTTTACCCTCCCTCCTCCACAGCTAGATCAGATCACGTACTTTCAATGCTCTGCCTGGAAGCTTTCAGTAGAGAGATTTGAGCAGTGTGTCTCTATGAAGTGATGCAGGAGGCAGTGTCAGTGTGCTGACTTGCAGAGATGAGATCTCAGCCCTCTAGGCTTAAGTAGCAGATGGATGACACTTCTAGGGGTGGAAAAATCTCAGTGTCTACAGAGGATGATGAGTATCTCAAGAACTTTTGAGGACCTGATCTTTAGTTCCTCAGTGTTAATAACTGCAATCCCTTCCTCTTCTGGAACTTCTGCAACATTTGCTGTATTTGTTTTACTCTACTTAAGCACTGATGTTTTGGTTCACAGCTGTGAAAGGCAGAAGTGTTTAGTTTAAATTGAAAACTGGATTTCAAATTAAACTACATCGTACCCGATCACTAAGGTCACATTCGTGCTCTGACCATGGATGCATCAGTAACTCTGTGGTTGGAATCTGACACAGGCAGGATCTGTCACCATGTACTGGAAATAGTCAGAATGAAACAGATTAAGTTTTTGGTAGTTGTTTTGCTGTAGTTATTTTCACTTCTTTCATAGAGTCTATTTCAGTTTTCAGCTGGGGCACTGAAGTATTTTGTGAAGGACAGCAAAAATTGAACACAAGGCACTCTTAATGGGAAGAAGCTCAGTACAACCAGAAATATCTATATTCTGGTCGTTGTCATAGGTGAACAATATGGAGAGAAGTGCAGTGTTTCTCCATGTTGTTGGACTTCCTGTGTGCAGTGATAGAGTTGAAGGTATTCAGGTAGAGGCCTGATCTATCCATTTTTCGCTACTTGTCAAACTGGATTACTCTAGCTGGGGTAGGACATGCCTGATGTTGTATCATCAACACCATAGCTGGCACCACAGTGCGATGAGAGATGCTGCAGTGTTAGCACTGAAACCAGCATAGTGAGAGGGCCTGGAGCAGATGTGGTGAACTGACAAGAGGCAGTGGTGGGGTAGGAGTTGAGACAGGCACAGAGCTGGCACTGTCTGTGCTCTCACAGACCCGCCTCAGAGAAATGGGGGCAGAACATCCTTCCTTGCACAGCTGTTGGAGTGAATGGGGTCAATGAGGTGAAACAAGGGACTGCGAAGCTGAGTGCTCCCCATTTGTTGTTTGTGTGAGGATAAGACACTTTTCCTATATAATGTCTGGTTTCTTTCTCCCCTAATAATTTATTCCCTGCATTGTACATGAACATGTTATTTGCAGAAACATGCTTACTGTCTGTTAATGACATTGCAGCACAGCACTTATGCAGCATAGCACTTAATTTCCTTGACTCTAGGTAGTGACTATTGTTAGTCCCTACTAACAGTATCATTAGTAGCTGCATATGATATTTTTAAGAACCTTTAGGTTGATGACAGTGCCTGGAAAATGACACTAAAGATCCCAATGACATCCTGTGAGAAGATACTATTGACAAAGATTATTACTGAAGAGCAGATTATTTTAATGCCACTGTATCGAGATAATGTAAATTACTTACTCTGAAATTACTTATTTTTCCTAAAAGTTTTATAGTTTTGCCAAAATGTCTTTCCTATAAGCAATGTCATGATATTGTTAGTGTTCACAGTTTTTAAAGTGAAATCTTGCTCTCGGAGGGGATTTGTAGTAGTCTCATTTCCTTATTCACTATGTCTGTTGTGATATTTATCAAAGTGATAGTTGCAGTTACTACTAAAGACTAACACAAATCTTGGTGCTGTAGTTTTTATTAACCTTGCAAAGCCAGCAGAGCTGACACAACAATTTATATCCTCCCTCTTCACATACCTTGCCCAAAGAATTACTGACACGTAACTGAGAATTGTTGACAGTCGTGCCAACAACCTGGGTGACACAGAAGAGCGTAGGTGACACTGAGAGAGAGCGCAGTTTGTTCTAGCAATCTGCTGTTGCTGTTAGCAATTTGCAAACTGTCCGGTAAGTTTGGAGGGATATCCATTAAAAACAATAACATCTTGTAAATTACAAAGAATATACTTGCACGCAACACATGTGGAGTATTAAGATTTTGTTTTTGTAGGCAGTGTTTGAAACAGCCCTACATTATATGGCTTTGTTTGAAAGCTCTGCTAGCAGTAAATCAGACCACATTGAAATAGCTGTCTCAGAAATAAAAAAGGTTGGCTTGATAGAGCCAGGATTTGAACATACAATTCCAGACAGTAAAAAAAGTTGACAGCACCTTGGCATACAGATACTGTCTTTCATCCAAAGATCTGAAAGAGCTTTTAATAATGTCTGATTACAGCATAATGGGTTCCCATTTTGTATCAAGGATTGTCAAAGTAGAAAAAATACACAACTATAATTTTTAGGTTCAGATTTCTATTGCTGGGTACTTACATTCGTATTCATGTAATTGATCTAAATATAGGTTTAGATGGCAACTTGCATTCAAGTTTGGAAAATTGTCTGATTTCTAGGCCCAGAGATTAAAAGGAGGAGTTTTTGATGAGCATATGAAACATGTAAAAGCCTAAATATTTTGTTTCTCATTGGGATTTGTTATTTTAAGTTTCTTCGTTTCTTTTGCTAATTTGTCTCTGTCTTGCTTTAGCCAGTAATTGCCAGTTAACATCTCTCTGTGATGGCTACACTAGTATTAGGCCAACATCTTCAGAATCAGAGCAACAATAACAATTATTCAAGTATATAATAAACTTATAACTAGGAAGGAAAGAGAGTTCATAATTCTTAGTTAAGCATGTAACACAGCAGTGCTGGTGTTTACCTAACAATGCACATTTCCTCCTAAGTGAAGTATTTTAAGTGAGCAAGAGTTCAGGGGAAAGGGATTATGAGATCTATACCTCTTAATTAAGAGAACGTGATTCACTAAAGCAGCTGTCAGTGGGGTTAGATAACCTGTGGCTCTCATTTTTTCGTTTCGATGCTGTGGGCTGATAGAAACTGAAAATGAACGCAGTGGGGTCATAGAATGGTTTGGGGTGGAAGGGACCTTAAAGAAAATCTAGTTCCAATCTCCGTGCCATGGACAGAGACAGCTTCCACTAGTCCAGGTTGCTCAAAGCCCATCCTGCCTGGTTTTGAACACTTCCAAGGGCGGGACATCCACAACTACTTTGGGCAACCTGTTCCAGGATCTTATCACCCTCACAGTAAAGAATGTCTTCCTAATATTTAATCTAAACCTCTTTCTGTTTCAGACCATTTCCCCTTGTCCTGTCACTACATCCCCTTGTAAAAAGTCCCTCTCCAACTTTCTTGTAGCCCTTTTTTTACTGGAAGGTCACTGTATGGTCTCGCCTCAGACTTCTCCAGGCTTCTTGTGTTGGAGGCCCCAGGGCTGGATATGGTACTCCAGGTGGGGTCTCATGAAAGTAGAGTAGAGGGTGAGGATCACCTCTCTTGATCTGCCAGCCAGTCGGGACGTGATCAGCTTTCCAGGCTGAAAGTGCACATTGCTGGGTCATGTCAGTCTTCTCATCCACTAACACGCCCAAGTCCTCCTTGAGCTGCTCTCAATTGCCTTGCCTGAACACTCTGCCCGTCTTGCCTGTATAGCCTCTCTGTGTTGCCTGTATACTTTGTCCAGTTTAAATCTAAGCACTATAAGTCAATGTTATGGCACTGTTCCACCTAAAAAAGTTCAGGGAAAACAGTTTTGAAGTTGAGATGTTTTTAAAATCCAGAGACCTATTTCCTCAGTACCAGCCAGCTCCCTAAATGTTTCCTGTACCTGGGAAGAATACCTCTGAGAATTAAAATTCACCTTCTCCCAGTGGTCCCCAGCTATCAAATATCCTGTTGGAACCACAGGCAGGTGCGTGATACACAGAACAGTCCTGTAGGTACATTGTGTCACGCAGGGCTGGGGCTGACCTCTGTTTGCTACTGGATTTGGGCAACTGCAAAGATGACATAAAGCTATTTTTGTTTCACCTCTGCTGGTCATATGCCAAGAACAGCTTGGAGAACCTGGGCATGACTTGTACAGCAACATTTACTAATGTGTAATTATTCATTGCAGCACATAGTCTCTTCTCAGTCAACTGTTTAATCTATGGGTGGTAACAGATGCTTAGATTCATTGCTTTCTGCTATCTTTAATTCTTATTAATAAAACAATAAAATCCTTATCTGCATGGTTATGTAAATCTTAAAGAGGCAAAAAATAAACTCTTCTTCCACAGTTTATTTAGTTTATAAAGTTCACTGTAGTCCTGACATCTGTTTAACACAGTGCATGTTTACAGTGCAACTTAAATGGTTATGAGTAATAATTATACATAAAAATATATAGATGCCCTTACTCTGAACAAAATTCATAACTACATAAAATTGCAAACCTTACTCACTATACCTCTGTTTTTCCTAAATGCCTGAAGAAACAGAAAGTGTCTTGTGGTTCCTCTGTAGATTGCTAACTGAATTATCCTTCTCACACTATTTTCTGGAACCATTTCTTCAGAAATATTCTGCATGTTCCAAGACTCTACACTGATACATACAAAGCTACAATAACAGCTGCCTGATATGATATTATTCTAGGAATACTCTATGACTGTGTAAATACAGATTGCATGATAAAATAGACCTCAGCTAGTTGAAAAATCAAAAGGTCATTCTCGTTCATTCTATACTTATATGAAAAATTAAAAAATGGATGAATAGAGCAGCATAGATTTGAGCTCATGTTGTGAAACTGAGTTAATTATTTCTTCATCTCAGTCCTAGTTCCTGTGCTGCCATGACTGAAGTTATTTTAGCTCATTTTAACAAAATAGCAAAATAATCATTCAGGTTCTGCTGTGATTGAGGAAAAGCTCCTGCTCCCTGGCTACAGTGTGATTTAATAATGCATAAATAATCAGATAATTACAAATTGAATACAGGTAATATTCAAAGCAGGTTCTGAAATTTTAATTAGCTTTACACAGATTTCAATATTTGTTTACAAATTTGTATCAGGAACTAATTTGCTTCACCGTTTTTCTTGTAATGTTAGCTATTCCATAGTCTTAAATTATTGTTAGTTTAGAAATTAGAAAGCATGTACACAACTACCAGATCCTTTTATAGTCACACAGTATCAAGAGAAAGTTTCTCAAATGTTGTTTGTCTGGACAACTCTTCTGTACTCACAAATTAGAAGAGCTTTGTTCAAAGCTGTACCCTTTTAATCCACCTTCTGGTTTCTGGTGCTCTGCATTTTTCTCACACTGCCCCCACATTTCCTGTTGTCACATCTTTCCCACACTGGTAAATTTGATTCAGTCCTCTTAACTGTGTGGTTTGCAAAGAGTGTTTGGAGGTTCATGTTCTGCAGGTGAGAGATGTGTTCTTCAGCCTGACTTAAAAGCCCAGTTTTCAAGAGCTGTGCTGGGCATCTGAGAAGACTGCCAGTGTGTTCACAAAAAAAATCAGCAGATTCTTATGGTTCTGTGTGAATAGGGAAGAGGGAGACTGAGAATGTTTTGGATTATACTGCTCTGAAGGAGAAATGAGGGTGGCATTTGACAGAGAAAATGAAATTATGTAAATCAAATTGTGGAAGCATATAAAAGTTTTATTGGGAAAGTTCTTCCTTTCATGAACATGAGCCAGAGTGTGCCCAGGTGGCCAAGAAGGCCAAGGGCATCCTGGCCTGTATCAGGAACAGTGTGGCAGCAGGACCAGCGGAGTGATTCTTCCCCTGTACTCAGCACTGATGAGGCCAAAATTCACTGTGTCCAGTTCTGGGCCCCTCAGTTCAGGAAGAATATTGAGGTGCTGGAGCGAGTCCAGACAAGAGCAACGAGGCTGGTGAAGGGACTTGAACACAAGTCCTGTGAGGAGAGGCTGAGGGAGCTGGAGTTGTTTAACCTGGAGAAGAGAAGGCTCAGGGAGGACCTCATCACTCTCTGCGACTCCCTGAGAGGAGGTTGTAGCCAGGTGGGGGTCGGTCTCTTCTCCCAGGCAATCAGCAGTAGGACAAGAGGGCATGGGCTTAAGTTCTGCCAGGGGAGGTTTAGGTTGGATATTAAGAAGAAATTCTTTACAGAGAGAGTGATCAGGCATTGGAATGGGCTGCCCAGAGAGGTGGTGGATTCACCATCCCTGGTGGTGTTTCAGAAGAGACTGGATGTGGCACTCAGTAGCGTAGTCTAGTATCTGTGGTGGTAGTGGATCAAGGGTTGGACTTGATGATCTCAGAGGTCCTTTCCAACCCATCTGATTCTGTGATTCTATGATTCCGGTAATTTCTTAATTTCCTATTATCTGTCTTTATTCAGCAATTTGTTTTGATGGAGGTGTACCAGAAACAGGTCTATGTTTATATGCCTACATACTTACAGACAGGTCTAGATAAGTACTCTTAGGGAAAGCTGTTCTAGCTGCAGTGGGTGATCCATTTCAACATGTGTCAAATGCATTAACAGTAAATGATGCTTAAACAGGTGCCTGTCACAAAGCCTGAACTTTTCAAGGTGATGGACCTGTGTATCCATACTGTCTTGAAACCTGTGTCCCTGCCAATGAGACATCAGGGTTTTTTTCCTAAAAACTGTTGTTTTAAAGCTGCAAGTAAAGACTATTTTGTTTATTTTCACTGGGCTGACATGATGCAAACTTGAATCAACATGGCTAGATCCCAGAAGGATAGCTCATAGGCTTACTAAGAAGGCCAAAACAAGAAACAGCAGGCTGACAGACACACAGACAAAGCCACGCTGATGATTTATGTGTTTTTAAATACATAAATGCATTAAATACCGGAATATAAACATATGTCTATAGATTCAGAAATATTATTCACAAATAAAAAATATGAACAATGGTGGTGTCTGATTCATAGATCTTGATAGAAGATATGATGACAAACACATATGGTAAGGACAATTGAGTGAAAAATGGCTCACCTTTGGAAAATGAAAGGGAAGAGCTGAACTTGGGTTTCTGGATTGCAGCAAAGCACTCCTCATTTTTTGTCTCCTAAGTACAGTTGACCCTTCCTGATGGTCTTAATCTGTGCACAATAATATGTTTAAGGAACTTACCCAACTGCATGCTACAGTCAAGATAGACAGAAAATTAGTGTGGGTTTTTAAAAACACTTTCAGTATGTATGTCATTCAGTGGAAAATTAAAACAGCAGTGAAAATTTACTGGCCCAAGAATATATCAGTCTTGCAAAAATGTTTTTTTAAAAAGTAATGATGCATAGTCATAGCAGTAAGAATATTCATTGCTAATGATGAGCCTTACTGTTAGAAATATGAAGTCCTTTTGCCTCAGTGCTTAAATAGCTTATAACTGTTGGAGATGATGATGGGACCTCAGGTGGAAGGTTAATTATCCCAGCTCCGTCTATCTTGTTCTGAAATGAGCAGTGATTATTTCTTTTGGAGAGAGAACTTGAGCAAGTTATATAGAGGTGTGAATCCATTTTTTTTCTGTGTCTGTACATAAATTTTGGTGTATACTGTAATACTGGGATGCTGATAACAAAAATAATATGCTCTTGTAATTGTCACCTCTTAATAATCTCTCTCTAAAATAAATAATAGCATTTTTTTCCTGTCTCTCCAGAAAGCTCTTTGCTGGCTTCCTCTAAACCCTAAAGACACAGTCCCTTGATACTGGTGTTCCAGACAGAGCTATTAGTGCTGAGCCTCCAGACAGAGAAATTGAATTTTCAAGCTTGATGTTGTAAGGCTTCAAAGAGCTGAAGGGGTGGAGAGAGACTGGCATGAAATAGTATACTTTTCCCAGTTTCACTTTTGGGAAATTAAATAAACATTTACAAATAAAATCATGAAAGCATTTTTTTTTAAATTAGGTATGTAAGCATTAGCTGTTCATTAGTTCTCCCACTTGCAAATAAATTGTAGCAAAGAATCATTTGTCTTCCAAGAGTGTGGTGGCAAGGATTAATTTAATGTTTATTAGGAAGTCTTAGATCCTTGGAGAGAGGCTATGTGAGGAATATGCAGTATCATTATCATAATTTTATATATAATAATATTCTGTTATTTTGCTGAGGAACAGTTATTCAGTTTCAGCATCCTTTATCCTCCACAGAAGAGGTCAAAGCTAATTATTATCTATTTACAGGCTAGGGAAGCAGACATTGCACAAGTAAATGACTGAGCAAGAAATGAAGCTGGCAAGAAATCAGGCATATACAGTGAGCACTCGAAATCTCACTGATGTAGTTGTTTACTGAAGTGCCTCCATCTACTGTTTTCTTAGCGGTGTTTCTATTGCTAATGGGCTGAGCTCAGAAAAAGGTTACAAATGCTAATGTAGTTTTGTGTTCTCCTTGATTCCTAATAGGGGGTGCTTTGTTTTGTTTGAAATTGTTTCCTTCGTCTTTGCAAATAGCAAGAGAGGTGATTATGCTGTCTTCTGAAGTTTTAGGAACAGTCTGCCTTGACATTTTATAATTTGGAAAGGTCATTTTGCTGAGTCTTTAGCAAAGCTCTTTAACAGTGTTGACTGACGTAATCAAGATCAACAACAAAAGGGTTGAATGATTTGATGAATATTTGCTGCTCCCAGTCACTTTGTAAATGTTCGTTTCCTTGGCTGTTGTGGTGCTACTTTTTTAATGCCAGTCTGATGTCTTAAAAGAGTTTTCTAGTTTATAGAAATTCAGATTTGCACAAGTGCATTTCTGTGGTACACCTTTGGTCTGTCCTTTCAATATTGGGAAGGGAGATCTATTGATAGATTAATTTTAAGAGTATTTCCTTTCACTTTGTATCTTTGTATCATATTTGCTCTTTTAGGTGGCTACAGATCTGATAGATTTGGACTTAGCAAGGGTGCATTTTGAGTATTGAATCTGTACAGTCAGAAGCAAAGTCAGACATCACTTCAGTGAGAAGCCTCAGGAGGATTCCAGGTCCAGTGTTTGCACTTTCCCTTGTAAGTGTGGGCAGCTCTCATGAATGTGAGCTATCAATGAAATAACCTCTTGCTCATCTGTATTTATTCTCCTCTTAAGGCTTTATCTTTGCTCTATTCAGTGTGTAAGTCAAAACAAAGCATTGCACTGTTGCTAACATTGCAGGTTTAGCCTGCTATCTGAACATCAAGCCAGGCTTGTTCTGCTTCACTACAGTAGCACCCACAGGAAAAGGGCTCTGGATCTGGAACTTATCAGGGTTCTTTTGTTTATGCTTGAGACAAGTACACATGTGACCTAGACTTCAACTTTTACTGTGCTGACACTATAGGAAACACTTTCCTTGTCAGTAAGTTGATATGTCAACACCAAAAGTAGTTTTAACAGTTATAACTAGTGGCTACTTTTTAGCTTGGTTTCTGGGCAATTTTTTTAGGTGGACTTGAAGAGCTGAAACATCACAGCTCTGCTGAGTGAATTAATTCCTCAACAACCAATGTTTACATGATCTGCAGCAGAATTCGGTGCCACATTGTTCTCATTTTATGACAATGACACCTCTATAGCACCCTCTATACAACACTGGCTTTCGTTAAGTTCTGTGGCTTGATTTATGTCCCGTGGAGCTTTTAGTAAAACTGTTGTGAGACATACATCACATATACCCTCCCTTTACCAAAATACTAGGCATGTCTTTGGCTCCACATAGGCTCAGGAGAAACAAGCTTCTTTGAGTCAGGCAGTGATTGCATCCCCTGAAGAAATATGTCTTTTTTTTTCCTTTAAGATCTTGTAAATCTATTAAATCTCTGGATTTAAGTTTGTTATTTGCATCTGCCTGAGCAAGTCTAGGGAGATAAGAAGAGAAAACAGTGAGTTAGCTGCGCTTGGGATTCTCGCCAGTCTTTGTGGGATGGAAAATTCCTTCCTAATTCCATATCTGACTTTAAATTTGACCCTCAGCGTGTGAGCAAGATAAACCAACATACGCACTTAAGAAAAAATAGATCCTTCATGTCCTAACAGGACACTGGTGCAACTTTTTCAGGGTCCCAGTTTAGCTGCTGCCAATCAGTGAAGCTTTGTCTTCCTTCAAGCATCCTAGAGTGCGTGGGTAAATTGGGCATCAGAAAAAAGAACTGTCCTCTCCCTCCTGCAGGCTGTCCACAGAAGCCTTGAAACATGAGATTTAGTTATAGAGTTCATTTCAATGCAGAGCCACCAGAAAGATAAGTATGTCGAGCACAGCACAGAAAACCATTGGTGCCTAGGGGAGAGTCGTAATTTTGTTTATTCCAAATTGGTGATCATTCATACATTAAAACCATATTCTTCAGTACTAGCTTTTGTGTTTGTCTCAGCTTTTAACAAATACAGTTTCATTTTACAGTCTAGGGGACTAATTTGAAAATATAGAAGAGGTTCAGAATGAGATTGATTTCTGAGTGATCTTTAGAAATTACTCCTCTCATGGATACCATCCCTTTAACAAAACCTTTGAGTTCTATCCATAAACTAGTTTTGAATCTATGAATTGCAATTTTTAAACTGGTCAGTAATATGCCTTGGACATGTCCATGTTGTACTCTATATAGTTGCCTTTATCTATTCATTGCCACATAAAAAGAACAGTGGGGGTTTAAAATATGGTTCAGATTAATCATATTTATTTCTTATTGATTCTTAGAAAGAATACTGACTTAATTTTATTATTGTATCCAGACTGATAGTGGGACACATATTTATCATATATAATATACTTATAATAATATATATTATATTGGTGCCTACAATTTCCCCGGCCTTCATTTTTTAGTAGTTATTTAATAACAATATACACTTGCAATTCTCTGGCCCTTTGAAATTTTCCCATTTTTCCATGAGTTGTTCAGTATCAACACTAGTGATTCAGAGAACTCCTCATTTAGTTTATGTAAGACTCCAGGCCTGTTGATTTGAAAACATTTAATTTTAGCAGACCTCGTCTCACATCTCCTTTTATTACCTACAGTGAATTTTGTTGGGCTGACGTAATATGGGATGATACATTCTACAGCTTCATTCCAAGGACAAAACAGTGTGCGAAGGACAAAATGTTTATTGGATATTTCCGCCTTTTTTGATTGTCATTTACAGTTTTATCACCCGCATCTAGCAATGGGCTCATGGCCAGACTCAAGCACATTTTATATTTGTTAAAATGTCTTTTTTGCCTCTTTACCTCTGTTAACTATTTAGTACTTCCTTGATTTTTTAAATTTCCCCTCATAAATTCCCTGCACATTGTATCTTGAAATTTGTTAATAACTTTAATTTCTTCTTTCTTCCATGTTACGAATCAGTGAGTTTTAGTATTTTTTATTACCATCTTTTATTCCAGAAAGCTTCTGGTTTAGTTTAAATATTTTTGTGCTTAGAAGTGCATTTTCGGTCCTTGATTGGATTGGCTTAACACTTTAATTTACATTTCCCATTTGATTTTACACTACTAGTCAATGGGAATGATGACTGTTCTAAACTTTCAAAGTTCGTCCTGTTTAAAACTCCAAGCCTAACCTGTGGAATCAGTTCTCTTGTACTGGTTGATGCCACATTCTGCTTGCATATCCTAATTGTAAGCACAGCACCAGTATTGGTACCTGGGCAATTGCCAGATTGAGGCAAATGCTTAAAATTTCTAGTTCATCAGAAACAATTCTGTGGGCAAGCTTAATTGAGCTTCCACAGGGAAATTTTTATGTTACCACTAGAACCCTGGGAAACTTAACCATCGTTTTCTTACTGGTCCCTTGACAGGTATAGCACATCCCCCATGACACAGTTTACTTCAAGTTAGCAAGGAAATTGTAATAAGAGGAAGGCAGGAAATGTGAGTAAAGATTTATTAGGAAAAATTCCAGTGAGTTTCCAAAGGAAGCATGAGGGGTTGCCTGAAAATCTCTGATTTTTTTCCCCCTCCTACTAGCTGCTCGTGTTTGCTCCATGCTGTTTGCCACCCCCACTGCTTAACTAGTGGGAATCTTTATAGGGCTGTGATGTAAATAAGAGCACCAAAACTTGATCAGATTTTTAAGATGTCACCAGTGAGAATGTGTTCTGATTTACAGCAGGGTCCCCTGGAAATTTTATAACCCAAATATCTGTTCTCGGAAGTTTTAATATTAGAATGAACAAGACAAAGGATATATTGTACCAGTCCTCATGGTGGAGAGCTGAAATGGATATAGGTTGTCCTTTACACAGTGGCAAGTATAGAGCACTTCTGTAACTTCAATGCTGTTATGAGCAGTTTTGGCTCCAGCTTAAATGTGCTTCATTCTGAGATAACATAGGGCTTTCCCTCAGAGAGAAAAGGGAGGGGAAAAAATCAGTTAGTTGGGATCCTGTTGGGGAAGGTGAAAGCACATTTAAAAAATTCCATCACACTTTCCATTGTGAAGTACAATTTTGGTTTATCTTTATCACTTTAGGTAAAGGGGAGTCTGTTTCGTTCCCTGGTATTGCACTCTTGTTGTTGCTGGAGAACAGATCCCTAAATGAAGAGGTTTCTCACCTTTTGAAACTTATAAATGGTTTGTATTTCCTCCCGCCAGTTGTTTTTCTGAGATTTCCCAAGGGCAAGGATAGCATTTCTTTCCTTGGGCAGTTTTTAGGGTGCCAGAAAAAATTATGGGAGTAGCTCAAGAGAGGGCAGAATGGATTTCTTTCAGTGGGTAGCAAGATTCCTTCCAGGAGAGCGTAAAGTGTGGCTGAGATCATTGGGTTAATGGCATGAGCTTCTTCCATTGCTGTTCCTGAAAGAGTGTCACCTGCCTTTCCTCTCTCTCACCTTTTCTCCCACTCACTTTCTTCTCCCATAAGAGATAACAAAAACACCAATTATCTCAGCTCTTACTAAGAACCATGTGGAGATGGAGTGAAGCCCTGGGGGTGAGGGACTGCCTCTTGTGGAAAAGATTATTGGAACTGGACACACTCACCCAAGTCTGGCCCTCTACTGGTTCTCCTTCATTTGTCATGTGAATCCTCATAGCAGCAAACCAGGCAGCATAATGCTCTATTATAAACCATGCTACACACATAAATATCTAGTCAAGGTAGAAAATGTGGGTTTGGTGAGTTTTCTTTTCTTTCTTTTTCTGTTTCTTTTTTCTTTTTTTCCTTTTTCCTTTTTTTCCTTTTTCCTTTTTCCTTTTTCCTTTTTTCCTTTTTCCTTCTCTTCTCTTCTCTTCTCTTCTCTTCTCTTCTCTTCTCTTCTCTTCTCTTCTCTTCTCTTCTCTTCTCTTCTCTACTTACTTAAATAAGCACAGCAGAGCTGTTTCTT
The DNA here is from genome assembly GCA_035583135.1 of Lophotriccus pileatus. Taxonomy (NCBI): domain Eukaryota; kingdom Metazoa; phylum Chordata; class Aves; order Passeriformes; family Tyrannidae; genus Lophotriccus; species Lophotriccus pileatus. The sequence goes on from JAWWES010000001.1 coordinate 26,119,247, forward strand.
TATCACACTCCTGCTCTTGCATTTTTCCAACCCAATTAGGCCATTACCAGGGCTAAATGAGGCATAGAGCCTCCAAAAGTCACACTGTCGTCCCGGAGATGAAGCATGTGTAGCTGCAGAGCTGGCAGGCAGACAGGGTGGCTGGGGCTCACTGGAGTGTGACCCAGGGTGTTTTTCTCTTCCAGAAGGATCACCTTCAAAAAAGAGTGAGGGGGAAGTCAATTAAAAAATAGTATTTTAAAAAGCACTGTGTTAATGAGAAGTTACCACATTGTGGTCAATTACTGTAGCTGTGTTTCTTAGAGTTGATGTGGGTGGCCTCAGTGTCTTCTGATTCACGGACAATGTGACAAAAAGGACTGTGAAGACCATGAAAACTCTCATGTATCTTCCAGTGGTTCTGATATTAGTTTTTAACTCCCTGGTCAAGAGCTCCCTCCCTGCCCCCATGTCTGTAGTGGGCAGTCCTGCTCTACTGGCAGACAGCTGGTACTCCAGCATTCAGGCACCCTTCCCAGCTGCGGGCCTTCAGGTCGGCAGTACTGTTCCAGTCTGTGCAATAATGCAGGGCACTCTTCAACTCTGTCAATGACACAAACCCTGTATTTGCTTCTACTGCTAAGCTGCTGGGAACTCTCTGTACTGGATATAGAAATGATGCAGAGGAGGATGTCATCTGTCCTGCCCTGAAGTTCTGGTATCCCTCACCAATCATTTTTAAATTATGAACTGGAAAAAACTATGTTGTAATGTCTAACACAAGGGGAAAAGGCTCTATTTAGAAAACTAGAGAACACAAAGCTTAGCAATTAGACTTCTCAAAGACAAGCCTGGGGACCTCTTGCTTTATTTCAGAGAGGAGCTTTGCCAGAAAGTATGATAATTTTCCATCTTTTTCTGCTTTAAGAACATAAGATGTTGTGTGCTGAAAGAAAATTAACATGTGAACTTTTACGAATTTTATTTTTGTACAATGAAAAGGTGAGATGAAGTCGTTTGCTCTGAACACAGATTATTTTAGAAGCTGAATAACTTTGCTTGTTCCTACCTGCACTTCAGTTCTGCTGCCTTTACTCTCACTAAGCAGCAATTACCAGCTAAATCATATGAAACTTCTTGAAGAATATGTTAGTAGAATCAGCTGCAATACTGAATTCACCAGCTAAATGAACCTAGAAATGAGAAAGATACAAGTCCTACCCTTTTTCTGTTTAAAAGCGTAATAGATATATTGATATAAATGTATTCAAAAGAAGCCCACACTGGAGCATTATTAGACATGTTCCTCTGGATCTAGTTGTGGTGGTTTGAGGTGTTATTCTTAAAACATCATGCGCTTTAGTTGGGCAGTCTCCCGAGCACGAGCCATGCTCCTGGTCTTCTCAATGCCCAACCTAGCTGATTTGGTTAATTGCGTTGTCTCAGCTAAACTGCCAAAGTTGTCAGGAAAAAGCTAAGTGAGGGTTTGAGATTTATTTTGATGACCTCCAATGGTGATGCAATAAAAAATCACAGGTGAGATTTTGGTATCTTAGGTGATTTTATCAGCTGAGGAGAGTGACAGGGAATTTTAGATAGGGGAATATAACTCAGGGATATATATATATTGTTCAGGGGAATGTTGGAGTCTCAGTTGTGAAGAGAAATGAATTTGAAAAAAGTTAAGAGGTTAATTATTTTATTCTAGCGCTGACTTTTACAAAATTAAGGCTGTTTTTCACAAAACGTTTTCCTTAAGTCTTTAACTAACTGGTAGCTAGTGTCTTGAAAGACCTTAGCCTTGTAATTGTCTAGCACAACATTTTTTTAAGCAGGTATCATTGGCTTCTGCTAGAGGCAGGCTCTTATACCAAATGAACTGCTAATTGGCATCTGGATGGCAATTTCCATCATCCTCCTACATTACAGGGCAGGAAACATATATCTGTAGGATTCAAGATGAATTCTATAAAGAATCAAAGTGTGATTATTGAAAAAATGTTTACACTTGTCGCATCCATCTTTTACAAATAGTCATGGAAATTTCGCTTCGTACAAACTTGTAAATAATAGGATCCATCCCTGAGGAGGGCAGGTAGAGAAATAGGGGCGAGGGACGCTGGCTGCTTGGGTCCTGCTGCTTTGGTATTGCTACTTGCCAGTTCTGTCTGTATATCATGGGTCTGTGGTATCATCTTACTGACATCTTCAGCAGGAAATTGCAGCCCACAGGTCCAGCCAGCATTTCTTAGGTGACTAATATAAATAATCATAACTGATAAACATGTCCTTGCATATCACATTGATCTTCCAGCACATTGCACAGGTAGATAAGGGTCACTGTTCCCATTCAGGGGTCAGTGTGCAGCACATAGTACTGTATTTCTCCCTGTGCTTCAGCCCCCGTGGGACATGCTAGCACCAGCCAGCTTTGCAAGTCAGCAAAACCTGCCTTCTCTCACTGTAGGACCAGAGTGGGACATGTGCCTGTTTATGCCAGTTATTCATTTCCCCTCATGCCTGCAGTTCTACTCTTGTGTTTCTTCTCTGCTTCCACTGATTTGTATTTAATGATTTTATGTGTTCAGCAGAACTTTTATCCTTGCTAGAGTTTAACATTTATAATGAGCTTTCTTAGACCCCCTTTACATTGAATCTGGTTTTCGCTTTCCTGGGGATCCTCTTTCCTCCTGTCTTCTTTTACAGGAAGAGGTTGCACGTAGTATACAGGCAAAAGAAATATAAAAATAGAAGAGTGTTTTGGTCTTAGAATGAAAGGAAGAGAGAGAAGAAAACTGGAAAAAGGAACAATAATTATTCTGTTCAGAAAATCATATAGAAGAGAAAATAAGCAGTGGGAAAATTGGAAGGAAAAAAAAAAAAAAAAGAAAGTCATCCTGGGATGGCAGAGAACTAGAACCATAACAGAAAAGATAGAAAAAGAGATGACAAAAATGCCATAAGAATTTACTAATAAATCCTGCTGGACTCAATGTAAAAAGAAACCATCCAACACAAAACCAGTGTTTATTTGTTTTTAATAATAGTATAAATGAGAATGGAGCAGGCAGCCAAAGGCTGCTTTAATCTCTGATATGGCACACCACTAAACAACATGCTAAGCTTTTGGAATCTACTAAATTTCATTAAAGTCAAGTCTCACTAAAGTTGAGCACATATTTAAGTGTTTTTTCTGAACTGGATTTATGTTGAAACTGGCTTAGAATTGCAGTTGTCCTTATTGTTTGGTTCACTGAGGATTCTGCATGGGGAAAAAAAGGGACCAAATAAAGCATTTTGCTTCAGATGCAGATTTTTAAAAAGAAATCAAATAAATTAAATTACCAAGCAAAATATGTTTTTCCCTTGTAAGCAACCTGATAAAGTTTGATTTGAAAAAATGTGCAGCTCTCAGATCTGTATTTTATTTTTTTTCCTAGAGAAAAGCCTGAATCAGCCTTGATTCAGCTGATACTCAGTTTGACACCTGTTGACATGAATGCAGGAGAACATCACTTTCAAAAAACCATACCCAGTGGTAATCAGAAATATGTTATCCTAGTTTATTTAAAATCTGTCCTTAACAGACAGATTTAGTGGCTTTCATCTAATATTGATGCATCATAGAAGGTTTTGGAAAGAAGAATTTTGCTGATACAAACCAGATTCTTCTTCTCATGTTTATTCATACGCTCTGAACTTATTTGCTCCCGCTAATTTGTAAAGGAATGATCAAAAGTTGGTTAAGTCAGAAAAATACAAAAAGATGATTATGCTTTGCCTTATCCTAGTGTTCTTATTCTGTTATTTCATGTCCCCTGATCTTTCAGCTTGCTAACCAGCAAGTCTAATGCTGGCCCATCAAAAAGTGTGACATCTCCTTTGAGTAACACTGGACTAAATTGTGTAATTTTAGCTTCTTACAAATGACTGACTGCTTTGGCATTTCTCCCGCCACTCCACTATTCTCTTCTGTCTCATGATGTAGAACAGAAAAAAAGAGCTCAAAATGGCCTCTCCAAGTCTTCAATCCTTCTAACTTGTTATTTTTTAAATAGAAGAATGAGAGACAAAAATTAAAGGGAAGTGTATGGTATAAAGCATCCAGAAGTTGATAACTAAGATAATTGCTCCTTACTCTTTCCAAGACAGTCTAAAGCAACACAGTTTCACAAACTGTGTTCAATTGGCATTTACTGATATTACAGAATTGAGCTAAAGCCTCTTCTCATCTGCTTTTAGAAAAGTTCGTCTTAAAAGTGGCCTGATGCAGAGGGTGTAACACACATAACTCATATTGTTTCATGGGCATGCAGAGAAAGGAAGAAGGACTTTGCTGAGGGAATTGAGTCCTCTTGTCATTCCCAGATATGTTTCTTGTAAGAGAGGAAGAAGATAAATTAGAAGCTGGGAAGGATAAAGAAACTTCCTACTTACCTGTGCAGGGTCATTCTGTAGAGCAGTGGTGGACTTCAGTTCTGTGGGTTGTGAACACAGCACCCATTAGCACTTCTATACTTCCTAAGGCCAGACCCAGAAAAGATATTAATTCTACAAATTAGGAATTAAGAGCAATTCTTAATTGGGTGACACTTGCTGGCAAAGCTTCTGCGTTTAATGTAGAGGAAAGGCTTGCTTGAGACGCAGGAATGTATATATAATATGCAGGAATGTAAGGTACCCTGAAAAGCACACAGGTTGAACACACGGCTGTTTCACCTGCAGGCAAAAGTCTGAACAACTCAAATTTTGCAAACCACATCCCAGTGCCATATGCACCATACCACAAGGATATAAAATGTCTTCATTCTGCAGAGCATCAGAGCATCCTCCAGGCTTTCTTTCTCCATCTGCCCAGGAGGGTCTAGCCACATCCCAAAAATAAGGGGTGGGGTAAAATAGCTGTCAGTGGAATGTATACTCATTAATGTGGTGGGTAAGGCTTCCTTTAGAAACAATGAAAGTTAGACAAACCAATTTAAAAAAAAAAAATGTTACCTTAGCAAAGTATTTTGCCTCCTATTTTATCGCAAATCTTAAGAGTGTCCCTTAATCTTCCCCGTACACGAAGATAAAAATCACTGAAACTCCCAAGGAGCCTTAGACTGGTATTATATCCAAGGCATCTTTTAATCCACTTAAAACAACAGATAAGATGATATGCTTTTAACAGGAGGTGTAGGAAACAACCAAGTTGGTAAACCATGGCACAACAAGAAAAGGTAAGAATCTGGAATGCAGACAGGCAAAACAGGACAGCTCTAAGATGTAGACAAGATGGATTCCCTGGTACCTATAGTCTCTATACCTAAGACTGCTCAAGGGTCTGATGAAGCTCCCAGCATAAATTAGCACAGTCAGTAACTGGTGGGTTTAGGGTAGCTTCCGAAAAGCCTGCAAATGGCTGCTATGGCTCTGGAACTTCCTAGGACTTGGAAATCCCACCAAGCCCTGCTGTTCTGCATGGCTCCTGTTTGGTGCTGAAGCTCCTCAGCGTTTCTTAGCAGTTCATTAAGCAATCTAATAAATTCGTCACATGCTGTTTCTTATCTAGTCATTTCCTTGTGAACACTGGGGACAGAGCAGAATGCTTCGCTTGGTGGGGTGCCTTGATAACCTCATGCATTTCAGTGCTCCCTCTTCTGTGTACGTACATGCACTTTTGCTGCACTTGTACTGAAGAAGGCACAGGAGGAGAAAGGTGAGAAGTTGCAGATTTGTCTTATTCCCTTCCAGTGTTTGTTTCGGAGGTTTGTGATATGTCTTGTAGCAATGAGCCTTAACTCTTATTGCAGAAAACACCCATCAGAAGAATAAAACCAGTCATACCTATAACTCCAGGTCCCTGGAGCTCTTTCTCAGACTACCTTACAGCCACACCTGTGTAGAAATTACTCCAAAGACATAGGTCACCCTCCACACAAATTTCCACCAAGCACTTAAAAACCACTTACAGCCCTGTGTTTGCTGATGGTGTTTGCTGAGTGCATTCGATGAGTCTCTAAGGTATTTTCTGTTACCACTTCTGGTTTTTTCCTTCCCACTGTCAGTAAACACAGAATTATTTCCACAAAGGGATATCACATTGCAGGACCCAAATCACACTGAACAGGGATGCTGAACATGACACTGATGCAAGTTACTTGAAAACTGTTGTGTGAACCCCAAAGCCTGATGGAAAGGCATTTGCTACAAAGCCATGCAATCATAGCTATATTGCTTGGCATGGGATTGTGTGCACTTTATGAGCCAGGAATGAAGTGAAAGAGAGATCAGAGGCCTTGTAACCCCACATTAAATCCATGCATGGTAAATGCTGCCTGTGGGAAGGCTTGGATTTTTACCTGGTTGTGCAAGAGCCAGGAGCTGATGCTCTTTTGACTGCTGTTGCTAGAGCCAGATGTGTTGGAGATTCCTTGAAACAAAGTGTTCTTTTTTTCTTTACTCCTGGTTCCATTTTCCATGCTGGCAGTCCAGAACATCTCAGACATCAGCCTCTAACAGTTTAGGCTTCCTCGTTCTCAAGTTTCTGTGTTGAGCAGAGTACCAGCAGTGATATCGTAGGCATATTTCTGTCACTGTGGTATTTTGTATTGCTAAACACAGATCAGGGTGTGACTCCACACTCTTTCACAGTAGGTTCTGTATTATTTGGACACCAATATATGATCTTAGGAGTAAAGAAAAGCTAAAGAAGTGGCTGCTGCATAAAAATAATGTTAAATATACAAAAATCCTGGAAACTTAAATGGCAATTCATGGACAAATTTAACAATGTGGGGCATATGAGGTGTAGCAGAATTAAATCTAATACGGTTGCCTGGTTTACGATATTGTTTTTAATATTTAGTTTTTCTTGGAGAATTGAGAACATTACTCTAGCACAAGTGCTCAGGTTTTTCATGACCAAACTAAACATGTTCTTAGGCCTATCTTTCCTTCCACAGGCTATTCCTCCCAGTACTAAGTATATGGTTTTTTTCATTTGAACTGGCCAGGTCTTGTTATTTATGAGCTTCGGCAGCTTCTTTAGTACTATGGCCGATGCGTATGCTGTGGTTTTGGCCTCCTCTTAGCTTTTGCAATGCAAGGTGTGACTGTAATGTATCATTTTTTAACATCAATTTTCTGCAGTCTAATAGTGTATTAGCATCTTAATTCCTGTCAGAAAAATTCCATTCACAATGGATAACACACCCTCAAGCTAATAGCAGGGCATGGAAATACTGTTCTGGTGATGCTGATGGTCTTGTGGTCATAATGATATTGTAAAATCTTATTCTCAGCAAAAGCTCTAGCATTCATGTTTTTTATTTAGTTCAAACCAAGCACATGGGTAATGTTTTTAGAAGACTCTCTATTCTACATCTGAATCTTGCTCTACACCCTTCTGAACTCTCCAAACTTTTCCAAGGCTGCGATTCTGTTTCCCAATCACGCTATTTGTCCAGATAAAAAAAAAAAATCTACTGGGCAGTGTGTTGTGTAAGAATTGTGCTTTTCTGCATTGGCAAAAAGTTCTTCATAGTAAATTTTCAGTTTATACTTGCCTCCTTTAAAGATTGAGCAGTTTAATTCCCAGCAAAGCTCAAGCACAGCTCTTGTACCTGAGCACACCAGCAGTCTGGTTTGCACTGCATCTTTGGTGTGCTTGTCCCTCATTTGGACCAAAGAGGTGCTGAGCTAATGCCTGCTCTGCTGAAAACTGTGAACAATTTATGTTTTCTCATGTTGCCATGGTACCTCAGCACTAGAAGTCTATGAAGGCTTGTATCCTGTGGTCACTGTCCAGAGAAGTGCCCTTCTTTAGCTGTCTTGAGCAATGAGATGATTGGACACAAAGTTAACAACATTTATCCTCTCTGTTTTCTGTTCTACTTGAACCTCTTCCTTGTCTGTTGAGGACAGGTATGTTGCTCTTGGCTTCAACCTTACCATGATCTAACCACACACCTTGAATTAATGAAAGAATTTCAAGGTACAGCAGGATATCTGCTGAAGAGTTTCTGTCACCATAGCAAACTACAACTCTTCATTAAAATGAGGCTTCATGATTCCCAGATACAAAAGCCACAAAGAAGTTAATGAATTGCTCTGACACCTGCATTACACAAGGTATAACTCTCCAGCCAGTAATTATTTTATCAGATTCCAGAGCTTTTGGCTGAGCTTTGCTGGAAAATTGTAGAAACTTTGAAACTTCAACAAGCAAAAGCTGAAGAGAGAGTGCTTGAGCGTTTTCTGACAAAGCAGCATTTCATTAGAAGACAGTGGTTTGTCAAAACAAAGAAGCTCTATGCAAGTCTCCTGGTGGAGTAGTGCTTTGTGGATGTGCAGCTGGAGTTCTCACAAGCTTTTTCTTTGTGCCCAGCAGGCCCAAGGGGTGGATGAGCAGCTTGGGTCCTCCAAACCACCCAGCTCTGGGTGTAACCTCACGAGCAGACTTCTCTGGCCATGGGACATCTATGCCCCATAGAGGCAGGACAAACCTGCTCTTTTTGAATCTGGGACAATCCTTTTGCCATGGGTATGATCAGGAATCTTCCGCAGCTTTCTGCTGTAAAAAGGTCCTGAAAGCCCGAGAGTCTCAGCTGAGCTTGTGCATTCTGGTTCCTTTTTGATAACCATGATGATCATGTGAAGTTTAGCAGATTCTACTTTTGAACTGAATGTGAAGGAAAAGCTTTTGGAAAATGAAAATTTCTTGTGAGGTTTCATGGGTTTATGGATATAAACATGCTGAACTTTGCTTTGTGTTCAGCTGATGATCTACCATAAGTTAACAGTATCATGCTGTTCCAAAAAAGACAAATGCCATGCTGAGATGTGTAAACAGGGCTGTAGCATGCAAGACACATGAAGAAATTCTACTACTTTGCTCAGCACTTGTAAGGGCCAAACAAGGACACTGTGTCCACTTCTGGGCACCAGTCTGCACTAAATGTGGAGACATGCTGGAGAGAGGCCAGAGGAATGAAACAAGAATAATCTGAGCTCAGGAAAGAATCTTTATGGAAAAAAAAATTAAGTTAATTTGCTTTGTCTGGAAAAAAAAAAGAAAAAGAGAAAAGGGGGAGCTGAATTCAAATCCCAAATAAGGTGATTATGAGCAGGGAGGCACTGGCCTGCGTGCGATAAATTGGAGAAGACAGGCTTAAGCTGTAACAAAAAAAATGCATTCAAGTTAGACATGAGAAAACATTTGCTTTGGTAAGAGCAGAGAAGCACTGGAGTAGGCTGCCCTGGGTGTCTGACAGGTCTTCTTTTAGAGAAAATATGCCAGTTTTAGAGAATATATGCCAGGAATTGCACTACTATTGCTGAGCCCTTCTTGGGCTCAGGGGCAGCTGAATGATCCGTTGAGATCCTTTCCAACTCAGCTACTTGTAGGTACTTGAGCAGCTGCTGTTTGTAGTTTGTGGTTAGTTACTGTTTGATTAATAGCACTTCATAAGTAATATATGCTATGAGTATTCAGTTCTTTTCACCCAAAGAATAAAGATTTATAGAACATTTCTGGCTTTTCTGTATGATTTAGTCTGACAACCAAAACATTCATTCAACTAGCAAAATGGTACCAATTGCTGTAACCCTTTCAAATACCCACAGCTGTCCCCTGGGTACCATCTCTCTCCACCTCAGCTGTTTCTGCCATGACAACAGTCACCTGATGTCTCACCTGTTCCTGGAACCACTTTAAGTTCCTCCGCTGAAGCTTAGGTGAGATGGCTGTTACTTCCACTTCCATGAGCATTCAGAATCAAGGTGTCTGGTAGTTAACAAAAAAGAGTGGAAAAATATCAAAGATTATTTTTAAAAGGGAAGGGGGATTAAAAATGTGGCTGTGTCAAAAAATATGAAAATGACTACTTATTTTCATATTTTTCTTGCATAAGTAATCTTATGGAATTGCATTTGCTGAATATGTGTCCAGGGAAAAGATTTACTGAACATATGTACAGGGAATATATGTACAGTGAAAAGCTCTTATTGAAGAGCTTACAGGCAAAGAACTTATGAGCTAATACTAAGTGATGTTTTACATGTAAGAACATTTGCAAAGGAAAAAATAGCAATGGATTTCAAGCTTCCACCTTAATTCAGTTGCCTGTTAATTTAATCTTCCTTTATTTATTAGCTGAAAACTGCAGGACCACAGTAATTTGTTCTATTAGTAGTACAGTTTCCACCTATAGTTTGCTAAGTTTTATGTCTGGAGTCATGCACTAGCAGGTAATTCAATCATTGGCTGTATAATGCTTTCCTTTAGTAAGGAAGAGGCTCATAATCTTAATCTAATTAAGGAAAAGAGAACCAAAGGAAAATTTGCCACAATAAAAGTTAATACTAGAGGAATATTATCTGGCAGCAAGCTTGTTACTGTTCATGGGGAAATAAGTATCTTCAAATACAGTCTTCTTCAGGCATGGAGAGCACTTGAAAGCAGCTGGGAGACCTGTGTCTCCCATTAAATGAGTTTGGTTTTCCAGCTATAGCTGGTATTTAGATATGGTGGAGAGTTGTAAATTTTGACACTGAGATTTACAAGGAGGGAGCATATACATAGTTTTGTTTTTTCTGGATATCATTTTGTGCCAGTGCGTCTTTGAACATTTACCCCTCAGCTTGCTGCCTCAGGGATGTGCTTCATATATACACAGCCCATTTGTTCCCAGTCAGTACTTCTGATGTTATTTCAGTTCTGTGTCCTGTCCCTGAGAACAACTAGTTTCAAGTTATCCAGGGGGATACCAAGTATTACCATATACCATGAATGAATACCTTTGTTTTCATTGTCTATTCCACTGTCATGCTCTTGAATGGCATCTTGGACTACTAAGTGCTGTAAATGCTGTCTTAAAATTAACTATATTTTACAGTTTAGATTTTTTTTTACTTTGTCTACTGTGAGAAAAGAGGAATAAGAATGTGAATTTATTTTTTCTACATTTAATACTTCAGCCATGTACTCTCTGGTGTGGAGGAGTGGTTCCTAAATATTCAGTAGCATCAGCCCAAACCCCTCCATAGCATCCCAGCAAACTAAATTAAATTGTCTATCTGCTTACAATAAAAACTGTTTCCTTTCCCATAAGCACATAACTCTGAAGGTAAAAAAAAAAAAAAAAGGGTTAATAAAGGAAAATCAGAAAAATAGAGTAGCAAATCAGCAGGCTGTGGTCTCAGGCTCACTGCCTTCTCACAGCAGATGAGGAAGTCACTGACCCATCCCACCTTGGTTAAGTCCTATGCACATTCCTTGCCCAGGCTCAGGGGACCCCCTTGCTGGCTGTCTCCATCTCTGCGCCTGAAGGAGCATGCAGTCGCCCAGGTCTCTGCCATCTGGAAGGGAGTCAGGGGAGGGGATGAGCTGGGATAAACAGCATTAGTCAGACCATCCCACCTCTTTGCAGTGTCTCTTCAGAAATTCTTCCTGTTTCAAACATCTAAGTGCTGGCCCCACTTGTGCTGGTCCTCACCTCAGTACACAGTGTCAGCACTTTACTACTGTTTATATCTTTTCTGAAACCATAAGTGGTGGGATAAAGATGACCTTTCCCTAGCTGAAATGTGGAAAAGTGTTTTGCTCTTTATTCTGTTGGGCACTGAAGAAGCCAAACCCACTGTCTATCTGCCAGGAAAAATGAGATTAGTTCAGTTGGTTAGAGAGTGTAGAGCGTGGTGCTAATAACACCAAGGTTGAGGGTTTGATCCCTGTGCAGGCCATTCACTTAAGAACTGAACTAGATGATCCTTGTGGATCCTTTCCAAGTCAGAATATTCTGTGATTCTGTGAACTAAAATGCTTGGGGACACTCACTTGTTGCACTGCTCTGTCACCTCCTAATCCTGGTTCTGATTAAAGTTCTGTCATCCAGCTGCCAAAGGGCCACATGCCAATACCTACCCAGACCTATTTTGATATCTAGCCAAAGATTTGATTGCCCTTGCCAATAAAAATGCACTTGTTCAAGCCAGGGACAAAGAATAGTTTAGAGTGGACCCGTCACAGAGAATTGCAGTGTCTGCCCAGTTGTCTAGGTGTGTTGACCACAGAGGCATGAGAACAATGTGAGCTTTGTCTCTCTTCTCTCATTGACTGTGCATCTGACCTTCATTATAACAAAAATATATGAAATAGTTCCAAGTGCTTGGTGGTCATACAGCATGCACCATCATTAAGACTGGCTACTAGGAGAAGCCCCATGATCACAATTTTTCCCGGTAATAGCTCTTTTTTTGACCTAGGTGAAGATCAAATCTGCCTAGGTGCACTTCGTGCATAAAAAGGCATTCATGTTAAAAGGTTCTCAGCACTTGAAAAGTACTTGATGACTTCTTTCAGCAATTAACTGTCCTCAGGATTAGCAATGTATGCCTAGCTTCTACTTTGAATTTGACTAACTTCAGATTTTTACTACTAGCTTTTAGACGTATCCCAAATAGGCTGAGGAGCTGTTCATGAATTTTTTGTTCTACCTCCTCCCCCACAGCCATAGTCATTTTCATATGCCATAATTAAGTTAGTTCTTCATCTGGGAGGCCTGTAGATCTGCTTGAGCATGGAAAAGCTGCAATATTTCTCATCCCCAGGAAGCAGGCTTCAAAGGCTTCTATAGCTAAGCTTTCCATGATATGATTACCGAACCTTTCAAGCCTTCATGTCGCATTATGGAGAAATACCTTGGTTTCAAATGCTTCCCTGAAAGCCATTCTCCCTTTCAATGTGAAAGAACTCTTTCTTGTGACTTACTTTCATTTTTAGCAAGGGTAAGTTCAAACCGGAGAGTTAAGAACAGTGAATGGAAAGGAGGGGATGGACCAAAACCAAAAGATTATCAGTTATTTGTTTCAGAGAAAGGTTTGATTCTTTCTACATTTGATGCTTCCTTATTTCCCACTTGCCCATCCAGGTCTCACAGTGTGCTCTCTTCATGGTCGCCTCATCACAGGTTTTACAGCAGCTCCTGTGACTAGTGCACAGGAAGATTCGGCCCACCTTATGTATGTGACAGAAAATCAGGTAGCTGACATTGTTTGAGGAGGTGTGGCTGGTGTCACAGGGGTGCCTGGCTTATGTTGTCAAGGTTGTAAAATGTCCCAGGCGGGTTGTTGAGCAGGGGAAGCTTCGGGGACAAACTGAGGGAGTGATATGACAAAGCAGAATCATCGTGGCAATATGGAACACTGGTGTGTAGTTGGGATCACTTTTCAAGTCTTTCTTTTGCAGTTCTCAGAGATGGGCTCTCCATAATGCTTCAGTTATGAAGAAAGAAGGACTGCTGATTAGTTGTTTTGCAATGGAGAAGACAGAGGGAGAAACACCAACACTGTGGTTCCCACGTTATTGCTTATCTCCCTGCAAACATGTGCCCCAAATCCTCTCTGTGCTGTGTTAAGGAAAGGAAAAACTCAGACATTACAACATCTGCTTTCTTACATCATCTTTACCGATTTTGCATCCTATAACTCCCTGGTGAAAAGAGGAACAATGACTTTATATAGCTGCTGCTTGATCCTTCTGCTATTTACCTGGAACACTGCTGCCTATGGGCCAAACCAACGGGCACAGAAGAAGGGAGACATTATTCTCGGAGGATTGTTCCCCATTCATTTTGGAGTGGCTGCGAAAGACCAGGATCTAAAATCAAGACCAGAATCAGTGGAGTGTATAAGGTAAGATAGTAAAAGGGAAAATAAAAATTTTGTTGGGCAAGTCTTCACCTTTCTTTACTTGAAGTGACATTCTATACCTTGTGTAAATATGGTTTGTTACCTGATGTTTTTAGAGGCAACTGGTGTAAATAATAGAAAAAACAAGTTAAACGGTAACATAAATAATATTTGCACAGTAAAAGAGGCCAATCTTTGTACTATCTGGAGCTGCCGAGACATGAATATACTGATCTATCTGGCCATTCACAGTGGACATTTGATTAGTATCTGAAAATTAGCTTTCCTTACAGAAGAACAGAAAAGAACCCATGGTGCTTCTTAGTTCATTTGATTAAAATAATGCATAGCAAAATAGATTGGAAATCAAAATTTTTTTTTCCATGTCTGCCTGTCATCTTTTATATTTTTACAAACAGTTCAGTTGCCTAAAAAAGTGGATAGGTGAAAGTGAGATAGGCCACTGGTTTTGAAAAATCCTGCTGAACACTTAAATGTCTCTTTAGGACCTTTACAAAGGTCAGGCTTTCCTCACCCAGAGTCCTTTTCTTTTGTGTAAACAGTGCACATAGGTTCTATCTTTAGTGTTTGGCAGTTAACCCTGGAGGGAGAAATGCACATGAAAACAATTTCTCTTATTATTGAAATGTAGACATTTTTGTGATGAAACGTGAGGAATTTTTAACCTTACAACCCTTACAACAGAAAAAAAAAAGGAAAGTGAGACTGGATCGTCATATAAACAAAATATAAGAAATTCATGCGGAATTCTCTCATGACCATGCACAGGAAAACACTTCAGTGTTATGGAGCTTCTTCTGTACTCATGTGAAAAATTTTGTACCTGGAATTATCTGGACCTCTTGTGCTACACTGGAGATATAGTATAGTTGTGTTGCAGATGGTAATGAAGAATGGCTGAGAGCACTCATGCTGTGCTTACAGATTTCAGGTGTGGTTTGACACTGAGCAAGACACGTCCATCTACTTTATGAGATCATCCCCAGATGCTCTCATAGGGAACACATAGAAATGTAATTAAGCAGAGATTATTTTGGCTGCTTCTGTGCCAGCACAGGAAAGTCATGAACTAAATGTATGTAGGATTTCTACTTCATGGAGTGAGAAACTGCCAGCATTCCAGCTTTTTTTCTTTTTCTCTCCTAAATGCAGCATTTTAAAAGTGGAATGCTGGAAAGCAAGGGATGTTTTCAGCTTCATTGTTTTCTTTACCTGCTCCAGGCAGAAGGCAGGCAATGTAGATATTTGCAAACTGAATGTAGTTTTCAGTTCTTTCGATGCTGGTTCAGCCTCAGTGACTGTCTTGACATGGTCACGTTATTGAAACGGATCACTGGAAAATGTTCTGCCACAAGTACTACAAGTGTGTGGTTGCCAAAAGGCATAGTAATGAGGTAGCACTGCCAACAGCAGGCAAATCCTGAAAAGCCAGACTAGGTGCTTTAAGGACACAATGGGAGATCTTCTGGGTGGCATTTGATCTGCTAAGAGGCATCCTCTAGCTGAAATTTGCCTGGATAAAATCTGTGTTCCTCTTAGCCCTGCACCAAGAAGCTGCAGGTGCAAGAGAGAAAAAAGGTGACTGCAAAGGCAGGCATTTGTGGCATTTGCTGCTGTCCTTCAAGGAACTGGATAAATTGGGAGTTGACAGCATAATGCAAATAGAGAAGGAATGAAGGCTGGAGATCTAGCTGCAGGGCAGTAGAAACTACAAAAGGAACAAGGGAATGATTGGACCAGAGATGACTGGAAGTTCCTCATTGCACATGTCTTTAGCAGAAAATGTTCATTTGCAGTAACTGTTTAATTCAAAAGAGGTTGGACTGAGAAGACTTTTTGAGACTGGTCATTAGATTTTTAATGATGGAGACAATTAATACATGGGAACATTTATGTATATTCCTTGTTATTGGTACATGTCAAATTCAGAGCAGATATTTTTCCTGAAAGATTTTCTAATTTTAGCAGTATTGAAGACAGAAAATTCCTCTCACTGGTATTGTATAGAGATCTCTCAATACTAACATGGTGGTTCTTTATGGTTTTGGACTCTGTGATTAGGTATTAGGCTGTGGCAGGGTTGTGCATGATGACTCTTGAGTCCAATATATTCTTCATGTCAAGAGTCAGAACCTTACATATCACATGTGAGTTTCCTCAGTTCTGGGAAATAGACTAGCCTGGAATTATCAAACTTGTATTTTGGGGGGAGGAAAAACATATATATGCTCTGTTTTTTTCCACAAAGTAAATCTGCCCAGTCTTGTAGCATCAAGAACTTCCGTAGACCGGGAAATAAATGTGACTGTACCTGGTCAAACCAAAGATACGAAATCTGCCCCATACCTTTACCTGCCCTTGTCGCCCTTCTCTGAGACCTCTCCAGCACTGTTTTACCTTTTCAAAGCTGAGGCTAATCAGTTTTATATCTACCCTGCTTTTGAGATGACTGTGTAGCTTTTAATCTCTTTACTACGTAGGAAAATGTGTCTCATATCATGTAAGAAAATTAGACTCAGGTCACTCTG
This sequence comes from Lophotriccus pileatus, assembly GCA_035583135.1. Lineage (NCBI taxonomy): Eukaryota > Metazoa > Chordata > Aves > Passeriformes > Tyrannidae > Lophotriccus > Lophotriccus pileatus. Next base: position 26,135,449 of record JAWWES010000001.1, read on the forward strand.
GGAGTATGAGCATCCTCTCTCTCTCCTCATACTCTCCCACATCGGGCTGCAGCAGCAGCAAGTCATCAGACCATGTGAAAAGCTCCTTGCTTTGAAACTAAGACAAGACCTGAGGGTGCCACTGAAACTCTGTGGGTGGTCCATCTATATAGAGTTCAGTATCAAACAACTTAAGATAATGTGGTTTTCCTTTCTTCTGAGGACTGTTCAATCTAATCTGTGCTGTTTGGATGTTTCCCCCCACATTTAGCTGTGTTCAGTGCCATGTTTATGCTCTCAAACGGGGCTTCTCAAAATGGATAGGACAGTTTTCTCTCCGCTTTTTCAGTTTTCACATTCTTCATGCTCTTGTGGCACAGCATCTTTCTCTGCAGCTTAGCATACATAATGGCCTGAACATACTGTGAATACCTTGCACATGATTATTCAGAAAATTATACACATAACTCAGCAGTGAAAGGAAAAGGGAAAAGTAACCTGTCTTTCTGTGATGTTGCTACTGAAAAGGCATCTTTGTGCTTTAAGCACTAAATTGTAGAATCCAAAGTGAAAACATACAAAAAGTGAGAGCAGTTTCATTTCCTGTTTGTTGTTTCAGTAATCAAGGATCCCGCATTTGATATAAATACACCCTCTGTCTTTGTGTGCCTCCGGTGCTGTTACAGCAACTTTCCTTATAACATTTGCTGATGCGTATCTGATGTGTGCAGTGGAGGCAGAGGCTGAGCACGGCACAAGAAAGCCCTGACCCCCATTCCATTCCCTGTCAGCACCCACAGAGGCCTATTCATAGCTGGATTTCTCTGCCCTTTCTTGATTTCAGGTAGATTAGCAGTAGTGGCCATGGTGGTATCGTTAGTCTTATTCCTGGCATTATTGCACAGATGGACCGTACCCATGTACTCCTCTTACTGCAATGGACTGCTTGCAGTAAGGATATATCTTTACTGAGCTGAGATACAGTGTGGTCAATATGGTGTTGCCAGGTCATAATTTTTAACAATATTTCCTGTATTCTGATCCGCAGTCTAGGCAAAGTCCCCACACTGTGGCACGTAGTGTTTAGGATGTGGAACTGTGGTGAGACGTTCTCCCCATGTCGTAGTGCAGGACTTCACAGAGTATAGCTCCAGGACTCTTTAGCCCACCGAGTTTATCTGTCCCTCTGAGAGAACAGAATTTGAATTCTAGCCCTTGAAGATGTATTTGCTAATCCCACTGCAGACCTGAATGTATAACAAGCTATTTAGGATTTTTTTCTTAAGACTAAATTATATCCTTTTTCACTTTTTCTTCCACTCACCTTCTAAATAGTATTTTTTTTTTTCTCTGCACAATACCCTTCACCCACAGTCCTAGACTGTAAGAGGGGTAAGCAACTCATTATAGCTAGTGCCTGCAGGAATCCAGCGAATGACTGAAAGTCTCCTTTCTGCATAGCTTAGAAATAACAGGGTAGTAGCAGCAATAACATGTAATTAATTTACTGGAAATCTAGAGAGGACAGAGAAATTAGCATGCAACCATCAGAGAAGGAGGGGCTGGTGTGAGACAAAAGGCATATGCAGGCTATACCACCATTTTTGAATATAAGTACTTGTCAGATATGGGAGGGTAGGTGAAAACTGCATTCAGAGCTTTCACATTACTTTCTCCTTCTTTTCCTTCATATTCTATTGCTTAGTGCCTTGTAAGTGTGATAAATGAAGGTTGTGAATATACAGGAGGTTGTGAATTCTTTCTTTTTGGAGACCAACCAGGATCAGGACCAATTTCCCTGCTGGATGCAGACAGTAAGAGCTGTTAAAACCAAACTAGGCAAACAAACAGGGGATGGAACTATGGGGAACTTAAACCATGCAGTGAGCTTGTGTCCCTTAACTTACGTACCCTTGCTTTGAAACTGACTGAGACATTTAAGCCGTCCTGAGCACCGTTTGACAGACACATTTAGTACATAGAAAACTGGTCTGCTGCACATCTGTCCTCTGCAGATGTGACAGTTACAGTGAGGATTTCTGGAGGTATTTTTTCTGATTTCTCTCTCTGTTTGTGCTCCTCTCTGGAATAGAAAGATCAGAGGGTTGAGTGTCCTGACAGGTTGAAGAATAGGTATCAGAGGGGAAACCTTTACAGAACTGGTGTAACTAAAATTCCCATCTACACCTGTGGGCTCTGAATTATTTACATTAAATACTCATTTAGAGCTTAATGGCCACTTTTTATAACAGCACATCTCAGAAATGTTAAAATACAAGACTAAGCAAACATACCTGTAAAATAATTTGACAGAAAATGAATTTTGGAGGCTGCATGTTTTCCACCAGGAAAATACCAGTGGCTATTTAAATATTCTTGAAATTTAATGAAAGTTTGCTTCTGTTGGTAAATCCTGTGCAGTTTCTTTATGGAAATTACCAGTCAAATTTCTGCATGGATGACAGAGCATTCCAGTGACTAGTCATATTAATCACAGCCGTAGCATAGCATGGGAGGTCAGCTGCTCTTACCAATCACTCATATACACACCAAGGCAAGAGGAGCCTATCAGGAGCCCCTTTCTGGGATCTTATAGTACAGTAGGAGAGAATTTATCCACAAAATTTCCATTCATAGAGATTGAAAAAATTTTGCTTCATTTAGATCAGTTTGGCAGCACTACCTTCATCTGATCATATCTGTACTACAGTACTGATACAACACTGTATCAGTTAACAAGATGAGAACTTGTCTGAAGATCTGTCAGGTGTTAGAGAAGACAGAGTGAGGAGTGGTGTCTCCATCCCATCTGATCCTCTTCTCCTCATCTGCTTATGCTGCTACCAACAGAGGTGCAACTGAAGAGAACAGCAGGTGTGCTGGCTGGGTTAGTTTGAGATAAATTATTGAAAGCATTTCAAAGATATTTTGGAGTCTAGCTCCCAGAAAACTGCCCCTATTCTCCTTTCTCCTCCAAAATAAAATCATCCAAACTCAAGTACCTGAAGTAGATGCCTTATGTTGTAAATATACACTAAACAGGAGCGTATGTCATAAAGGAAAATAAAAGCAACTCTGTATCATGGGCCTTAGTCTGCACTTACTGAATTAAATGCCAGATATTTATTTGAAATCATGGGTAAGACTGTCCAGTTCACTTCGCTGCTTTTGAAGGTACTATCTGAAGATACCACCTTGTGACATTTTAAAAAAATAAAGCCAAATTCCTGTCGAGCAGGCCAAATAATTTTGTGTCATACTTTTCCCATATAATTTAATGTAAGCAGGCTTAAATTTACTTTTACATATACTCAAATGTGTGAAGTTTCTCAGAGTAGTGTAGTGGTACCTTTGAACTTCCCAGCTTCTCAGCAGTCTTCCCTTTAAATATAGAAAATGCATTCAGCTTTTGCTCTTCGGTGAGGTGCCTGAATATGGCTCCTTGCTTCAAATCCTATTCATATTTTAATTAAAAATATCTGTAAACACCCATAGCTTTTTAAAAAGAAGTGTCACAAAACCCCTCCTTGCTTTCATTTATCTCAGTGTGCATTAGTGACCATGTGAGGCAGCGTGATGTGACCAACACATCTTTCTGTACACAGCGCTCACTGACTCGATCCCTCTGAGACTTGCCCTTTTATTTCAGAGCTCTCTCATTGCATCTCGCTCCTTAATGGTCTGGAACTAAAGCAAAATATTCTAAATGGCCAAATTACTGCTAACAGTAATCCCCACTGTCATGTTTCTAAAGAGTAATGTTTAAAAAGCCAGTTGTCCCTTTGGTCACAAGTTATAACTAAGCATTTTCATTGGCCTCAAAGTTTTTGACCTGAGAGATGTGTACTGAAACTCTGCTGTCTGGTCTTTGAGGTATAACCTCAGAGCTGAACTTCATTTGGAAGTCGGCCAAAGATGTCTGAAGAAGGTGAAGTCAAGTTGAATAAATGAAGTTTTTAAGACTTAAACCTTAGCTGTGATATCTTTAGAAATTCTGATCCCAGGTGAATCAGATAAGACTCCTGAAATGGAAGTAATGTGGCTTTGTTCATTCAGCTTTGAAAAAGTCAGCCATAGCTAACATCAATTTTGAAAGCCATTAATTTAATCCAGTAATTAAAAATGTTCAGGTCATACATCTCAGAGATTAAAAGTTTTGGATTTCATGAAGCTTATCTTCAGAAATTTTCACCTTGGTAATGGAAACATTTCTCAAAGCATTTCAAAATGGAACTTAAGTGAAACATAAAATTCAGCATTTCATCTAGAATCTATTCTCGGGCAGGTTATTTTCCCATGCTTTTCCAGTTCTGGGGCCTGTCACTTTTGCCAATGGATCGCAAGCATAAAAGCATTGACACTTTCCCGTTTTCAGCTGTAACTCAACACAAAACTGCAGACTAACTGCGGTCCTGACCCATAGTGCCTTCCAAGGAAGGGCAGGTTTCAAATCATGAAATATTCTTCCAGCTGAATTACCTAAAACAGGGCAGCCTCACAGACACAAAATTGATTGCCTGTGCAACTTTATGTGTAAAGTTTGCGAATAACGGTAAAATTTGAGAATAACATGTATCAAAGACACTTTCTTCCTGCTACTTTCCACAAAGAAGTTTCTCTCTTTTTTTTTTTGACAAGCAGTCACCCTGAAACAGCTTCTTTCCCTGCCTGTCCATTCAGCACCCAAAACGAGGACTCCCAGGTTCTGAAGCACATTTGCGCCAATCCCCCACTCTGGGTTAGCTCCGTGCACGGGTGCAAGGTAGTCGGAAAACTCAGCTTCTCCATTTTAGAGAAGAGAGGAGGTTTCAAGAAACAGTTTCAATTTCACAGGCCAGCTCTGAGGGTATCTTCTGAGTTGGTGTCTAAAGTAAATATATGAGAGTACCATAATAATGAGAAAAGTTACTCCTTCGATGAAGGCACTGAAATATCTAATTAACAAGTTAGCAGTTTACACTAGGATTTACATTTATAGCATGTCTCTGTTCTCTGATATAAACAGGCTGACTGTTTTCTCTCTCTCACAAAGTGAAGTATGTGATGTGAGGCCAAATTTCCCCGAGCAGAGCTCCCAGGCACCTGTGCATCCAGCAGCATGCCAGTGCTGTGGCTCAGCCTGCTCTGCCTGCCTAAAGCCATGAGGAGCTGACACAAAGAGCATCCCTGAGCCCAAATCCCTGGCAGCATCACACTCAGCACAGGCTTAGCAGACACTGCCATCTGCATTCAGAAACATGTTAGAGGAGCCTGGAAGGAAACTTGGTAGGTGAAGCTTTGTGTCAGAGCATTTGCTCAGGCATCACAAGATCCAGGTTTAGGGTCTGAGCAGAAGGGACAGGCCAGAGTCAACACTCCAGACATGCTATCTTTCAACTTTCAGAGATTTTAGGGGACTTAGAAAAGTTCATCTCATCCTCACGACCTCTGAAGTGAACTCCCAAACTGAAAAGTTATAAACTAGATCTAAACCCCATAGCACAAATGTGCCTCTTGTGTTACAACAGCAGAAAAAAACGAAATTTTCCAAATTTAGTAGGGTGCAAGAAGCAGCATAAGTCGCTTTTGTCTTTTGAATCTGGAATTCTTCACTCTGCCTCAATCTTAGACTCCTCTCTGCTGTTTCTGTTTTTCTCACTGTATTTTATTTATATTTTTATTTTTGCTCCCCCAGGTATAATTTTCGAGGCTTCCGCTGGCTCCAGGCTATGATCTTTGCCATAGAAGAAATAAACAGTAGCCCTACTCTCCTTCCCAACATGACCTTGGGATACAGGATATTTGACACTTGTAATACAGTCTCTAAAGCCCTGGAGGCCACACTGAGTTTTGTGGCCCAGAACAAGATAGACTCCTTGAACCTGGATGAATTCTGCAACTGCTCAGAACATATCCCTTCCACCATTGCAGTCGTGGGGGCAACCGGCTCTGGCATCTCTACTGCTGTGGCCAATCTGCTGGGGCTCTTTTACATACCTCAGGTACGCTTCCACCTCTCTTGTTCAGGTTACAGAAGTGGTCTGCCTCTTCTATGCTCTGCAGAGATTAAACAAAGGTTGTTTAATCTTTGCCATTTCTAATAGAACTTCAAATGTGGGGAGCTTCTTAATGGTAGAAATATGTCTTGCTAGCAATTAGCAGTCCCTGAACACAAAGCAGCCAATAATTTGGCCAACAGCAACTTAGTCTAGGAGGAATAGAGTTGTCTAGAGTGGCTTAGTCTATGAATACAGCTATTATAGATTAGTCACTGACAGTTCTCACACCTGACAGATTAGTTTTGTTGTTACTCCACAATAGTGAAGCTCCCACAGAGCCCACTTAAGGCAGAACTCAGTCATTGCCAGCTACTCTTGAGATCTCTCAGCACCTCTGATCATTCAAGTAGGTGACCTGTGAAGTTGTTTCCTGTGCTGGTAAGGTGCTGTGGAGGTTTGCTCCGAGCTGACCTGCTTTTTTTGCCCTAGAGACTCCAAAACAGGGTTTGTGTAAGCATCTGGATATGCCCCGCCTTATCATGAGGTGTGGAGATGGAGTTGTGCCAGCTCCTTTATTGCAGCATCTTCCTAGCTGAATTCTGAGTCTGCTGGGGCCAGTACCGGCATCCGTGTTCCCATCCCTTTGTTTAACAAGCCTGTTGCTCTGCCAAGGCTGGCGTATTATAGCTTAATGTCGTTGCTCTTGATTTTAGATTTCTACACTTAAGACAACTTCGGAAAAAGTGCTTAGCCTTATCCATTTGTGTTACCTTGAATAACCTAACATTTCCAATTCCTCTTCTAAAATGAATACAGGTGCAGGAGCTCACAAGAATCCTTATAACAATAGTGTGTGACAGTGCACTCTCAGTGTGTCCTGAGAGATGTATCTTTACTTCACCCAGGGCTCCAGTTCCCATCTCCACTACAAATGAAGAAGGAAGGATTCTTGATTGTCCAGGGCTCAGTAATATATCTTGTCTATTTAATCTTATCAGTCTGACTTCCTTGCAGGAGTCTGAAAAACTGAACATTTGGTCTCTGAGTAGAGCAGGAATGGTTTAAGCTGAGACCAATATGTGCTCTCCATATATTGCTCGGAGTAGCACTGGAAGTCGGCATGTAATGAACACCATGATGACATTCTAAGGGATATTGTTGATTTACACATCACGTTACCAGGTGAACAAGGGCAGCCAAGAAAGGTTGGTGGGTTTGACTGAACATGACAGATGTTTGCAATTCTCAGGCTTTCCCTTTGAAGAGGGAATGGTGTTTGTGCTGTGATGCAGTAGCCTTCCCCGGAGGCTGCAGAAATGGATAGATGTCAGGAGGTTCAGTTCTGGCATGGAATCAGCCAGATGGTTAAGTATGACAACTGGCTTTTAAACTGGGAGTTGCTGGGCAGAATTATCGCAGCCATTTATAGCAAGGCCATTAGCAAATTCATGTTTATTAGGCCCTGCATTTCGGTACGACTCTGCTGTTTCTCAGTATCTCTCTCACCTCAGTGTACGCTTAACAGCACATGTGGGAGTGGGATACTTTGCATGTACCTCCCGGCAAGAGGTTGTAGAGAATGGCAGTAGCACTGGGCAAGAGCCTGTGCGGGGGAGAGTACAGCTCTGTGAAAGGAGGATTTGCTCCTGTGGTCCTTGAAGCCGAACTAGGAGATGTAATTTTCTTTCTTCTTGGAGAAACACTGAAAACCAGAGTTTAGGAAGGAGATAAGATTTTCTGTAAATTTCCACTTTGTACAAAATGAACTGTTTATAGAAGACTTTTACAAATGAGAATCTGTCCTAAAGAATTCAGATACCAATCTCTAAATGCAAAGATAAGTGAGTTTCAGTAGTTCTCCAGATCTTTAAACTATTATTATCTGGGGTTTTGGTTTTTTTTTCCTGCTGGTAGAAAATTTAAATTATATCTTATGAGCATATGGCGCTTGTTCTGATTAGGAAAATAAAATAGTTCTTGATAGCTTTAGAAAAGGAAATAAAATCCAATTTTAACCATAAAACAGTGGCTTATAAAGCACAGAATGCCCACTGGCTTTTTTTCTGATTCTGGCCAGCAATCAGGAAATAACTGCTGAAGCAGCATTACCATAACACTCTGCAGGATCAAGGGAACCGATATACATTGCATTTTTCTTACATCAACTGTCAGGGATTGTATATAAAATATGGTGCCTGATGGAGCCTGTTTAAGAATGGGACAGATGTCAGAGCCAAGGAGAGACAGACAGAGTTGATTCAGAATAGCGTTACCACCCTCCTGCCTCCTTTCTTGTTCAAGACAGAGAAAGCCTACAATTTGTCTTAATTATGTGCATTGCCCTCATTTATATAAAAGATTAATTCTTTTTATTTCTGGATTCAGCAGGAAGTGCAGCAAGGTAGGGCAGCTGTGGTTCACCTCTTTGCCATTCCTCTGACCTAGTGTCAGGTCCTACCTCCCTCAGATCCTTGACCTTGCAGGTGGACACAAGCTAGCTCCAGCCCCTCAGGTCCAAGCAGCTGCTTCTGTACATGTGCCTCTGTAAGACAGGCATAGCTACAAAAACATACAGGCTCTCAGGGTGGACCACGTGCAACCACAGGCTAAGAATATGTAGCTGCAGTGTGGTGCTCAAGTCTCTCTTTGCCCCACCCGATGCTAAACAGGTTGGCAGTGGCTCCAGGTAAATGCAGGCAATTTATTTCTAGGCACTTCAGTTTATGGTGTGTTTTCCTTGTTTACTGCGCTCTCACAGGTCAGCTATGCCTCATCCAGTCGTCTCCTGAGCAACAAGAACCAGTTCAAGTCCTTCCTCCGCACAATCCCCAATGATGAGCATCAGGCCACAGCAATGGCAGACATCATCGAGTACTTTCGCTGGAACTGGGTGGGAACAATTGCAGCTGATGATGACTATGGCCGGCCAGGGATTGAAAAGTTTCGGGAAGAGGCGGAGGAGAGAGATATCTGCATTGATTTTAGCGAGCTCATCTCCCAGTACTCAGATGAAGAGGAGATCCAGCAGGTGGTAGAGGTCATCCAGAACTCCACAGCAAGGGTGATTGTTGTTTTCTCCAGTGGCCCAGACCTGGAGCCTCTCATCAAAGAGATTGTCAGGCGAAACATCACTGGCAAGATCTGGCTGGCGAGCGAGGCCTGGGCCAGCTCTTCCCTAATAGCCATGCCGGAGTTCTTCCGTGTCATTGGCAGCACCATCGGGTTTGCACTGAAGGCGGGACAGATCCCAGGCTTTCGTGAGTTCCTGCAGAAGGTGCATCCCAAGAAGTCCACCAATAATGGCTTTGCCAAGGAGTTTTGGGAGGAGACTTTTAACTGCTATCTGCCTGATGGGTCCAAAAATTCTCCAGCTTCAGCTTCCTTCCATAAGGGCCATGAAGAGGGACTGGCAGCTGGAAATGGAACGTCTGCCTTCCGACCTCCGTGCACAGGGGATGAGAACATCACTAGTGTGGAGACACCGTACATGGACTACACACACTTGCGGATATCCTATAATGTGTATTTGGCAGTATATTCTATTGCCCACGCCTTGCAGGATATATATACCTGTACCCCTGGGAAAGGACTCTTCACTAACGGGTCCTGTGCTGACATTAAGAAGGTTGAGGCATGGCAGGTAAGTCCTTCTTTTGTGTGCCTGTGCAATATACCTGCAGAAAAAGAGACAAGCTGTCCCAGATGCCTTTTAGGGTGTCATTCATAATCCTGGGTCTCAAACACCGCGTAAGGCCATAAGGGTCATTGTGTATCACTGTGTGTGAGTTAGGTGCACGCTCCCACCCCACAGGAAACGTAACGTAAGTTGTGTTAGGTTTGCCTGCAGTGAAAGGGGCTTAAACCAAGTTTAATGTTCTTGCATTCGCTGCGGGCCAAAAGTGCACACACAGACAATTACCACAGCCTGGCTGACGCAAGGTAACTTGATCATATATTGAGCCTTACATAAACAAAAGGGCCTGGAGAGAGCACATAAACAAGGAAAACAGTTTTTAGAGTTCATTTTCTTTGGCAAGTTTTACATCTTTCGCAACCCCACAGCAATTTTCCATACAGGTTGTACTTTTCCCCCACAGTTTTAAGCTTATATAGAATCAAACAAAAGCAGGTCGAGCAATGAGGGAAAATAATGTGTGGCTACTGGGCAGAAAATAGACAGCTGCTTTGATTTGGCAGTGATATTTGCAAACTGATAAAATGGTACTAGTGACTTAGTCACGTTTACCCATTCATTCAATGCATTCTGCCCTCTTGCACATGGATGGTATTCTGGCATTTTGCCTTCTGATCCTTTGTGAATACTCTGTACCTTACCATATCTTTGATCATGCTATCCAGTATGGTATTCCGTACATGGTTTTAGTATGTACTGCATTCTTAAAGAACACAATTAGCGTGGGCTATCAAACGGCAATATGGCAAATATGTAGCAAATTCTGTTTACCCCATTCTGGTCATCACAAAAAACTTGGGCTCAAACATGCCTGAATTCAGAACAACACAGGTGAAAGAAAGGAGGATTATATCTCCATTTGCATGGGTAATTTCCTCTCTTTGGGATAGTCTAACCAAAACAGCAGCTCTCCTTTCCACAGACTGCAGATATTGAGCCAACATTCGCGTGTGGGAACTACAGTTTGTTCCTGTCTTGTCTCAGTCAACTCAAAAACACCAGTCAGATCGAAGTAAAAGGCTTTGTCTTGGCATTTATGGGAAACTACTGCTCTAGGTACCTGATCAAGTTTACCAAAACCACTTTACTCAGAATTGATGAGTGCAGGGTTTGACCCCAGTTTAGAGTAATCCTGTGTTTGCTGGCTCCCTCTGAGGTTTCTGTCTTACAAAGCTATTCTTCTTTTCAGGAAAATACTGGCAGAATTGGGCAAGTCACAGATTTAGCTTTCCCTGTGTCACTAAAAATGATCCAGAATAAATGTAGTTTTTATTCATTCCTTTATACCTTGTCAACTTGGAAAGAAAGGCAGGATATTCGTGCCATTGCTAAATAAAATAATGTGTTTATTGAAGATTCCACAATTGGGAAGAAGGACCTCTCATTTCTGTGTTGCTTGTCTGATGATGAAGGATATATGTATGAAAATGTAAAGTATCCTGCTGATCCAGGCTTTTGGGTATATATGCTTGTCTAAAAGAAGGGAATTAGCATCAAGGAGGAATATGTCGGGAATAACACAAATGGGCAGGAATAGAGAGTGCTACGAAGCAGCAAGCTATACTTGAAATGACTACCATTAAATAGTGTTGGCTATCAAGCATATTTGATATTTGTGCATTTTTTCACTTCATTTCAAAATCAAACACATGAATAGCAGGTTAATGCCAAATCTGTGTGTGCACCTACTTCATACCAGGCACTGCGGCTCATTACCCTCGGGAAGCTTTCCTCAGCCCTGGGGGTAATGAGTTCACCTCACAAATGAGCATCCTCCACCGTCTCCACAGAGATGTTTTCTGACAGCCAGGCAGAAGAAAAGCTTTCTATTAAAGTCAGTCTCATTTGCAGAGGTCCTTCTGCCAGTAGCCACCACCCACTCCCCTTCTCGCAATCAGCTCAAAGTTTTCTTGGTGGGAAGTGACCTGAGAGAGCAAGGATGGTGTAGGAAGCCTCCATACCTGTGACTGGAGGCAGCAGCTGCTAATAATGTCTGCAATTACTGGCCAGGGGATGTGTGGTACAGATAAAGCAAACCTGTTGAACTTGCTGGCTCCATTAGCCTGAGCTCCTGTCCAGAGCAGCTCTTGCCAGAGGGAGTGTTGGCTGGGGAGGATAAATGATGAGTTCTACAATTAAATTATGTACCATTTAATTTTGTTGCCTTTCAGTGACATTATCTTATTAACACATAGGAGTTTTTATTGTTGCCTGCTAATTGCTAACTTTATGTATTATAATGCGAACCTTTTGGAGGATGTGTTGTACCTAATTTGTGAAGGATGCTTTTGTGGGTCTGTATATAAAACCAGCTTTTTTAGCTCAGTGAGCAGTTTGTTTGAACTGGACAGCAGGAAGCCTAGCATAGAATTACTGTTTTTTAAATAGAGTGCAGAATTTACCATCTACAGTTTAAGAAGGTTCTCAGCATGGAGAGCAATGGATTTTTCTGTCTCCTCATCTTAAATATCAAACACTACCAACTTTTGTCTCTACTTATTTATAGCTACTTGTATGAGAAACTGCATAGTCATTTTCTCCACACAAGTCAGTGATCTGTGACAGACCCTATCTATAAACCCAGTCTTGCTTCCTTTTTTATTCCCAGCACCTCTGAGCTGGCTGTCAGCATCCCCACTAGAGATGGGACTGGCCAGCCCAAGCTCTCAGGCATCCCCTGTGCAGAGATGCAGGCACAAACCAAGATTATGAGCAGGCAGGACAGCTTCCTGGCTGTGCCTGGAAGAAGCTGTGCCACTCACTTCCCATGCAGAACTGCCCAGGGGGTTCAGAGTCCTTTTTCTGAAATTGGGAAAGCTGGCACTTTGGAACTCTACAGAAAGCTGCAACCCTTAATTAGATGTCTGTGCTGCCCTTACTCTGAGAAATATGAGCTGTCTTGTTTTAAGAATCTACCATTCTGCAAGGCAGAAGATAATCCAGGTGCACACCTTTGCAAGATGCCTGGAAAGAACAGATAATATTCTCTGCATATGCCATTGCTGTGTCCTGCACAATATTGAACAAGATCAGGTCAATTACTTCTTTTTGCAGTGTTTTGTTCAGGTTACAAAAAGGTACGGGGAAATTCAGAACAAAGTGTATAAATTCTGTCACTTTTGGACAACAAGGAAAAATTTTACAAGAAGTGCTAAGAATTAAAGTTCATGATTGCGCATAGTACAAGAGAAAGAATCCTCTTACAGATCTCCAGTACCTCTGGCTGCCCATTTTCTTCTGCTGGTGGGTTGTGACTTTTTAAGAGACTGTATTGAGTTGAGCTAATTCTGTATTGAGTTGAGCTAATTCTGTATTGAGTTGAGCTAATTCTGTGTGTTGCTTTGGTTCGTGACTCATCTCCCTCAAACACAGGTCTCCCATAAACTGCAGAATAGTGGTGGGAAGGTATGGCAAGAGGTAGGACATGAGCTCAGAACTGCTGTACTGATAATGCCTCTTTTTCAAAGTTCCCTGCATCTTTGAGCTGTTTGTCCATAGCAACTCAAACAATCTGTTTTTGAACCCTTTTTTCTTAATATGTTCCCTGATAAGATTTTCTAAGTCACTCAAGTTCCTTCATTTTCTTGGTCTCTGCCCATGTGGTTATTTCCCTGGTTACTTCTAGCAACAACTCTATTTGGTCTTTTTTCACTTCTCCTCTGAGTATTTGCAGAAGGTTTTATGTGTCTCTGTCTCATTTCAAACACTGTATGGTCCTGCAAAAAAAGAAAATAGGGAGAAAATTAGTAGGGAATCCTAATCTGTCCTTCAAAGCAAATATTTGCTACTTCGTCTTATTTCTGTATGAGAAGAGGAAAGACCTGTCTTTTCTTCAGACATAGTTCACTCAGTTTCTGCTCTTTCCTTTGGATTCTTGATGATTGCCAACAAGCAGCTGATGGGCCTCTTTTTCTGTCTTGCAGTAAAAGCATTGCAATTAAATGGGTAAGATAGGCTCCCAGGGATTTGAGAAGGCAAAGGTGCACAGTCACAGGGTCATGAAGCAGAGCATCCTTGGGTTGACTCCTAGACAATTTGCAGGTTTTGATTACACTGTGGACTGCGAACTTTGGCATGAGTGAAAAATGAGAGCTCCTCTATGCACCAAGGCAAAGCATACTGCACTGGCTGAAAAATGTGTTGTGCTAATAATTTGCAGGTTAAAGACATGCCCATGTAAATTATTCTGTGCCTAGAAATCTGATTGACATCAGACTTAGAGAAAAACTGCCATATGGTGTTCCACAAAACAAAAACAAATACAAATTCACTTCACCTAGCAACACCTGAAGTCCTTTATTACACCTGTGCACCTCCCAGCCAACAGTTCCTTCCTCAGTACTGGTGATACAAGTTATAAAGAGGTAAAAATGGGTTGGTGCCTTCTCTAGCTTTACATTTAAGTATGTCTGGCTGGCTGGAAATTGATTCTGCAAGGCTTTAAAGAAGTTCATGATGCCTTAGATGACATACGTCTCTCCAGACCTTTGAGCCTAATGGCTTATCTAATCAATTTTTGTGTCTGTTAAACTATAGAGGCCTGTCTGAATAGTTCAAAAACAGCTGCATTGTGGTATTAGGAATTAAACAGTACCAGAACGGCTATTGACTATGGCTGGTGTGAAAATTAGTCATTTGGGAAGAATTGCAAGGAAGACAGAGGAAGCTGCTGAATATCAGGCAATTGCAAAACTTCACCTACTCTTCATTACAAATGCACTGGAGGTAATATTTGTTATGAACAGAAAGCAAGCAGAGCGCCTTTGTTGCAGGAGACCAAACTGAGGGGCAGACAACTTGAGCCACACACGGAAATGTGAGTCAATAGAGCAAACACAGCTATTTCCCCACAAGGGCAATACGAGATGATTGCTTATTCATCAATTTGGAGATAACAGCTTGCCATCAGCAGAGAACATCACTTGTGAGATCTTCAACTAAGCAGACAATAAATGGAGTATTATTTAGATGCCTCTGCAACTAAAAGGAGAAAGACTCTAACTGGACCTTACTAGAGCAGGGGGTCAGAATATCAGTAGTAGAAAATGTGCTGGGAAACCATCGCCCTGACAAGGTTTCTGGAAGAAGGGTGAATGAATTGCATGCAGCACAGTCTCTCTGCTGTGAAGAAAGGAGTTGTGGTTATTAATTACTTGGCAGAAAATGGCTGAGATTCTTTTGAATGGAGTACTACACACTGACTGCTGACAAAACCCACAGTATTCTTGCCTGCCCCCAAAGATGTTGAATTTTCATAAAAGTTCTTTTTATATAGTCATTTATATGCTGCATTTTAATGAAAGCTGTATTTGAAAAGAAGTGTTTTCTCGTATTTATGAAGCTCATTTATGCAGTACCTCTGTCAGTTAGGGAAAAGAAGTCAGTTTTGCAGCCTATAGTGGGAATTACCAAGACATCAGACACCAGTATCTTCGACAAATACACAGTATGTCTCTGTTACTCAAAAGGACATAAAGTGTCTTCTAGGACTGACCTTTGCTGATGCTACTCACAAATGGAGCTGGTGACAAAGAGCACCTTGAGAGCTTCCTAAAGGTTACAGTAGGATGTGGAAACAAGCTGGATTATAAAACATTCTGTTTCATCATATAACCATTCCTCTGACTTTGCTGATTTCCATTTATCCCAAGGTAGGCTTGAAGCTAACTTCAAAGGCATGATAATCATAGTATGGTTTATTATTTTTTCTTTCTGGGTAGTCAGCCATCTTCACAGATGCTTTACTAACCAGCCACAGAGTTTTATCGACGAAGTGAACTTTCATGCACTATGAAGGAGTGGTGTTACTCCACAGAGCGGGTGAATTTTGGAGGAAGGACAACAAATTACCTTTTACAGTGACCCATTTGCCTTGTAGAATTATGAGTGATCTTCCCACTGAACTAGAAGCAATACTTTGCTCAGAAAGGACTTCTGCCTGTGTCTGTAGGAGGAATTCCATAAAGGAATTCCATTAAATCAAAGCCTTGATTTATTTGTTTCATGTGTTGTCCAAGACTTACGTTGATAGAGGAAATGGAAAAAACAGATTTAATCTAGTAGCCAAGTGGAACTGGTGTCCAAACACAGTAAAAGTGAATCCACTGGGATGGTAGTTGACCATTGATGGGACGATGACTGTATTTGCAACAGATGCCCACTCTGAATGTCCAGAACACTTGCATGAGTTCAGTCAACTCAGTGTGACTATAGGAAACTTTAGGACTCTCTGTTTTGTTTTTTTCATGGATAGTAGTTCTTGTCTAGATTATAAATAACCATTAAACTCAGGTTTCATGAATTACTATGGTTTTGTTAAAAGAAATGACAGCGCGTAGAGCCAGTTGGTTTTCATTCTAACAGAGGCAGCTAACCCAACCAGTGAAGTAATTCATCATATTGTTGCAGACTGGAAAGAATTTACAGTCAAAAGCCATGACTTCCTCCTGGCCTAGAGAAAGGCACAGCTCTTCAAAGCAGTATCAGCAGTGTTCTGTGCAGGATGTAGCTTCAGACCTCATTGGGACTTTGAAGAGACTGATCCATAAAGGGCTGTTAGAAGACAGAGACAGCAAATGGGTGCAAAGGGACACATATATAGCTTTGTTCTCTGCACAGCTGGGTAGAGACAACATTAAACACCTCCCAGAAAAGTCATTTCAATCAGACTTTGATTACACAAGACAACATATGTGAATTATGTTACTTGAAAACACTGAGCTTATAGGATAACCTTTGTCTCTATTATTTATAGCTTTAATAATTGGACAAGTATTTTTGTATTATTTAGTATTAAATTTAGTCTTAATAAAAAGAGCCCTAATTTAAGCTGTTATATACTTTACCATAACAGTTACTGTGCAGTATGATGACCTCCCAAGAGCATTAAAGCATTATTTACTCAGTCAGGACTTCTACCAATAGATCCTTCATCATTTCTACACAGCACCCTGGGCCATTGTACCCAGTCGACTTCTCCATATTATATTTGCTACAAGTGAAAACCAAAGGAATTAAACTAAGTGGCTGTGATTTTTTTTCACATTGTGGCTGCAGGTAAGGACAGCAGCATGCAGAGTACAGTACAAAATATCATCTAACAGTACTGACAATTAGCTGCCGTCATACCTCTCTTTGTCTGTCCAGAGACCATCTCTCTCCACAAAACCTTAACAGACACCCAAAAAAATGACACTTTCCAAATGACCGTGAAGCCCTTTGTATAATAAAGTATGGAAATTTATGCCACATTCAGGAAAGTAAGCAATCTTGATCCAGATAAGGGGTGCCTCACATCAGATGTAAAACCTAGGTATTGCACTTCTGAAGGGCTGTGTTTGACAGCCAAACTTGTGTTTGGCAAGATTTATTTTCCACAAAGACATGCTGACTAGCAGACCTCCTTTTTAATTAGTATGATCCATGGCAGGTCACATCTCTTGTCACAGATCATGTCTGATTTCCAGTTGGGATTTAACTGACCTTTAGTTTCATTGGTCCTTACTTGGCCTTGCTCTATTAGATTTTAAAGTCCAGATGAAGTATGCATCATTTTTCTCCATACAGTGTATATGTACATTGATCAAATTACCTTGATAATTTAAACAGAGTGGGCTTATCTTATAACTAAGATACATTTCCTGCTTTACTTCTGTATCTTGTCCATTTACACATCCTTCTTTTTGGCATATATTTAGTATTCCTTCAACAGAGTCAGCACAGCCAGACAGTGAAAAAAAATCCCACATCTGCATACTCTTATTATGCCCTCGTTTGTAGGAGCACAAAGTACATAAGCTTTCCTTGCCGCAGCGTGCAATGGAAAGGTCGCATTAAGTTGCCAGTAATACTTTGCAGCACGTGGCACCCTTTCTGAGCCTGTGGCTTGAATTTCTTATGACTTCATGCATAAGTCTGAAGTTCACTGTATTAAACACAGATGGCTGAAGGTCATATGGGGGAAATGCTTTGTCTTGAATATTATTTACGGTTACCTTAACCCATGAATTTTCTGCAAATTTTCCCAGCAGGGTTTTGTATCTGCTGCCAGAGTATCAATGAACACATTGGGAAACAGTGAGCTGTTTACTGAGGCTGGAGAAATTCCCCACAAACTAATGATCTGTCTCTGTTCATATCTGTTGGGCAATTCTTGATCCGTGAACAGATGCTTTATATTAAATGTAAAGCTCAGATATTTCACTTCTGAAGGGGTGTGTTTGTCAACCAAATTTGGATTTAAGAAGATCTGTTTTCCTCAAAGTAATTGTCTGCAGCAATTATGTTTCTGTCCTATAGTTTTGTATTAATTGATCCTCAACCCTAAACTCTTGTTTTCCCATTATTTTTCCTGTGATTGATGTCAGACAAACCAGCTTTTGGTAACAGAGGACATCCCTCCACCTTCTACAATATTGCCTTTGCTTGGCAGCTGTTGAAGCCCAGCACAGGTTGACTCTGGAGCAGCTCACTGGGCAGAAATCCAAGCCTCTGTAAGAGAAGTTAGCTGTGATTCTGGCTCTTCACAGACTGTCATGGAGGGGAACGTCAGGCACACTGTTGGGAGTGCAGTACATGTGCATGTGTAGCAGAAAGGTGGATTGGAATTGCTGTATTGAATAATAGTAGATAACAAACTGACTTTATCTTTTAGAGACAGTAGCATTTTTATGTGTATATCATACACCTACCGTATTAGTGCTCTTTTTATTACTTATGAGTGCTGTGATGAACTGTATGGTTCTGTCAGCCTTTTAGATCCGATTTAAATTGCTCAAGCTACTCTCTAATCTCTTTTTAAGGACCTTCTACCTCAGTTAATGTCACATTATGGCTCCAAAAGAAGTGCCCTTGGGATAAGAACGTCCATTTTTTTTTCTGATAGCAAGGGTAATTCATTTGGCTTTCCTGCTCCTCCTTAGCTCTCTTTAGCTTTCTGTCCTCTTTAGCTGTCTCTTAAAGCCTTATGTCATGAGGATCAGGCATACCTGACACCTTTTGATATGTTCAGTATGTTCAAGGAACTTAATAGTATGCTGTTTGGTTGGTTTTTTGTTCTTTTTTCTCCACGTTTTTTTATGTACTTCTTTTTGTTAGTATAACACTTGTGTTTCACAGCCTTGGCTGGAGGATCTGTGATGGATTAGTGCTTTTAGAGCTTTATTTGTGCGATGAGGATAGCAACTCCTTAATTAATGAGCTTTTATTTTAGTGACCACAGACAAAATGTAGTATAAGCTCAGGACTTGTGTTCAGTAGGTTATTGCTTTTGAAACTACAGCTGTGCACAGGGCCAGCATGAGTTGTGGAGAATCTTCAGAAAACAAAATATCCTGATCCCACCCTCTGTCCTATGACCTCCTACCTGATGGTTTAATCAGTCTGGAAAAGCTGCCATTCATTGCCAGAATACTTTAAGACCATTGATTCCTGTGGGTACCTCTGTGATTTATCAAACAGGTCTTTAAGAAGCATTTTAGACCCATATCTGTAGTGTAATTGAGACATCTACAAACAGCAATAAATACCTGCTGGGTTTTTCTGAAATATCACAGTCAGACCTGACTTGTGTAGCCTCTGTTCTGAAATATACTGGGCTTGTACTTTTGGTTTCTTTCTGGACATCTTTGTAAATACAGTAGTGGAGTAAATCTGACCCTAAATCAAATTAGTCCCAATTTATATCAAGTGCCATTTTGAAATGCTTGCCTTTGACATTAAATTGCTTGCTCCTACTGCTGTAGCAGCTATTAATTTACTTCTGTCACCTTTCACTGTCAAGAAAGTGTCAAAGCTGCTGCAGTTTTGAATCATCAGAGCAGTGTTCCTTGACTGCTGGCGAGAAGACCACATAAGCTATCCCATCAAATTAATCCCAGTTACAGGCAGTAAAATTGGTCCTTGTCATAGGAAACGAGGCTTCATCAGTCTTCCAAGCAGACTAAGCACTCGCAGCATAGCATGAGACAAGGGAAACTCCAAGCACCCTCCTCTGAGCAGCAAGTAATGTGTCTACCTGAGTAGACACTCAGTCCACCTGAGTTCCTCCCTCTCAGTTTCTGCAAGTTTGTATTGGAGGGTCTGCTTCTTTCTCACAAAGAAAGGGCAAAATGTATGCATGGCTCCACACATCAGCACCTTTGCTGCCGCTCCTCAAGGAGAGGGCAATGGCCAAGGGGAAAGGTGGAGGAAGATCCAGCTCTCATCTGCCTAGGGATCTCATTTCCTTGGCAAAAGCACAGCAGAACCAATTATCAGTTACAATATGACAATTAGCCCATCATGTCATGTCAGCTTGATGTCTTGTACTTCTCTGGAGACCTGAATAAAGTCAGTTGTGTTTGCAGGGACAGGGGTCTCTGCTTCTTTGAGAATATATAACCCCTTTCCCACAAATTACTAAATGTGTCATAAACAAATAATTCCACACTTTCATTTCTCTTGAAGTCAGAAATAGAAGTCAGACTGATGGTCGAAGAGCTATCATCACCACCTCTGGGCCTCCCTAATCTTCCTTTCGTTTTATTCTTCTTCTCTGATCAAGTGACCAGAACTAACTGCGTTTTCCAGGGGAGACTGTACTATTAATGTACATATTGGCACCATATTTTCAGCATAAGT
Source organism: Lophotriccus pileatus (assembly GCA_035583135.1). Classification (NCBI taxonomy): domain Eukaryota; kingdom Metazoa; phylum Chordata; class Aves; order Passeriformes; family Tyrannidae; genus Lophotriccus; species Lophotriccus pileatus. Next base: position 26,155,720 of record JAWWES010000001.1, read on the forward strand.
TTCTTTCTTACTTTAATATCCTAATATTTTGTTTGCTCTTTCAGCTGCATAAGGCATGGAGTGTTTTTACTGAGCTGCCTACAATAATAAGCAGGTCTTTGTCTTGAGTGGTTAGTTAATTTTCTTCAATAAAGATTATGAATAGCTTAAATTACTACTTCTAACATAGGGCACATTGTTTTTGTCAAACACATTTAGCTTTCAGTCATGTTATCCAGTGACCTACCTAGATTCACAAGGAAGTCCTTCAGTTCTTATCAAAGCATAACAACATCCAATGTTCTTAAATTATTCTCGGCCTTTGTACAGCTGTTCTTGAGTCTTGAACTGCACTCTTGCTTTCACCCTGTTCTTCAAGTCACTGGCAGATGTAGCATCTCTTCAGAGCTGGGACATTCACCCCATCTTGCCAGATTTTTTTTGCAGTACTGTCAGTGCATCTATGGCTGACTATCAATGTTCTCTCTCTTCAGCTCTTTGACACCAGCCCTTCTTCCAGAGTTTATCTCCCTTTGTTCATCTGCACTATTGCCAACGTGACAGTTTCAATCCCAGAGTACAGATCAGGCCTTGTACAGCAGGTCCTGACTAGTCTTCGTTGTTTTGGCGTGAAGTGTTCAGTATCTCAACTACAGACCAGATACTCCTTGTGCATGAAGCTGGATATGTGTGACAGAAAGGCATCCGAATTTTTTAGGGCGTGTTTACAGCCAGAATCACAGCTCTGTTCCTGGGTCCCTTTCAGCTTCTTCCCTGAGTTACCCTTTTAGTGATAAACAGTCACTTCAGAGCAGAAAACCAATAGGAAACAGACAGCTTAGGTGGAATCTGGTGACCAGTGATATGACCCAAGGGAATGGCGTGAAGCTGTGTCAGGAGAGGTTTAGGTTAGATATTAGATGAAAAAGGTTCTACACCCAGAGGGCGGCTGGGCACTGGAACAGGCTCCCCAGGGAAGTGGTCACAGCACCAAGCCTGACAGAGTGCAAGAAGCATTTGGATGATACTCTCAGGCATGTGGTGTGATTCTTGGGAATGTCCTGTGCAGGGCCAGGAGTTGGGCTTCAGTGACGCTTGTGAGTCCCTTCCAACTCAGGATATTCTGTGATTCTCTGAATGTCACAGGTGGTATGAGGTAATGAATCACATCCTTCACTCACTGAAGAACTCTGTTACCTTCTGAACCACTTTTGGATAAAGGTGGGATTAATATGTTGGCATATCCTGGCTTCTTGGTTTTAAAAACAACGTGAGCACCATATATTGTCCCCTGCTGGTGTACAAAGGGCAGCAGGGAAGGAGCAGAGATTATAGACAGGAAGGAAACTCCAGTTGCTGCTGGCAAGAAGAGTGCTCAGGGCAGAAGGGTGTAATTTCTCTTCACCCACCTCAGGCTTCTGGAAACAGGTATTACTGATGCAAGGGACTAGGGCCAACACCTTCCTGCCTGCTCAGGTCCTTTGTGTCACAACTGGTTGATGCTGTGATGACAGCACTGCCTTTGGGAGAGCCTGAGAGTTGGCCCTGCATAAAAACAAGGCAGAACAAGATATTTGAAAGTATACAATGCAGCAGGAATTAAAGATTTGATACAGAAAGTAAAAATTAGAATTTTGCTAGCCTGTAAATGAAGACTGGCACACGGATAGTCAGAAGTGAAAAGAAGAAAGAAAAAACAACAAAAAAATATTGCTTCAGGGAACTCTTTTTAAAAAAGTATTTTACAAGTGGCTCTTTCAGAACTGGCCTGGGCATATTTCCTTGTGATACTTGACCATGGGATGTGACCACCAGATCCTGTGCATGATGACCACTGGGCTAATGCAATTTCTAAGCTCTCAAGTCCTTACACCTATCAGGGCATTATGAGGGAATCTTTTTCATGTGCTTTATTAGGAATCTGAAAAAAAAGAGGAGAATAAGTCCTCAGCAATTCAAAATGAAAGGGAGGACTTGCCATTTTCAGTACAGTTGCCAGCTTCTTATCTTCACATTGAGCCATGAAGTGGAATTGTTGGCTGCTCCCAGCGTGGGCACTCTACCAAAGCAATGAGAAAAACATTTGGTACCCATCAGTCCAGAACTGTTTTACAGGCCTGGATAGAGCTAGGTAGACAGAAACTAAAACTCAGTGTGGGAAAATGTAAGTTAACTGTCAAGACAGGATTCTTTGACACAGTGTTTGGAGAGAGAACTGTTTGTCTTTTATGGGGACAGACACCTGTGTGTCCAGGGTCACGTCCTTTGTAAGACCATTTGACCTAGTGAGGAAACACGTCAGAAAGAAGCTGTAGGAGGAAGCCAAAGATATTAAACCCTTGACAAGATATAGAGACTAGTTAAGGACCTGTCACAGTTGAGACACAGTAGTTGACAGCTCATAGCAGATCTGACGTTTATTTGCATTTATTTAAGAATCAACAAGACTAGAACTTTTAACTGCCTGGTATCACACACTCACTTGCTTTCTCCACAGTAATAGAGGTCTGTCAAGGTGCAAGTCATCAGTTCATGCTGTGCAGCTCCTCTCAGTTACCCTTCTCAAGCATTACTGGCCAAGATCACTGGGCATCCCCTGGCATTTGTCTTCACACATCTTCTCCATCTCCAGGATCTTTTCCTACTTCCAGTGTTCTTCATCTATATGTGATCTTCACCTTCTTCCTTCTAGCCCTGAGCCCTAAGATTTGGTTGCATCAGCCTCCTAACTGGTGGATCTACCTCCTGTCTTATTACTAACTGGAGGATTCAGGACATGCCACTTTTGTTTAGTCCAGCTGCTATGAAAATGTACAACCAGCCCATTCTGCTGGCAGCTAGGTTGTGCTCCAGAGGACAGAAGTTCAGCTTTGGACATGCATGCACATGCAAAACAATCTGCTGTCTGACAGCAGTCAGAATTTAAATGGATGGTTTTGCCTGCCACTGGCCTTAACACTAGTGACACAAAGTGTCTACTGTGGATGAAGGAAAGGCGGAGAAAGGAAGCTGGCAAGGCAAAACAAAGGTATTAGGTGGTGTTTGCTAAAAGCCAGACAGCATCCTTCGCAGTAGCTGAGTTACGTCCAGTGAGTAAAAATGGAAGGTTCATAAACTCTGTCAGGTTAAATGTAAAAATAAATAAGGCAGACCAAAAAATAAATTATGAACAGGCTGTAAATGGGGTAAAAGCTCATAAATCCTTTTTTAAACACTTCAGCAGTAGGACTGTCTGTTGAGCCATAGATTATCACTGCAAAAGACAAGGTAAGGCCGTGAAAGAAGAAAAGTGTACTCCTCATGGACAAACTTAAGAAGGTTGGTTTATTTATTTATGGAGGACTTGCAGAGGATCTGTCTGATTGAAGTGACTATGGAAGAAACTAGGGAATGCAAGAGCAAAATGAATCTTGACACTTCGGGGCAAGTGAATGATGTTCACCAAGTGGTCTGCCAGAGCTCACAGATGAAGTAGCTAAAGAGCTGGCTATGGTGACCAATCCCTCACTTAAAACAGTCTTAGGCACTGAGGCCTAAAAAGCTGACAGATGTGACATCAATTTCTAAACAGGTTCTGGAGAAGATCTAAGGAACTAGCATAGCCCAACTGAGCCCATTATATGACCTTACAAACCTCCTGAAGCACTTTGAAAGTGTTGGGATAAGGGAACTTACATTCATAGAGTATGCTCAGGCTGCATAAAGGCATTTTCTGGTAGTCTGTCACCGAATTCAGTCCTTATGTGGATGAACAGTTGGTTGAAATATAATCAGCAAAGGATAAAAATAAATGGTGAGATCTGACTTATCACAAAAGAAGTTGAAGAGATCCTTGGGGGGCTCCTTAGGTCTGTGTGAATAGTAGTCAGAAAAAGCAAGTGTACTATTAAGAATGGTCTCACTGGAAAAGGGCAGAGTGTCCTAGGATCATTTCATTATCCCTTGGGTGCATCACACTTTAGTATCATGTGCAAGTCTCAAAATTGATGAAGGAGACTAGGAAAGTTTGGAGAAGGGTCAATGGAACAGTTTCTGTACAAGATGTGGCAACATCAGATAGGGCTCATCAGCCTGAGAAAGAGGTGGCTGAAGAGAGATATGACAAAGGTTTGTAAAATCCTGAGAGGTATGGAAAAGACAACTAGTAAACGGATAGTTCTTTGTCTTTGCCCACATAAGCATAAAGGTCATCTAAAGAGATTAGTAGCTGCTCTGTTCCAACAGGGATGAAGAGGTGCTTTGGTGCTTTTCTCACAGAATGTAGATCTCTGCGCTGTGGGAGGCTGTAGATGTGAAAAGTTCGCACAGAACACAAATGTGCAACATCGTGGATGAAAAATTCACCCAAAGGTTATTTGGTACAAAAACCTGTGGCCAAGGAAGTCACTGAGCTGCAAAATGTGTGAGAGTGTTCAGGGGCCGTATTGCATTTCATTCTGCTCCTGTGTAGGCATTTGCTTTTGGCCACAGTCAGAGGCAGGTAGATGTGCTGCTGGCCTGACTAATACAACTGCATTTATGTTATGGTTTAATGATCCTCCTAAAAGAGTGGAAACTATATGACCCAGAATATGTAGCCTGGATAAAGCATGGGATGCTACAAAGCTGGAAATGGCCTAAGCAGGAATAATAGGAGGGTGAGATAGAGGGCAGCTTGCAAGTCCTTTCTGGTAATAGGTGTTTTAATTAAAAGACATTGCTATTCAACATGAAGCCTGTGATGGAGGGGGAAAAAAGAATGAAAAATTACAGAAAGAGACATCTGAAGGCAGCAGCTTGCACTCCCCACAGGTTTCCACCAGCTGCTGACAATGTACCCAAGCCACAAGGTCAACATTTCTTTCCTAAACTCTTGGCTCCAGGATGTGATACTCGTACCTCTGACACATGCACTTGCCCTGGCTGAAGCAGGGTCTTTTAAGTCTTTGTGGATTGAGTCCTGGTTATTTATGTTTCTGTCTTTAGTTACAAAACACTGTGACACACTTGTAACTGTAAAGCCCTTAGCTAATCTTTGGTAGACTAGTGACTATAAAGTAGTGCTGTAATTATTCAGAGTCCACAATTTCCTCTTTTCAAAGTTTAGTGCTTATATATTCCTTATCTGTTTAAACCATATTCTCACCCTGTAGAGAGCAGAATTTATGAAATATACAGACATCATCCTGAGATTTTCTTGCTGTCTAAAAGAGGAACATGTTCCGGTAGTTGTTCTGTTACCATTTCATAAGCTGCCCTTCAGAAATTTAGACTTGAAATCAAACTTTGGTATTTGCAGGTTTTGTTAACTCTGTTGTTCCTGTTGCCCTTCCATTTGGGATTTTAATCAGGGCCCATGTCTTTTGTGCATGAACTGATATACCTGGGCTCTCCTGCTCCCCAGATACAGCTGCAGAACTGAGGCTGCTATACTGTGCCTGGGGAAAGACAACATTGTTAATTGCGGATCAGTGCTTTTAAATTAACATTAACTTTCAGAAACACATATCAGGTCATACATGAGATGGTTTATAACCTGAATCCTCAGATGGGGGGGGGGGGGGGGGTGTGTATGTATATGGCAGGAAATATCCTGCCAAACTAATCCTAATGACAGGAGGTAAGGCAAGGAAACAGACTAATTGAAATGAATGTTATGAAATTAAACAAACAAAGAAATGTATCCAGGGAATCCAGAAGTTTCTCCATCATTCATCCTGCTGACCCTAAGACCAGCAAGCCTCCTGCTGCTGCAGCTGGCCAAGAGAGACAGGAGTTGGAACAGAAGAATCTTCAATATGGTTTTTGCAAGACAGTCTCCTCGTGTGTAGCAACTGTAACACAAGAAAGGCAAGGTCTGCACATCCTTCCTGTCTGTACAGGTAGCAGTCAACCCAGCAGTGATATCCAGCCTGGATATCCTGGTGTCGCTCAGCAGGGTGCTACAGTGCTGCATGAGAGTGCAATGCTGAGTTGGAGTGAGGAGAAACATGGCATTTGGCTCAATGTAATGACCCAAATGACAGCTGCAGCTGTCACCCTGTGGAAAGCGCTAGGAATGCAGCTTCCCTGCTTGGTACATATGCTGCTGATGGACCTGGTTCCTGATAACATGTCCAAGATTGCAGCCCCAGTGCAGGTGAGGCCAAAGTGAGATGAAGCAGTACAAGACAGCACTGTGGATCTGCAAACTCTGTCACCGTCTCTGACCTCAGAGCTGCCTCTGCTCTGTTCTCACTGTTCCCTGATGGAGCTGGGCAAGTAGCATCTTCCTGGGTACCCCTCCGGAATGAGGGGAATGAGAGGGGAGCAGTGTCCTGTTTCCTTCCCCAGAGCAGGCAGTGCCTCAGCTCTTCAAAGCAAGGTGCCAATGCAGAGCACCTTCTTTTGCTCTGTCCATCAGAGGGACAGGTCCCGGCTCTTCAGTGAGATCATTCCAGCTGCACTCCTTACAGGTGAGCTGGTCTCCAGAGGAGGGCCAGTGAGAATAAGAAGACAGAAAAAAAAAAAATACTGCCTTCGCTGTCTCTCCCATTATTCAAAGACTGAATACTGTGGCAATATTTTGATATCCTTCCATCAACATCACACAAGCTGAAAAGGTATTGCCAGCCACATCCTGTGTAATACTATCATGATATTTCCAGACTCTCTCAGGTTGGCATTAATATAGACAATTAGAGGAGGGTACCTCTGTAGCTCTGGGGATTTTAGCTTCAGATAGGAGGATCCCAAAAGGAAACAGAGAAAAATGAGACAATTTAGCAAAACTGACAGGAATTAATGAAGTGATTCAGTTCCCCCGTCCCTGTGTTTCCAGGTGAAAAGGGTTCATCAAATCGGTATTATCTGTTCTGTGTCTGTGCAGTGAAGAGGGCTCTGCATGCCCAGAAAAATTGATTTAGTTTTGGTTTTTCTTACATTTTTCCTTCCAGAATGGTAAGTTTGGGCATTTGCAGGTGAAAGAGAGGGGAGTGGGCTTACAAGCTGTTGCAGTCAGTAGAACCACAGCAGCAACTACACCGCAGCAGTCTAAAAGCAGCTGAGAGCCCAGTGCCCTCAGAATCACCTCATCTTTCTATAGATCAGCTCTACAGAGAAAATAACGAAGAACATCCACAAAATGACGGGGGCTGCGGGTAGAAATCTGATAAGCACATAAAGCAGCAACTAACTTTTAAAGAAAAGTATGACGTGGATGACTTGTATCACAGTTGCCAGCACAGGCTTTCTTTCATGCTGCAGTTTCTTAGGTTTACCTGTCAGGTTATCGAGATCCTGAATTTTGCAACTGCAGTTGTCCCTGGGATTAACTGATTTTATCCACAGCGTATTGGTTGACAACCTGCTGAACGTGAACCAGCAGTGTGCCCAGGTGGCCAAGAAGGCCGATGGCACCCTGGCCTGCATCAGAAACAGTGTGGCCAGCAGGACCGGGGCAGTGATTGTACTCAGCACCAGTGAGGCCACACATTGAATCTTGTGTTCAGTTTTGGACCCCTCACTACAAGAAAGACATTAAGGTGTTGGAGCAAGTCCAGAGAAGGGCAGTGGAGCTGGGGAAGGGTCTGGAACACAAGTCTTATGAGGCACAGCTGAGGGAGCTGGGGGTGTTAAGTCTGAAGAAAAGGAGGCTCAGGGAGACCTTAACGCTCTCTACACCTGAATGAAGGGATGTTGTGATGAGGAGGGGAATGGGCTTTTCTCCCAGGTAACAAGTAACAGGATGAGAGTAAATGGCCTCAAGTTGTGCCAGGAGTTTAGACTGAATATTAGGAAAACTTTCTTCACTGAAAAAGGGGTCAGGCATTGGAATAAGGTGTCCAGGGAAGTGGTGAAATCACCATCCCTTGGAAGAGTTCCAAAAATGTGTGGATGTGGCACTTGAGCATATGGTTTAGTGGTGAACAGAGTAGTGCTGTGTTAACAGTTGAACTTGATGATTTTAGTGGTATTTTCCAACCATAATGATCCTATGATTCTATATGACAGTTTAAAGCACGAGATGAAAATTACAGGAGTGTACTCCTGGGGACAGGCAGAATGTGATTACTCGAAACTATGCAACCAGGAGACAGGAACCAAAAAAAAAAAAAAAAAAGGTGATATGCATTCTCCAGGCCTGTCATGTGGAGAATGAGCTTGATGTGTTGTTTTTTTTTTTTACTGAAGTGCATTTGGCTTGAGTTTTTTCAATCAAAAGTCAAGTTTGAGTTGTTTTTCAAGCATTCCTGTTTCTGAGTGATTGATCATTCAGAGATGAGAGATGCCAAGTGGGAGTATTTATGCAGAGTGTTTGCAAGAGCAGGGTGAGAGGAATGCATGGGTGACTGAAACGCATCAGAGGCTGCTGCCACTTCTCTGCCCCTCACAAAAGACTATGGGCTTGCAGAGGTGGCTCACAGGGACTGAAGAAGAATGCTAAATGGATGTTGGGGTAGCATCAGGAAGTGTTACAGATGGGTTGATGACCTCCCTGAGGGTCATGGTACCTCATGTTGTCTACAGGTTTGTACAGGCTCTCTGTGTGCATGTGATGTCTATGAGGGAAAGCCTCCTACTGCTGTGATTAAATGATTCACAAGAGATTAAGGACTGTAGTAAACTGGTTCTTCCCAATTCTGTCCCCACAGCAGATGTGTGCTGTGGTAGGGTTGTAACACACAGGCATTCAGTATCTCTCTGTTTCTCTCTAGGTTCTCAAGCACCTGCGACACTTAAATTTCACCAATAACATGGGGGAGCAAGTGGATTTTGATGAGTTTGGGGACCTGGTAGGAAATTACTCAATAATCAATTGGCATCTCTCTCCGGAGGATGGCTCAGTCGTCTTTGAAGAGGTTGGGCACTACAACGTTTATGCCAAGAAAGGGGAGAGGCTCTTTATCAATGAAAACAAGATCCTGTGGGGTGGATTCTCTAAGGAGGTAAGTGCTTAAATCCTCCCAGCAATGCTGCCTAAGTTTCCACAAGCTGAAATTTGAACTAACCCTGCACACTCCTCATGTTATGGCTCCATGTCTCATTGAAAGATCAATTCATCTTACTGTATACATGGGCTCTGCCATAGTATTTTATATCCTTGTTAATACACTTCTGGAAATAATGGGCAGCTGTTCCTCCCCTCCTGTACATTTTAGAGCCTGGGTATTAATGATTTAAATAATGTCTTTTTTTCCTGGCCCAAGTAGATAGACTGGAATTTTGCAGTGCTGTTTCAACAGAAATTATTACCCCAGTCTGGTTGCTGACTAAGTCAAGTTTTCCTGAGCTTAGTAGTTCCATTGCTGAAAACAGCCATCTCCTTCAGTCCTAGTATCTCTTCTTGCTCCTGCTTACGTTCATAACACTTTCTGCTGGCTTCACCCACCAGTCACAGAGCCTTCATCACACCCTTGCCTTGCAAACCAACACAGCATCAACCCTGTCAATCCGCCCAGGTTAACTTGGTGCTCAAATAGTGGAAGACACCAGCACCTGCTGCCTTTTTTTGTGATCTACCTGAAGCTGCTTCTGCAGTCTCAGAAGTAGAGATCTCAAGATGTAGTGATTGACTTTAGTCAGGGCTTAATCCTTCTCCACCTTCTTGCATATGTTAGATCTTTTCAGTATAACTATTGTCATTAGCCCAGGCTGTGTCTTACCCACATGATGGAAACATGGTACAGAGATCCCCAGACAAGAGCCAGGTGAGCTGCTGTCAGAGCTGGCAGCAGCCCACTCCAGCCTAGGCAGAAACCCTGACTCCCAGAGGGGATACTGAGCATGTTTGTGGAGTTGGAGGGGACACAGGGAGTAGGGCATTGGCTCAGAAATGTCACTGCCAGGCCCTGCTGCAATATTTAGATGTGTTAAATCAGCACCTGATCAATGAACAAGGCAATTCACTTCCAGGTGATTATTCACATTGGCTGCCAGATCAGATAAATGCTTCTGAATTTTAGCTACACTTGCCCAATACACTTTACCATCAGTTAAGCCTTACCTTTACTCCAGGTACTCCAGGTTCACTTCTGGATCAAACCCACGAACTCTCAAGGAGGCATGGATTGAGCAGAATGTAATGTCACAGAAATACTGAGACCAGGTTTTTCTAAGCCCAGCTGGAGTCGCTAAGCACAAACTATAAGTGGAATTTTAAACCCCCTGATATTCTAACCCCTCCTTCTGATTGTTGCAAAGCAAACTTACACTGTTCCCAACAGTTAGGATTTTATTGTTTTTTACTTAAACTGAGTAATTTTGTTCTCTTGGTTTAAATTTCTCCAAAAGTGAAATATTTATATTCATTCTCTGCCATGAACTGTTAAAAATGTGGCAGGATGGTTCTGACTGTAATACCAGGGCATCTAAATTTTGTGCATCAGAGGGGTTCGTATTCCTGTGTTTGCTGCAGCCTTTTTTTTTCAGTTTATAGAGTTTTAATTTCTTTCAGATGAAAGGCTCTGCTCAGAGGCAGTAGCCATTACTAAGTACTCACTGAAGCTTCTGTGCCTCTTGTCATCCTCAAAAAGAGATTAAATGTAGGTAATTTTGACACAGGAACTCCACCATTGAGCAGATTTGCAAAAAAACAGGTTAAGGAGTAGGTAAGACAGATAGATTCATTTTGGCAGAACTGGATGAAATTCCCCACAGAATACTTAAGACTGCAGCCAAACCAATCACAAAAGTACTAGCAATTCATCTTTGAGAAATGTGGAGGATGGGTGATGTCTCAAAAGATTAGAGGAGAGTAATCGTAATTCCTGTTTTTAAAGCAGATATGGGAGAGCCAAGGGAATTACACAATTGAGCTGAGCTTCAGTGACCTAAAAGACTTGATAAAAAAAAAAATTAAACAGTTTATAAACACTTAAAGGATAATAAACTGATAAGAACAAGCCAACATGTATTTGTCAAGATAAAATCATGTCAAACCAATTTAATTTTCCTCCTTGCAAGCTCAATCAACTTAGTAGATAATGGGGAAACAGTGCGTGAACTTCAGTCAGGCCTTTGATTCAGGCATGTTCAAAATCACCACTGGCAGCCTAGGGAAAGGCAGTCTAGACTGATGAAGTCCTCTTGATGAATGCACTATCTGCTGAAATACTGTCTTAAGGAATGTGTATAGTGTATTAATAGCAATAGGCAGTAACAGCAAAGAGTACTTCACAGGAGGAGCTGCAGGGATTTGCCCTGGATTTGTGTCCAACCAATAAATGATGAGGTCCCGATCAACAGCTTAGAAATAGCATTCCCAAACTGTGCTGTAGCTACACTTCAGAGTGATAGACAACAGTGACTGCTCTCACCTCAGCCACAAAATGGTCATCTCCACATAGGAGCGGTTGATACTGAGGGCTTGCTTACCCTGTGGCTGAGGTCAGTGCCTGTACACAAGCAATTTCCAAACCATACCCAGCACTCACTGCCTAAGTGCATCCACACAGGAGGTTCCTAGAGATCAGCAGGTTGGCAGCATTTGGGTAAACTGACAGCAAACTTCCAAAAAGGTGAATGGAGGCTTCCACACAGGACAGCCTTTAGGCATGTACAGATCATGGTACTTTGCTGCCAGGGGAAATTGTGGGTTTTACTCCCCTGAGCTGAGAAAGCCATGTCCTTTGTCAACTCTCTTTCCTTAACTCAGTTGGGAAAAGGAGAACTCAACCTCAGGTCATGCTTCTGTGTGAAAAATGCCCAGGCTTCCATTTATTATGCTGAACTCCTTGTGTCAGTGTACTTTAGGCATGCAGTGAGTGTGCCCATGCAACCACTTGCTGCCAGGACAGGACCATGCCCCGCTGGGTTCACATACTGCATAAATGCCAGCAGGTGACACAGCTCATCACTTGTAGCAGCAGAAGTCTTTGGATCTGTATATAGCTGCTGATTTGCACCTTTAGATGATGCTCAGTTCTTAAAACAGGGCCTTTTTTTACTTTTCTTTCATATGAAAACTCCTCTTATTTAGTTAATTTACATTTTGTTTGTTTGTTTCTGTGTTGGAGGGGTCTCCAAGAGAACAGGAGGAAGTGGAATTCAAAAGAACTGTTTTGATTCCCATAAATTATTAGCAGATAAATTGCAATATATGGAATTGGGGATCAGTAGTCAGAGTTTCTCATTTCCATCTGACTCAAATTCCTGTTCGTAGAGATCGATTGTCTTATTTTTTAACCAGCTGATGACTGTTTTCAGGTATGTCTGTCATGGTCACATACCAATTTGCAATGCCCACAACACAGTAGAGATTACAAAGATCTGCTGATCTTCCCTATCATCCCTTGGTGTGTTCTCTCGGAGAAACATCACTGCAGTGGGTTGGGGAAGGACTGCTGTGCAAAACATGTCTGTTCTGTGGGGGGGAGAGGTGGGCATTGAGGCTGTCCATCCAGCACACCAGTCAAGCGATAACACCCTTGGAGGAAGCCTAAGGTCTTGCATAGAAAGGCTGCCTGTGGGGCATTGCCCCCATTAACCCTGTTTGGGCTCTTTTTCCTTGCAGGTGCCTTTCTCTAACTGCAGCAGGGACTGCCTGCCAGGCACAAGGAAGGGAATTATTGAGGGAGAGCCCACCTGCTGCTTCGAGTGCGTGGACTGCCCGGACGGGGAGTACAGTGATGAAACAGGTAACACCCACAGAGCTGCTTTGGGGACTGCAGAGGACAGTGTGAGCCCTCTGGGCTTCACCCACAGTTGTGCTGAAGTTGCTTCCCTGCAGTGCTGAGCTGGCGCCTGCCTTGCCAGGAGGCTTCACAGAAAGTCTGGAGGGACTTCTGGCCAACTTAGAAGAGTTGAGTCCAATGGTCCTCAGGCACTGTCTTTGGCTAAGCCTGCCTGTCCCTTCTGCTCTGCATTAGGAAAATAAGGCAGAGAATTTAAAAAACAACTTGCAATAGGAAGCCTCTCAGGCACAAGCCTTCAGCCGCAAGCAAACTCCATTACACTGTAGCATTAGCTTTTTTTCTTCCAAAAACCTGGAGGAAGGAGACATTCCCAAACCTAATCCTAAATTCTGTAGTTGTCTGTCTGCCTCCATCTTTTCCTCATGTTGTCAGGGTTTTATTTCATGCTGTACAAAGAAATAAAATCCATTACATCCCTGACTTTGCAAGCAGAGAGGAGCAGTTCCCTTTATGGAGTCACCAGCCACAACTTCTGTTGATCACACCCGTATCTCTTTTGCTGGTTTCACTGGAAGCCTGGATCAAGCCACTTGGGTTCTGCAGTGGAGGGAAGACATAATCTCAGTTTTAGAAATGGTTAAAAGATTTTGAATTTCCAACACCATTAGTTCTCCCTCAGTGTTGGGCATCCCCAGGGTAATGAAGACAAGTAAATTCTTTCACAACGTCAGTCCCTCCACACCGCAGAGCACTCAGGATTTCCTCACACCCTCTCCTGTGCACTGGTCTCAGCAAACAGTGCAAAACTGAACAAGTGTTCATTGAGAGAATATAATTTGTGTCCTTTCAGAAAGGAATGATAATTTTTTAGCATGAACATATAGTACTACAGGATTGTTGGAAGCAGCACTTTCAGATTAAATAGAAGCAATTCTGGTCACGTGTAATAGGGGTATTTTGGTGTTTTCTCCACATGATTTTGGGAGCTAGCTCTGTTGAAATTTATGGGGCTGAGAGCGCGACTGCCTTCTGACTCCACAGTTTCCTGCTGCAATTTCCGTTGACAGTAATGGTCTTTATTTCCTGTGCTTGCCAGTTTTATAGGTGTAGAGAGCAGTTTTACAATCAGTCTCATCCAGCTGAGGCAGAGATGCTACCAGAAGAAGCAATCTTCCCTCTCCCAACTGTTTGCTCCCACCGTTTTTCTGGGAGCAGTGCTGGTACTCCTGCGACCATAGAGCGAGTGAGATCAGGTCTCTGAGCTTCCCGAAAACAAACTCTTGGCAGGCTGTTTCCAGCTAGAATAAGAAGCTGTCTGCCCTCTAGAGCTCACACAAGAGAGATGGCAGGAATGAGCAGCCTTAGGGGAGGAGAGAGATCTGGTTTACCCCCTCCTGTGGCAGCATGGTCGCTGAGCCACCACAAGACAGCAGTGAAAGCACGTATTTGGGATGCACTGCTGATAGCTGCCCCTATTAGAGGGGTAGAGACAGCTGAATTCCCCATTATGTGAAGTTCTCTCTGCCTTGCCTGCAGTTTGCAATAGGCTTCCAGGATAAAAGGCACAAGAATAATAAAAATTATTGGCTGAATGGATGTAAATGAAATGATGTGGTGATGAGACCATCTGACTGTGCTTTTGCATCTAGTGCCAGGTTTTCACATGAACAGTTTAGGTGAGGCAAAGAGTCCTTAGGAAAGCAGTATTATATCAGGTTATGGATGCTCCCTCCAACTACACCTCAAGAATAAGGGTGTTGAAAACCTCTGCCCTCATTAGCTGGACATTTTTGACTTTCTCATTAGCATTAATCTCTGCTCTGGAAGCTGTGGTCAGAGTCTGTGTCTGTTCAAATGCAAAGCTCAGAGAGAGGTTGCTGCTAAAGGAGTTTCTGAATGTTTGTTCCCAGAATTCAATGCAGCCCCTTGCTATCGTGCTGGGATCCCAAAGGAGGAGGTAAGTTGAGACCTCCAGCTCTCTGCTCTCTGCCGCTTTCCACTGCCACCAAAGGAGTCATGACCCTCCCCGCTACAGCACAAGAACAATTTGGGTAAAAGAAGAAGAGCAGAAGCAGCAGGTCCTTGCCTTTTGATCATGCCAACCACTGGCATTTTCTAGGACATTTTCTAGGTGTTTTCTAGGGAGAGCAATATCATTAAGATACGTCTTCCCCTGATATTCCAACGTGAAATGAGAATGTGCTGGGGGAATCAAGGTCATTGCCTGCCTTCAGGGAAGAGCAGTTTAAACACTAAGACTTGCCTCCGTGGAATATGAAATAGATTCTCAAAGCATTTAAGGAGGCAAGCACGTTTTTTAATTTTCTCTGTAATAGAGAAAGGCAGGATGTTCAAATGATGATAAAACTGTGAGGGGTATGAAGACAGACAGAAGATAAAATGAAGGAACAAGGAAGAGGGAGGAACAGAGCCTGTGTAACAGCTGATAGCAATCGAAGTTTGCAAAGTTTTGCCAGGAAATAGATTAAAAAAGCATGAGTGCAGGGACAGGACATTTTTAAGCTGGAACTAAGCATGCTTTTTGTTTTGCTGTATAGCCCACGGGAGGTTGGTTGTTTCACTCTTAAATACTCTGAGACACCAACACAGGATTCTGGGGATCTGCAGCCATGAGTGGAAGGCCTCATGTATTCAGGATGAATGCTGGTGCTTAGCTGCCATATATGTCATCCCACATTTCAGCCTCTCAGTCTGACAAACCTTTCCTCTTCTTGTCATTTCCTTTCCAGATGCAAGTGCCTGCGACAAGTGTCCTGAGGATTACTGGTCCAATGAGAACCACACGTCCTGCATCCCTAAGCAGATAGAGTTTCTGGCCTGGACTGAGCCCTTTGGGATCGCTCTGACTCTCTTCGCTGTCCTGGGAATTTTCCTGACTTCTTTTGTCCTGGGAGTCTTCACCAAATTTCGCAACACACCCATTGTCAAGGCGACAAACCGGGAGCTGTCCTACCTCCTCCTCTTTTCCTTGCTCTGCTGCTTCTCCAGCTCATTGTTCTTCATTGGCGAGCCCCAGAACTGGACTTGCCGTTTGCGACAGCCAGCTTTTGGCATCAGCTTTGTCCTCTGCATCTCTTGCATCCTGGTGAAAACCAACCGTGTCCTGCTTGTCTTCGAGGCAAAGATTCCCACGAGCCTCCACCGAAAGTGGTGGGGCCTCAACCTCCAGTTCCTCCTGGTCTTCTTGTGCACATTTGTGCAGATTGTCATCTGTGTGATTTGGCTCTACACAGCCCCACCATCCAGTTACCGAAACCATGAATTGGAGGATGAGATCATCTTCATCACCTGCCATGAAGGCTCCCTGATGGCCCTCGGCTTCCTCATTGGCTACACCTGCCTACTAGCAGCCATCTGTTTCTTCTTCGCCTTCAAGTCTCGAAAGCTGCCTGAGAATTTTAACGAGGCCAAGTTCATCACCTTCAGCATGCTGATATTCTTCATTGTGTGGATTTCCTTCATCCCTGCTTACGCCAGCACGTACGGCAAGTTTGTCTCTGCTGTGGAGGTGATTGCGATACTGGCTGCCAGCTTCGGGCTCCTGGCCTGCATCTTCTTCAACAAAGTCTACATCATCCTCTTCAAGCCCTCCCGCAACACAATCGAGGAGGTGCGCTGCAGCACAGCTGCCCACGCTTTCAAAGTGGCTGCCAGGGCCACGCTGAGACGGAGCAACGTGTCCCGCAAGCGCTCCAACAGCCTGGGGGGTTCCACCGGCTCCACCCCTTCCTCCTCCATCAGCAGCAAGAGCAACCATGAGGATCCTTTTCCTCTACCGGCCTCTGCCGAGCGGCAGCGCCAGCAGCAGCGCGGGTGCAAGCAAAAAGTCAGCTTCGGGAGTGGCACAGTCACCCTGTCGCTGAGCTTCGAGGAGACGCAGAAGAACGCCATGGCCAACAGGAATGCCAAGCGCAGGAACTCGCTGGAGGCCCAGAACAGCGACGACAGCCTGATGCGGCACCGGGCCCTGCTTCCCCTGCAGATCAACGAGCCCCTCGGCGCTGAGTCCAGCTTCCAGGCAGCTTCCAGCCCGGAGACCAGCTCGCAGGAGTCAGTGGCGGGGGACAACAAAGAAGAGGTACCAAGCCCTGAGGCAGAGCCTTCCCTGCAGTCGGCTAACTCCCGAAATTTTATAGGCACTGGAGGTGGCTCTGTCACAGAGAATACGATACATTCCTAACGAAAGAAGATTGTGAAAAGCACACCAGCCCCCAAGAGGAACTTGCTCACCTCTTGCTTCTGAATGGAAAAGACAACAAAGACACACCCCTGTGACACAGCCCCACCACACCTTACTGTTAGCACCAGCAGGGTAACACGTACCTCCAGAGGAAGGACTGTGTCTGGGGAGCCTTAGACTGAATTGGACATCTCAGAAGGACAAGTGAAGATCGCCTCTGGTGGGGCTTAAGCAGAAATCTGCATGCTGCCTTGCCTCCATAAGCTTTTCCTGCCAGACTGCAACTCAGCTGACTATGGGAGGCATTAGGCAATTCCACCATACCCTGCTTTTACATTTATGTATAATATTCCTCTTTCCCACTATGTATAATATTCCCTCTTTATCCAGTATATGTGATCTGTAACCATGTGCATCAGGACTCTCAGCTCTACAAAAGCAAGGTACACGGTTTCACTTCAGGAAAGCACAGTCGTGGGGAAAATAAAAAAGCCCCCAAGATCCTGCATGCTGTGTACAGCCAAGGGTGTGAACATGTAAAGTATTTAATGTGACAGAGCGCCATGCTATTTATATTTAGTAATGTCCCAGTCTCTCCTTTCTGTCCAACAGGAAATATTGGACAATATTCTCCATAGACTCCATTGCACTAGACCAAGCTACTAGGTTCCTACTGGTTTCCTCCAGCTGGGGTAGCTTTACCTCCAGCCTTGCCTGCTTTGGTGGAGGGGGAGAACAGCTTGTAAATCCCCCCCAGGAACGTTGTGAGAGCACAATGAGATGTATCCATGATTGATTATGTTGCTAGTAGTTGTATGCTTAACAAAGAGTTGCTTCTGTACTATCCCACATGGCATACATGGCTAACCCTTTCACACCTTAGTCAGTGTTGTGCTTTGCCATATTAATCTGCCTCACACCTACACAGAGCATTGCACTAGTCCTGGCAGTACTGCTGGGCCTGATACAAAGCAAATGAAACAAGGACAAATGGAGGAGTGAGGGATGGAGAAGTAGCCCCCAGAAGGGGTAGTACGATTGCCAGAGCGGGTGAATATCTGAAGTGTGTGTGCTGGTAGATGACTGGATGAGGAAGACATACAGGCCTGGGCTCTGGGACATGCACAGAGACAAATGGACAAATTGGATATGTTTTGGCACCTATAGGCCACCTACTAGGTTATTTCCTATCTTGAAGAGAGGGCACCTAGCCCAAGAAGGGTGGACTATACCTAAAGTAAAACAGTAAGGACTTCAGCAGAGAGCATAGCAGAACTTCATTACTCTAGTCCCACTCCCCCTAAAGCAGATGTAAATGCTCCTGGTTTTGCAAGGCATGCCTGGTTTTTCTTGATCCATGCTAAAGTAAGAGAGTCATTACAAGAGACATTTGTTGCAGCCTGATGAGAGAAAAAGCACCCCTCGACAGCCTGGCAGGAGGGGCTAGGGTTACATTGCAGAATTTATTTCCCTCTTTCCATATTCCATGTGCAAGAACAAGCTTCATGAAGTTGTCAATACACTCCCTCATCAAACATCAAGGTAGTCTAGACCACTATGGAAAGGTAGATGGGCCTGCAGCTCAGTGTGAGCAGAGACAAAAGGACTGTGTGTGAATGTGTTGGGGAAAACATCACAATTCTCTTGTTACTGTTTTTGCTTGGTTGTTCTTTTGCCAGGGCAGGCAAATAAAACTTACAGGTGACATTACTGCATAAAACCTTTGTTTTGCCACCTCTACTTGTTGTTGACAAGGAAGAGGAGTTCTTGACTTGGGAGAACAAGTCCAGAAAGCCCGAGTAGCACACTATTCAGACAAGTTATCATAACCCTTTTGTTGATGTTACATCCCTCTTGGCGTGGGCTCACATTTTAATACATCACGTAAGAACCATTCCAACTTTAACTGTAAGGCTTGCAAATTACAATATTTGATTAAATCTATGGCAGAGCTGGTTAAAAAAAAAAAAAAAAAAAAAAAAAAAGAGTGTGTTTGAAAACACAAATCCCTGTAGCCAAGAAACCATATTCTATTCCTGTACCCAGTGAGAGCTGAGAGCTGCTTCTGAAACCCAGGTCCCTTCCCCAGGCTTGTGACTGTGGCCTTTAGGCTCAGTTTAGGGTAGAGAATTAAGATCCATGATGTCCTGAATCTAAATGCATGAACGCGGATGGGCACTAGATGGCAGAAAGGGCTAAAAAAAGCACTTTGATTATGGCCCACACTTCCAAAATTCTAGTAGCCAGGTAGTTTTAGTGCTAGTGGACCAAACCCAGCACAGCAGCCCTTGAAGTGAAGCTGACAGCGTTGAAACATATAACAGTTTAATGAATGAAATGAAAATGGCACAGGATACAAACCAAAGATTGTGCATGAACTCATGCAATGTGAGAAACAGAAAGTCACCATGGGCTGCCTTGTTTGGAGAGCACTATTCACTAGCTATACACACAGTAGATAATATTGACATCTGGGTGCTTTTCATTCTTTTTGTGGTTTTCATTCTTTACATTTACTTAAAAGCAATTTATACCCTGGCACACAGTGAGTTTCCAGCAGCTGCCATCATTTTTTAGCACTGACCAACAAGGCTGTATTTGCTGGGAAAGCCCCTTCCACCCTCACTGCACTCCTACCTGGAGCTCTAGGGCTCCAGCTCCACGTGGTGCCCGAGAGCAGCTGCTGCAGCCGATGGCAGTGACGTACACGCTGGGCACGAGGGAAGTTCAGTAAAAAAGGACCCCTTCAGGAAGGCAGTTTGCAACCATACCCTTTGCCCATGCACAGAGAAGGGAATATGTTCTTACCTTGCCAACTTCAGGAGGAGGTCTGGTCAGGCAGATGCCCAAAAGCCTCTCAATATGTCACACAAGACACACTGATGAAGACAAGTTGGGGAACAACCTTCTGCTGAAAGGTCAAGCCTGAGAATCTCCATTGGCATGTCCCGACATGGATGGCTGCCCCCCATCTCACCTACCATGGCTCGAAAACCCGCTGGAAACATGCCCCAGTGTGGTGTTCCCTGAACCATTTGTTAGTGAAGCAACAACAGAGTGGATCAGCTCTGTGGCGGGATTTCCATCAGCAAATTTGACTGATGGGCTGGGAACAATCCCAGTGAAGAGCCTGATCCTGCATCCCCAGTCTCCTCACAAACCCAGCAGAGCTCTGCCTGCCCAAAGCCCCAGCAGAGCCTTTTTTATATAGCTGATAGCAGGGAAAGAAACCTTCTTGCCCATTCTTGCTCATGCTTCTCACCATGTCCTTCCTGTGAGTCTAGAAGCTCCATTGAGTTTCTAATATCTGCTATTAAATTTAGGGTTGTATTGACCAAATTTAGGAAGGGATGCTGCAGAGTGGGAGAAGGAAGGTAGGTGTTTATTGTTGTTTTTCCAAGGAGTCTGGATGTTTAAACTGTAGTGACTGTAAAGACCTGAACATTCAGCCTGAAATCTCCCCAGGGGATTTCTCGGAACTGGATAATTCGCCACAGCCTTCTGTTTGCTCGTTGAGGAACGGCAAAACCAGCCTGGGAGAGGGAACGATGAGCATGGTGAACGAGGGAGTCCTGAAGATGGAACTTTCCATGCGGCTAACGAGAATATGCCGCTGCTGGAAGAGGTGCCACACAGGAAAGGGAAAACGCATCGGCTGACGGCAGCCCTGTCCTCACGCAGGACTGTCAGAGGGGCGCCGCTCGCTGAGGACGGGCTGCATCCCTTCCGTCAAGGGAGCAGAATAAATTCTGCCGGCAGCTTTTACTGCGATTGCTGCTTTTAGCTGGTTTCCTCTTTAATGGGCTGGCGGGCCGCAATCCCCGCGCCCAGCCCGGGGAGCGCTGGTCCCGCCGGGCTGCGCTGAAGCCCCCCGGCCTGGGCGCTGCCGGGCCCGGCCCGCCCCGCCCGCCGCCGCCTGGCCCCGCGGAGCCCGAGG
>JAWWES010000001.1:26192065-26203010 GCA_035583135.1 Lophotriccus pileatus
CTGGTACAGCAACAAAACAAAGCAAACAAAAGAAAATATAAAAAACCCTCGACCAAAATCCAAACCTCAGAGTTATGCCATCTTTAAACAAGTCATCTTTACATCTTTACAAGTCATCTTTAAACCAGAAATGAAGTCAGACACCTAATTGTGACTGGATGATATGACACATGATCTGAATGTTTTTAAGAGCTTCAAGAGGAAAGCAGCCCTCCATGTACCAGCTGAAGATCTTTTTTCATCTCCACAGTAACATCAGCCTTGATTTTTAACATGCTGGTCTGCAAAAAAGGTTTCCCCCCCTGCTACAGACTCTGAAATCAATGAGAATTAATAGAAGCCTGACCTTCAGCAGAACAAAGTCATCGTATTCCAGCCCATGGTGAGCCTATAGTGCCAGTAAAGAGCCTTTTCCCCTCACTGTGCTTCAAGATGACCAAAGCCTACCCTTAAAAATGTTCTGTAAAGAAATTACCTGTTTCATCACTCTTTCATGCCTACAGGCTGCAGAAGACAACAGCACTGAGTGCCAGCAAAAACACACCTCTTTCTATTTTGCAGAAGGAAATAAGATGCACACACTTGAGAGGACTTTCCAAGCAAGTGGAATCTGCCCACCTCTATTCACCACTTCCAAGAGACGGGAAAGCCCCAATACAGGAGCAAAGATGTCTTGGACTGTGTACAGGGTCATCAGTTGTGCTCAAGTGCCTTTACTTGCATAAATAAAAGTTAAAACCAGGAAAATTATTTAATCCTGCTATTTGTAGGGTCCATTATTTGGTTCCCATGTGACATCAAGCAGCCCAGCAGTTTTGTAAGTACCTCCATGGTAACATTGAAGCAAGGTTCAATCCCAGACTAAGCCTGGTCCTAGAATGGGTGGGGTCATCAGACAGAGATTTTACCGGCCGGTGTTCAGAGTGGCGTGGGCCATTTCACACCATCACAAACCATCCCCCTTCACAGGCACATCTGAAGGACTCAGAAAATAGCAGAGCCATGTTCTCCTGCCCCGTGCCCCAAAGCACAGCATGCAATTCCACTTACTCACCTTCCTGTTCCACCAAGTTCAACAGCAAGATACAAATCCATGATTTGCCATGGACTATTGTAAGAGATATCCCTCAGCACTGAGAGCAAATCAAACAGAGCAATAAAACTTCTTAGTGCAACCCTCTGCATACAAGCTGCAGACACCCAAAGAAGGGATGTTGGGACTTAGGAGTCTTCTTATGGTGTCTGAAGTATTTCACCGACAGCTTTGTAGAGGGATACTTCTTTGCTCTTATATTCAAAATGAAAATAATGTTACCTTGGATTGGCTTTTTGGTGTTTTAGTTTTACACAGTTTTCTCATAACAAACTAAAAAAAAAAAAAATCTGTGTATGTATCACATCCATTCACAGGTCATTTTTCACAGCATCTGCTAAAGTGAAGAAGTTTTCCCACAACAGCTGAGCAAATATCTGGATGGATAAAGGAGGACAATGATTAATTCTCATTACAGTCTCTAGTTCATACAGAAATACAAGATTAAATTTCAAGACTATTGATGCCAAGTTAATACACTAGCAGAAGACTCTACCGTACAACTGGCTTAAAAGAAGAATTTGTCCTTGCAGTTGACCCAAGACATGGAGAGAACAAGTATTTTAGACACCTATAGAAGAGATCACTATTAAAGTATCAACTTTGAAATAAAAGCTGACTGTTCTCAACATCTCACTAATTGATCATGTCCTGTGGAATTTAGGTTACTGCTAATTCAGTTCATAGTTCTGAGTAGCATTTGATTTCCACTTTGATGAAAAACAACTATAAGAATTTAACAGTTGATGAACAAACATGTTTTCTGCTTTCAGAGTTGCAAAAAACAATGAGAAATCTTCAAGAATGAGATGAGTGCTCCAACTCGAGTAAAGTTCTGCATAGAACCTTGAGAAAAAAAAGGAAAAAATAAAGTTTGAACATTAGGATTTACATCCTCAAAGATTTAAAATACATTTCTGCCTCATTTTCAGAAAAAAAAAAAGTGAGACTAAATGACCTTGCTGCCTAAAAATAAAAGATCACCAAGTAATTGCAGTCTCTACTGGACAAACAAGTATAAAACAGATGATGCTGCACAGATCTTTGCCAGCTTTCAGTGTCAAAGGTCCTGCGTGTACTTGTCACCCCCCATATATGCACAGCTTTTAGGTATCTGAGAGTATGCAGTAATTTTATTCCTCTTGCTGAATTCCAAAGTCTTTGCAAGATGGAGCCTGTATTTTTAATGCTCTGTTCAAACAGGGTTTTTAAAGATATATCACTAAGTAATAAAACCAGCTGGCAACATGCAGTCCTTGTAATTTGACTGACAGCTTGAGTTAGTTATAAAAAATAAAGGTATAATTATTATTAATTCAGTTTTCCTCACACTTATCTGTCTATTACTGCAGGGATGTTGCGTTAAAGCTTCCTAAACACAACACTATGGCCAGAATCAACAAGATCAGCTATGTACAGCTCTTTTCTCAGCTCAAAAGCAATTCACCTGTAGAATTAATTTTAAAGGTTCAGAAGGTGAGGCAAAAAAGAATCACTGCATGGGTAGCTGTCTCATTCCCAAAGGAGACATAGCTTCATCTCCAACTCAAAGTGGTTTTAATCAACACCTCATTCCCTATACAAAGGAATAATTCAGAACCTGGTAACACACACCAAAGGACAGTATGCAACAGCTGCTGCCTGTCAGCATTGCAGGAACAATGGCAAACCTGTATCCACACACAGCTCCGAGCCAATGCTGCTCCTGTTAAGCAGTTTGGAACAATGCTAGCAGCTTCTTACTTTCAGGGATGCTAAAACTACTACACACGCTGATCATTCTGCAATTTTTATTTCCTTGCAGACTTTTGAAGATTTGCTGCACAACCACATCACGCTTACTGATAGTTTAGCAGGCACCAGGTCAGGGAGAGCCTTGTCCTCCCTGCTCAGAGAGGCCTTTTACTGTTTCTTCCCCTCCGGGACTGCTGAAGCTGTAGAAGTTCAAGAAAGATGCCAGTTTTGCATTCCATTTGAAAATTATTTTAATACTATAAAATTCATTTGTTCACATATTTGGTACAAAAGATGAATTGTTTTCTCTCAATTACAGGAGAATCACTTCAGCCTTGAGATTTCAGCTAAGTAGGTCCAAAACAAAACAAGACTGGGTTCTACTGGTTCTGGAGGGTCCCAATACAGCTCACCCAAGGTCTCTTTCCAGTTTGGCTCTCACAGTTATGGACCACCTTGATGGAAAATACCCCACATCATTGACTCTTCGGAGGCTTGTAGTGAATTCGGCACCGCTCATTAAATACCTGAGACACCAAAACAGAAGAGCAAAAGCAAATCAGCCCTCATCCAGGAGATCAGCAAAACTGCACAGCTAGTTCAGGCAATGACCTCTTCACATAGCACACATCTCAGGCTGCCCAGTACTCATGTACCAACAAATGGCACTTACCAAGGCATCGGTCTCCATTCACCTTCTCTCCTGGCTTTAGTGAATGCAAAGTTTGTAGCCTGATGTTGGGGGACTGCACAGCGCTAAGTGTTCTCCCTCAGACAAGGCAGACTCTTAATCCTGGTAGTCTGTTACCATCCAAGACGCTGACGGCTTTTTGTTTTTAACAGGGAGCGACAGAATCATGGGAAGGCTCCTGAATGGTTGTGTTCCGTTAAGTTCACTCTGACATTCAAACGTGGATGCCGTGTTCCTCTCTTTCCCGAGCAAACATATTTTACATTGCCATGACAGCTAAGAAGAGGGGCAAGGGCTCCTGGAAGCCACAGTGACACTCAGTTATCTGCCAGCAGGTGCCAGTGCTGCCAGCACTCCCATGCAAAGGGCACAGTGCTCTTGCCTCACTCACCTCTGGCACCTTCTCTGGGTAAAATTTAGCACACAGAACCGGATCCTGGTGATCCTGTATATTTAGCTTGAACTGCTGCAGGCCTTGTCAAGCAGACTGCCTGCCCTAGGGAGGGCCAATAAACGGGACTATTTAAAGGAAGGCAGTCTGAATCAAAAGCACAACATGCAGGCTCCCACCAAAGTCGCAGGGGCTCTCACAAGCCACTCAGTTACGTAGTGAGTGGAATCCAAACCTGGTCTTGCACATGCCCCAAAAGCGACACGAGCACCACCCAGGCACCAAGATGAGGCACTGGCAGCTGTTGGGTGCCCCACCAGAGCTCCCATGAGAGTGCATTTTGCCAAGCTGTCCAGGGACTTGGCAGACTCAAATGCCCGTGATCATCAGGATATCAAGTTTGGCTTTACAAAGCGAGTGATCTTGTAATTTGGGGGAAGTTATGCATCAGTTTATACAAACACATTATTTCAAGCTGTGCCTTCCTAGAATCTTCTACTTCTATAGCTGATCTCCTTATTCAGAGTTCAACACCCATCTCGAGCAAACGTTTGGAGCACACATTAGTTACAGCATTGATTCTCAACAATTTTTGAGTAATTTTCAACTTACTTTCAAATTTAACTTATTTTATAAAACAGACTTGTATTAGAAACTGCTTCATACTGTAGAAAACAAAAGTTGTGTTACAGTTTCTTTCACTCATACGCACATTACATTACCATTACGTTACCACATGCAATGGATGCCTCTGGCAGAATTAAGACTATGTAAGTGTTTGAGATCAGATCAGTGACAGGAGGAAACTATAGAAATTAAGAGCAACAGAGGGTTTCAATTCAGAAGTATTTTAATGTTAAACAAATTGCACCACTTTTGTCCATCGTCTATTAAAGACAAGTCTAAAAGGATACTGGAAATACTCTTAAAAACACTTGCAAGGATCTCTTGCATCAAAACCCACACCAGCTTGCTTGCTATCATACAAACTTTTAAAGCATCTTTAACAGTAACTCCACAACCCATGGAAGAAAGATCAATACTACAATCTTACTAACACTGCCTCCTACTTTCAGGATCATTGACTCAGTGTGTTATTTGGACCCCTTTAACTCCATTGGTCTATCTGTGAAGTGCTATTTTCACTTTTCAGACAGGAAAAACAGTGCCTGAGAAACCTTAACATTAATGTTACTATGCAGATGTTTGATTTTGCTGGCTTTTACATATTAGTACAAAATATTCCAATGATAAACTCCAGTGTTGAGGTGCTGTACAGAGACTAATGCAAGTGTTTTGTTTTGAAAGTCGATTTCTTGTCTGGCATCATCCAAATTGCACTGCGTGCATTCCTATAAAGCAGCATCTTTCTGTATGCCACTACTGGTACAGCTAGCCAAAGTGTTTGAGAATAACTGATTCCTAATCAGATTTTTCCAGTCAGTTTGCAGTTGGTTAGAGTTAAGGGAAATCCCCAAATTCCCAACTAGAAATCTGCAACAGTAAAACACCAGCCTGCAAACCAGTAACCACTTCCATGTAACAAACTGCATTTGGTCCACAACTATGACTGGTTCTAATTCCTTCAAGTGACATATTTTCACAGGCAGCTTAATACAACATTTATGTGTATATGTTATAGCAGAGCTGGAGATAAAACCCAGAAATATTTATCTCTTTGAGCCCAACTCTTAACACTGGTTGAGGAATACACTAGCAGGCTAAAATACCCCTGCACCATTCATACCTTACTGTTTACAAACTCTCCATTTTCAGGAAAAATTAGACAGTTGTCACTGGAAAAACCTTAAGGCAGCTACAAGAAAACACTGGGACCAGTACTAAATTTGGTATCAACTTGGTGCTTCAGAATAAAGGTGAGGGCAGGGGCTGTTACCCTATAGCAGAGTTGCCATAAAATATTTGCCACTGGGGACCTACAGTGTGTTAAGGCTCTGCCATTGCTTAGTCAGATCTGAGCTGGTTTAAAATTAATTAAACTTAAGGGCATGCTTAGCTTTTTGGGACAGTACAGAGGTAGTACTGATAGCAAAGCATACATGGAAACTATGTAAATGCTCAGCTCATCAGCCCGCACTGAAGTTGCTGAAGAACACACAGACAAAGCTGTATCACTTTTACACCAAGGCAATCTAGGGAACTAAAGTCATGAAGTAGAGATTAAAGACAGAGGTGCAGCTAGTACTAGCTATTTGCAAAAGTACTTTTTGCATTTAGAAAGGGAAAGAAGTTCTCTCTGCAGTAGTGAAAGCTCGGAAAAGCTACAACAAACCGAAAAAGGATGCTAGATGTGAAACGCTGCAGTGACACAATACAGCCACCTCAGAACTAAGCTCAGTGTCAAGATCACTCCATAACGAGACAGACTTCAGGGCCATCAAACCAGAGGGTGATCTGCACCCTCTGCTGACACAGGAGAGATACAGCAAGGCTGCCCTTTGCACCATGGAGTGTCAGTTCAGGCCTGAAGAAACTCGACCATAAAAAGGTTCAAATTCCACAGTCTCCCCTGGGTCATCACCAGACAGGCAAATTTGAAAGACCCATTTCTCTGGCGCTTTCAGAGGCCCTGCAGAGCTTTTCACACAGGCCACCACAGAAAAGTCTACAAAGTCCTTAGCAACTGGGTAAGGTGAAGAAAGGGACACAGGGAATAATCCACAGTCCCTCTTCTCCCCACTAAATCAAACACTTTTCTCTTCCTTGCAGTGCAACTTTACAGTTTAGATCTCTGGGAACTAAGGAACTGGGGAAATGACTGACTTGAAACGTTCACCCCAACACTGCCCTCATACATTTCTAATTAACTTGCTTCATAAGGTACCAGTCCCACACCTCCAGTGCAGGACTGTCTGTTGAGACAGAATATCATCACAATTAAATGACTGAGTACCTTCCAGCTTCTGTCGTTTACCACTTCTTCAACATTGAGCTCCGACTGCATCAATTTCAACTGCAGAAAGTAACAGAAAAAGTGATTATTGTCAAATGGGCCTCCCTGCAGCCTTCAGTATTTACTACCACTGCAACTTCCCAGCTCACAAACCCAATACCAGGTGTGCATCCCTCCCAAAGGTGCAAACTAAAGGGCATGATGTGTAATCATCCTGAGAGCCTGGCCCTTCCATTCACCCAATGCTCAGGGCAGAGGGAAGTCTGCAAGGGCATGGTGAAGACAGACTCAAAACGCAAGCCCAGCAGAAGCAGCTCCTGATTACTAATGCTCTAGTCTTAAACATTGCCTGTCAAGATCTGCTAGCAATGAACTGATTAACATTAATGGCTTCAAGCATTCAGCACAGAGAATGCCAGGGCTGGGGTTAGCTCTGCAGTCTTGAGTTGTCATTCTTGTACTATTAGAGTCATAGAGGAAGCTGGCAGCAAAGCTAGGATTGAACACAGATCTCAGATTCTGGATTCAAAATTAAGATCATAAAGAGACCCTCTCTACTTCCTTCGTCATCTGTTCTGTGCACTGACCAAAAAGGGTTTGCAGTCTGATCACATACGTTTGTGCAATCTGAACCAGTTAATGTTTTATATCATCACAGCAGGAAAAATCAGGTGTGCAGAGATGCAAAAGCTCCAGCAAGAACTACCACAATACACAGTTCGTGAGCACTCACTCAACCCACGAGAAACGTAAGAATCTCTTTGGGGGTTCGCATCTATCAGATCTACTGTGTTCAGGTGACCTGCAGTAACTTGGCCCTGAAGTGACAGGAGGAGATGTAAGAACCACCTGCCGCTTTTGCCAACATCTAGGATGTGTTTTTGTTGGGAGCCTTTAACACAACAGACTGAGGATCAGAGTTGATCCACTTGCAATACACAGTTGCAATTAGAGTCTTGATGAAGAGGTGCAAGCCAAGAGAGAAATCCCATCAAAAACCTCCCAGGTAAGATGTTAAAGCACACAGAGCGACTAAGGTTGTTGGGTGGACTTTCACCTACTGAACAAGACTTCAAACTGTTTGAAATAACAATTCAGCATCTACAGAGTGACTACATGACCACGATAAGTCTCTATAAAATAAACACTCAGAGTATCTGAAGCAGTTCAAATAAACTACTACTCCAAGTTTTCTCATTCAATGACCCAGAAGTAATAATTTTGGATAAAGTCCACTAATTTATACCATTAGCAGGATGAGAGAAACACATATAAAGAGAGAAAAGAGATCTGAATTGCAACCAAGTGAATATACATTTGAAACGCATAACCTTAAAATTAGGATGTGTTCTGTCAGATATCTTTTCTGAGTTGTAGAAAAAACACAACTCTCATGGAAAACAAAAAAACCCAAACAAACGCAGGGGGATTATACCTCATAAAGTCCAAGTACAAATTTGAGATCATCTCATAAAAAAATTTCCGAGATGTTTCCAGATCATGGACTGCTTTTAACTTTTCAAATCACCTCTAATCATTAAACATTATCACTATGAGCCTCCTAGTGGTTTCCATGTGAAGTTCTGGGCTCAGTAACTAAACAATTTAAAGAACTGGCTCTGCAAACAAAATTTGTAGAAAATACTAGGATGCCATTCTAGTTTTACCCAAACTAATACGGATGCTTGTTAGCAGTTTTGTAAGTGAGGCTTTAAGAATAAAACCACTCGCCTGCCACATGGTTCTTTCAGTATCCTTTCCATTACCAAAGGGGCCCTGGAATGGGGCCAAGAACTTCAGAGGGGTTCCCTTCTCCACCACTGATACTCCATCTCAATCACCTCTGTTCACCTCTGGTGAAGTACACTTTCCACCCAGAAGTTAGAAGGTTGAGGGGGCATTTGATCATTAGAATTCCTTATGCAAACCCAGAGGTCTTTCTTGCACCACCACAAGGTACTCAAAATATTAGTCCAAGAAATACTAAATAGAAAAAAAGATGGCTAAGTGGAATTCAAGGTTGCCTGGCAGCTCCTTGTAGAGGACAAGAAAAGTAAGTTGTACCTCAGTGGTGTCTGTCAGTGAAGGTTAGAGCCCACCACGGGGAAGCGCAAGTGTTTTTCTATGGCATTTGTGTAACAGAACCTCACAAAAAGCTTCACTTGCAGGATAAAAGCAGCTGTGTCTTGAGGGCTAGGGAAAATGGTTCTCACAAACCCAGTCAACAAGAACCCCAGAAAAGACTGCCTGAGTCAGGATCCACTTCATGTTCTCTCCATTACACTGCTCTCTCCACTTGGGAAAGACACCCTCTTCTTCCTCTATAAGTGATCTCTAAAAAGCTCCACCACTCACCTTTGTCTGCTCTTTCCTGAGTTGCTTCAATAATGCTACATCATCCTGGGCTTTTTCCCTCTCTTCTCGGAGAGTTTTCACTACACTGGAAGTCTGAGCGATGCAGTTTTTGATGATTCTTTCTCTATTGGTGTGAGCATCCATCAACTAAGAGGGGAGAAAAAGAAAGTCACAACAACTCAGCAGAGAATAAAAAACTCGGAGGTACAAGTTAAATGAGAAACTTTTTAAAGTCATAGTATTGTTGCACCTACAGAAATCCCTTTGACTCCGTAATTCACATGTTGGAAGCAACACTGCTTTGAGCAGCAGCTACCAATTTGATCAAAAGCCAAAGGTATACAAAAGGAGTCTCGCAGAATAGCAGGAAAAGCATACTAGCACCCTTTTTAAAAGAAAAAATGGGCTGGGCTAATGTCATCTGCTGAAGCCTGAAGTGCTCCCCAAAGGATCAGCTTTGCAGAACAAAGTGTGGTTTTAAACTGAAGCAGCTGTTACATGCGTGTGGTTTAGATGTGCAGAGAAGCCAAGGGGCCAGTTATGAATACACACAAGGAGGTGTTTTCCTTAGACACTGGGCCCTGAACACGACAAAACAGCAGGAAGTGAACAGAAAGTCAAAGGTGTGCACACTCACAGACTCGTACAGCTGTCTACACGTCTGGCTAGGATCAACCTTCCCCACAAAGGAAGCTGTTGGAATCGTAGTGTTTAATTCGTGGACAATTCTATCATCGATCGTCCTCATCACCCTGAGCAGTTCCTGTAATAAAAAGAAAATAAATATATATAGCTTGATATTTGGTTCTATCTCTACTACAAAAAAAAAATAAAATTGCACAATTAAGGTTTTTAATGGAAAACTAAGTAGGATTGATTACAAAGAGTTAAAAACGCACCAAGGGAACAACTCCTGCATGTAGGAGTATGTGCTGCAAACCACTGAGTTTCCTTGGCAGCAAGGGCCAGAGATGGGCTGAGTAACTGAGGTGCCCTAAAGCCCCCCGGGCCGTGCCAGCGGTACAGACAGGCTGGAGAGCAAAGCCCTCCAGCCCAAGTCCCCATCTCCACTTCCAGGCAGGAATCTGGGCACAACCTGCACTGAAACTGTAAACTTCGAATAAAAACTCCCACCATTTTGTGGGGCATGAAGCTGAGTCGGGGGAGGTTTAGGTTAAATATCAGGAAAAGGTTCTTCATCCAGACGGTGGTTGAGCACTGAACAGGCTCCCCAGGAAGTGCTCACAGCACCAAGCCTGACACAGTTCAAGAAGCGTTTGGACAATGCTCTCAGGCACATGGTGTGACTCTTGGGGTGTCCTGTGCAGGGCCAGGGTATTGGACTCGATGATCCTGATGGGTCTCTTCCAACTCGGCATATTCTGTGATTCTGCGTTCTAGAAACACGCCGGTCCCCACCGCCCCCGGGCCCTGCTCGCACCGCTGAAGACACGCGTGGTACTTCACACTCAGATAAACGACGCGAAGGCGCCCCCGGAGTTCCCGCCGCCCGCGGAGGCTCCCGAGCCGCGGGCGCTCCGTCCCGGGAAGGGGCCCCGGTGCGGGTGGATCCCCTGCCCCGCTCCATGCCGGAGGGGTGAGGGCAGCGGGCTGAGGGAAGGCCGGACCCTGCCCCGCATCCCGGCGGCCGCGGGGATGGATGGGGTGACCTCGCCGCCCCGCGCACGGGGCGCGCGCTGCCGCGGGGGCCGGCGGCGGGAGGCGGCGGGAGCGCGCGGGGCGGCGGCGCGGGGAGGGGGCGGCGGG
>JAWWES010000001.1:26203110-26264548 GCA_035583135.1 Lophotriccus pileatus
GGGGACGGGGCGGCGGGGGCGGCGGGAGCGCCCGCTCCCTCCCGGCGCGGGTTACCTGGAACTCGGCGAAGTCCTCGCAGCCCGCGGCTCCGCTGGGCGCCGCCATCCTGGATCGGCCGAGGGCGCGGCGGCGCCCAATCCGGCGGGGAGCCGGGATGACGCGCGGGGCGGAGCGGGGCGGGACCCGCCGGAGCGCGGCCCCCGGCGCAGCAGTCCCCGGCCAGGCATCTCCACCGGCGGCGGCCCCGCGACCCCTTCTCCGCTCGCAGCCGCGGGCAGGGCTCCGGCCGCCCCACCGGAGGCGGTGCCGGCGGCCCCGAGCGCTCCGCGGCGCGTCCGCCTCCAATCGCGGGCCCGGGGCGGGGCCGGGCGGTGACATTGAGGGGCGCCCAGCAGGGCCGAGCCAGCGCCATGTGGGGCCGCGCCGGTGAGTGAGGGAGGGACTGCCCCGGGGCCGAGCACCGGCGGCCGGGCGGGGGCTGCGCCGTCTCGCCCCCTGCCCCGGGACCCCGCGGAGCCGGAGCTGGAGCCGGGCCCGGCGCGGTGGGAGCGCGGAGCGGGGCGGGCGCTGCGGAGGCGACGCGAGGCGTGAGCGGCCTCGTCTGATGGGCTGGCGCTAAAAACGGTGTCAGGAATGGAGTTGCGCCTCTTGTTTTCCTTCTCTGAAGACCTTGAAAAGGGTCTGGTTCAGCTGAGGACGGTCGCCTGTAAATGTAAATGATCTGTTTTTTCAGAGCGGGAATGCATTATGCCTCGAAAGCGGTTTATCTTAGGAGAGACACCTTCAGACAGCATAAAGGAGGAGAAAAAGTATTCATTTTATTTTTTAAAAAGTGCCCTTTTTTCCTTTCAGTGTTAGTTTGGGGTTTTTTTTCAGAGTTTTTTAATTATATTGATGATTTAGAAGCTCCTTCTAGAAAGTCTGTTCTTGTATATAAAGGTGCCCTGATGTCTTGTGCTGTGTTAGAAAGTAGTTAATCTCTCAGTACAGCAGGATGCTGCTTTTTTGTCTTTTTCCTTGACTGTCATTGCTTTTGCGATGTGACAGGCCTGGGAGAATGCTGGTGTGCAGTCCCTGAAATAGCACCGTCCAGAGTGAAGCATGTGAATAGATGAGTTCCTACAAATTGTGATATGCATTGTGTTTTAGAAATTGCTTGTAGGCTGTAATCTTCTATTTCTTTTTGTAAATTATGTTAATTGCATTCTCATTTTTCTAATCAAAGTTAATGGACAAGCTTAAGGCATAGCTTATAGACAAGTTTTGATTTCATAGACTATTACAACTAAATCTGGTACTTCTTGCCTTGTATTACATTTGTACCTACTGTTTTTCTTTCCTTTTTCTCTTGTGTTAAAAAAAACCCAAACATTTCCATTGAAAAGCTAGTATTCTACTAGCTCTGAGTTAAATTTGGCCTCTTTGATTCCTCTGTTTTTTCTTCCAGATAGAGCTGTTAAACTGCTGGGAAGAAATATTCCCTCAATTCTGAGGATGACTGAAGGAGTAGATCTGAAGATGAGCAGAAGGCTTTGCATTAAACCCCAGGAAGAAAGTCAGCCTCAGTCAAAGAGTAAGAGTTTTTGATAAGATCTTGCTATATTTTATGCCACTCGGATATCCATGCTGAACAGGAATTTGGCTGACATAGATTCTAATATCCCTGATTTTGTGAGAGTGAGTTTTGATCTGTAGACAGGAAAACTGAGCATTGAATTAAGCAATAGAGTTGTTTTCTAACAAAGCCAGGGATCAGTATTTCTGCTTGTGACAATAACACAGCTTTCACTTTGTAGCAGGTCACTGGTATCTTATCTGGCGTGCACTCCTATGTTGAGGCTCTCTAGCTGTGCTCTGTAACTGGCTGTTCAGCCCCAGCGTAAACTATTAATGTTTAGGAACATTGTATAAGCTAAAATACTTTTGCAGTTTTTCAGAGTGCAGCCAGCTCCAGCTGTTCCCAAAATTGAACATGCCCTGCAGGAGAGAGTCTGAATCATTGCCTTGGTTCGTGTTTAAGGGTGGAGCTGGTCAGGGAAAGCTCAAACATTTTTTCCCTATGTATGGGACAGATACAGTGCTCTAACCAGATTTCCTGTATAACAGGTTCCCTTATGGCCCACTTATGCAGGATAAAAGGAGCACACAGATGTGAAGCATTTGGCATGCTTCTGTTTTAAAAACATAACACAGCTGTACTGGATAAGATGAGGTCTCCTTAAAGGTGGGATGTTTCCACTAGTGCCCAGTAAAGGAGGTCCCTTACGTTTTTTTGAAGACTAATGGGAATGGTGACCTACAGCAAACACAGTGTTTCTCCTCTATACTGTCTCAGAGGAAGGATCTTTGTGTTTAATGGTCCTCACTGTTTTTTTGTTTTTTTTCATAAACGTGCCCAGTTTCTTGAAGCTGGATTTATTTTTAGCATCCACATTCTCCAAGAAGAAATTCCTCAGCTTAATCATTCTGTGAGGAAAAACAAGTACTGTCTTATATTCCTTTTTTAACCCTATGTGTACTTTTGTATAATTTTCCTTTATTCAGTATCCCTTCCAAAACAGGGCCTGTTCATTGTAGCCCACACTCCCAATGTCATTTACAATGCTCTTTTGTTCTGAGGAGAGCTTCAGTTACGGGTTTTCCAGGCCAAAGGGTCTCAGTCTGTGACACCGTTTCTTACATGGTGGCCATTCCATACCTGTGGTTGTCCTTACCAGTTTTCCCTTTGCCTGTTCTATTTCAGCTCCCTCTGAGATGAGGGATCCGTATTTCACATTCTTTCCAAAGTGCTGGCATTGCAGTTTTATACAATGGCACAGTAATGCTCTCGTGTTTGTCTGTGTTCCTAATCATTGCTAGTTATGCTGTTTTCCATTCTATTACTGAACATCTTGCCAAAACCACTATGAAACCCCGTGGACTTACTCCTCAGGCTTAGGTAATAATTAATAACAGTTAGGTTAGAGTCTGTCATTTGTGTGTGAACTGGAATTGCTTCCTGTTTATATACAGGGACTTTCACTCACGGGCCATCTCACTGACTCAGAATCCTGAAGCCCTGCGGCTCTTTGGGGTCAGCCCTCATGTTTTTTAATAACCTGGCATTGTCAGCAAACTGTGTGTCCACCCCAGTTCCTAGATAGTTCATGAGGGAGCATAAATCCATACAGGATACCTCCCATTGTTTAAAAGAAAAAAAAAAAAGAAAGGGAAAAAGCTGTCTATTTTTGTCCTTTGCTAAATTTTAATGGTATTTTATGTATGAAAACTTTCCTCTGTTGCATTATGAATATTTTATGTACGGTGTTTGAAAGACTGAGCTGAAAATTAAGGGTCTGGTCTTGTCCTATGGTTATCTGTTTATTTGGACCTTCAATGAGATAAAATCTTTCACTGCTTGAAAAGGTTCACATTCTCAGGTAA
This sequence comes from Lophotriccus pileatus, assembly GCA_035583135.1. Taxonomy (NCBI): domain Eukaryota; kingdom Metazoa; phylum Chordata; class Aves; order Passeriformes; family Tyrannidae; genus Lophotriccus; species Lophotriccus pileatus. The sequence continues at coordinate 26,206,535 of JAWWES010000001.1, forward strand.
TGCAGCACAATGGCTTTTCTGTACCTGTTGCATTTAAGTTTCTTTTTTTTTTTTTTTAACTAATTTAAATGTAATAGAAAAACTATAATATCACAGCACTTTAGGAAGTTTAGATGCTGGAGCACCTCCTGCAAATTTACACATGCAAATACAGAAGTCTTGGGATAGATTTAAGTTTCTTTACGTGGCCTCAGTTTAATGCATATTTCCACATTTGTTAATCTGTTATACAATTTTTGTTCTCTAACCAACTCTAGCACTCATATATAAAATTCTGCATCGCTCACCCTAATTGCTTTTGTTACAGCTCTGGCAATCCAGCTTCCCTGACCGTTGTTTTTGGGGGTGTTTTTTTGGTTTTGTTTGTTCATTTTGTTGGGGTTTTTTTAGGTCAATCTCCATTGAGGGTGCCTGGATACAAGCCTACAGACTGGGAGAAAAGATTTTTATTGTGGGCAGGCCATTTCAAGAAACCAGAGGACATACCAGAGACTGTCTCGTAAGTGTCAGTTTTGAAGCTGTAAAAGAGACTTTGTCTGCGCTGGAATAAGTTACTTGAATGCAATTCCAAATAACTCTTCTTAAATGGGTTTGCACAACTGAAGAATCTTACACTGCTGTGTCTGGTATAACATCTTGTAGATGAGATTACCTGAGCAATTCTGTTGTGCTGAGATAATATATCCCTCTTGATTTGTTTTGCAAAGGGATGACCAGCATTTATCAGTTGTTTCATTAGAAAAACATCACAGATCAGTCAATTTTTCACTCTTGTCTTACAATTAAAAAGTTTTTTTAAACATTAGTGTGAGCTTTTTCTAGTGTTCTTCTTTATATGTCAGCCTTCCCTTGTGGAAAACTTTCATAAAAAAATTGAATCTTATATAAAATATTATATTTATATTTATAATATTTATTAATTAATATCTAGATGGCATGTGCCAACTTCCTTTAGTCTTGGAATTTAAACTAACAAACAGTGGAGGGAAGGGCTCCCTTACAATATATATTTAGTCAAATTTTCCCTGTTGTTGGAGTCCAAATGTCAATGCTTTGTCCTGTATGAAAAGTAGAAAGTAAAACTGGATGTTCTGGTTTTACCTATCTAAAATGAAGATCAAACTTATCAACAAATTGGCAAATATCAGTTTAAAAAAACCTCCTAGTGGTAGTATCCTTTAAGACATGCTCATAATGCTTTTAAATATAAGTATTTATTTAAATTAAAAAGATACAGTAAATCTTGCACTACTTGAGTAAGAAGACAATGTAGCTGCCCTCTAAATATTTTCTGGTTTTCTGGATGCACCGCGTGGGAATTGGAAATCCAACCCATGTATCTCAGTGTATCACAATGTATAAATTTTGTTAAAATGGAATCCTTCCATTTTGTATTGAATCATTTTTCTTAAATTTACATTTGAAATTCATACAGGTGTATATTACTAAAACTATCACTTCATATATTTGCACATACCAAACACCTGTTTATGAGGGTTTTTAAGAAAACAAAGTTAACAGTGATTGATTTCAGTAGTTTATTGAAAGGACAAACCAAATTCTGATAAAAGCTGACCATTTGTGCAAATGCACAGGGAATTCTTTTTATTTAGACAAATAATTCAGCCAAATCTGAGATGACAATTGAGAACTATAAAGCAGAAAACCTTGTTTTCCTCTTCTGAGATTAATTAATTGTGGGTTATAAGGGCTTGTGATATAACTCAGTGATCTTGTAAAATGTGGTGATCAGATGTAACTCATTTATTAAGCAAATGTTAATCTTAGCCACTGACTTGATTTAAAATGCAGATTGTGTTCAGATATCTACCTCTTGCTCTCATATATTCTTAACACATCTAAGGTGCTTCCAAAATTAATTAGCACATTTTTTTTTAATCCTACTTCTGTGCATTTCAGCTTAATTGCAGCTTGCACTCAAGGCATTCATTGCAGATTATTAGCAGAAACAAATAACCTGGATGCTAAAATTAACTATTAGTTTCATTGTAGATGGATGTGTTTGTTCCCTATGATCAGAAGCCTTGCAATCAAATCAATACTCTGACAAAAACAAGAGCAAAACTCTTTTCAGCTCTCAGGCCCTATGTGATTTCCCATGTTGAACTATCATGGATCCTTAAGTATCTTTCTCTTCTTCCAAGTATAAGGGTCAAAACGTAGTAAAAGATTCCATATTCACTCATGTTTGTGTACAGTAATAATTTCCCAGTTCCATTAAATCCATTCTCCGTGTGAGTTTTGGGGTATAATTACCTAGTTTGATGTATTTATTCTTTTCACCATGCACTGTGGATGCTTTTCAAGTCTTCTGGAACTTTATAACATGCCAAATTTAATCAGTGAGAATATCAGACGTCCTTGAGAAGGGAGTCACCTGCTCTAAATTCTGCAAGAATTAAATATATAGGCTATAGGTCTTTGGTTATTATGGGATGCGCATCCAAAAAGCATTAACGCTTCCTTGGCCCTTCTTGCTTTGCTCTAACACAAACTTAAAATTTGTCATTTAGGTAGAATGATCTTCAGAGTTTAACCCAACTAAAATAAATGGTCTTTTCTTTTAACTCTTCACATGTACAGCTGGAAGGTGTTAATAACTGCTACTCTTCTTGTGGAAGACTCCTGGTTTTTAAAGATAACAGCAGACTAGGCAACAGGTTTCCCAAAGGAGTAGTATAGCTACTGGTGTGGCTAGGTAAGCCCCCTGAAATTATGGAGAAAAAAAAAGATTTAAAGGGTTCCTCTGTCCAAAGATGATGATGGAAAGCTTATGTTCCTCCACACCTCCTTAGTTTCCTATGAAAACAGGTTACTTGAAGACTATTTACTCTAGCAGGAGTCCTATTCAAAGCTTCTGAGGAGTATTGTACCCAGAAGCCAGTGTATCATCTGTCAAATCCTGTAGTAGATCAAGATGCCTTGCTGGAAAACAGACTGTGTCATAAACAAAACTGTTCTGAAGTTCAGGCGGTAGAAATGGCTGAGCTGTGAAAATGCTTCCCTCAGCCCAAGAAAATCCCAGATGTTAAACGCTGTATGTTATTCTTACTCGGAAATAGTTTTTACCATACCTCTGTTATTGAGAGAAAAATGCATGTTTTACAGTGCTGATACATCACAGTTACAGCATGGAGTTTTCCCCAGCTTTGGAGATATTTGAAGGTGGTAGTGAGCACAGAGGGAGTTAACAGTAAGAAAAACATTGCATTACTAAACCCTCTCTTCTTCCTGTTCTTTCCATAATGAACATACATACTTAAATGCTGTAGCCTTCCTCCTTTGCACTGCAGTCAAGTGGTCTGCAAAGGCATTACTGTTTCTTAACGATGAAGTAACCAAAGATAAAAAAGCTGGGTTTGTTTCCAGCTTTGAGAGGAATGTCTTTGTGACCAAGTATGCCCCAAGGTAGCTGGGATCAGCATTTCCCATCATGTAAAACGTTTTTTGTGAAAAGAGCCAAGTACTATTAGCACTATAAAAACACTACCTCGATAGCATGCTAGGAGAACTTCAACAATTAGTCAAGTGAATTATTTGGGTCTCTGATAATGAGTCCGTTCTTCTATTCTTATTTCTTGAGGATTGAAACAGTCAGAGCAGCAAAGACCACACTGCGTGTGAAGTTCAGCTATGTAATGATTGCCTTGACAATTGTGGGATGCATCATCATGGTGATTAGAGGGAAGCAGGTAAGCACAGACTTTTGGCTGATCAGTGCAAATCAATCTTCACATAAACTACTTGGTTCCTCTACAGATTTTTAGTACTGTCTTGCTTTGGGGCTTTGTTTTTTGGTTTGGTTTTTTTTTCATTTTATCACTGAACAAAAATTTTAGAAGTCCTTGTAGTTCCCCAGAAGAGACCCTAATTGACTAATTCCCATTGGAAAAGGATGATGTCACTGTTAAGACTGCATGTGCTTCCTTTAAAAGAAAAAAAAACCTCTGAGCTTAAACCATCTGCATGCACAGAAGAACCTTCTTTGTATGCTGCCTTTCTCTGAAGCAGTTCTTCTGATGACTGTTCAGATCTTGTTTCTATGGACTGCTAAGTGTTGTAGAGAAACCTTAAAACTGGTGACAGTCTCAGTCCCAGTACTGTGAATTGCTGAATGTCAAATGACATTTCTGTCAGCATTTGTCTATTAAAATGAAACAGGGCAAAGGTTTTTCCCTGGCTTTAGCAGAAGAGATCAAACACTGACAATTCCCAGAATACTTTCCTCTGTACTGGAGCAATATGAATGCAAACACCAGGAAGTGAAGACAGCTACTTTGGAAACCTTGTTTTCAAAGAAGCTGGAACTATTTTTGTTTCCTGAGATGAGCTCAGTTGGTTAGAGCATGGTGCTAATAATGCCAAGGTCACAGGTTCGATCCCTGGATAGGCAGCCATTCACTAAAGAATTGGACTTGATGGTCCTTGGGGATCCCTTCCATTTCAGAAGATTCTGTGATTCTGTTCAACTTTTGTTTCTAGTACTTCTGACTTGTGAAGATCAGAGATTAGTATTAAATACTGACCAGAATCACAGAATGTATCTTTTAGTGCCTTAACTAAAGGGTTTAATTTATTCCCAGAGAAGTAATTACTTTCAGCCAAATAGTTTCTGGATATTTTATTTTACCCCTCTTGCTTCCTGGCATTACTGCTGACAGACCTGTGCCTCAGTAAGGATAGGCCAGATATTTTGTAAGCCATCAATTCAAGTTTCAATTCTGTGGCCCTTCAGGTGATAACTGATGATCTCATTGCATTGTAGGCTGTAAAAAGACATGAAACTCTTACAAACATAAACTTGGAGAAGAAAGCCCAGTGGAGAGAGGAAAGGACTGCGCCTGCTAAACCTTAAGAGGAAATGAAGAGAAAGGACTGGGGAAGAAAAGCCAAGTCCTTTTCAGCACTGGAAAGAGGATATAGTCACATCTTTCCTGTATGTTAGTTCTGTACACTCACATTCAAGAAAGAATGAATACATTATCCTTTAATAATTAAACCCAGAAATACCTATTTTCTTTTCCTAATAACTGCCCCTTTCTTTTAAACTCTTTTCTTCGTGGTTAGTGGGACAGGACACATGAGCAAACAGGAGAAACAAAATAGTTTCCCACATATGCTGTGCACTAGACTAAGCATCTTTGAAAATACTGCAGAAGCTGTACTTGCATTCTTGGTACCAATCCCCTTTATGAAAGGTCTTACTTACCACTTATAAGAAGATAACTTTGGCAAAAGGACAGTCCATTTAGTTTCCACTTGTACAAACAAAATACCTTCACTGGGCAGTCATCCACTATCAGCAACTATTTCATGTCCTTTCAAGGTCCCCTCAGGAAGAAGGGGGCTATATGCAAGAATGAAGCTATATTTATTCTGTTTTGGTACTGGCTGCTTCAAAGATTCTGTATGTTTCCCTTTGTGCAAGACAAAACTTATTAAAGGAGTCCTCGAGTCAGGAGTAATTGTCTGACCTGCATTAACATCATCAAAATGATCATAACTTAACCTGCTTACCTGCTCTAGGTCCAATTATGCTGGCCGCATTCAAGTGAGGGATTAGTTTCTGTGAAGAACTGCCTGCCTTCAATAAAACAAGGAGGGAGATGGATAGTGAAACAGCATTCCAGAGAACCATTGTGTTACAGCTGACAACCTAATGGTTGTCACACCAGAGCTGGAAAAGAGATGACAATTTTGAGGAATACTGAGCAACAGCTTCAACCTATACTGTCAGATTTAGTATTTTGAGGCACACGAGTATGAGAAAGTCCATCAGGCATTCCTGCTCTCTGCTACTGTGGTCTTTTTTTCCAAATCCCATTTATTTGTATTTTCTCCCTTTAAGTTGTCATCTGTACTTTCATTATACTAGCCCACCTCAAGATCACCTGCCTCGTATTTTAGAAGTGGCAGTCCCAGTAATACCTGCAAAGAGCAACTCCCAATAGTTCTACTTCTGGCATTGAGCCCAAAAAGTCACATACTATTCATGCTGAACAGCTTGCAGCAGCCAGACATAGCATTTTTCCTCCTCCTTACAGTTCACTTGGAAGAAAACGTAGATTGGAAGTGTCAGGATTGCTCAAAACCTGTTACTTCCCAGCACTGCCTGCTCACTGGTCCTGAGGACTCCAAAAAGAGAAGAGACATACCAGTTTGACAGATTTAGCTTGTGAATTTTCTCACAGCAGGAGGAAGATTATTTTTTTAAAAAAACTTTTTCCAGATTAGTTTTATTATACTGCTAAAAATTAGCACTGTTGCTGAGTGAATCAAAAGCCCTACAAAAATGCACAGGAAATCTGCTCTTTGTACCTGGAAAAGAGAAGCATTAAGATCTCTACTGCAATTCTCTCTAATACCTTTGTCTTGTACTCCACAGCTAGAAAATTGTTGCTGCAGGCCATCTTTCTATGAATTGCAATTCTGGGTACCACAATGAGATGTAACCAATCCACCAAGCTGTGAAGTCAGTTCTACCACAGAAGTTACAACCTTCAGGTGATACCATGACCTGCCATTAGATTCTCTGTATGGAAATTATCACAAGTACACTGTCAGTCAAGCAGAGCAGGCTTCCACAGCTTTGTCCACTTAATGAGCACTAAATGCGAGTCACGTTTCATTCCACTGCATGTCCATGAACAGATTTTCCGTGACAGTTCTGGTTCTTTGCCACACAGTAGGCACACAGGTGAGAACCAATATAAGTCTTGCCAGGTTACATGCCTGTGATCATGTATGTATTAAATAAGCCCAAAAAAAGAGAACATGCACTTCAGATGGTATTTCAGGTTTCCATGAAGAAAAACTTGCGCTTTATGCTTGGTGATGGCAGAGCTTAAAACTGCATTCCAAAAATACTACCCTTTCAATACACACCTGAGTGCTCTCTTTGAACAGTAGTGGAAGGTACCTCATCTAGTTTTGGAATAGTAAAAATATTTGGACTCATCCAGCTGGTAAAGTACTTCAAATAAAAATGTGCAAAATACCCCTTAGAAAGCAACACTTCAGAGCAGCAATGGTAATCAGTTTTCCACTTTACTTAAATTTCTATAAGCTTTCTCTTGTCCAGTGGTTTGACAAAAGCTCCATGTATCTTTCTGTCACTCTGGTATCTCCACCATTTCAGTATCTGTCATAAAAACCGTGCATCACTGCCCACCTTTTGTTTTCTTTCAGCTTCCATGTAGGCTCCAGAGTCTCAAACAAAAGCCAAGACAATGAGCTTTGTGCTGTCTGCAGCTCGCTCCCAACCATTACAGTATTTTCTTTGCAAATAGCTGGGTACTTGAAAAATTATGTAAATCTTTCTCAGGCAGTGAAAGAAACCACCTCTTTCCTAATGTGATGGCTTCTAAGGAAGCACTTCTAAACACAGACAATGGTAACAAAACCAGCGTGTTTCTGGCTGAAGCAGCCTGTCCAGCTGACTGGAGAACTGAATACACCTCGGATCACCTGACAGCTCATAGCTTTAGCCTGCAGCCTTTTAACAATCCATGATAGAGAGGAACATACTAAGCCCTTAAACGGTATTTAATTTTCTTTCTTCCCTTTGGCTTGGTCTGTAACACCATTCACTTTTATTCAAAACAGTCACATTTATCAGTTCTATACCATATGCCATATTGCTGTACCTGTTCCAGAGGCAACTGAAACTCCCTAATGCAACGATCGATCTGGCAACTTCAACACTGCCTCAGAAGAGCATGCAGGAGCCTTATGGACATGGCCACAGCAGTACACAAACAGGTCCTGTTTATTTTCTGCTACGACTCAGACAACTAAAGAAAGACCTTCCTGTCTAAAACTGGCATTGGAGAGTACCAATGGTGTGTTGTGCCAATTTCCAGAAGCAAAGAAATCATACTGGAAGATGTGGGGAATTACTTTAAGCTGGCAGAGAGATTAGACAGCTGTTCTGGAAATCCTCACAGAAGAACAGAAGTGTAACAGCAAGAGCACTGTCACATGTAGGACCATGTGCAATCTAGTTCTTCAACACTCTTGGTGCTAACAGGAAAAAAAAAATGCAGGTTCAAGAACACACAGGTCTTGGGGGTCATTGTCTTCCTCCTTTCTCTTAACGTTAGAGGAAAGGACTTCAACCACCAGTATTTGGTTTGCAGCAAGGAACCAACACAGGAATTTAAGAACAGGCTGAAGTCTGTAGGGAGCAGTTGCCTCAAATAATTGTGTGGTTGTCTTCCCATGAGCCCCAGCACTGGTCCTGGCTTAGTTATTGAGCTTTCAATAACCTGCCCCATCATCTCTTGTATCCTCCTGAATTCAAGAGAGTAACCCTGCCTGCCATGTTCCACTGGGAAATTCACCCAACAGAAAGAATAACAGCTCCTGTTTGCTGGCCCAACAAATACGCAACTTAAAATGGTCAGAATGATGATCTGTGATGATCTGTGGTCAGAACTGCTAGACAGCAATTCCAGGCAGTCTTGCATCTTCCTTTCTCTAACACGCCGTTTAAAATAGACATTTGTAAAACCTGAGTGCAGTGTTTCCACCTCATTACTGATGTTGCAAAAAGAACTGGAGAAATTTGCACGAATCTTTTTACCTTAGCAGTCTGTGGGGGTTTGGGAAGCTGCTTAGATTGGATCCCCACAAGTAGAAAAAAATGCATGTTTCAATTTGGAAGAAAACATGCGATCACTTTTCTGGCACTGCAGGCTGCTTGGCAGAGCTAAGAGAAGAACCCAGGAAGTCCCAACTGTACCCTCACCTATCCTCTACACAAAGACCAGCTGCCTCCTATTTAGACACAAAACAGATCATTCAAAACACAGTGTGACCATCACAAAAGTGGCAGCTAGAGGTGTTCTCTGAGATGGTTCCTGCCTCAGCACATCCCTCAGGAGAGCAAAGAATACTTGGTTTCAGTGCTTCTAGCAGGAGACATAGCACACAGAATTGCATTAGGAAGTAGTGTTCAAGCAGTAACATATAATGATCCTCATCTTTTCAGCAGCACTTTTCCTCCAAAAGAGTCCTTCACCTGTGGCCTGAACATTATTTATTAGATGGCTAATGTTATGCTACACGTTTGGCTCTGCTAAAATACAAATAGTTTACTTGCCCTTGCCTTGCCAAGTAATTCTGATCTGTCTGTATCAGTGAGCTTTTTCTTTCGTAATTCACAAGTTTGATCTCCCTTCCGTACCCATTTAATTTGCAGCCTTTGTTACAAGTAGATTTTGTTTCTTTTCAACCTATTAAAAAGGCTAAGTAAAGCAATGCCAAGAACGGCTGCTGGAAGATCCTGATGGAAATACACTCAATTAAGCACCATTTAAAATTACATTGAGACCTATGAGTTAGCCACATTTTAATCCATTTAATGTGTGCCCTGTTGATTTTTGTATTGTTGTGGGTTTCAGTCAAAATACTACGCAGTACCAGTCAAATGCCTTACACAGTCTAAGTATTTATGACAACAGTATCACCTGCATCAACCAGGCCTGTCACTTCAAACAAACATACCAAGTTTAAATATTTATACTTATCTGCTCTGAATTCACATATCCACAGCAAAAGTAACAAATACTGGCCAGGCTCCTTACACAGGAAGGCACACCATTCAGCTTAAATGGACTCTTTTTTAATTCACTCATTTAGAGGCAATTGTCATTACGTTCTGGGGGGGCAGGGGAGGGAAACGCCAATGCACCACATTGTTTTCACTAGCCTGGAAGAGAAAACACTTATATATATATAGATATATAGGTATGTATATATATACACACACTTTATGCATGTGTGTATATATATATGTGTGTGTGTGTATATATGTATATATACACGCTAGTGTATATATACACAGAATATACATATATGAATATACAGAATATATGCACACACACTTTGCTCAGATTTGTTTACAAAATATGTAGCATTTTTATACCATCCAATAAGAGGTACATGGTTTTAAACAAATCTTATAGAAATGACATGTTATTGGAAATTTACACGTAAAAAAATCCAGCACAAAAAAATCCAAAAGCTAAAACAAGATTTTGCTACTAATCAGTGCTTCTATCACCCTTCAAGAAAAGAGAAACACAGTTATTTATATGTGATGTAAAGGCAACATTGAGGGGTTTTTTTGCTTTTTTAAATTAACCACCAAATTTAACCCCCTAAAATTACAAAGAATTGAAGTCCATTTACAGATCAAGTGCAGTAAACTAAATGTTCCTTCAGCACAAAGCAGCACTAGAGAAAATAACTGGGAGAGGGAAAGTGGAGGCCAACTGGCTTAGCTAGGGAGGCAGCAGGTGGCTTCTGCAGTGGCCACACAGGTCAGAGTCTCCATCCTCAAGCAGAGACAGAACTGAAGCCTTTATTTAAATAATGGTCACACAGAGCTGATGTTCAGGCCTTTGCCTAGCTTCTTTCAGCAGTATGACAAGTGATTTATTTATTTTTATAACTGTATCCAATGGGCTGGTTTTGCTTATGCAGTGGCTTATCACTGAGAGGAGTCGTGAGGATCTTGCAGACAGTTCTGCCACTAACATTTACCACAGGTCCATGATGCTGCAGTTGGCAGTGGCAATTTTGAAATGTTTACACTGGACAAATGTGTGTTCCAAGCATCCAAAATGGCTTGAAAGAACATAGCCTGATGCAGAGGGGAGCGGACGGCCTAGGGAATCCATTGCATTTACCGAAATGGAACTGCCACTTTCAATCACGTGGCCTCTCCCCAGTTGTGTGAAGAGTTTGGTGTCAGTGTCAGCTGAACTCAGTGAGGAGTGGCTGGCCTTTGCATCAGAGGTCTGTGATCCAAGCAGGTTGCGGAGCCAAGAACATGCTGCTAGCAGAAGGGCAGTCCACAGCTGCGAGTGGCAGCTGTCATGCAGTCAGCGATGCCTAACAGATGTCACCTGTAGGAACCATGCGTTCCATGCTAATTCACCTGAAGTCTCATAAACAGCAAAAGGGAAAAATGAAATGAGAGGGCCAGGTGGATCCAGGTGAAATAGTACTATCCTTTGAATGTAGTGTCATTTTAGTTGTTAAATAAGGGGCTTGACCAGGAGGACTCTATTCCATCAGGTGAGCTGGAGAGGAAGCTCTTGTCTTGTGAAAATGAAAGGAGATCTAATGCTCCTTGTGCTAAGTTTTACAAATTAAGATTCTGTGTTCGGAAGGTAATTTTTCAGAAGACAAACCTGTTCAAGTCACGCTGTGTAAAAATGTGAAGAGGCAGACAGGAATTTTTCAGCCAATAACAAGGACCAGACTCTGGAGCATGAAGTCAGAAAGGACTTGATTTTTAAGGAAGGTCCAGCTGGATCATACTGTGCTGGCAAGCAGAAGTGAGGGCAATTTCTCCATTCTAGAAGCTGTTTTGGAAAGTCGTTTCTTGGGAGGTGTTAAGAGTGACCTATTCACAGGTTCTTTTATTGTGGATGGAGAGGAAAAACTGGGAAGGTATACAAATCTCCACAGTGGTCTGCAATCCAACTTGGGAGCTCAGTGTTGAGACGGGATGGGGCCAGATGTGTTCAGTATTCTTAAGAAGCACAAAACATGTCCATTGCAGCCTGTTGTTGCACGGGATAGAGAACTTACTCCATTATTTGTAACATGCTCCTCATGCCAATAACCCCCACTGGCACCTACAGCAAAGTAGATACACTGCGTGTGAAGGTTTAACTCATCTCTCACCGCCATCCAAAGAGTCATCCAGGGGAGAACATGGAGGATGAATTCAGTTATGTTCTCAGAAAGGCTGAACGTCTCCCTGGACTGCAGGCACACACTGCAGCAAATACATGAGAAAAGCAGCCAGCCTTCTCTTGGATGCCAGGAGTGTGGGGGCTAGTGGATGAGGGACTATTTTCCCATAACAGGAACAGGGAATATCTCAAAGTATAGAAAGGTGCCTCAACTCCACGAAGATGACAGTGGAGAGATTCAGAATCTAGAGGAGAAGGGTGATTCTGGCGACCCCTTGCCAAGGAGGGGGCATCCTGCCATGGAGAGCCAAAAGTTTTCCAGACGTATGTAAGAGCATGTGCACAAGGCAAGCGAATGAGCGCAAACAGGGTTATGGAAAACATTGAGAGAATCACTCCACGGGTGGCTTGTGGCTCGACAACAGGATTGGCTAGGTAGAGGAGCACACAGCACAGGGGCACCTCAAAGCTGGAAGCCTTCCATTGGAGCCTCACACTGCTGGAAGATGTACTGTTGCTGGTTGATATCCACTTGTGGGGCAATGCTGCTGTCTTCATCCTCTGTTCCAAAGTAGTGCTCAATCAGATCAAAGGCCTTCTGATAAATCTCTTGATTCTCATGGCTCTGCAAAAATTCAATCTTGTCCAGGCCTGCAAAGAAAAGAAGTACATAAAAGTTAAAGCTCAATGAAAGCATATGACCATGACAGTTTTCAGTCTGCTGTGAACGTTTACATTCAGTGACAACTGTCTCCCACCTTCAGAAAAAACAGGCCCCTCTATGGAGACCCTTACTCAACTTATATTCTCCACAACCAAGGAAAAACAGGTTGAACTACAGAGTTCCCTATGTTATCTGTTTAACTGTGTTAATTGTTTCATACTCTCTGTCTGCCCCTACCCTTTCACTTAAAAACTAAATCCATTGGCTTAAATGGGTAAAGAAGAACAAGGCCTCAAAGACTTTTTCTGAAGAGACTTTTAGGACCAAATTTCCTGAAGTGTGTTCCCAGTGCTTTCCTTACGAGGACCATGACTACAGAATCACTTAAGTGGCAAGTTTAAAAACACTTCTGATAATCGTCCAGTCCAACCTGCAACCCTGCCCAGGAATACTAACCAAAACCAGATTAGGTCTGCTGTGTCTAGGCAAGTATTCAAAACTTCCAAGGATGGAGACTCCATTATCTAATCTGTATCCAATGTATACACAATGCAATTAAACTCGGGCAACCAGTTTTTGGGAGGCATTAAGCAAATGGGCAAATTCAGGCCTTGTAGTCAGATACAAAGGAAAATAATACAGCAAGGAATGATGCTATAACAAAATCCAAGTGTTAGCCATTTTAGTAAATCTCTAATACTGGGAACTGTACTGGCTTTCTTGTCTACTCCTTTTACTGTGTATGAAGACTAGATTACACAATTCTCTGATACTCAATACACATTCCTGAAACACTGACATGAAAATGGAAGTTAAAATCTAGAAGCAGGAAAGAAAAAATCCTATTCTGATCTAACTGTTCCCAGGAAGTCAAGGTAACCATGAAGGGAACAAAGGTTCAAGAAACCACGTTCAACGATGCTATCTTCTTCTATACTGCTCTTGATGCCCATTTTTATTTTTCTTAATAAGAACTTAAGAGCAGCAGTACCTCAGAACTGAGATGAAATCACACTGGTACATGACAGAACCTCAGAGGCAAACAAGGAATTTGCAGCTGCTGCCATAATTCTGCAGGGCCACAGAAAGGGATGGGGGAAAGGTTTGAAACCTGAGCAACAGAGCAGTGCACCTAAGCTTTTATCTGCTGTGAAGGGAAGATATTGATATGACTGAATGACTCCCAGAAGGCTTTCTCAGGGACAAAAGAAATCAATAAAAGAAAATCTGCACGCACTGTTTTCCATCTACAGGCAGTCAAAGATAATGTAAAAAACCGGAGTACACTGGAGACTTATGAAAGAACAGGTTATTTTCAGCTAACAGTGATAAAGTAATTAATAGAATCTACTGAAACTCTAATGGAATCATGATCCTGGCTTTATGGCCTGACTTGCACAGGTGTTTTGCTCATACCATACGCTTCTTCAATAAGAGCGCAGTAAGGATTAATGCCAGTGCCACTGCGTTTGGATTCCTGCTCTCCAAGCCTCAGGATGTTCTCCAGCCCGTTCAGTGCTACTTGCACGATCTTTGAGTCCATTACTGTAAGGAGGTCGCAGAGTGGTCTGATGCATCCCAGTTCTACTAAATACCTGGAAAACACCATATGGAACCCAATAAATTGTCTGCAAAATTGTAATTGGTGTAGCCATTTAAGCACTTAGCATGAAGGTCTAAGAACCAAAGCAATCAGATAAAATACCAACTTGGCTGGAGAAACTAAAGAAATTACAGACATCTAGTTGTGTCCAGTCAATTCTGCTGAAACAATCAAAATAACTTTAAAATACCTCCTCTGAACCCCCGCTTACATAGCTATGAAATAATGACTTATTTTTTGTACCAGAAATTTATATTTCTATGAACAACAACTATGTTAATATGTTTATAAAGCTATTTTATTTTATACAAAATTGCATTTAAGTGTAATGTACCAGTTTAAGTTAAACAGGAAAAGCAATACATGTGATGCCATTGTCTGAGGCGCAAAACTATTCCGCTCCAAACTGCTAATTCACTTTGTTACACTCTACAGCAACCACTCAGAAGTTAGTTTAAAAGTTGCATTTAGTTTTTTCATGTAAGAGAAATGGTTCAATTATTTAAATAAGTACTAGAGCTAAAATACTTCTGTGATTTCTCCCTAAAGGAATGAAAGACTCATTCACAACGAGGACATGGTCTCTCTAGATACAACACTGAAAGCACACAGAAAGGCACAACCAGTTTCCAGGTTGATAGTTTGCTTTCTTGCACAAACACTAATTCCCTCAATTGCATTGCAACATTTTAACAATTTCATACTTGATCTGTTCAGCAGAGCCTCCAGATGTTGCATTTGTGATTGCCCAAGCAGCTTCTTTCCTTGTCCGAAACTCAGCCGTTTGCAAAATATTTATAAGAGCTGGGAAGATATGGGCATCTATGACTGTCTGCAAAAACAAATTACATGTCAGGGTTATAATAAAAATTAGAAATAACTTCCTTGTCCTGAGCTAGTTAATGTCTATGCTCAGCACAACACACTAAACAATCAAATGTCCCTTTATCAAGGGGTCAAAACCAATAAATCAGTTTTCAGCTTTACATTCAAAATCCTAGTTATTGCCATGGTTTGTGTTCATCCCAAAAGAATTCAAAACACATTCAGACTGAAGTGACTGGCATATCTAAGGAGTTACTTAATCATATCCTGACAGCAAAAGAATGCCGTACTTCCCTCATTTTCCAGGTAATGAACCACTCGGCTATTAAGTCAGTAAACCATTAAGTCATTAAGATCCCCTAAACTTCATATTCCTATGTGCCATACTACATTTCCACTGAGCAAGACAGTGGAGCAAAGAGAACCCAAAGCAGCAGATGGTTCAGCAGTAGGGTTAACTGCTTAGCTCAACAAAGTGATGTAAGTCAAATGAGTATTTGAGCAGCAACTTCTAAATTTCTAGTAACTTCTGTGAAAACAGCCTTCTACAATAAGACACAAATTAAACCAGTTCTGTTACACAGATAGGACAAGGATCTGAAACACTTTCATATGGATCATTCAAACAGCCAAGAGCTTAGGATTACATTTTTAAACTACCAGTTTACATTTGTTATTCATCACAGAACTGATAAAGGAAAATTCAAAGAAAGCAAAAAAGACCCTTTCCACAGTAGAAGAAAACTAACAGATTTCACATAGCAAAAAGCTGTAGTCAATTCACAGTGTGAATGGCTACCTGGTGAAAATGAAACAGCTGTTTGATACTTCTTTTATCCTTCCCGTTTGTCTGAACATCCACACTGAATCTGCTTTGCAAATCCACAAGGCCTATAGTTGTATCAACAGCACCACGAACACTGCCTCCTTTGCCAAAAAATCCACACCTCTCATACAAAAATCTGGGGTCCCCAAGGAAAACCACTTACACTTCCCTCGTGCCATGTTGTATTACACTTGTACTTGACTGCTGAGAATATTTGAAAAAGTGTCCTTAACTGAAATTTTAGAACATGAATGCTGGAAGGGGTGGGTCACAAACAGGAGTCAGCTATTTAAAAAAAAACTAAACCAAAACAAACCAAAACAAAAAAAAACCAAAATAAAACACAACAACAAAAAAACTAAAAAGATAAAAGAAAGTATCTTTAAAAATGCTTTTTGCCCTCTGACATACTTTACTGCAAAAGAACCCCACTTAATTTTTAAAAATATACCAAAGCAACACACTGTAAGGGTACATCAAACGCAAGAGCACCTGCTTCATTAAGATACAAGTAACAAGAAAGTAATAAATAAAACACGCAGTGACACACAGGTGATAGACAGGGGTAAGAGAGACAATCCCAAAGAAGGAAAAGATCAAGTCACTAATTAACCGGCCATTACGAACCTACAGGCAGAGAGCCAGCCTGGACTTTGTAACTGATGACAAAGAGAGGTGGAACTACGGAACTCAGTAACGAACCTTTTCTTGACTGTTTTACCGTGTAACCCCCCTCTCAAGCCTGCTGAGTGCTGTAAGGATTAGGTGCTCGCAAATGAGATCAGCATGACTGAATTTGGGCCAGGAAACGGATCAGACCACAGGACAAAGCTGTGCCTGTGGGGCCAGCAATTGGAGTGGGTGGGCATCTCAGCATCAGTCGCTGGAGGGCCAAGGACTAAGGTCTCAGAAAACATGAATTCGGGGCCAGCAACTGATGTCAGACCTTGGATGAAGGGGTCCGTACAGCTGGAGCAGGTGAGGGCCCCGGCATCAGCCACTGGAGCAAGATCATAGTCCATAGGGCCCGTTGTGCCTGGATGCCAGCGACTGGGGGACTGAAGTTAAGTGAAGATCTCAGCACCTCAGCAGGAATGGTACTGCAGGTCACAGGACCCATGGGCTTGGGCACCAGCTCTGCGTGATGAGGGAATTTACGTTATCCCAAAACATGGTGGTGGGATCGAAATTTATTTAATTTGCTGGCAAACTGACTAGGCAGAGCAAGTGGGAAGCCCAGGATCCAGGCAGGCATGGACAGGGGTCTGCAAGCATGGAGATGCTCGAGACAACCATGTGCATGTTTGCCAGTGAGAATCAAGCTGAACAAGCCAGTGAGTAGAACCCAAGCCCAGCAAGTGAAGAGAGCTCACGATCCAGCCATGGACAGCAGATGAGCAGAGAGCCCACAATGACAGTCAAGAGATCTGCAACTGCGCATGTGTGCTTGTGGATCTAGAGAGTGTTTTTTCACTAATAAACTTCAGTCCTCATCAGACAGAGAGGAAAAAGATGACTTTTCAGTCTACATTTCATTTTATGTGAGCACAGAGAGTGCTACACAAGGGTGTTGTTGAGGTAAGAAGCCCTTAAGAGAACAATGCGTTAAGGGATATCAAATATTCTCTACTGAAAGTTCTTGATATAGAATTAGGATAAGATACTTGAGGGCATTAGTTTTTACTATTGTGGCAAAGAATAAGTCAAAAAAATCCCATTAGCACTTCTTAAATCCTCTCCTGAAAACAAAATTTTTACAGGAGATTTATTTCCTTAGAAACTGTCTTCTTAAAACCAAGTTCTTTAGTAACTACTAAAACCAGAGTATGTTACATGACAGCATGGAACTAAATCACCACATCTTATCTGACAGGCAGTAACATGCTTTGAGCCTTCTTACTGACAAAAGAAAAGTTACCTGAAAATGTTTCAACTTAAACTGGTAAAATACTAAGAGAAATTCAGAATAAAGGGAACTAGCAACAGGAGGGCAGTTAAATGGGAGAAACATAAAAGATTCTCCTTGTTTTTCTTGTGGCTCAATCAATTTTAAACTCTGTTTCAGTGCTTCAGTGGGTAAAATTACTCTTCTTAAGAGCAGAGAAATGTGCACTTCAATGTTTTCAGAAAGAACTGAATCCAGGTCTCACATCCCTTGAGTGAGTGCTCTTATTTCCATTTACTTCTACTTCTTACTCTATTGTATAAAAGCCTACGGGCACCCTGTTTACTTTCTGCTCAACAATGGTGTTGACTATCTTTACCCAAGCAGAACAGGTTAAAGCACCATGATGAGCCACAGCCTTTCATAAGGCACTTCAGTGAGAGAGTGGCTCAAGAGAGAAGCAGATTATCAGTCACTGTGTTTCCTACTGCTTGACATGCATTTTAAGTGTTGTCACCACCTCATCCTAGCATGAGTCTCAGTTAAAGGTACTTAACTGTCCCTCTGTAATACAGCAAAGCTTCTCAACTAGCAGTCTCTCAACAGTTGAAACTTTCAGAGTTCAACTTTAAGAAAAATAAAAATTAACTAGGTCAGAAAATGCTTTGCTTTAACCTTAATATCTTTACTAGATTTCAAAAGTCAGTTAAGCTCAGCAAGGGTGGAAACAATAAAGCATAGAGAAAGTGTTAGCAGCATCCAAGACTCACACCCTATGTCTTGTAGCCCTGCCCACAGCAGTTACTCTAGAAAGCACATTAGAATGCCTAAGGATTCCTATCTCTATGATATCCTATGTGGGAACAACAGTTACTGTGGAAACAGGTCATGCTTCCCTTTCAGTTAAATTTCTTTTAAGTGATAAAATAGTAAATACTGAAACAGAATTTGGTTTTGCTTTTCCTTTCTTTTTTTATTGAAGAAAAGCAAACCTCAGGCAGAGCGAAACTCTAAAAGACTGACAGGACAACGTATTTAAAACTTCTGAGAATTTAGAAAGGCTTAATTCAAAGCACTTCTTTGGCATTCCTATACTGCGTGTGGCTGACATGTGGAAGTATGCTGAAGATTAAAGTAATGCAGTGCATATGAAATGCTCAAGATAAGCACAGCTTTTAAACAAAATAAACACCATTCCAGGATTTCAGTTCAATAAGAACTTTAAAAACAGGAAGGAAATAAAAAAGGTTTTAGGCTGCTGCTACTAGGTACAGAGGTGGTATCTACAAAATACAACAAAAATCTCTTTTCTGCAAAATAGGTAATCCAACGCCCATCCTTTGACACATTAAACATGGAAGTTTTTGCCTGGCTGCATCCATTGGTATTTGTTGGAACTGAACCCCATCTGGAGTTGTAACTGTGAGTCTTTCAGAAAGCTGAAATTCAATTTTAATTGAAACATGAATTTTCAACTTTAATTTGAACTAATTTGTAATGCTCAGTTCTTCAGCAAATCTGGTCCTCACTTTCAAAATGTCAACTTTTCTATGTTTATCTGGGGTGTGAGTTTGCTGTTTTGGGGGTTTTTTAATAGTTGGTATCCCTGTGCTGCAGTCCTCCAAGACGGTTGTGCGTCTTTTGGAAACATTCTATCCATCTTATTTTAATCAAGCTTCTTCCTTTACAGTATTTGATTTTTAAAGAGTGAAGCTGGATTAAAAAATGCATTTTCAGAGTTTTATTACACCTGCATGGATGTTTCATCTAAATATATTGTAATCACTGTTAGGAAGGTCTTCAGCAGCAGTATATTAAATTAGTATTTTGAGCTGGTAGTACCATGTGAATTTGCTTCTCCCTCTTGGGGTTCCCCACAACTAAATCACTTACAATATGCAAAAACACACATACACATCTAGTGTGCACATGTGGCCATCACACGTCTACATATGATTCATCACATAAATGTGAACGCAAACAAGTTTTACACTGTGACCATTTCCCTGCTCCTGAAAGCTCTCTCATTACTTTTAACAAATCAAGATTACAGTCACCAGACAGACAGCAGCTGCAAATACAGCCCTACTGCTCCTCCTGCCTGGAAATTATAGTTCATAGAGGCTGCTCAGTTACTTCTATTCCAGTTACCTTGTTTATTGATTCAATTTACAACTGCTTTATAAATAACATAGCAAATATTTGCAAGGCAAAACTGTGTAACATGGTGGCACGAGTACAAAACCAACTGGCATCCAAGAGCCAGAAAGGAAACCCTTCAGGTCTCAGTTCTAACGAACTTTCGTATTGTTGACACAGACACCTAAGCCTGCATACTCCAAACTGTGTACAAAGCAAGCTTCTAGCCTGTTTACTACAGGGCTGCTACTGCTGTCAGGAAGAACCTGCACTATAATGGAGAGCACCTTGTTGAGCTGTCTCCTGCTTCTGCGGTCAGTTCTAAAAAACACAAAACCAAGCAAAACCAAAACAAATAAACAAAAAAACCCAAAACAAACAAACCAACCAAACTCCCAAAGGCAATATACACTACTGACTGTTATGGTTTTCAAGCAGAATAATGGAATAAAAGGTATAATAAATAAATAAATAATAAATAAATAAAAGGCTTTGCTGCCCTCAATGTGATATGAGGTATGGAATTCCCCACATGCAGAAGTCTGAAAACAGATTTTGTACTTAAACACAAAGTTAAACCTGAAAGAGATTAATCTTTGACTTTCATTAGTCCACAAATTAATGACCTTGTTAGTAATGCCATATTTTGCTCTTAATTAAGATACTTTTGAAGTCCTACTACCACAAAGAGCATGTGAAGATTTTTAGATCACCTATGCAAACTATGACAAACCAAACACACTTTATATTTAGGGTAATTGAATGCCTGTGTAAACCACAACTCTGTGTGAATCATGTCATTCCTTTTGGAGAAGAGCCTCTGACAACTCCGAGCTTCTGTCTTTATCATATTTTGCAAAAATGTATTTCATTCCAGTGTTTTTAAAACTGACCAGGCCACGTATTATTTGCTGCATTTGCCCATGTCACTCTTCAGGAAGGATAGGAAACCCTAAAGGAGAAAAAATACAGCACAGATCCTGTTGCTACCATGCCTAGCCATACTCAAACTTCCAGATGTTCTTGAGAAAATTTAAAGTATATTAGAAAAGAAGTGATAAGTTTCTTAACCTGTCAAGAGGAGAGAACTCCTATGATGTCTTCACTGTCAGACATGGAAGATTGTGTCTGATGTACTGCCTTTCATAGCTTTTCAACGTGTTGCGAAGTTAAGACACAGATCATTTTCTGAGGTATGTGATAGCCTTTCATACCCTTCAGAAGGGTCGACAGTCAGGATTAAGCTTCAGTTGTGCAGTTCTCCTTCTGACTCCCAGGAAGATGTAGTTCCCCTTCTCCCTGACTGGGGAAGCTATCCACTGATGTACAGCAAAGCTGTATACAAACTAGGAAATTAACAAACAAAAACTATACTTAGTGACAATCATGACTGCATCAGGATATACACATCCATCCCAAACTTAAAAGCACAGAAATAAAGAGGGGAAAGACTGCTGTATTCCACCACGCTTTTCTGTTGCCTAGGTACTGTTGATAACACACTCTGAAAGGCTTTCACATCCACCTTTGGTGGGAAAATAAACCCAAACCTTCTGTGCTTTAGTAAGAGCTACCAAAGAAAGTTCAGCACGCACTTTCACACATCTCATGCATGTTAGTTTACATTGCCTTAATGCTATAAAAAGTTTACTTGATTGTGTTGGAGTGCAAATCTAATAGTGAAGGCTGCTGCCTTATCTTTCAGGAATGGCAGTGAAAGCCTTTGGAGTGTGCTACCAAACAGCTTTGTAGGCAGTATGGAAGTGGAGATGAATATAGAAGTCCTTCCCTCTTTACTTTATATTTCTATACTTCACAGTGGGTGGATGGAGGGAATGTAACCCAATGCAATCTTAAACCGCACTAAATATAGCTCTGTCTGTTAATATTGATTAGGTAAAACACCTATTAGATTTACCAAATATTTTATTCTCTTCTTTGTGTGAAGAAGCGATTGCTAGATTATGGCTTGAACACTACCCAAAGATTCCATAGTATTCTAACATCTCAACTGATCTGGAGCAACAACCCACTAGTTAGATCAGCTGGTAACTTGCAATAACGTGGTTTACCATGCCAGGCAGACATGAAAAAAACCTGTCATGAGCTCAAATTGTTCCTGTCTGATTTCTGTGCATTTTCAAGATCCAATCAGTAACAGAGAGACTGGAATAGATCTGGCTCCAGTCTACAACCTCCTGTAGGAACTGTTGAGCAATCTGGAGTAACTGAAGAGAAAGGAAAATAAATTATTTACTTTAGAGCTGCATCTAGTGTTTTAGAATTTCTTACGTAAGGAAGACCAATTCTTAAGAAATAATGTTTTAATTCATCACAGTGTGAAATTCATTTAGAGAAATTAAAAAAAACCTACCAACTCACAGATTAAATAGGTTCACCCATGAACTGAGTTAAATCAGATATTGTTCCCAAATGGGAATTATCCTTTATCCTCACAGCTATTAAAACCAGACTATGCTTTTATTCTCAATTTTAGGATATGACCATGTTCAAGAAACACTTTACCAAACAGCATTTTCCAACTTCAGAAATGACTTTTTTATAGTGTTTTTCAGCTCAAACGTTTACAATGATTTTGACATTAAGTAAGAGTTGCCTGAAATAACACCTCAGAGAAGTTTTTTGAGAAATGCAGACCTGACAGCTCTGGAGCTGAAAGGAGGTTTCATCACACACCTTGGATCTCGCACAACATTCTCCAGGTTGCGACTAGAAACTAAAGAATCAACACCCTTTCTGGAACTCGTTACACATGTGCAGTGAGGTTTTTCTTTCAACATAAGATAATCGTTGCAATTACACCTGCAATTGCCAATTTTACTTCCAAGAAATACTGGCTTTGAGATCAAGCGTGTTGTAAGCATTTTCTACTGTCCTTTACTTCACAATTCTCCTTCTGCAGTTCCAAAAAACCTAAGCCTTGTGATGGACATGATTTGAAATATGTCATCATTACTAAGATAGTTATCTCCCACTCAGAATCGGAAACACTATTTTTTTTATTCTCATTTTTTTAACTGTCAGTATAGATTAAATCAGGTATGCACTTAAGGACGTCAGTATTTCCCTACAAAGCATGTGTGTGCCTGGAGTTCGAAGGCAGCTCAGTTACTCTGAATGGGGCCTGAAAGACTTCTAAATGAAACTCAGATTTGTTTTCAGAAGATGCTTCTTTTATTTTTTCCCTGGACTTGCATAACGCATCAACACACTTCCAACCTTGGCTGTGACATATCCTAAGACAGATGCCTTTAAGCTTGATTCTTTAAAATCTACATGTATTCTTGTAATTTGACACTGGTTTCTTCCTGGTGCAAGAATCCTGAGAATGAAAGCTTCTATCCACATAAGCAAAATAATTTTTCTATGCAGAATTAAGGGGCTTTTTTTGTACTTCTAAATAGTCACTGCTAGAAATGAGGTGCAATATTAATGGCTCTTTCCACCTCACCTTTTCAACCCACAATGCAATTCTAACCTGCTCTCAGTAGGAAGGCAGCTGATCTGTGATAAGACACACCAAAACATTTAAACACTACTAAACACACACATGTATAGGCTAACAATTTTGTTCAGGTAAGTTAGGGAAATTTTGTTTTAACAAAAGAGAGATTATTTTATCCTTACTTGTTTTCAAATAAAGATGTGATAACAGCTTAGAAGACCAAGGATTACCAGGGGTACAGCTAAGACTTTTCAGCTAAAGCGCCACTTTTACATTGCCTGAGTAGTAGATACCAGGTGTAAGAACACTGTGCAAAGTAGGGCAGGCACTTACTCCTTCACTTTAAAACAGGGCGATGTAGTACAGTGAATACTTATGAAGAACTCCCAGAAGTAAATACTCTATTGAAATAGCTTCTGCTGCACTAGAATTCAAGTTACCTCTAGGACTCTTCACAACCGCATCTTCAACAGATCAAGAATATGAAAATGCTCTAATAATAAACTTTACTTTCCACTGCCACTTCTGATACTTCTTTATGGAATGACTTGTACAGACACCTGATTTGCTCAAGCTCTTCTTAAGTTTGCAACATCCCTATACAATTTTGCATCCTGATGCAACCGTCCAATAGGCTCGGGAAAAAAAACAAACTTAAGAAAATGGCTGGACTGTTCCCCAGAAAATACTCTTAAGACTTTCCAGAAAAAGCAGAAATGGCCCTTCAGAGAGAAAATACTGTTTCTAAAGTGGCAGTAGCAGGGATAAAGCAGCCCAAAAATTCTTCACTCAAAGAAATGCAAAGCCAAAACCATTTTTACCTTAGTACAAGCAGTAGCAACTACCTTCTCTGCACTGCTACTTGCACAGCAATTACAATTGCTGATGAGGGAAAAAACAGTGGTACAGTTGCTGATTTTACAAAGCACATTTTGTTAGAAATTCAGCTAATCCATGGATTAACACACAAACTACAATAAAGGCAGAATCAAAATTCTTGGAGCTCTACCAAGGTTAGATTAAGTGACCATATCATTCTCTACATTTGACAAACAACATGACCTTTGGTTGTAAAATCAAAATCTTGTCAGAGGAAGACAGAGCAAATACCATTGTAGGAGGTTTCTTTCCTCACAGTTCCACTTCCATCTTAGTCACATCCTTACACAGATAAAGAGGTCCTCTCGAGTTTTCTACCTCCAAAAGTTTTTGCGTTTTGCCTACTCATTTCCTAAGATAAGCATCACTGAAGTTAGATGAGGATTTGCTCTTATTTCCAGGAATTTCCAGAAGTTAGCAGAGACTGAGTTATCTTCCACGAAAGTATTAACTTTATTTCCAATGATGAGATGAACTCATTCAAGGTATTAAGGCTTTTACACTGTCCCTTCAGGAGCTGAATGCTCTTTGTAAGGGTGAACATAAAACCAAAAGATTCCAAGTGTCAGTTGCAAAGGGTGTAATACACTTACTCCTTAGGAAAAATACGCAGCCTTTTCATAATCTTGTGCAAGTTTTCTGCAGAAAGAGAAATAACTTCACCCCTTGGGTGAAGAGGGTTAATCACTTCATGCTAATTCTGATCATACAGAATGAATAACCCAGAGTCACCAGTTTTAAGACCACCAAACATCAAGCTGCCTTCCAAGGAAAAGGATAGAGGGGAAACAAGTGCTCCTTGACCACTTTTGCCAGTGTATTGTGGGGCTTCATTCACTTCTGTGTAAATATTCATTGTTCCTGACTGGTTACTAATGAGTGAGACAAATACTTATAGTATCTAATATTTCTGCCATTTATTTCTATTCCTCAAAGAATAGATGTCTCCAGCTGGACTTTCGTGCATCCTCTGCAATCTCTAAAAACACTCTGTATCCAGTGAGTGAGAAGAGAATTGAAAATCCTGACTTCAGAAGAGTTCAATTTCATTTGCATGAGACTGTTATTGAACTGCCTTTGATGGAAATACTTGTATTTATCAGATAAAGCCTGGTTTCAAGGCCAGGGTGGATGAGGCCCTGGGCAATCTGATCTAGTGAGTGACATCCCCAGCCGTGGCAGGGGGGTTGGAACTAGATGATCTCTAAGGTCCCTTCCAAGCCTTCATGATTCTGTGATTCACTACAATCTGTTTTTCCAACACTTCTGAAAGAGAGAGGGAATGAGGCAATGTTTTTCTGCATTGGGTTTGGGTGGCAAGGTTTGAGGTGGGGGCAGTACCACAGGGGTAGCTTCTCTGAGTAGCTGCCAGAAACTTCTATGTCTGATAGAGACAAAGCCAGCTGGCTCCAAAATGGGCCTGCAACTGGCCTAGGCCAAAGTCATCACCAATGGTTAATAACACCTCTGTGGTAACGTATTTAAGAAGGGGAAAAAAATTATTGGGCAGAAGTAACTGCAGACAGAGAAGAGTGAGCATATGTGAGAGAAACAACTATGCAGGCACCAAGGCCAGGGAGGAAGGTGGGAGAGGAAGTGCTCCAGCCACTGGAGCTGAAATTCCCCTGCAGTCCATGATGAAGACCATGGTGAGGTAAACAGTTCCCCTGTAGCCCACGGAGAACTCCACACCAGAGCAGGTGGATGCTTCCCCATGGGAAGCCCACACTGGAACAGGCTCCGGGCCAGACTTGTGGACCCATGGAAAGAGGAGCCCACATTGGAGCAGGTTTGCTGGTAAGGCTTATGACCCTACGGGGGACCCACGATGGAGCAGCCAGCTCCTGAAAGACTGCATCCTGTGGAAAGGGACCCACACTGGAGCAGTTCATGAAGAACTGCTGTCTGTGCGATGGATTCACATTGAAGAAGTTTGTGGAGGCCTGTCTCCCATGAGAGGGATCCCATGCTGGAGCAGGTGAAAGACTCCTCTCCCTGAGGAGGAAGCAGTGGCAAAAACAACCTGTGATGAACCGACCTGCACTCCACAGGGGAGGAGGTAGAGAATCATGAATAAAGTTAAGTCCAGGAAGGAGTGAGGGGTGGGGGGAAGGTGTTTTTAAGATTTGTTTTACTTCTCATTATCCTACTCTGATTTTGATTGGTAATAAATTCTATTAATTTCTCAAGTTGAGTCTGGTTTTGCCTCTGACAGTAATCAGCGAGTGATCTCTCCCTGTCCTTTTTTCAATTCATTAAACTTTCCTTGTCTTTTATCTCCCCTCTCCAGTTGAGAAGGGGAGTGACAGAGCAGCTTTGGGGGATACCTGACATCCAGCCAGGCCAAACCAATATCCTTGAAAGCCAAGCAAAAAATTCCCCTATGACAGCTGTTCTTGAACAGAAGTCCACATTCAGAGAAAACAAAATACATTGAGCTGTTTCTTCTTCATCTAGCCAGGAAAAAATCTTTCCTGGAGAAAAGGTGTTCCATCTCTCATTTATTCCAGCCAGAGGCAAGTCCTGAGAATTCTTCCTGATGGCTGATACTCAGTCCAGACTCAAAACAAAGATTTGATCTTTTGGAGGCCTAATTGTAATGACTGACATAAGGGAGTGAGACATTTGCTTCTGTGTGCTATTACTTAAAAAGAAAGGACTACAAAATTTGGTATAATCAGAAAGGACAAATCCCAATGCAACATGTTAGATAGCCTCCATTATTGTTCAGTTTAATAAACAGCAATTTTAGATTTGGCTAAGTATGCCTCCCTGTATCAGAAATTATAAGAAAATATAAATGGGAATTTAAGTATTTTACAATGCAATGGTGTCTGTAAAGTTATTTGATTCCCAAAGTTTGTAGCTCATTCTTTTCATTACTTGAGAATTTCTGTATCTCAGGGATTGTTAAAAGCACAAAGCACATTATTTAAGACAAAATTTTCTTGACCTTAGCCCCATTTTGTCATTCTCTAACATGACCATCTTCCCCCCTTATAATCTGTAGATGATTAGAAAACTAAATAATTTAGGAGATGACTGGGCCATTGAAATATTCTAATTACACAGAGAGCCCCTAATGTACTTCTTATATATAATTATAAACCTGTGACCGTACACACACACAAATATGCCCTTTATACTCAAAGAAGCGTACCATCTGATGTGAGTTTCTTCTAACCTGCAAGACAAAGATTACTGACCAATAGCTGAAAAGGTTACCTGGATCTGTGCTCTGTTTCCAGCTGTTATATTAGATATTGTCCAGCATGCTTCCTTTTTGATAGATTCTTTTGGGCTGCTTAGCAAGTGCAGTAAACTCTGCAGGGCTGAACAATTCAGAATTACCTGAATACGAGAGGAAAAAGAAAACAAACAAACCACACCTCAGAAGAAATTTAGGATAAAGAATCACAGGAAAAAGAATACAATGTCTTGAAAATCTAAAAAGCATACCCCACCAGATGATCCCAAGAAGTTTTAATAAAAGCCCCAAACTGCCAAACATGAACAAAACAAAAAAATAGCAAGAACTAAGAAATAGATCTTAGCAGGAAAGCTAGTAAGCAAAATGACTCAGTCATTCAGGTAAGAGATCATGTCTTTATAATGATTTCAGTGTGACCTGAAGACAAAAAGATACCAAGCCCATTATTACCAAACAAAAATAAAATTACAGTGTTTTCCTGTATTTCTGTACATTTGTAAACTCCAGCTACGTCTGTTTTCCACATCAGCTGGCACTGTAGGGCAGCTGTTGTCAGTGTTGTGTCCAGTGACATTATGAATGGCAATTCTTATTTTAAAAATTACCAAAAAATTGTTAAAACCCCACAATTTTACAGACCAGAAAAAAAAATGCAGGGAAATTTGTATTTCCAAAAATCAAAATTTTAAGTGCTGAAAGTACAACCGAAAATGACCCAGAACTTGGATGTTACAAGACAGATTATTTGATTATGTCATGTGTGATAGTGAAGGGCTTTTTGACCTTCTAAAAGGCTACAACAAGGTTCAAAGACTGAAAAATTAACTTCCTTTTTTTTTAATTAAATTCCAATTTGTTACAATTAAGCTAAAAATTGGGAGAGTCTACCAAAAAGCACTGCAGTTTTGCCCTGTATGGCAAAAGCAGACAGCTTAGAAAGAACAGTGTGGTACAGAATTTTATAAGGAATACTCCAGTTGAGCTGAATCAATCATGACTTCTGATCATCAAATCTGTGGACTGAATTCACTTGTTCATATACCCCTGGCCCCATACGCTTAAAATTTTTCAACTAAGATTAAAAAAGCAAAGGTTATGGGTTCAGGATCGTATCAAGTATATTTCTCCCAGAGAACACCTATTTCTTCATGCCCACTATCTACTGTTTTAGCTGTCTCCAAGCACTGGCAATTGTTAACAGTCGGAAAGGAGAGAAAAAGAGAAAGCAGGTTTGTACTCTAAGATCATATAGAGAAGTTCTCAGGCAACTGGCTTGTACATTGCATTCATATTCAGAAATGTATCAGCTCTCAATGCTGGGCTCTTCCTTCTGACTAATGATTTTTATATGCATTCTATATCACGTTTTAGCATACAGCACAATCGTCAGGCAGGACTATCAAACTATCCTACTTAACAGTTCTCTAGAATTTTAGGAAAGCTTATGGTACGCTCCCCTGAAAAAAATCATACACAAACAAAAAGTTTAAAGGTTTGGGATGTTTTTAGCTAAAATCTAAGATTTGTGCAGTATTTAATAATCTGCATTACATGTGAATAAGTGATCCCTTGTGGTTTTATCTTCAATGAAATTATGAAATCACAAAACATACCTTAATCATTCTTTATTATTGATCCGTGAAACAAATGCCACCGAAAAAATACAAGAATGCCTATGCAATTCAGCTAAACAAAATATACTGTAACAATCAAAAAATCATATTATCTTCCTCCTAGAGATAAGATATTCAAACCGTGCCCTGGTGCTAACTCAGCTTTAAACTCTAGTCTCACTGTTACAGAACTACAGAAGCATCCCAGTGACAACCTAGTGCCTCTGAGAAGCATCAGGTTTCCTGGCTCCCAATTTAATTCCAATAAAGTGGTGGGAGTCACTGCTTCCTACTGATGCTTCTCCAGACACATGCTCAGACACAGCTACATACCATCCAAAATCTGACCAGACACTTCTTTCTGGTACACTCATCCTAGATTCCCAACAACAGCATTCACTGTGACAGGCCCTAGATGGCCCTGGCACAGCACATCACTCAGCATAAAATTCAGCCTAAGAGACAGACTTGCTTTAAACAAACAAAAACCCCCACACCCTCAAGGGGTATTGCACAGCTGTCTGTAAGTGCCAGGCATAGCTACCTAGGAATCACCAGCAGTTCAGGACTGAACAGAAAAACTGAAAACTGCCACATGTTTTGAAGCAATTAATGTCATCAATCCTCACTTTTAAACTTCAGAAGGAACAAAAGGAGATGCTTGTGAACAGGTTACCACAAGTGACATAAAGATGAACCGCAGTGCAACACGGGAGAAAGTGAATCCATACCTGGGTCTGGATATCATCTCCTGTGACGATGTTGCCAACAGCTCGTAAGGCAGGAGATACAACCTTGTAGTCGTTGTGCCTAGAATTGACAAGAAAAATTTAAGTATTAACCATCCTGAAGCATCTCCATCTTTACATTCTCAAGGAAGGAATATCCATCAGCCAGGGGAAACTCCCCTGGTAAATCTGACTTAACTCTCATTACCTGAATCAAACCACTCTGATTTTAAATTAATGGTAAGCCTTTCTAGGGTTTCTAAATATTTAGGCCTTTAGACATCATTCAGTAGCATAAAAATAAAATATGAGAAGAACACAAGTACTTCAGAGTTTAAGCATCCTTGGAAGGGAAAAATAATTAGGTTTAACTATAAAATATACTTAATGTAGCACACACAAAGGCAGGGAATGAGACAGAAGAACACAGATAGAACCTGTATGTTCAACCCATACAGCTGTTTGATCACCTTCTGTCATCATAAGCATCCCTCCATCATCATTTGTTAAATCAGGTTTGGAATAGGAAGAGTGAAGAAAGGAATTTTTTTCTCAAGTGAAAACACTTGTTTATAAAAAGCTACTTAGAGACACTGTGTTCTATTCATTAATCCAGCATCATATTTGCTTTAATCTTAAAAGCCTTAACAGTCTTTTTATTTACATCAGTGAAAACCATTATATCTTTTTCTTAGGCAATTGAATGTTCCATGTCCTGACCTTAGGCCAGAAGAAATGGCTCTAAACAAGGGCAGTCTCTGTGTCCCCACCTCTCACAGCTACACCTTACTGCCCAAAGTGTGCATATACACTTCTACAGTAAGGGTTTAGGAAATTATTTATATTTCAAGTTCCCGGTACTGTCAATTCTAGTAAATTTAACTATTTCTTACATTTGTATCTTTGATACCCTTTTGCAATTTGCTTGTTAGGTAAATATAATATGGTCTTCAATAGCACAGGGAAAATTCTGGTATATGTTATGGATTTTACAAAAGTGAAGCTGTTAGATGCAGGGAAAAAAAATCTCTTAAGAAATACCAAAACTAGTACAAGAGAAGTTCCACTATTTCTGTTACTCTTGACAAACAAAGAAGATTGAACAGACAGGTAAAATTAAAGCTCAAATCTTACTCTTTGGAAAATTACGACAATTCAAGATGTATTTAATTAAACTTCCTACTGTTACAACCTTGATTTTAGGGAAAAGAGTAGACAGTAAGCTTGCTCATAACAAGTTTCTTACATCAGCAGTTCCACAAGTCTTCTGCAGACTCCTGCATCAATCACAGCCTGGATTTTATCATTGGGGCCATCAGACAAATAGGACAAAGCCCAGCAGGCATCAGCTAATACATCTGTATCATTGACAAAGAGCAGCCAGGAAAGCACACTAAGACAAGGTGAAACCTGTAAGATATTAAGAGGAGAGACATACACTGTACAATTAGAAGGGACAGTAGATCTATTATTATGTCAGCTAATTTTGTACATGTCATTGTAGGCTAGGCACTGGCATATTAAGGTTCAATACTTAGAAAATCTCAGACCTAGGTAGCACTTCTGTGCAGGGCTGTAGCTACACAAGCACAGAGGAACATGTCTGCAGAAAGGCACTATGACAATTCTTCAGCCTCTGCAGTACAATGTCTGAAGTTGTCTACAGCAACTTAAACTCACACTTGTCTGCTAAGATGTGCCACATGTTGCACTACAGCAGCCAAGATGTACGGTGTTGTTCTGCTATGGGATGGTCATCTCCAGTACAGGAACAACAACAAAGTTAGGAAGCAACCATATGAAAACAGTGCTTGTGAACGTCTGCCCAAAAAATTTCATCGGTAAGAAGCCCATGAAATATTTCAGATTTTCTCTGACCCATGCTTTCTATTTAATTTAACTTTTACCACCCTCACTGCTTATTTGACTATCACCACTTCACATTTCCTTTCAAGCATCTCTTACCTTGGCAAAATCGGGAGGAGGATTTTTCCCTCTGCAGAGGTTGGATAGAGCCCATACAGCATTTCGAGTCATAGTGAGACGGTTCTGTTTGGAAAGTAATCTAAAACAAACAACAAAAAATTCCAACCCTTGCCTTTTAAAAATCAAAGCCAGGCAACCCTGTAGGGCCAACTAAATGAATCATTAAAACAAACTCATTTTAACATACACCAGAGCAAATTACAGTAACATTTTTTTCTATAAAATAACATCCTGAGGAAAATCATCCTTGATGGCTGGATACTAACACATATTCTAGCTATAGGAATCTAATATCCCAACAAGTAAAATAACCATTACACTAAAAGTACGTTCACTTAATTAGTTAGATACCAATGTGGCAGACTAATAGTCAAAAAGTACAGGAATTGTGACAAAATTACTCAAAGGAGGACATGCAAGTAGTTTTGGAGAGTTCTCTCTTAGCCAAACTGAATTTTTATGTCAGTTTCAGACTACGAGCCCCACTTTGGCATAGGAAAATGCAGAAAAGCAAGACCTAATTTTCCCACAAATGTAACAGTACAGTTTCTTTTTCCCTCAGTGGACCATTGCCTTTATGAGAGCACTGGATAATTCTCCTGCTGCAAACAACCTGCAAAGGAGGGAGACTGAGTAATCGTAATTTGGACATGACAACACAAGATGGTGTCACTGTTTCAGCATTAATATGGTCCTTAAGCAGAGGACCATCAAGATAATTAGCAGACTAGAGAAATGGCACGCAATGGGATTTGTTCAGCCTTAGGAAGAGATTGTGTAAGGGGAGACATAACTGCTGCTGGCAACAGTTTAACAGGTGGATACAGAAAACACAAAGCCAGATCCTTCTCACAGTGCACAGTGACAGGAACAAGAAGCTACCATCACAAGGCAAAACAGAACATTCTGATTAGGTATCAGAACACCACGTTTCACCACGCTGCGGTCAAATACTGCAATAGGTTGCCACAGGTGGTTACGGAATCTACTTCTGATGTTCCAAATTTGACTGGTTAAGTAGTTGAGCAACCTAATCTGATCTCACCTGCTATGAAGAAAGGCTTTGAGTAGATGACCTCCAGAGGTGCCTTTCAATTTAAATTATTCTGTGACTCTAAAATAAGCCCAGGCATCCACCCACACTGTAGTACAAAATAGTTCCAGCTTAGCTGCTTCTAAAACACATTTCCATTTCAGCTTCTCTACAAAAGTAGTTCAGGACTCCCCACTAAAAAATCTGATCAGTCCACAATTAAAAAAAATATATATTATTATTCTTCAAGACAAACCCCCCAAATTTCAGTCTTATCAGACACTCAAGCAAAATTCTGGAAAACATATTAAAATAGACTTACTGCAATAAAGGGGGCAGGATATTACAGTCCAAAACATAGTCTCTGCACATAGTGCTGTCTCCAGCAATGTTGCCAAGAGCCCACACAGCCTGTAACGAAAAACAGAATAGTAATTGCTTTTACTCTCAAAATTCCACTGGTTTAACATATGTATTAGAGTTGGGAGATACTCTGTTCTAACTCTTAGGTCTCGGACAGCATAAGAAGGGGAATGCATTCTGGTTGAGTATTACACTCAAACTCATTATATGATTCAGGAATATTTATACAGATCTAAGAGGAATTCCATAATAGCCAACATGTATGTCTCCAAAGACTGTGTAGGCAGACATAACCTTGCTCTGTCCACAATATAAAAGATGAGCTCATCTCCTCAGGCTTAGTAACATTCTAATTCTACACTCCTCCTTGTTCAGAGCTAATTTAAATCCAGATGTTCATAGCACAGGTCAAGCAAGCCTGTATCTACCCAAAAACATTGGTGTGGAACAGCCCAAATTAGTATTTCCTAGAAGCCATAAAAGCATGCATTATACACAGTCAGATAAGGATGATGACAACAACTAGGATAAAGATGATATGCAAGATAAACCAATATTCAGAATCAAAGAGTTCAGGTGAGCATTGACATATACTCTTTAAGATAAAACTATACGAGACAGAACCAGTGCTGCTGATTAAGCCATATGCATGGCAAATTGCAAGGACAGATACTTTCTCCCTTGGGCATTGGTACTACCATAACACCCCATTTTGAGAAGATCAAAAATATCAGAATTAAAGCTGCATGAAATCCATCCTCCGTAATATGATGAGAATAAAATATTTCATTGTTTTTGATTTATACATTTGGGCCAAGTGGCATTTTTGATATCACTGTCCACTGGTATGAGAGCAATAACTAAAAAAATTACTAGTAGTCTATGTGAAATATAAAAGTGATTTTATGAAATCCATGCAAATTGCAGACAATATTTTGTCACACAAGAAAGCATACAAAATTCACATTTGCTATTTATTTCAAGTTAGCAGAAGGCTAAGTCACATCAAATAGATACATGTATCTGCTTATTTGGTTGGCTTATTCGGCATTTGGCTTCATAGATACATGTATCTATACAACCACTGGAAATACTTCCAATTCTGCATACAGAGGACAAAAGAAATCTTACTTATCATGGACAGCAGCTGAATGTCCTCCTCAAATTTCTCTTCAGTTAAAGGCTACGTATTCAGCTGTAGTAAAATGTGTTACAGTGCATAACTTTATCCAATTGAACATAGGCAAATTCCTCAATCAAAGTAAACACGTTTTTCCCTATCCCTATACCTACTGAAAATAAATTGCTCCTCTAAAAAAACTGACAGAACAAGCCAAATTTGTTACCTAAAGGTAATTCTTGGACAATCCAAAATAAACTTATTTATTTGCTTTCAATGTGATGTCAATCGATTTATGGCATTAGATTTCTCCTGTAACATGTTTTTAAGCAGTGACAAAGAGACACTACTTTGAAAAACAGACTCCAAGCACTCTGGAGGCCCAAACCCACTAGCAAACCCTGCAAAACTAATACAGCTAAAACCAGATGTATATACAAAATGTAGATACAGACGTCAGCTTGCTAGATACAAAATAAAAACACAACTCCTCTGTACCAGTACTACTAACAATACCATAGGTCGTTAAACTGCAAGTTGTGAAGAGACTAGGAGACTGTTCTGGGGAAGGATTAGTTTGTTTTGTTTCCTACTGTTTTCCAGGCTTCTGCTGTCAGCCACAGCCAGAGGCAAGGCACGAGACTATACTGACCTTTGCTGTAAAATAGCACAGCCATTATTACTATGCAACATTTCCCCAAAACTGATCCTTGTCATGAAAACTTACTTTTCATTCCAATTCTTACTCTTTCAAACTGTTGTGACAGTTTATCTGAAAAGTATAACCTTGGGTCTGGCAGCTTCAGGGACTCAAGATACAGAAGACAGCTACCAGAAAAATTTAGCTTAGGAGATAGAACTTAGGCCATGTCCTGCAAAACATCACTCCTGTTGGAACCGCGAGGAGCCACACCTGTTGTGCACGGCAATGTTTGCATTTCTGCCACAAGGAGATGCCTAAGATTTCAGACAGGTTCTAAAAAAACTTGTGGATCTTCTAAAAACATTTAGGGGTGAAGAAAGTTAGAATCTGCAATAATTTCCCTTCATTGAACAGTGAGTAACTGTGTGAAGATACAGCCTCCTTGTCTGGACACCCTTACACACGTTAAAACAAGGAAGCCGCATTTCTCGTCTGTGGTCTTTGTTTCGCCATTAAAGCAATATCTATTTTTAGGGTTGACAACAGTGATAATCACTTAATCCAAGAATCCATTCTGACCCCAAACGACAAGACTAGTTTTGCAACAGCAAGTCTCACATCAAAAAGTCTGACCAGAGAAGTCGAATACTGCTTTACCACTCTTGATTTTTTTACGGCAATAAAAGACTTTGCGAAGTAGTCTGATATTACAGGATCTTGTAAAACAGGATTGTTGAAAGAAGTCCTTGTAATGCTAATGACTGACAGGACACCAAGACACAAATAATTGAAATTGAAATGTCTTTAGAAAAATATGCAAGGTTTCATTCAGCAAGAAAATATCTTTCCTTAAGGAATTACTTTAGCTCTTCAGATAAGTGATGAACATAAATAATTTAAACTCTCCTCAACAGACATTGCTATAAATACAAAGCTCTGTCACAGTTCCCACAGACAACACACAAACAATGAAAGTTTCTTCAGGGTTTGTTTGTCTGAATAATGTTCAGTGATTTCTATTTCTTCTTTTGTGCACTTCTCAATATGCAACTGCTTGGCATAATATTTTGGCTTTGTTCTACACATCCCCTTATGTCTTTATCTTCTTTCTTGGATAGCTGCAGAGGTAAACGGGTATCTAATTCCGTTAAATTTCAGAGTTTATTAAATAAAAAAATTTTACTCTCAAAACAAATTCCATTTCAGTGCTTACTAATATCTACATCCAGACCTGAAGAATGCAAGAACCTGTAATTTTAAAATCTGTAGCCTGACTTTTTAACTCACATCTGGGATAGAAAGTTGTGTGTAAACTGAAAATGCAAATGCTGCCTTGTTAATTGACACCTATTTTTATACACCTGTATAAATTTCCATCTATTGGTAATAGTGGAATAGGGATTGTCACAGATCTCCTGTTAATTTTACTCATCATTGAACTACAGTGTTTTTTCCTGTAGTGCTGGTCGACTTCAGTAGTCAGTAGCAGCGAAGTGAAAGTTCTGTAGAGTACTGTTGGACCATAAAGTGCCTTCTGTGAGTAATCCATGTGTTTTTTGACAACCCTCCATTTTCTCCTGGATGCTGAAGACTTTCAGTCATTATTTCATTATGCCTTTGGATATTTAAATCAAGTGCTAAACCAACAACAGTGCAGAGAGTCTGTGCCTCTCAGTGGTGAAGAAATAGTACGAAGCAAGAATCAACCCTTTCTCTACATTTGGCTGTTGACATGGGAAATGGATCTAATGCTGGGATGAGGATGGTGAAGACTGGCTTGCAAACGAGTGTGATTGGGTGATCACAAAGAAGGATATCAGAAGGCCACATTCCTAGGAGATGACTCCTACTGTGCCCTAACAGAGGAAACACCTTTCTTTCAGTGGCTGGGTGGTCACAGTTCCTTATTCTTTCATCCACCAAACAGAGAAAGTAGATTATATTCACGCCTCAGCTGTTTTCCCTGATTTTGATTACTAAGACCCAGCTAGTAGGACTGCTGAGGGAA
Organism: Lophotriccus pileatus; assembly: GCA_035583135.1. Lineage (NCBI taxonomy): Eukaryota > Metazoa > Chordata > Aves > Passeriformes > Tyrannidae > Lophotriccus > Lophotriccus pileatus. The sequence continues at coordinate 26,243,259 of JAWWES010000001.1, forward strand.
AAGCCAAACAGCACTTGGACACCAAACTCACAGATCACCTCTGCCAAGCAAACAATCATTTCCAAAAGGAATAGCAATACAACTAGAAATGGAAAAATACCGAGGGAAAAACACACTGGTTACTTCAGCTGAAAATGCAAACTTCTCCAACGCAGAACAGGACAGCTGGGGATGCTCATGCCATCGGCCATCCAGCAGAGCATGATGACACAGATCTGTCACTGTGAGACAATCTCAACCATCATCGACAGGGAGCATAATGCCTTGCATGGTTTTTGAAGAAAATTCAATGTTCATCACAAGTTGACATCTGGGTTTTAAATACTGCAGCAAGGAAAGTCAGGAAAGAACTGCACCTAAGACACTGCTGAAGTCTGATCAACCTTAAGTATGTCTAAAGGCTTTGATGGAGTTCTTTAATATGAATAATTTCAGGCAGGCATATCAAAATTTCTAGATGTCTTCTGGAAGAAAAAGGTTGTGAGAAGTGGAAGAAGGCTAGGACATATGATGCTGACTAAATCTAAAAATCAGTACACCAAAAACAGAAATGGGGAGAGGTGAGGAGATGTAGCCAAAGTGTTTTTCATAAATAACGTAGATCCTGTGATAAATTCAATTTCGCTGACAGGTAAAATTATGCCAAATGGTTTGACCACTGATCAAAGACTCACATATAATCTGAGAAAGACTGATATACAATGCAAGCAATGAAAGAGTTTAAGGATGAGAGGGTAATTAAATATTAGCCTGCATAGCTCAATGGGAAACAGATCTTGTAAGATAAATCATTTCAATATATATATATGTTATTTATTAAACATAGTTACAGAGATTCTCTCACAGACTACTATAAAACTGCTGATTTGGAATCTTCACTGGACTCTAACTAGTACACACAAAGGAAAAAGTGCCACATGTTTGTTTAAAACTGGTTTATAAATATGAAAAATACATGTTGGAAAATCATGATCAGAAGATAAGGTAAACTGGTTTCTATTCCTGAGCCACTGCTAAAGGAAGTTTCAAATAAAAGACAAAACTGATGTGCAAATCTTTAAGACTGATTTACTAGAAGGCAAAAACAGTGGATAATGACTAGCCAGTAAGTAAAATAAAAACATTAAAAATATTTTTGTTTATGCTATCTTACATATTCAAAATTATATTTCCACTAACACTTCCTTCTACAGAATTGCTATCCCATTTAGAACAAAGAATGGCTTACTAAACACAGCCTTCAATATTTCTGTTTCTCTTCATCCTTTACTACATGATTGTAGAGTTAGCTTCTGAGCCGTCTGCCCTGAACATGTAGTTATATTTTCTGTATTTTCCTGTAATTTGTTGCAAATGTAGCAGGAGTTGCTTGCAAATAATAATCTTCACAGTACTACTGTGAGACAAGATCAGGATGATCATTTTACAGGAGAGAAAATTATGACCAAATATCTTCCAGTTTCAAAAATACAGCTTGAGAAGCCCAAGACCAGATCTGCTCAAAACACAGGCCTAACCATAAAAAAAGGCTACTGGGTTGTTCTCAGTTTACTGAAAACTGGTAGAAGCAAATCACCCAGCATCAGACACAGTCTCACAAACCTACAGTCTCCTTAATTGTAGGAATTTCTTCCCTATTCTCCTTCATACACAATCATGTGTTCCAACTTTAACAAACGGGGTCACAGTGTGACAAATACAAGCCTCCTTTACTACCCATTCATCTGTTACCAGGGCAACAATCTGTGCATATACTGCATGAGACAAGAGTCGTCTGGAAAAACACTATGCAATCGTGTACTAATGCTATCCTGTAATACAGGAGTACAAGAGCTAACTTTGCAGTGCTTAATGCTTTCAATTTTTGTCTTGGATGATACTGTGTTGAAGTGCTCGGGTTTTTTCAAAGCTGTTGGGAAAAAAAGGAGAACTTACGTTGGCCTGTATTAAACCCAAAGTCAGGTGTGAGCAGGGCTGCAATCTCTAGAGCTGCAGTACAGAAAACCATTATGAAAAGGTGCAGGTAACACTTTGCAGGGTACACTTTCCTTCCTTTCCTTCTTTAGCACAGCTTACTACAGAGCAATTTTTAACTGGTATTTAGAGATTATCAGCAATAGAGAGATCATGGATTTAGTAGCACCTGAACTGCACAGAAGAATATTTTTCTGTAATTACAACCTGCCCACTCTGCCTGCCAGGAATCTGAACTTTAACATGTCAGCAGTTTATTAGGAGGCAAAGGGGGAAGGAGACAGATAAACTACTTAACTGTGGCCTCTAAGCTCTTCTGTTAATTCACCCATCTTAAGACTGAAGGCTGTACAACTTAATCTAACCAGGTTCATTCTTCCCACCTGCTCTCTGAATATCAGCAACAATGTAATAAAAAAAGCAGGTTAGGTCTTGTACAGAAGATTGACCACTAGAAAAAATAAAATAAACAAACTCTAAAAAAGGCATCATATAGCTAAGTATGGATGGATTTTCACTGGGCAGAACATAGCATTTATCTGCCATTTCAGCAAGCTCCCTATCACTTTTCTAGTTCCTACAACAGCAGCAGATTCATTTTCTCAAAGCTAAAAAAATGGGCACAAAAATACCCCTTATTTTCTTTAACATTTTCTCAAACAACTGGATTAAATTTATCCTAAAAAAGCCTTTTCAAATAATTTAGCCTGAGACAGAACACTGAAAATGGAAAGCTGCACAGTGGAAAAATTTGAAAGCTATAAGCAACTGAGGGAAAAAAAAAATCCGTCTTGTGGAAAAAGTTAGGCAACCTGAAGTACAGGTGGTACATTCTGAGTCAGCTATAAGAAAGAAAGGCAAGTTACACAAAGCATTCCAACGTTTATGAGTCGGTACTCCTCCAGTCATGCATCTCAATGCAGCCAAATGCAAGGCCAGACATCCAGGAACAGAGAATAGCTGTCGCACTTACAGAATGGAGAACTGAACCCTGGAAGTCAGTGACTCTGAAAAGAACAACGGATCATATGGGATAATCAGCTTAACCTGAGCTCGCAGCCAGCTTCCGTGGCAAAGAGTCCGCAAAGACATCTTGGATATTTACACACCAAAGTACCAAGTAGAAATCAAAACGAGGTACTACTCCTGCAAACAGCATTGCTGAAAGAGTGCTACTGAAATATCCCCTGCTTGTAATTTCAGCACCACAAAAAGAAATTGAAACAAAGGAACATTCAGAAAAGGCTCACTGAAAAAACAAACCAAATACCACAGAAATACTCTTACATGAGAATTCAGCACTAAAGTTCATTTGCTCAAGTAAAGCTTAAGCTATGGCCTGTAAGTAGCTGTAGGAAAAAACACAGAACTAATTGACTAGACAATGAAAAAAAACAAATAACTGGACCCAGATTTGTACAGTAAAGATACTTTTTTCAATTCAGGATTAAGATTTGCTGAAACTAAATTTGTTAACACCATTAATGTTTCATCAACCTAAGTCTTCAAAGCAAGATTATAGGTCTGAAATACATCCTTGTTCAAACACAAGTTATGGACCTAATGTGGAAACTACTGAATCAAATGTTTGATCTGTGCTTTACACTGATCCCTGTGGGCCTTACAGAATATACATCTACGCTGTAATGAACTTAGAGGACAAACTATGATTTTCTTTTTAGAAGACAAACTATAATTTCCACTCATGCTTTGTCTTCAGCAGAAACAGGCATGAACTTTTCCTCTCTAAAGCAATTATTCAAATAAGGCTCCCTGAATTCCTCAATACACAGAAGAACACTAATCCATTAGAGATTAAAATGCATTACCCCATTGGCTATGGTTAAATGTATGATTTCCAGAAAGAAAAAAATACAATACTTGCTTAGATACCTTAACACACATAAGCAGAAAGGAACTGTTGTGCAAAACTGCCAAATACTACATTTTCTCTGAAGACTTTCTTACACTATAGCCTTGTTCCTTTCTGGGAAGGAAAAACAAACAAAACCACAAAACCAAAACGAACACCAAGCAAACAAAACAAAAATCAAATAAAAGAGCCCCCAACTCCTCAAATCAAGACATACACACACAAAATTCAACACTGTTTTCAATCTTTACCTGTTCCTGTACATCTTCAAACTCTGAACTAAGCAGCTCTATGAAGATGGGGACAGCTCCTGCTTGGATCACTATTCGAGTCTGAAGGGAATTTCCCGAGGCAATATTTGTCAGCACCCATGCAGCTTCAAACTGGAAAACAAAATACAAAAGAGAGTTTACAAGGAACTTTCTATGCTACACCAAGCATGAAGACTAAATGTCTTCTAAAAACAGAAAGAATTGGCTTAGGAAAAATGTGAGATATTGCTAATTAACAGACACAAAGTAAGAATCAGAATCATAGTGTTACAACTTATTGCTATCACTTGAAATAAAAATTTGGAGAAGTTCCTTACAATAACATCAGGTTTGCTGTGGCTTTTTAAATATTTTCTTTTTGCTATGCATTTATGTTACCTTTGCCTTTCCTTAGTGGCTAGGAACCTATAAACAAAAAAATGTGCTTTCCCACATGGCATAACATCTGCAGTCATTGAATCGCCAATGAAATTCCCAAATATGCATGAAAAGACATTGTTTGAAAAAGCTTGATTGATATAAAGCAAAGAAAAGACTCAAAGGAGATTAAAAAAAAAAAAAAAGGAGATTTCTAAAAAAAACTCAAAGTACTTGTCTCCAACTCTGGTGATCAGTATCCCGACATGTGTTATTAAGTGTACAATGGTTTTTTTCAAGACTTGAAGCAAAACTCAGATCCTGAATTAACATTTAGCATGTTTTAATTGGTTTTCTAATTTATTTTTATTTTAATCTCAATTTGCAAAGCAGTAACTTTTCACGTTGAAATGCAAACTTTAATACTACCTGACGTAGGCCTCAGAAAACACAGATTCTAGAAGTCCAGACTTTGGTAGATTTCTGCATGCTTTTGGTTCAAAAATTATTACACTACACTAGCAAATTTAAATCTTATCAGATACATTCAGAATCTATAGAACAAAAAGATCATGAAAAGCTGAATGAAAAGGCAAACGTCAAGAAACAACAGAAATGGAAAGTCCACAAACTCCTAAAGGGTAGCTAACAGACCTCTGGAATTCTATGGATATCAATCTGAAAAGTAATACCTATAAACAATTTCTCTAATGTATAAGAAAAACTATCTGTTTTCTGTGTATCTCCACTCCACAAAATTTGGATTTCACATGGCATTAACAAATCTGTTGCCCTATGGATTTTGAAACAACACTGATTGGTATTTAATGTATTTAATGGTTACATGTTAAATTAACATGTCTTACTAGAGGATTTGTTTTTCTTCACTTTCTACTAGCCCAGAACAACTCTGATCAGGAAAAAGGACAGCTGAAAATGAGACAAAGGTCCAAGACAAATTAACCACCATTGTAGCAGATGCAATTCAGTTTTTCAAACCACAGTAAGTTTCTAAGTTTCTACGTTTATCATTACAGATTGTAATTCTAATTCTAAAACTTTTTTTTAATTAATCAAAAATTTAAGTCATAATTCAAAAGATTTAAAACTGTCTTCAATTTGAAAAAAAAAAAAGACAAACATTAAAGTTTAATTTAATAGCTTTTCAACTTTAGAGTTCCACATTTCAAGCTCTATTTTTGTTGAAGTGCACAGATCCCATCCTATCCATCACTCAATGCATCTCAGACCTCTCTCTCTCTTGTCCTGTCCCCAGAGGTCTTGCTAGAAACTACAAAGATAAAACAGCATTTTTAACATAGTGAAGAAAGAGGGGAAGTACAACTAAACAAATCACTGATTTTTTTTTCCTAATTTGCATCAGCAAATGCCTTCCTAATCTAGGAATATATATTTATATACCTGTAATGTACAGTTTTCTTTTCGTTTGAGGAACTCCACAAACCTGGCCACCACTCCTTGTGTGCTTATGACTTCATCTATTGGGGGATTTGGTTCTGTTTAAAATAAAAAGGAAAGTTAGATACATTCATTTTGTTGTAGGGAAGTTCTCAAATTACTGCATCATAATAATATCCAGTAAAATACTGACTGCTTTTTTTTGAGAGTGTGTTCTTTTTCTACAATACTTTACTAAAAGGCATCAGATTCCTATCTTTCAACATAAGAAAACTTCAGTCTGAATTTTAAGGTAGCATGATTCAAAATGCTAATACACTCAGTAATTTAGGCAGACCAACTTCACAACAGCAGCTCATGTGCAGAGAAACTTCAGTATATCAGCATATCTGAGACACAGAGACACCACCTACAACATTTAAACTTACATTCAAGAGGAGACATCACATCTGCAACACTTGAAACAGATTTCAAGACAAGAAGCGACTATTACATACATATAGCTGACAGTTTGTAAAGCAGAGCTTGACCCAGAAATTTCAGTGTGAAATTCAATCCTTATTGCTGTCAAAGTAAAAACATGTACCAGCGAGGCTTCTACATTTTTCTCCAAGTAATTTCTTTACCTTTAGAAAGGAGCTTTCGGAACTTCTGGGTGGCTGAAAGCTGCTGTTCTGGACTATTGGAGAAAATCATCTCAATCATATCAGAGGTGATGACTGCACTCTGGGGTTCACATGGCAAAACAGAATGACGGTGATAAGAGAGCAAAAAGGGGGAAAAAAAGTCTGGTATTAGTAGTAAACAGGTTACATTTGTTAAACCAGTATCAAGTTAATCTCTTACTGGATAAAAACCCAGGTAAGACCATTATAGACAAAAAAAGAATCATTGTACAAGTCCATCTACATAAGCAGCATAATTTCAAGTGCAACATTTCTTCACTGAGATCCAAAATTCAAATTTTACTCAAGATATGGCAAAAAAATTACTCTCCAGAATTAATCACTGTATTCTCTCCCCTCCTCTAAAATAAATGTAAAATTGTAAGCTTCAACAGAAGGTAATTTAAATTGGAATTGCAATTACTGTTATGCAAGACCACCACTTTGACTGTGCTATTGTTTAGATTTTTCTAACATGTACATTTTGACTTATTCTCTTACACCAAAATGTACAGGACCTGTCATTTCTAGAAGAGTTGCCAAACCCAATGCTTGTCATCATCATCAAGTAAGACTACTAAATTTTCCATAATACTAATGGTTTCCAATAATATGGCTAATTAAATCACCAATCTTTCTTAGGCCAGGTAAAATCTGACATTCTGCTTAGCACACGTGTATGTAAAAAAGCATAAGAAAAGTCAGAGTTTTTTCTTCCACTTCTAACCTAAATCTGATCCCAACCTTTAGACAGGGAGAGAGGTGACAGGGCTGAAAATACTTAAGCTTTGTCTGTAACAGCTAACTGCTCCAACTATTAATGGCCTGAAACTAATGATATTTAACACAGCAAACTGTATAATGACAGTATCTCAATTAAGCAGAATCCTTTCCTAACTATCTATATAAGCTTCCACACAAATGACTAATGGTATCTAGGACTTGTCTGATATTTGAAGACAAACTCTTGAAGAGTAAAACTATATATTCTATTAATGAACTTCCACATTGTTTATAAGCACTTCTCTGTTTCTCGGCAATTTTCAAGGCCCATATAACCACCAACAGAACACAAACCTCAGCCTGATTTCTATGGAAATACCACTTGCATAGTCCCAGTATAGACAGTGTGAAGATCAGTGGTCAGACTTTTAAGTGAGGACTGTACTTTCCTCACATCTCTCTGTTATAGCCTGAACACCTTACCATTTTTCTTTTCAGGGAGAGAACAGTGGCAAAGAAACAAGGAGAAAGCAAAAAAAGTCTGAATTCCACTAAAAGCTTTTTTCCTAGCTTGTAAAGGAGTTTATGGCCTCGTGCAGACAGATAAGCTACATCTAACTTTTTCCCAATACCCTGGCTAAAAGTGGTGCCACTTGAATGTCTGCTAAGACAGATTTCCCCTCACCCCCTTCTGAACTTGGTAAACTGCAGTAGCACACTGCCTGATTTGCATGTTCATGTTTTAAGCATTAAAAATTTCAGATTAAAAAGAAACCAAGAACTCTGGGCAACAGTTAATAAAATCACCCATAATGGTGGACATAAGAACCAGGCAGTAATCAGCCTGCCAGGACAATGTTGTTTTATTTAATTTTCTTGACCACACATCCTCTGAACAACCACTCACCCTATCCGTAACATTTTTCTCTCATATAATCTGTTTCAGGGTACTTCACTGAGACAGATGTTTCAGAGTTGTCCATAAGCTCTTTGAATGCATTTTTCACATTCTTCTGGAATTCCATTCCCCTCAAGTCACTGCACAGCAGACACGCCCAGTTTCAACAAAAAAACACTGTATTCCTTTCTTGTCACTTACAGAAGTCATCTCCATGTTGTTCATCTGAGCCTCATGGAAACCACCATCTGACATTACTTCCTCCTCCGCTTCTTCCTCAGCCGTCGCAACATTTCGGCGTTTAAACAACTGAAGTGAAAAAGTATTTCATATGGATTATACAGCCAATACATACACAGAACATCGTGTTAGGCTGCAATAAAAATTACACATGCTACTACCTGAAGACGCCAATATGCTGGCTACAAGACTTTACCTGACAGTACATGGAGAAAGTTTAGCCATGGAGTAAATGAAAAAAACAGTACTAAAAGACTGGTTCCTAACATTTCTGGAAACTTTCACTGATGTTCCCTTCTCTTCTTCACTGTCTACTCCCACCTACAAGCATCTCAGCTTCCATACAATTGCTTTCTTGTTGAAGTGCGGGGGCTCAAAGACCTGATAAATTGCTCTCTATTACAGATCCTCATGGAACACCTGCAGAGGTTCTGATCAGCGAGTTACAGCAGCAAAGAGAAGGCTTTGGAGGATGATCATACATAGGACTGATATTACACTGGGATGAGCAGAATTTGGTTGCTATGACTTAGAGAAGGTACCCAGTTAGAGACGTCGTGAGGAGAGCTAGAGAGGCTACAGCTTCTCTCCTTAATCCAGCTGTCTCATTGGAAAACACATTAGCAGTAAGAAGATGGCTTTGAGGGTTGGAACAACAAAGAAAGGGCTTGGGAGAAGCAAAAGCCAGAGACAATGCAAGACAGGATTGTTTCAGGACTGGTCCCAGTTACCGCAACTGCAGTGCATTACCTGCTCTTCTCTCTTTTGCTTCCGCAGCTGAAGACCCTCCTCCTCCCGCCTGCGACGCATCTCATCGGGGTTCAGAGATTTGTTCTTGTAGCTCTTCAGTCGGAAATTCTCTTTTCCTGAGGTCGTCATGATTCCTTCACAATACAAATAAAAAGAGAAGACAGAAAAAATTACTCTTCAACACATTGTTTTATATTGTCTCCACTCCTTAAAATCAGTTGCCATGAATTTTCAGCCACTGCCTCCCTACATCCCATCACCTAACTTCCAACAATTTAGAAGGTGTAAAGCAAAATTTCACAAAATTATCACTTTAGTGTGCCAGCTCTTCACATCAGTCCAACAAACTTTTATTTTATTCTTTGAGTCTGCAGAGAATAAGTGAAATATTTTATTAAGAAAGAGCTGAGGTCTATAAGGCAAAGGATATAGCCGGGGCTAAAAAGAAAACTGCACTGATGATTTTTAACATTTCTCCACACAGAGAATTAGCCAAACTACTTACATACCCCTGTCTTAACTCAGAAGTAAAGGTATCTTAGCTGCTTTTTAGCTTGATTTACTTTGCGAGTCAGTAGAGGGGCTTTTTTTTGCATTCCAAATACACACTTTAAGTAAATTTAACAAAACCCTGTTGCAGAAACCCTGTGTTCTTTCTATCCAGACAAGAGCTACAAGGAAATTGAACGGAAAAGAAAAATTTAGGTGAGGATGGTTTAACCATTGAAAATGCTCTGTTCTGCAAAGAAAGCAGTGCTATTGTTCCCCTCCTCCCCACCCCCAGTCTCTAATCCTGTCACTGTTTATGTAGAGGGGCCATTTTTCAGTCTGTGCTTTCCAAGTACCATCTGTCTTACATAACTCAGTGGATCAGCATTTATAACTACCCATGAAAATTTTCACATGTACACCACCACACTTTGCAGTTACTCAGCACAAAACAGCAGGTATCATACTGTGTTGAAAGGACGTATCCCCCTGAAATCAATGGGCTGTGGATCAGGTCGCTACTCTTAGTGCTCCATTCTGCTGCTACTTCTCTCCTTACATCACTCCCTTAAATCCAACAGAGGTTGGGAATCAAATTCTCAACATGTCAGGATTTCCATGCATCTTCACAGAAATGTGGAATCTTCAGTACATTGTAACTATCTGTAACAGAAAATTTAGGGAGCTGCACTATACATAAAGTTACTCTACAAGGCTTTAAAGCTCTCTCTCAAATGCCCTAGCACATTGTATAAAATACACTACCTACCTCAGATTCCATAAGCCCAGCATCACCAGATGATAAATGATCTCCTCTGCACTTTTTGCTTTAAAATGGAGCAATCTGAGTGTATACAGACTCTCGGCAGCTTAGGTTTCTTATTAAAAATACATCAAATCAAGTCTGCTCTAACCTCCTCTTCTTTCAGTTAGCACAAAGAATTTTAAGAGAATAAAAAAATAAAGAGGATACTTGTATGTGCTTCTTGTTAGAGCCTTTTTCAAGTTGCTGCTACCTGACAATCACTTTGAAGAATTCTGACGATCAGAACTTACTTTCACAGAAAACATTTTGGGCATCACTTCAAGAGTTATTGTATATTGACAATTGAAATTTGAAAAACTGTTCAGGGACACAAACTACTATATTGACTATCAGTCAGTCACAATTTGCACCAAATGCAACATAAAAACCTGAGCATACAAGCACATAATTCAGCAGCCTAATTTTGCTGAAAAGACTGTTCTGGAAATTTTTTTTTGTTTTTTTAATAAAGGTTCTACAAAAAGATAAATCTTAGAAAGACAGAAGTTCCTACATCATTAACATCTTTGAGACCTCCTTCTTCCTGTGTTTACATGTTTGTGCTTTAAATGTTTGTGTTTCCTACAATATGCTTGGCAACTACATTTTCTTCCCATTTTTAGTTCAAGTGACTACTACCTGTATATTAAACTTACATACTATCTGAAGAAGCCCTGAATTTTAACTGTAGAAAGAAGTTCAGGCTAACAAATACTCAGAATTTCTTTTGTTCCTAAAATATTTTGAACAAAACATTTGATGTACTTCAGAATTAGCAAGATGAACTCAAACACCAGATGGACAACCATGAGCTAAAAGGACATGCCTAACAGAAAAACGTCTTTGCAGACACTCCAGTCATTCTGCCCCTGAACATGAACAAACATGGGCACACACCACAGCCCAGACAAGATCTCAGGCCCTCTGTAACGTTATTAATAAATCTCCATTTTTGTCTGAAACCTGTCTTCTCAAACTCTTCTCCATATAATATTCTACTGTTTCAAAACTTCAATGACAGCACCAACTTCATCATAAATAAGTTTCTTTAGTGTATTCTTCCTCACTGTACATTAACTAGTTTCCCCTCATCTCCCAACCTGCATATTAATTTTCTTTTGATTAATTTTGCTTCTGACTTTAAGGTAATAATTTCCATTTTGCTTTCTGAGTTCTATTAGCCCACTCTTGTTGTACCTTACATCATTGTTTCATTTATTGAAAACACAGGCATCAAATTTACTTGAATTCTCTCTCTGACTTGATCTCAACCCCTCCATCCAACAGCTTCACAAGAATTATCTTCTGCTTCTTACGCCCTTTACAGGCTTTAGCCACAACTTTTGGCTATGCTCATTTCTGACTTTCAAGACAGCTCATTTTGCTGACTAACCTCTTCCTCTATTTTCCGAGTAAACTGTACACTTAAAATCCTTTCAAAATAGTATATTGTGTTTTAGCTGCAAGTACAAATGCCTACCACCAAATGACCGAGAAGAGTTTCTTTTATTAAAGGTGACAAAATTAAACTCCCTCCATCACTGAGAAGTTATCAATTCAAGTAGCGATGAGTTCAATAATTTATTTTATAGCAGGCCCTCACTGGTAGTAAATAAGCAAAATCCCAGTACATAGCCACATATCCATTTTATATATCTGCCTATCTAACCTGTATAACTATTAAATCCACAGTTATTTTCTAAAAGTAGCTTTTTATGCCCTGAATAGATCTTAAAATCAATTATTTCTTCACCATTCTTTTACTGGTTTCCCGACTCCTGATGAAAAATTCAATGATCCCATCAGGGATTCCACCTAGCCCACACATGCTGCAAACATCTTCAGACCTACTCAAGTGTGTGAGCACACAATGGCTTCTCAGGACTGAAAATGTAACAATTCTGTGTTAGTTGTTACAGTCATCCAAGGATTATTTGCTATAAATCCCCTCCTCCATTTGTCAGGATTCAGCCTTTCCCGCGCACTAAGCAACAGAAGCAAACCAACTTCAAATTGGCCTTCAGCAGCTTTGTTATGACTTAGATGAAAATTTTTCAGTGGTCACTTCCAAGTTCACCCATGTAGGAAATACCAAACGGATTTTCTCTGCATTGTCAAAATTAATGCTTCTTCTGGTGAAAATCTCTGGTGGTTGTCATGGAAACGTTCTACACATCTTTTCTTTCCTAAAGATAGCATAGTATTGTCCACTTTTTTTTTATACTCCTGGCTACAGATAAAAACCTCTGGAGACCTGGTAAGGAACTTTCATGGTGTATTCTTCAGGCTTTTGTGCAACACCACTCAAACCCTGTATGACACTTTCTCCTCCTCAGTTTGTCTGCCATTAAAAAAAAAGAAAAAAAAATTAGTAAAATTAAATTCTGTCTATTCCTGAGTGTTTGCATTTACCTAAGGAAAATATGATCCCTTTTTTTTGCTGATTAAGACAAGAACTCTACTAAATGTCAATGTGTTCCAAGCACACATTGTTAGAGGAAGTAAAAAGTACTGCTTTTTTCCTTGCTTATCACATAAAAGAAATTCAGAAGCACTGGGAAATACAGAGTCACTTACTGCCATGACCTACCTTGTCCCAAGCAATCATCTAGACAGGAACAAAAATGAACTCCCTGCCTTCTTAAATCAGATATCACTGTCACTGGACTTAAGAGCTTTGCCAGAAGGAATGCCATGTGACTAATACTCTTGGATATTCCACACGTCAGAGGTACCGAGATGTAAAAATAAAGCCCTTACAAATCAAGATCTGTGTAATGGTATATATAAAAAAATGTATGTGGTTATATGTAAGAGTATACATAGACACCATGTATACAGAGCTGAAACCAAGATTATGAAATACACTGCTGATATTAAAGACTGCTGGAGACAAACTTCCCTTCTTTGAAAGTAGGAGTGGGAATGGCAAACATATACAAGACATTCTACCTTCTAATAGGAGGATAACAGAAGCAGAAGACTTGAAAATTAAGGCAGAGAAGGAGGTTGAAGAGAAACAGTGTGGAAAAAAAGTATCTAAACATCCATGATCTGCCATAATATCAGTGTACACTTCCTAACTAACAGAGCAGTTGACAGAAGGACTCACTGGAGGCAGACTTATGAGCTCTGGTGTGCTGTCAAACTGCGGTCTCTCCTTTTGATTCCTGCCACAGAGACAGAGAAACAACCCTGAAAGGACAAACCGTGTTGGAAATGGCACTGTTAAGACAGAACTCTAAGCAGTGAGAGAAGCTGGAATTACTCAAGGTAATCAATGTAAAAACACCTTTACTTTCAAGGAGATTTTAGCTTGTGTATTGGCTCTGCCATGGGACTCTAGACTTCCTAGAGAAGTTACACCATGATCACGCTTCTTGACATAATGCCAAATACCTACAGCACAGTCTGGACAGATGTTTGAGCAACTCACTGAGGTCTGATTACAGGATGCATCACCCTCTGACACTCCAGTGTGAGACTAGAAAACCCATCCAATTTAAAGAAACTAACCTGAAAGTAGCACTTTATCAGTCTTTGCTCTCATCAACACGCTCTCTACAAATTCAACAGTTTGGCCACAAATGTGTCTGGGTTTTTTTCCCATGAATGTAGATTTTAAAAAGTCCTTCTAATTTGCTTTTTAGCAATTCAAAGGCAGCAGATCGGAATGCTAACAGAAGTACTTAAATCTTGTGGGAGTAAACAGTCAGATTTCTTGGAGGTGAACGACAACGAAAGGTCTTCATAATAAAACCATGAATAATACAGGGCATAGAATGAAAAAAAATACCCCCTGGGATTAATGCTATTTCCCAGGAAAAACTTCTGGAGTAAAATCCTTTGTACACATCCACCAAGTCTCCATACTGTTGACACTGTTATCTGAGGGGGAAAAAAGAAAATAAAGAAAAACAGCAGACTGACTTCACTCTTCACTGTCACCTCCTGTTGTTTGAAAAACCAGCTCGGCCAGATTAACATTTTGGTAAGGACGTATCTGCTTCTTTTCCAAAATTATTTGACCAAAACATACTGGATTACAGGGGCCTATTGGAATGCCCATCACCTGAGGGACCTGAGGGACAGGGGTGTTACTTTCTAATTTTAAATGGCTTCAGACTTTTGTAAAGCTCAGGACATCTAGAGGAAAGTATATTTAATCATCTCATCTACAAAAAGCTATTGTTCAAGCACAGCCAATTTCTCAAACCTACGCTTAACCTTCTCTAGCTGTAAAGCGAGATTGAAAAACATGTCTTACAGGCACCATAAAATTAACAGTTGCAGCATTTGTAAAGACCTGCAAAGTAAGTTTTGATGATGATAATTCAAATCCTAGCACTTAGATGGAAACAAAACCACCTGAATTTCATTTTCTGCGGTTTATGGAAGCTGCAGCAGCAGAACAGCAGTGACCCACACTTCTGGGGCAACCATCACAAGAGAACAATGGAGAAGAAATGAAACCACCACTTTCTGCTACACAAAAGGCCAGAAGATTAGAGCTTCAACTCCTTCAACCAAAGGGTTGTAGCGAAATGTGGATAGAACACATAGCCTTGAGAAACGGTTTAGACTTGAAGGGACTTTCTGTCAAAAACTGGAAGCAAAAAGGGGACATCTTCATGGAACCGATGCCCATCTCTGTATTTGTCAAATCTGCTTTATTTTGTGGACTTCCTAGTCTTCCTTGCGTTGCCCAATAGTAGGCCTTAATTCACAATTGTTTCTGTTCCAGCACTTTTATAAACCTGTGAAAGACCAAACAAGTATTAACCCACCTAATCTACAGCTAATTTAGCTTCAGACCACTTCACAAGTTGGACTAGTACCTGCTTAATAACGAGAATAATCTTAAAACAATTAATACAAGGCCTGAAAAGAAACAACATTGCGCAATATGGAATGTGATTATTACAGACTAATTACAAAGCTCAACACTGACCATTGCTCAAAAGCAAACAAAAAAAATGGAGAAAAAAAAGACTGTGTTGCCTGAACAACGCTAAGGCCACCTGATGTCAAGTCTGCAGGGATGCCACATTTTGACACCTAATCTTGACAAGATGAAAACCTACTTAAAATAAGACATCATATCAAAGGTATTTCTGTAGAATTACTAATCTTGAAGGGTAAAACAACTATATTCACAGGTAACATTCAGAAAAATTTTCTGTGCTTACAAAAATAGTATTTGTTAAGAGATGTGCTTAAAATCAGGCCAATACCAGCTTGCCAGGCCCCCGATCTTCTTTACACTAAAAAAAACCCACAGCCCAAACAAAAAAACAAGGAGGCATATTTCTGGTTGCAGCAAAAAACAACCACTAACAGAAATAGAATTACTTGACACTTGGTGCTGTCTCAGAAAATGATCTGACACATCAGCCTGTACTACTACCTAAGCACACTGACAGCCACACAAACAGACACTTAATTTTTAAAAGTTTGAGGATTATGCACTTTTTTTTTCTTTTTTGAAGAAACACTGATGAGGACATTAAGCAGGAATACATTTACAAGGTTTAGTGGAAGAAGAGGACACCCCCCCCAACAAAAGATTATACACAGTATATCCAGCACTTCACTATACATTTTCTGTCATAAAGATATTTCCAACATGTTTTGAGTTTCATTTTTTGAAGGTCCACTTTGACTTAACAAAGCAGCAGATACAGTTTTCCAAGTTCCAGAAAGCTTTTAACTTAAGCGACAGGGAAAAAAAATGACTGTTAAAGACGGGTCAACTTAAAATGAAAACATCTTCAAATTTGTTAACTGAGACGTTCTGATTTGCGTTGAAAATGCAAAACTCCTTTACTGTATTCAAAGACACTGCAGTGCAATGAATCCGTTTAAATGAAAAAAACTCACTTCTATGAGGTTTCTATTTTCTACAGTCCACAATCAACCTGTAATCAAAAAGTTCCCACAAGTCATAAAACAAAGCAGCTAGTGATGGGGAATTAAACTTTTCAACTGCACAGGATTATACTAACATCAGAAAAAATAACTTCACGTTACTGTGCCCATCTACATGAAACAACAGAAGTGATTATTCCTGTGTAATGCAATCTGTTTTTCTTTTCAAGCAGAGATACATTTGTATTTTGATTAAGATTACAGCACATCCTCCCTGCACTTACAGAATGGGCTGGCCAACAGCGTATTTTCTGTAAGGTCATATCTGAAAAAGAGACTGTTTTAAAACCAACATTTGACAGTCATCATCTGTCAGAAAAAAGATCACCCTAAAATTGCTAACTTCCTAATGTGCCCTGAACATTCTTTATGAGACAACAAGAGTGTACCTTTCAGCATTTTATATCATGAAAAAAAGAAATCCCTGACACTTTAAAACAAATTGGGTTAAAAATAAACTAAATTATTAATTAAGTTGACTTTGTAGTTTCAAGCAACTTTTTTGTGGGGTTGGGAATATCAGAAGACACTGAAACCAAAGCTACCTTATCCTTTCCATGATGACAAATTTGCCTGCAACAATTGTATTATTTGCTGTGACTCAGCACTATGCAAGGCGTGTGCAAACCCATAAAATAACAGTAAGTCAAAATTCTATGATTTCATACTAACTTTGGACATCAGCAACCGAAAGAGTCACATCATACTGATGCATCAGCCACACCAAGAAAAAAGTCACAGGTACTTTAAAGCTTGGTTATGCTCATTTTTCCTCCATAGTACTCCTCCTACCAAAAGCTCTTGAATCCAACAGGCAGCTCAGGGACATGTCTTCTCCTTTCTGATTACTTCTCAATTAAAAAAAAAAAAAATATATATATATATTAAAAAAAAAAAAAAAAAGAAAAGTAGAACAGGAACACACAGGCCAGCTGAAGAAGGGATCACGTAAAAGCTCTACAAGGAATCCCTGTGTCTTTTAAGAGGCAATCTCACCCTACTTCAGAGAAACCCCATAACAATCTAATATTAATCACAACATTATTATCTGACTTTACTTATAGGAACGTTGTGTGTCACCAATAGGTTGCTTGGTTGCCAAAATGACATTTTCATAATTCAACACACGGTGAATTTGCTTTCAATATAACCACTACATTTGGTAGTCTTGCAATGCGTTGTTTGGAGATAAATACATTCAGAATGTTTAGTCACAGGTTATTTCTTTTATGGTTCTAGAATTGACATATCACTTACATTTAAACTCAACTTCATATAAAATAAAGCATCAAACCAGTTAGCTTCTCACAGAATACATGAATCCTCCTGCTGAGCCTGACAAGCAGTCTGAACTACCAAATAAAAATGGAAAAAGAGAAAATAATTACTCTGGATGATAAGGAAAGCTGTCAGCAGCTGGTGACTAGCTAAATCTTAAGCCTTATGTCACACTCTGCAAACTCAGAGTCCATTACTCTCCATACACATCCAGGAATAGTCGTATTTCTTTCAGTTCCCATGCTTTTAGCTTCTGCCTCCTCATGACACAAAGTATTAATTATCTTTCAAGAAAGTATTCACGTTAACCCAATTCAAAATTTCTTCTACGTCACTGAACTCCATTTACTCCTGTCTTATATGAATGGACCAACAGAAGGCACCCCATGATGTCCAGTCTACCATCAGTTTCTAACACTTTTTCATACCCTCCTACTATCACCATCCTTTATAAACCAATTCTGGAGAAACGAAATTTACTGTCCCCTGTCTTAGACTGCCTCTATTTTTTTATCCTCAAAATGAATTATTAAGTCTGCATGATGTTTAATGCAGCTCAAGATAGTCACAAGGTGGCATAATATAATTTCCAGTCCTACTGTTCTACAGATTTCATATTTAGCAGAGATTTCCACTGAGTGTTTAGTTTAAACTTACCTTTGATTCTGTGTTTCCAGAATCACTCTACCTTCTCCAATGTAACTTAAAAGTACTGATATTTCTACAGGCTTTGCATTCTATTGCTGGTATTTTGTATCTTAAAAACTCCACATTCATTCCTGGAAATAACATCAGGCAGTTTAATCCACTCACTTGCAGTTAAAAACTGTAACATACTAGATTTTTTTTTCTTCAGAGTGGAAAAAAGCTGACTTGCTATCATAATGCTGCCCCTTTGCTCTGCAATTTACATCAGCATTTTTTTCATTACTATTATTATATTATTTAAACAAGTACTTTCATTATGATTTAGGCCCTTGGTATGAAGCTGAATAATTTTCTTATCAGTTCAGCTTCCACTCATGTTCTCTGAAAAAGAGGTGACCTGGTCTTTCTAACTTGTTGTTTGTGCATTACATCATTCTAGAACCTCCTGTTCAGATATTTCAGCCACTCAGAGTATTTCATCAAGTGAGTAATTCCTTTAATATCTTTTATTTTTCTTGACTTTCTCATGGTCTACTAGGCTCACTCACTATTCCCTCTGGTCTTTGGAAGTATTTAAGCAAATACAATAAATTAGCTATTTATTGTTCTTCTATTTCTCTTATGTTTCAAATCCCTAACCCTAAATTACATCATTATTTTTTTAATCTGCAGTATGCTTTTTTGCATAAATCTGATCTCAGTTTTTTTAGGAAGGCACTTTTTTACACTCATTAACCTCTTGCCACTAAGTTAAAATTTCCAACCTAGCAAGTTGTTTATTGTTGCCCTAACAAGCAAACTTTTATCTTTAAGAACACTAAAGCAAAGTGAAGTCCCCCATTCATCCCCTTGAGAATTTGTAAAACACTTCAGAAGAAAAATTCCCCAACCCTATGGAGGGACAAACAGAAAGATATCAAAGCAAGCCTGTCAGATACAGGACAGTAAAACAAAATATACCATTCACTTTAGCTTATTCACACAGAAGGTGAAGAAACAAAAAAAGAAAGAAAAGATCACTGTATTGAAAGACTGAAGTTGAAATAAAACTATCAGATAACCTGATTAAATAAACATTTACACTTAAAAGTCTCTATAAAGAACCTTTCAGAAACTGCTACAACTGCCTGTAGTACTTTTAGTTCTCACGGTGACTTTGGTCAGTGCTGCTGACATGGGCTGCTGCCTTCCCCTTTCTAAATGGACTAAACTGTGACTTCTCCAGGAAACAGCATTCAGCTGAACACACACAGGACCACACCAGCAAGCCAGCTCTGAAGTCATCAACACAGAGAACGTAACATCGAAAAAAATCAATGTATGGCACTCCGAGAGCAAAAGTCAAACACCCTGGTGCAGCGTTAGAATGAGAGATGCGATGTAATAAAGACTCTATTTAGAAGGTAAGGGCCAGTGGTGGACCCCAAAATAGCCACATTTCTCAGAAAGGGAAGCACTTCTCAGGAGTGAAGCATCATTGCATATGTTTAAAAGACTGTGACAAGGGAACCCACGCTGAGAAAAACCTCTACCTCGAATGTCATCTTAAGTTACCATGCCTCGAGCTACGACTCATTTCCCCTGTGCCTGTGGGTACATCTAAAGGGTAATTAAAAGGTGCAACTGCAGATCAAGCAGAAATTTTAAACCCTGTTTTGAACGAGCCAGTTCACATGTCAATGCAGGTGGTAACATTGAAGAGAAAATACAGTGAAGTTACAATAAAAAACAAGGACAAATACAAAGATCAGACTGATTCAATATATTAATTTACACTCTATTTACAATCTATTAATTAACTACTCTAGCTACTAATTGCTAGAGGTATTTACAAAGTAGCTTTAAAATAACTAGTTTCTAGGGATAAAGTTAAAATCCCATTTTCTGAGAGCTCATAGACATATCCCAACTTTACTGAGTCTTTCATTAACATCAACCAGTCAGAGCAGAAAATACGCCAGCAAACAAAAAAATCCAGAAGAACAGCAGCTTGAATAAAGGATAAAGGGACCATTAAACACAACCATTCAGCACCATTTGGGAATTCTGCAGAAACAGCAGCCCAGTATTTTCACAGCTCATGACGTATATTTTCAGCCCGGAGTTTCAGTTTTCATGAAACGCCCTCAAGAGGCAAAGCTTAAAATCATCATTCCATGTGCCGCGGTACGGGCAACACATACTCGGGACGATGAATGGGACGAGTTTCTGCCAGATACAAAGTCTCTACAACAGGACAACTGGAAACGGCCACCCAGCGCAAACCCTTCATCGTGTGCAGGGAGTCAGAGAGATAACGCCGTGGGTGGCCCAGTGTGAGGATACGAAGTGATGTTTGCAGGGAGAAGGCAGAGCTTTAGTAAAATCAACTAACATCACTGGCAGGGGGGGATGGCGGGAGGCGAAAGCCTGGAAGATCCGGGAGAAAGTTTCCCTCCCCCTCCTCAGAATCACAAAATCAATAAGGTTGGAAAAGACCTCTCAGATCATCCAGTTCAACCTAAGACCGAACACCACCATGTCAACCAGACCACGGCACTGAGTAGCACTTGCAGTCTTTCCTTAAACACCCCGACTCCATGACCCTCCTGTGCAGTCCATTCCAATGCTTAACCACCCTTTCCGTGAAGAAATTCCCCCTAATGTCCAACCCAAAAATCCCCTGGCGCAGCTTAAAGGCTATGTCCTCTCGTCTAGCTGAGGCTCTGCCTCTCCTCACACCCCGTCCCGCAGCAGTAAGACTCCCGCAGCCAATCCCGGCGACTTCCAAAGCCGGCGCGCGGCCACGCCACCAGGACGCCCAGGGAGCCCGTCCGGCCACGCGGGGGTTCTCCCTGGGCAGGACAGTCCCGTCTCTCCCTGCACCCCCCGCGCGGTCCCTGTCCCGATCCCGATCCCGGCCCACGCGCGCGCCGCTCCCGCCGAGCCGGCGGCGGCCCCGCCCCGCCCCGCGCGCGGCCCCCGCGCGCAT